>CM020618.1:35422121-35615147 GCA_009829735.1 Pyropia yezoensis
AGGTTAGAGGGCGTGGGCGGTAACACCAACTTGGGGTATACCGTCAGGAGGGTGGCCCCCAAGTTGGGGGACACCGGTGTGGATGACTCCACGGCCACGCTGATCGGGATGTTCCCGTGAGGCTGGAAAGGAACAGGAGGAAGCGGAGGGGCACGCCGAGGTGGCGGTACCCGGGTGTAACTGCGAACCCCGACTTGGGGCCCCCGCAGTAGGTTGAGTCATATGGTCATCATATGAGGGCACAGCCATAACTATGGGCTTGTCCGGGGGTGGCGCAGTGTGACGATCCACCCCCGGGGCATACGGGTAGTCCCCGATGCCCAACCCCTCTCGTAGGACCACACGGCCGTCGTGAAGTTCACGAGCGACCCACACGAACTGGCGAAGTGCGCCATCGTCCTTGGGCCCCCGAGTGGGGCGGCGCAACTTGTGCTCAATGCTCTCCCACTCGATAAACGTGTGGAGGCGGAGCATCTCCTCAAGTAGAGTGAGTTGTCCTGACGAGCACCCCTCAGCAACTAGCTGAGGGGTGAGCTGTTCCAAACCCTGGATGAGCCGGAGGGGGAGATGCCAGAGCATCCCCCGCCGCTGAACACATGACACCCAGGTCGACATGACCTCGAGGAGCCACTGGGTGGCCAACATGGCCCACACCAGATGATCAGGGCCAGCCGTCAACATGACGGAGCCGAAGTGGTCAAGCAACCGTGGCAACAATGCCGGGAACCCGTAGGGGACCTCAACTTGAGGCCACCACTCGGGCTTCTTCGGGTAGTATTGCTCCTTACTGGCAGCAGACTGCTGAGGAAACTCAAGTTGAGCCGAGGTCACCAAGTAGGGACCTCGCCGAAAGTCTTTCTCCATCCGCACATCAAAGTGATGAGTGTGCGGATCGGCCTCGTGAAGGTACGGGGGGCGAGTTGCCACCGCGTCCCAAGTGAAGGTCGGCAAGTCGCCGGGACCCGGGATAGTTCCCCCGCGGTCCACCATGGCCTTGGCCCGCTGCACGTCCTCGACCTCCTCGTCGTCCAGGAAGGCAAACTGGTCCGTCCTGAAGCCGGCAGGGAACCCGACCCTACGGGGATACTTCTCCCGTAGGCGGTCCCATACCCGACCCATCGCTGCGCCGAGTCGGCCACAGCGAAGAACAGTCAACCCCTCCTCATACAGAGGCCAAGCGGGGTAAAACCACCGCCCCAAGGCCTCACGCGGGACAACTTGTCCCGCCTCCGGGGGAGATCCTGCCGTCAACCCAAAGCCGGGTGACGCGGGAGTCCCACCCCCCGGAGCGATCGCGGAGCCCCCGCCGGAAGTCCCGGCAGGCGCTGCACCGTAGGAGGTGTCCTCCATACGCTCATCGAGAGAGTCCGTCTCCACTCCCGGAGTCGCCATGGCTCTCCCCAAGTTGGGGAGAGACGTCCTGGCTATCGCGGCACAAGACCCGCCTCGAGTTGAGGGGGACTCGGATCGTGGGTAAACGGGTGGCCTCCCCAGCGTGGGGTGGCCCCGTGTAAGGTGAAGGAGAAGTGGTGGTGGTGGTGAGGTGTGAACCGAGGAGAGCAAGCTGCCAAGTGGGCAAGCTTGAGGAGAGGGGCGGCCAACGTGACCGCCTCCACATCCGCGTTACGTACTCAAGGGGGGGACAGCAAGTCGCGTCCCCCCCCAACGCCGAGACGTGCGTTTACGCACCCCCTCACAGGGCCGACCGGGTCGGTCGGAACTGAGGAGAGGGGAGTGTGGCAGTATTGACCCCCAGGTAGGGGGCAACACGTGCCATGCAAGGGGCGGCAGGCCACTAGCCTGATCCGTTCCTCCCCCTGCATTTGGGTCCATATTCCCTAAGTTCGGGATAGTTAGCTTAGTAGTAAATCCAACTTGGATTTGAGGGTTTTCTGCATTTATCGTCTTGAATTTTCGTGTGGCCCGGTGGGCAGGTGCTGGGGTGGGAGATTCTGAGTGGCGAGATTCTGAGTGGACCCTGGGGGGATAAGGGGAGGGACAGCGGGGCTTGGCCCTGCGTCCCCGTCCCGACCAAGAAACTGTTGGACCACACACCATCTTCTTGTTTGTCCGTGGGGGGATTGCCCCACAACAGGGATAGAGTGTGTGCGACTTGCACTTCTTCCGGTTCCCCCGACACGGGAGGCAGCCCTCGCACACCGCCCCAACTTGGGTACTGTGTGTGCGAGTGGTTTTTGCCACAATGCTGTCCATGGGGGGGGGGCCCCTGCCACCGCCGGCGGAGAAGGCGACCCCGGGGGAGGCTGGCCACGTGCTGAGCCAGACGGAGAGAAACAAGCGGCGCGTCCTACGTCGACGCGCGTGGGTGGAGCGCAGCCTGCCGCTCGTGGCCGCCAGCCTGCAGCGCCTGTATGCCGCTCGAGACTGGCGCGCCTGGGCGGCGCACGCCTACCTGCAGGAAAACCAGCGGACGTTGGCGGCCACAGCGGTGCGGCTCGGCGTCCGACCGCTCCCGTCACCGCCGCCGCCTGACGCCCGGCCATCTGGCGTGACACGCGCAGCAGCAGCGCCGGCGGCGGGAGACCTTGCAGCGGCGGCGGCCGCGGCAGGGGCAGGGGCGGCGGCGGTGCCGGCGGCGGCGGCGGCGCCGTTGGCTGGTGGCACGACTCTCACAGCAGCGGAGCCGGCGGCAGGGGCAGCGGCAGCGGCGGCCGTCGCGGCAGGAGGAGCGGCATAGGCGGTGTCGCGGCCACCGGCGCTGCTGGCTGGCGGCACGACTCTCGAAGCAGCGGAGCCGGCGGCGGGCGATCTGGTAGCGGCGGCGGCCGCGGCAGGGGCAGGGGCGGCGGCGGCGGCGGCGGCGGTGCCGGCGGTGCCGGCGGCGTCGGCGGCGGCGGCGGCGCCGTTGGCTGGCGGCACGACTCCCGCGGGGGCCGCGGCGGCCGGTGTACGCGCAAGCGAGGAGGCGGGGGGCTCGGCAGATGCCAGAACTGAGCACGAGTCGGAGGCCCCCGGGTGCAAGGGCCCCTGTGACCACACTGGGGCCAACGACGCCCTGAGGGCCACAGTGGGACCGGCCGTGTCCGCCGCCGGGTTGCCGGCGTCGCTGTCAGACGTGCACGCTCCCATGGCGCTAGTTCCGGACGCGCCTGGGAGCGCGGAGGCGGGATCGGCAGAGGCGGCAGCGGCAGCCACGCACCGGTCGGCGAAGCGACCCAGCAAGCGCCGCCGCCGACGCGAGCTGACGCGGGCGTGCGCAGCTATGCGAATGACAGTGCGACCGACAGCGCCCGCGGCTGGGCCGCAGGCGCCAGACGCGGGGTACACCCCGCCGATGGCAGTCGCGGCTGCCCCCACAACGGAACAACCCGTTTCCGCAGTGCAAAGGAGGGTAGATCCAGGACCGTCTGTATAAGCAGCAGCGCAACAGCTGGTGGTGCCGGTCGCGGCGGCAGACGCCGCTCCAGCACCTTCGCGGGAGTCGGGCGCGGCGAGGACGTCGGCAAACGTCACGGGCTGGGCGGGACCGCCCGATCCGTCGGCGCGTGTGGCGCCGGCCACCGGCACGGCTGCTACCGCGGCAGTGGGACTGACTGCGCCGGCGGTGGACCTTGTGAGCCGGCTGCAGGTTTGGCGGTGTCTGTGGCAGACGCGCCTGCGGCGACGGTGCTTGATCCGGCGACGGTGGCGGCGGCCTCGGCCAAAGCCCCGGTGCCTCCGTCTGAGTCAGACGCGGCGGCGGTTGCAGCGGTGTCGCCCAACAAAGAGGCCGTGGCGAAAGGGGCCGACTCGGCATCCATATGGGCAACGGCAAACGTGAAGCCGGCGGCGGCCACACTACCTGATTCTGCCGCTGCTGAGCAGCCGGCCGCCGCACCACATACGGCGAGCCGTTGGGCGCAGGTCGCAGCACGTAACGATTACGCGGCGGGAGTGGTCGCGGCCGTGGCCTCGGCCGCGGTGGGACACAACAGCTCGGCCGCGGCGACGGCGACGCCCGCCACAGCACCCGTCGCGCCGACACTAACCGGGCGGGTCCGCCCGCCTCGGTTGCGGCGGCAGCGGCGGGTGCTCTGGCCGGCGTCGCCGCCACCGCGACCGGCACAAGCGGTCACGGGGCTTTCACCGCCGTGCGCATCGGGTCACGCAGGTGCTGCGAAGGCGATGATGGGGGCGATGATGGGGGCGCCAGCGCCCACCAATGCCACGGCGCAGGACTTGCCGCCGCCCTCTGAATCGAAAGAGTCCGCCAGGTCGGAGGCCGTGCCGGCGGCCGTCACCACTGCGACCGGCGGCACTGTCACGGCAAGAGCGACCGCCTCGGGCGAGGAAGACATCACGGTGACCACTGTGGCCCGCACAAGGGCCGTCGCGGGGCCGGGCACCTCAGGCGCGGCGGAGCCGGCTGCAGCGGCGGTGGCGGTGCCCGACGATGAGGCGGCGCCGGATAAACCGCCCACATTGGCTGCGGCGGCGTCGGCACCCACTGCATCGGCGTCCCGAACCGCGGCGTGGGCCACCCCTATCGTCTCGACGGTGGCGGCGGTGGCGGTGGGGCCGGCGAGTGCGCCGTGGCCGCGAGCCGACAAGGCAACGGCGACCGCTGTCGGTGGCAACAACACGGTGGCGGTGGGAGCGCCACTGCCAACGACGGCAGTATTACCGACGAGGCGGCTAGTGATGATGGAAGCGCGTCACCGTCGACACCGGACATTGCGCCGGTTGGGGCAGCAGAGGCACCGCCGTTCGAGTCTACGGCGTCGGTCGCAGCAGCCGCCGTGTCCGGCACGACGTCGCCCCCAGCGCCAATTATGGGAGCGTACGTGCCGATTCAGGAGCAACAGCACGAGCAGCCGGTCCGGGTGTCGAAGGACGACGGACAGCACGGGCAACACGGGCAACACGGGCAACATCAGCAGCAGTACCAGCAGAAGCGTTTCCCGTCACCCGACCGGCCCCTTGACGACGCCAACGCAGCGCGGCTTCATGCCGCCCCGCAAGATGACCGCTTCGTTGGCCACCATAGGTGTGGCTCATATGATTACGACAGCGGCGGCCTGTCCGTCCGGGCGCGACCTCCTGGCCGGTACGAAAACTATAGCAGCGGCCGTGGTTACGCAGAGGGCAGACGAGAGGGCGGCGACGGCGACGGTCGGGGCGGTGGTCGCTACTGCGACGAGAGCCACAATGTCCGCGGCAGTGGTTGGGGCGGCCGCAGGTACGACAACACCGGCGGCCGCGGCGACGGTGGTGGCGACGGTGGTGGCGTCGGTGGTGGCTACCGCGACGAGCGCCGCAATGTCTGCGCCAGTGGTTGGGGCGGCGGTGGCTACCGCGACAAGCGCCACAATGCCGGCGGCCGCGGCGATGGTGGTGGCGACGGTGGTGGCGACGGTGGTGGCTACAGCGACGAGCGCCACAACGTCCGCGGCAGTGGTTCCGGCGGCGGCGGCTCCGACAACACCGGCGGCCGCGGCAGTGGTTCGGGGGGCGGCGGCAACGGCGACACCGGCGGCCGCGCCGACGGTTGGGGGGGCGGCGGCCACGACAACACCGGCGGCCGCGGCGACGGTGGATGCCACGGTGGTGGCTACCACGACGAGCGCCATAATGCCGGCGCTCACAGCGGCAGTGGTGGCCGCGGCTACCCAGACGACCGCAACAACGCCGGGGGGTACCACGCCGATCACGACAAAGCCGGTGGCTACGGCGGCAGTGGTGGTGGTAGTGGTCTCCACGCAGGACTAACCTATGCCGGCGGCAGTGGTTGGAGCGGCGGCTACGACAACACCGGCGGCCACGGCGGCAGTGGTGCTGGTAGTCACGGCAGCACGTACGGCCCCGCGTACGGCTTCGCGAACGACGATCGTCGCAGCGGTGGTGGTCTCCACGAAGTCACCCCCCGTAGCGGTGGCTGGGAATCGTACAGCGGGAGCGGGGGCGGCGGTGGTAACGGCGGTAGCAGCCAGGCGCGGAATTCTGCCGGCAGGAGCAACGGCAGCGACTGGCGGAGTGACGGCAGCGGTGGTGGTGGCCAAGCCGACGCTCTTGGAGACGGCCTAGCATCGTCCCACCTTGCAAGTCGCACGGACAGCGGGTCCACTTGCCGTCCGACGTGCTGGAAGCGCTCTGGCGGCACCACGCCCATGGACGAGCGCGGCGACCCACCCCCGACGGTCAACTGGTTCGTCGAATTGGAGTTCCCGACGGACGAACGTGACAGACAGCCGGCCTGTACGACGCGTCGGGTGCCGCGGCCGCTGTTGATGCAGCCGCTTTACGCGGAGTCGCACATCGGGAGTCTTTTGGCCCCCAACGCACGCGACCTTGTCGACTCTACACTGGACGTGGACGGACTACTGGCGCTCATCGCGCTGGACGCTGACAACTTCTCCTGTCTGTTAAGATAGCTGCCAGAGGGACTTTTTCCTGCGGTCGGAGTGCTGGTGGCCATCAAGGCCAGCCGCGTTCTCAGCCTGTTTGGCAAGCCCGGTGCGGGGGGTGTCGCCCGGCTCCCGCCCGCGCTTGCCCGCCTCGCGGAGGGGGGCCGCCTTGGCTGGACGTTTGCGACCGAAGACAAGAACGCGGCGGACATTGCCCTTGCCGTCGCCGTCGGCCGGCTCGACGCGCTGCTCGACTCGACGGCGCGCTTCTGGTTTGTGTCTGGCGACAGGGGCCTATCGGCCAACTCGCTGGGCTCCCTTGCGGGCGGCGACCGCGTGCGGTTTTGCAACCCACACATCCAATCCGAGCGCCGCGACCTGACGTGCGTCGTGAAGAGTATGGTGCCCCGTCGGCCACTGGTTGCGGTTCCACGTCGGCCAGCTTCACCGCCGCGCTCCATCGACTGGTGGTGGACAAGGGCACAGGAGGCCGCCGAGCGTGACGCAGTCTCCGTCGCAGTCTCCAATAGGCGACGCCTCTCCCAGTGGTACGAGGACCACTTGTGACACCCGAGGGGTGCTCCGTTCATGGCCCGCTGAGGAGTACCATCCGCACCGTGTGCGTGAGATCGGTGTGGGAACCGGGGGGGGCCGGGGGAGGCCGGGGGGGGGAGGGGGGGGGAGGGGAGGGGGGGGGCGGGGTGGGGGTTGGAGGTGCTACTGGACAGGTTTCACCGTCGTGGATGGCCTCGGCGACAGGTGTCGAGGACAGCAGCATGTGGGGGGCGTACGGGACGGCAGAGCAACCGCCCCGCCGGTCCGTGCCGCCAGGTGTCGAGGACGGCAGCATGTGGAGGGCGTACGGGACGGCAGAGCAACCGCCCCGCCGGTCCGTGCCGCCAAAGCGTGGGGCACTTGGACCCCGTGGCGGCCCGCTAACATCCCCCATCCACAACAAAAATCGTTCTGATTGTACATCCCTTTTGCTACCTCACGTGCGCCGGCCGCGTGCACACTCCGCTCACTCGGGGTGGAAGTCGCGCGGGAAGAAGGGGGCGGGGAGGGGACGACCCACACCGTGACGGTGGACGACGCCTCGTCGTGGGCCGTGCAGGGGTCACTCACTCTTTGTCCGGTCGCGGGCGACCGCAGGCGGGGAGCCGCCCACGGCAAAGTCTTTTGCGGACGCGGCTGGCCGGATCCCCACCCTGTCGGGACGCCGCATATGCATTATGCGTGCACCGGCCACCCGGGACGTGGCAGTCGGTGGAGGCGACGGACGTGGCAGTCGGTAATTATAACAAAGCACGTGTAACTACAGTAGCTGGAGGGGGGTTAGTGTGCCAATAGCGCAGACTTTATCGCATGACTGAGCTAGGAGTTGGTTGAAGAAAAACACTACCAAGCGAAGGTGAGAAACCATCTCCAAACAAGCAAGAATAGGTGCCCGACCCGACAGCGCGCCACCCAGCGCGGGGAGGAAAGGGGCGTGGGGCAAGCCAAAGGACGCTGCCGCCCGCCGGGGGGGCGGCCTCGGCTTGCAGGGGCGGCCGCCAAGTAGGAAAAGGGGGCAGCATGCGGCCGGGGGGCTCCGGAGCGGCGGGCGGGCGCCGTCACCCAGCAGAGGTGGGTGGGGCGCCGTCACCCAGCAGAGGTGGGTAACAACGACCGGCCGCAACAGGAGAAACTGTCAGGTGCGCGCGGCGGACCGTAGGGCCAGCCGCACACCCCAGGCCGCGGAAGAGCTACGGAGAGGAGCACGGTGGCACGACCTGGCCAGCAGACCACCCCGAGGATGAAACGGCCTGACCGGCGCCCACCGCCGCTTGTCCCGCCAAAATCCCGCCAGTGCAAAGTCCGCAAGTCCCGCCTCAGCACGCCGGGCAATGCCCCTTTACCGTGCGTGTCCGCCAGGGGGGAAAAGAGGAGGACAATTGATGTTGACCATGCCGCAGGCACGACCAGCGACCCACTCGCCACTCAGGTGGCCCTCCCAGCGCCCAGATGGGAAGGGAGCAGCTCCCCCTTCCACTCCCGACGGACGGTTTTCCAAGCACGTCCAGGGCTGTCACAAGATCGCAGGATCAGGCCGCACGCGAGGTCTCCGTCTTGCTGAATGCGGAGCTGCAGCTGATTGGGGTTTCTGGCGCCGGTCAGCACGTTCTACACCTCACGGTCCCTTTACAGAGTGCGGGTGTCGCGGCTGGGAATGTGGAGACCTCACACCGCCATACCTCTCTTGACACGTTCCTATGAAAACCCATCCACCCGTCAAACCCCCGAGCACATCCTTCATGCGGACCTACCACCTCCACCGGCGAGGTGGACACGCTACGGAGACGTCGGGGTGCAAGAGAAATACTAATCCTTGGGATACCCACTCACATCACAACAAAATCGTACGGGGGCTGGAGTGCCGACGGCGGTGGCCTGTCCGTGCCATAAATGGGCGCCTTGGCTGCGTCCACACAGCGTCGCATTGCCGACGCTTCCGCAGCCCCTGGTGGCGGCACGGGTCCACGCGGGGGGTGGGCGTCTTGCCACTCCGCCCGCAGGGCCAGCTCGGCAATCGCAACGGCCAGACCGTCGGCCTGGTTGGACGTCACCACAGAGGAGATTAGTAGAAGAGGCTCCTCGTCTGCTGCCGCCCCCCGCGGCGTCAGGCCCGATTGCTGCAGGTAGCGGCATACAGCCCGACAGGCAATAAGCATGGCAGACGGCACATGTTCCGCCGATACCGGCTCTTCCCGAACCGGCGAGTCAGGCTCGCCGCTGTCTAGGCGAGGAGAGCCGTACGTGTTGGCCCATTGCACCGCGATGAAGATCGCTGCATCAGCCATACCGCTACGTCTGCTCGATGCCGTAACGTCGTTGACCCGCGAGGAGGTGTTGCCGGGGCCACCTGTCACAATGCCAAAGAACCGCAGCATGCGAACAAATGTTTTGGCGGCCCCGTAAATAGCGCAGCCGTTGTACGTATGCATCGACCGACGCGGCATGGTCGTGGGTACAGGCGGTGGGTACCGCCGATGCACAGGGACAAAGAATAGACACCGAGCGGGAAGGGACAGGGAATGGGGTAGACGTCTTCGACAACGACAGTGGCTCGCGGGTCGGTGTGTGTCGTCGTCGTGTGCGGAGGACGAGACGATCTGTGAATCCTCTCGCGGTGCACCACCGCGTAGTTGCGTAAGTCGGCCACTGGGCCGCAACCCGCGGTGGTCGACCGGGCACCACTTGTGACAGGGCACCACGTGTCGCGCGACGACAGCAAATCACAGTGCGGCTCACGGACGGGAAGAGATCTCGCTGGGCCGCTCAGCACCACACGTTGCACCCATCCCCCGGCCCTTTCCGCCCGCTTCGCCTCCGCAACCTGTCGCTCACGTCGCCCAGTATTTTTGTGCTGCTCGTGTTGCAAGCCCAGCCGCTCAGCCGCTCGACAGCGCACCACGGGCCCCCCCGCCCCGCCCCGTCCCCGCGTTCAGCTTGGGTTGCGGGCCCAGCCGCTCAGCCGCTCGACAGCGCACCGCGGGCCCCCCCGCCCCGCCCCGTCCCCGCGTGCTGCTCGGGTTGCGGGCCCAGCCACTCAGCCGCTCGACAGCGCACCGAGGGCCACCCCGCCCCGCCCCGCCCCCGCGTGCTGCTCGGGTTGTGGGCCGAGCCTCGTTGCGTGCTGGTGGTGTTGCGGGCCCAGCCGGTCTGCTGACCGACTGCGCGCGGTGCGGCCCAAGCCGCCCAAACCCCCCTTCCCCCCCCCCCGCCCGCCCAGGCCCACCGCGCCCTGTGTTTCTGTGTTGCCCGTGCTGCGTGCCCTGGCCTTGCATGCCCCTAACCTCAACGCAAATCCACGCGCTGCTCGACGGCGGAGCTGTCCCTCCCGCGCACGTCGCCCGCCCGCCGGGCCGAGAGCGCGGTTTTGCATCGTGTGTCGTCGTCGCTATCCGTGCAGGGACCATGGGGAAACGTAGCCGCCCTCGTTTGGCACGTGCAGGCGGCGGCAGAAGCAGCAGTGGGGCGGGTAGCAGCCACAGAGGGGGCGCCGTGCCCTCGGCGTCTGCCTCAACAGCGGGGGCGACGGCTGCCTCGGCGATGCCGGCGGCCGTGCCGACGGCGGTGCCCAGAGTGGCGCCGGACGCCGTGCCGGGGGTGGCGCCCGTGGTGGTGGCGGCGGCGGCGGCGGCGGCGGTGGGCGCTGACGCACCGGCGCCCGGAGGGGGCGTGGCAGATGGCGCCGCCGCGGGCAGCGTCGCCGCTCGCGCCGCTGGCGCGGGCGTGCTGCCGACGCCGGTCGCGGCCTTTCCGCCGCTGAAGCCACCCGCCAATCGGCCGATACGCGCCCACAACGCGGTTGAGTGCGACCTGCGGTGGGTCATGCTGTCCATGGGGGGGGGGCCCCTGCCACCGCCGGCGGAGAAGGCGACCCCGGGGGAGGCTGGCCACGTGCTGAGCCAGACGGAGAGAAACAAGCGGCGCGCCCTACGTTGACGCGCGTGGGTGGAGCGCAGCCTGCCGCTCGTGGCCGCCAGCCTGCAGCGCCTGTATGCCGCTCGATACTGGCGCGCCTGGGCGGCGCACGCCTACCTGCAGGAAAAACAGCGGACGTTGGCGGCCCCAGCGGTGCGGCTCGGCGTCCGACCGCTCCCGTCACCGCCGCCGCCTGACGCCCGGCCATCTGGCGTGACACGCGCAGCAGCAGCGCCGGCGGCGGGCGACCTTGCAGCGGCGGCGGCCGCGGCAGAGGCAGGGGCGGCGGCGGTGCCGGCGGCGGCGGCGGTGCCGTCGGCGGCGGCGGCGGGCGACCTGGCAGCGGCGGCGGCCGCGGCAGGGGCAGGGGCGGCGGCGGTGCCGGCGGCGGCGGCGGTCGGTGCAGTCTATGACGCCTCTGCCGCACGTCCGCCCGACTTGAGCTCGGCCGCGACGGGATCAGCGGCCGCTGCAGAAGTGTCGGCGACGGCGGTCGAGGTTGTCGAGGTTTGTGAGGTTGTCGCCGGTGCGGTCCATGGCGACACCTTGGCTGGTGTACAGCGTGCGGGCACTGCCGCGGGCCTGGCGCCAACGAGGACCGAGCGTGAGCCGACGCTGCGCGCACCGAGAGCCCGTCGCCTTCAGCCGCGGGCGCACGGCAGAGCGATAACTGCAGCAGCAGCAGCAGCAGCAGCAGCAGCAGCAGCACCGGTAGCCTTGGCGGCGGCAATAGCGGAGACGTTGACTGTGTCTGCAGCGGCCGTGTCGGCAGCGGCGAACTACGCTTACGCTGCGGGCATCGAGACCGCCGCCGCGGCGTCGATTGACAAGGAGGCGCCAGTGTCGGCAACGGCGGCGTCAGGGTCGGCCGTCGCCACCGACGCGGTGACGACCGGGAGCGCCACCGACACGGCTCCGCCCGCCGCCAAAGATGCGGCGGTGACCGAAATGGCAGCCATGGCGGGTGTGACACGCACGGCAGACGACGGTACCAGCTCCCTTGCCACAGTACAGCCAGGTACGATCACCGCAGCGGCGGCAGCGTTGCCCGCGTCCTCGGTGCCGCCAGTGCCTCCGCAACTCGTGACAGCCGCCGCGGCGGTGGAACCCGATGAAGAACCCCCCGCTTCCGGTGGTGAGAGTGGTACCGCTCGTACTGGAGGCATCGACAATACGTCCATGGATATTTTGCGCCTCGCCGCATTGTCGTCGCCGCGACACTCCTCTCGGCGACAGCCGACGGCGACAGCACACACGCCGCTGCCAACAGGGGACTGCCAACCGCAGGCGCGCGACCGCCAGCAGCCACAAGAGCAGCCGCTGGGGCCCGTCGCAGAGCAAGACGACAAGGAGGACGTCTGGGTTGGGGGCGTATCTTTGGCCGTTGATTGGCAAGCGGAGCTGCTCAGGGTGACGCGACTCGAACGCAGCGCGGCCTTAGAGCGTGAAAGAGAGCGCATGATACGTCAGTGGCCGTCCGCGCGCGCACTCCTCTGTGGTATACCAAACCCGCACTCCTCCTGTAGTGGTAGACCACCGGCCGTGGCAACCGACATCGAGCCAGCTGCGGCCGCACGAGGCCCACCTTTCGCATCGTGCACCACGACGGCACCGGCTCCAGTGGCGCCGGCCACAAAAGTTGCCACAGTCGCTGCGGACGGGTCGGCATTATCGACCGAAGACGCGTCCCTCGGCGAGCCAACCCCATCCCTGGACGTGGCCAAGGCGGCCGCCGCGGCGGCGGCGGCGGTAGAGGAGACAGCCTCTGTTGGGTCACCCGACGTGGCGGCGGCGGCCGTTGCGGCACGTACAGAGGGTGTGGGAGCGGCGGCGGCGGTGACTGTGCCGGCGGGCGCGGCGGCGGCGGCGGCGGCGGCGGCGGCGGGGGCGGCGACGGGAAAGTTGCACCCCACAGTTCCAGCGGCTGCGCCGCCGGCAGCGGTGGCAGGAGTCACCGGGTCGGGCGACGACGAAGACAATGATGATGCCGACAAGTCATGTACGGGGCTCGCTCGGCCCGACTCGGCGTCATGTGTGGCTATGCCGGTACTGGTGGCAGGCAATGCGGCTGCGGCACCTGCAGACGCACCACCACGACACTGTGGCGCTGTGCCAACGGTGGCGGTCGCGCCGTTTTCCAACGACGCAGCGGCCAAACGCATCACGTGTGCTTCCTCCGTGGCCTGCGAGGGGTCGGCGGTGGCGGCGGCATGCACGTCGGCAGCGTCGGGGGGCGACCATGCGGATGATGCGCTGGCGGATGCCGCACCCCTCGACGAAACGGCGGGTTCGAAAGCCGCTGCCGCGGCGGCCGAGACCGCGGCGGCGGCCGCGGCTGTGGAGGTGGACAACGGGTGGGCAGCCGCCGTTGTGGCGGCACGGAGCAAACGGACGTCCGCGGCGGCTGTTGCACCGACGGCGACCGCCGCGGCGACGACCGCCAATGCGGCAGGGGGTAGACGCGTGGCCCTAGAGTCTTCGGTCGACACAGGCGCCGCTGCAGCGGCCATACCAGAGGCACGGCGCAACGCGACGTCCACCGCGAGGACGGTGGTGGACGCGCCCGCGGCTGAACCGGCGTCGGTGGTCGCGCCGGACGCCGTGGCTAACGCGACGGCCCCGGTTGCCGCCGCACCTGCCTCTGCGGCTACTGGTCTTGCACCGGGTGGCGGTGGCTGTCGCGGCGCACGAAGGCGCATGGTCTACATTTCCCCGCCTACGCCGCTGCTGCGTCCCCCCCACGGGCACGCGGTGCATCAGCGAGTGGTGCCTCGCCAGCACAACCAGCACCACGAGCATGGGCAACAGCCCAGCCCCGGGCGACGCGAACTGGACAGTGTCGGCCACTTCGGCGACGTCCGTACAGACAACCGAGGGCGTATTGTTGGAAGGGCCAACGGTGGCGGCGACGGCGGTGGCGGCGACAGCAGTCGCGGAGCAGACAGAGCTGTCATCACTTCCAACCGGACAGGCATCCCCCGACCTGTGGGGTACACGGACGAATATTCTAGCCACGGGGGAGCGACGCGGTCTGGTGTGAAGGGGGAGGGAGGCGGGGCCGCCGGCTGTACGAGTGGCGGCCTTGCCGCCGGCGCTGACGCTCCTCGCTCCTCGCCCCGAACGTACCGCAGCGGCAGTGGCGGCGCCGGCCGTGGCGGTACCGTGCTGACGTGCCGGCCATCGTGCTGTATGTGCCTGGGCGGCCTCACGCCCGTCCTCCAGCGCGGCGCCCCCCCGCCAGACGTCAACTGGTTTGCAGCCATGGACTGCCTTGCCGACCAGCGTCTCCGCGTGCCTCCTTGCACAACGCCACGGGTGAAGCGCCTGTTTGTCATGACGGGCCTGTCCCAGAACGTGCCTATCTGGGAGAGCCAGCCCAACCACGTGTGCTCGCTGGTCAGCTGCACGCTTGATGTGGACGGGCTGCTGGCGCTCATCGCGCTGGACGCTGACAACTTCTCCTGTCTGTTAAGATAGCTGCCAGAGGGACTTTCCCCTGCTTTTGGCGTGCTGGTGGCGGTCAAGGCAAGGGGCGTGGCAAGCCTTTTTGACAAACGCGCCCTTGAACGGGACCTTCACCTCCCACGCCCGCTGCTCCTCCTAGCGGAGGGGCGCCGCCTTGGCTGGACCTTTGCGACCGACGACAAGAACGCGGCGGACATTGCCCTCGCCGTCGCCGTCGGGCAGCTCGACGCGCTGCTCGACTCGAGGGCGCGCACCTGGCTTGTGTCTGGCGACAGGGGCCTATCGGCCAGCTCGAGGGGATCCCTTGCGGGCGGCGACCGCGTGCGGTTTTGCAACCCACACATCCAATCCGAGCGCCGCGACCTGATGCGCGTTCTGGCGGGCATGGTCGTCCGCCCCACTCGCCCGCCGCCGCCGGCCCACAGATCCGCGCTCCTGCTGCCGGCGGCCCAGCCCCAGACTCGCCTCCGCCGCGTTCTGGATCCGTTCGTCTTTTGGACGAATGTGGCTGCTGAGGAGGAGGAGGCAAGACAAAAAAAGATGGCCCGCGTGGCTGCCTGGTACGACCGCGCGCTCTTGACGCCCGTAGGCGCTTCGTTGCTGGCTAATGGGGCTGTGGGGCCACTCAACCCCCCACACCTTTGCCCCCATGAGCGGGTGAAGAGTGGGGTGGGGTGTGTCCCTTTTCGCTGACACTGAAGGGGGGGGGGGGTGGGGGGGCCGTTCATGTGTACACACAGGTGTGGGACAGAATCGTACGAACGAACGGTAGCCATGCATACACACACAAAGCTACGAAGGGAAGCCAGGATGAAAAAAAAAGAAAAGCACTGGAGAGACAATACAGAGCCGACGCCAGCCGGTGGCCAAGCCCCCCATCAACGACTCCCTGGCTCGAGAGAGAATACAAAGCCGACGCCAGCCGGTGGCCATGCCCCCCATCAACGACTGTCTGGCTCCGGGGCTGTCGGCTCGTTGACACCCCCCCTCCCACCCGATCCATCCGCACGCCCGTCGGATTCATCCGACCCCTGAAGGGAGTCGTAGTCGTCGTCCCGCTGCCGTGCAGCGCACACACGGGCGAATGAATCGTGGAGCTCCTCGTTCCGGCGCGTCTCCTGTGCCAACTGGTCAGACACCGCCTGCAGACTCCTTGTGGATTTGAGAAGCTTCTCAGACATGCCGGCCAACGTGCTGAGCGCCTGGGTGATGACGGGCTTCGTGAAGTCGGATTCTTGGGACACGCGCACGGGACCTACCTCCGTGGATGGTCCGCCAGTAGACGCCACGTTGGGCACGTCGGTACGCAGCAGTGCTGCCAAGTTGTTGGTCACGAGCAGTAGGTGCTTCACCTTTGCGGCTTCCTCAGCCACCCGGCGGTTGAGGTCCTCCATCACCCCACGACGCGCGCCCAAGCTTCTGCGACGAAGGAGTTCACTCTTTGTCACTCTGCCTGCGGGGTCATCCCCTTCGGGGGCACTGCCAGCCTCCTTTTCCGGTCGGAAAAACCCGATGCGCGTCATCACTTGCGGGTTCCTTGCAAGGGGTGCGTCGTCGCGTACGGCGCTCGCCCCACCTGCCTCCCCCTCCTCGTCGTCATCGACGGCGACAGAGCGCGGCGGGGGCAGCTGTGCCGGCACCGCACGCGATCCCCCGTCCGATGCGCCGCCCGATGCAGCCGCCTCGGCGTCGGTGGCCCTCTCGCCTGCGCCCTTGGCCGAATCTGATGGCGCAAGCTCTCCGCGTGTCGTAGACGCCCGGGAAGCTGCGCGCTGCAGAAAATCTAGCACTGCGTCCTTAACAGCCGTCGAAAGGTCTAACCGCCCCGGGTTCCTCAGCTCGACTTTACGTCTGGTCCTCGCCGGACCTGCCCCGCTGCCGTCGTGCGCCAGACCATGGGCCTCGAGTGCCAGGCGACGAAAAGACGCCACGGCATCGTCAGCAACGTCAAATACAGTGCGGAGTACATCTGGGTGGACATCACGCGCGACGGCCAGCCGGGCCTTGGCGGCCGAGACGCGGCGCGCGGCGCGCCGAGGCATGTCTGCGTAGCAGGGCCCGCCGCCGCCGCCGACGACCACACACCGGCAAACGGCGCGTCCAGGCAACTTTTGCCAGTCGCACACGAGCCAGCAGCCGCATTGCGCCCGTCACTACCCGACTGCCCACCTTCAAACACCCATGCGGTCGCCGCGCACCCGTGGCGGCGGCGGCTACCGGCCCTTAAGCTTGAAGAGCCCCTGCTGTCGCCGCCACCCGTGGTGGCCACGGCCAAGAACGTCCGGGAGGCCGCTCCCGCCCACCTGGCAATTGCTGTATGTACGCGCAGGGGGTCGCAACCGCCCAAGGGCAACGGATGAATAAATCGTCCACTTACCGCCGACAGGCCACCGGGCCAGGAATGCTCCGTGTGGGCCGGTCTGGTCCGTGCATACACGCTGCTGTCGGCGCCACCTGCTCGAAATGGCTGCGCGAGCACGGGCTTGACGTCTCACAGCTCACACCTGTGCCACGAACCCTCCCCCCCCCCCCCCCCCCCCCCCCCTAAAGGAACCGCCCTCTCCTAATGAATCGCCCCTCCTAATGAACGGCCCCCTCCAAATGAACCGCCCCTCACTCTGTACATAATGAGGGACCTTTCCCGGCACGTAGATCTTCGGGGCGACGATCGCTAAGGGATGTGCTGAAAAATCTTGTGGCTTTCCCACAAACTGCCAGTGTGTAATACGCAGGACAAAAATCGTCGGGACAAAAATCGTCGGGACAAAAATCGTCGTTTCCCGGGGAGCACGTCTCGCGGACGTGCGCGCGCGAATGCATGCGCGCATGCGCGCGAGCGCCCGCCCGCGCCCTCGCTCATGCGTCCGCGCGGACCGTGCGCGTATATCCTCGGGCATGCGCGCGCGCATGCGTGCACGCCCGGCCCCCACCCCCCACCGCCCTCTCCACGGTGTGCCGCGCCCCTTCCCTTCCCCCTTCCCTCCCTTTCCCGGTTGTGCCGCGCCCTCTCCCCCATTCCCGACCACCCTCTCCACGGTGTGCCGCGCCCCCTCCCTTCCCCCACCCCTCCCCCCCCCCTCCCCCCCCACACCCCCCGCAGCTGTTGACGGCCAAGGCGGCGGGTTGTGTGGGGGCGGGTTGCGACCGGACCGGTGCGTTTGTTATGAAGGAGGGAAGGCGTGAGGAGGGGGGGGCGTGAGGAGGGGGGGAAAGTGTGGGAGGGGCGGATTGGAGGATCGGCGGCCGGCCGGGGGGGAGCACGGGCGCGGCGGCTCTGTTGGGAGAGGGGGGCAGGTCGCACTAGCACCGGCGGCGCGGTTTCTTCAAGCCGCGCCGCCGCCGCTGCTGGTGGGCCGCCCCCGAGCCGCGCCCCCGCCCCACAGCCGCTGGTTCTCTGCCGTGCCTTTTTCCCCTCTTCCCCCGCCCGCCCCCCCCACAGGTGGTGGCCCAGACGTTGGGAGGTGGCGGCGGCTGGTGCGTCTGGCGTCACAGCCCGCAGGTGGGGGGCGGCAACAAGGCCGTTGGGGCCGCTGGCGGCGATGGCGGTCACATCACCGGCGGCCGAGCCGGTGGCTGACCCGGCGGCCGTGTCGGCAGCGGAATCGGTCCCGTCGCCGGTGGTCGTGCCCGCCGCGTCGGCGTCGGTGGTGGCTGACCCGGTGACCGGGCCGGCAGATGTGGCGGGTGCAGTGCCGACGGTCGTGGCTCCGGCGGCTCCGGCCGAGCCGCCGCCCGCGTCGGTGGGTATGCCAAGGGCGGCTTCGGCCGAGGCGTCGGCGGTCTCGCCGGCCGAGCCGGCCGTCGCGGTGTCGGGCACGTCGACGGCGGCGGCGTCGGCGGGCAAGTGGACGGTGCCGGCGGACGCGGTGGCGGTCGCGGTGCCCGTCGTGTCGGCGGGCGCGGTGCCCGAGACGATGGCCGCGTCGGCCGCGCCAGCGGCTATGGCGCCGTCCGCGCCAGCGGGTGCGGTGTCTGTCGTGTCGGCGGGCGCGGTGCCCGGGACGATGGCCGCGTCGGAACCCGACCCAGTGGCCGATTTCGCGGGCACACTGCCGGCCGCGTCGGTGACTGTCGTGCAGGCAGATTCAGTGACTGACTCGGTGTCCGAGCCGGCGGATGTGGCCGCGCCGCCAGCCGGCTCGGCGGCGGTGGCTGCGGTGCCGGCCAATTCAGTGCCTGACTCGGTGTCCGAGCCGGCGGATGTGGCCGCGCCGCCAGCCGGCTCGGCGGCGGTCGTACCGGCCGAGTGGGTGGGTGCAGTGCCGGCTGCGTCTGCAACTGAGCCGTTGGCGCGGCAGCAAGAGGTGCCCCATGAAGTCGACGAAATTGTACCGCTGCGGACAGGCCGGTGTGCACCCATAATGGCGGACGAGCCGGTGGTGGAGATGCTGGACGTCACAGGCCCTGAGGTGGGGCCGGCGGTAACGGGGACGGCTGCGGCGGTTGGCACCGACCAGTCAGGGGTTGCGGTGGCCAGGCGGGCACACAACACGGGTGCCCTCGGACTGGTGCACGAGTGCGACGCCCTCTTTGCTCGCGTCGGCTCTCGGGAGACGACCCAGGCCGACGCCCTGTGTGTGATTCAGGCCACGTCGACGCTTCTTCGTACGGACCAAGGAGTGCAGGTTGCCCAGGCCGCTGTTGCCCACCTGTCCCACTTGTATCTGCCACACGCAGGCGACCCGGCCGTGGCACGAGAGATGGCACCCGCCGTTCGACATGCCCTTCGCGGCCCGGGTTTGGCAAACCTGGCTCGCGACAACCTCGAGGCACTCGTGGACATGTTTGTCCTCCCCGTCATGTTTCCTGACGTGTGGCGGGCAAAAACAACGATCCACCGCCTAGCGGTGCGGGCGGCGGCGGTGGCGGCGCCCACACAGATGCTGGTGACCGGCCGGTCTGGGCGGAAGCGGCTGCGTCTCACCGCCCCTGGTGGCCCTGCCGTCCCGGCCTTGGGCGGTCCTGGGGGCCCTGCGGGTCCGGCTGCGATGCCGTCTTCCCGTACATTGGCGTTGACCCCCCCCCGCGCGGACTTTCGACACCCCAGGGCGGACGTGCCGCCGGCGACGCTTCCCCGGCAAGATGCGCATGTTGTAGCGGACGCTGGCAGTGGTGGTGGCCAGGAGCTCGCCCACTTCAGCCGCGAGATGGTCGCTGCTGTCGGCGCCGTCTGCTCGAAATGGCTTCTCGAGCACGGGCCGCTGGCCGATTCTCCTTCCTGGCCGCAACAAGTGCGGTTTTTCCGTATCGCCTGGTCCATGGGCGTCTGGCCACCCGAGGCCCGGCGCTTCCTGCTCCACGCATGTGCGACAGACACTGCCACCGTGCATCAGGCGGTGCTGGCGGACAAGGGTGGTGCTGGAGCGCCCCAGCAGCCCTCAAAAATGCACATTCGCCTGTGGTCGCATCTGGTCGAGTCTGTCTCTGTACCTGCCGTCGTGGAGCGGGGTGGCGGTGACGACGAGCCTGTCCCGGCCAGTGCGGGCAGCCCTGACGACGTTGCCCTCCTGATGTCCATGCCAGGGACGCTGGCAATGTTGCCGACGGACTTCTTCGATGCTTTTAAAGAAGTCAAGGCGTGGAGAACGGCCATATGTGACATGGCGGCTTTGTTGTTCCCAACCGGTCTGGGACACCCGGGCGCTGCTGCTGCTGCCGCCCCGGCTGCGGCCCTGTCTTCACGTTTTGCGCGGGTCACTGCCTCGGACACTGGCGTCGGGTGGCTGGTGGCGCCCAGCTCAAAGTTCCGACTGTCCGCCCTGGACGTCATCCGTCGCCTAGCCGGTGTGGGTGAGCGGGGGGGCGGTCGGTCTGATTCGTGGTCCGTCATGGACCTGTTGGATGGGTGCTCACCCGTCCTCCCCGACGGGGGGGGGCGCGGTGACTCCGCCTGCGAGACCACCAGCGCTGCCGCCCCGGGTCCGCCTTGTGGTGGCCCGCGACCTTTTGACGCCCTGCGCGTCATCCAAAACGCCCTGCACTTGCTGGATGTGAATGCGCGCACTGCTCGTGCGGCTCGTAACTGGAACGGCATCCCCCTGCAGCTGTTTGCCTTAAGTACGGCGTTTGTGTGGGGCGGCCGACAGGTGCTGACGGACGTGAGCGCGGGGCCCCCGGCTGCGGCTGTGGGCTCTCAAGGCGATTCGGACAAAATGTCAGAGGGTGGGGCGCTCGCCCGTGTCCTGCACCTGCTCATGCGGCTGGGCATCCACCGAGACGTGTTGCAAGCACAGATTGTCATCCGATACGCGCTCGTCGGGTGCCTCGCCCTATTCGCCGATCCCGCTGGGTGCTCCACCCATTTTGACATCTTGGACGCGGCACACATCGCCCCCGTTGTCAACGAGTGGGTTGACTCGCTGCCGAGCCTTTGGGAGGTTGCCGTCGGAAACGACAAGGCGGCCCGGTCGCGATACAGCTGGCCGTACCATGCGGCCATTTACAACCTGGGGAGTATACCGCTTGCGTCTGGTGTGCGGGCATCTCGGAGGGCGCTGGCCAACGCAGCGATTGCCTGGTTGGCGTCCCCCTCGGGTATGTCGCCCTGGATCGCCCGAGATGGGGAGAATACCTCCCAGGCCCTGCACAAGCTGTGAAGGTTACTCTGTCCGCCTGCCACGCCTGGCAGGCGGGTCAGCCCCCTGGTCGAGCAACTTCGTCAGCGCATCGACGAATTACTCGGCGGGTCTGCTGCGCCAGACGACACTCGGGCGGGTGCTGCGCCAGACGACGCTGGGGCGGGGGCTGCTGCGCCAGACGACTCAGGGGCGGGGGCTGCGCCTGCCGCTGGGGGGGGGGCTGCGCCTGCCGATGAGGTAGGTGCCGGGTCAGGTGCCGACAAAGATGGGCGGCCGCCCCCAGCGCCCGATGCGACCATGGCGATTCCGTCCGGTGACGGTGACCCCGACGGCATTACCATTGGCGACGACACGGGGGACGAAGTCCAGTTTGTGTGCTACCTGTCCGCAGTGGCGGTCCCAGACAATGTTTTGGCTGGGCAGGCCGTTTCCCCTGCGTATGATGCGGAAACCCCTAGCATCATTTTGTTTGTTGACAACGACGATGACTGGCATGACGCAGAGAACGATGGCGTGACTGTCGTCAGTGTGGCCCGGGTGGTCCGGGCCGGCCAACTGGTCGGGCAGCGGCGGACGTCCTCCGCCAATGCGGCGGCCGCCCATGTTGCAGTAGCTCAGAGTGCTGCCACCTCTGTCGCGACTGAAGCTGCCACCTCCTCCGCGACGGCAGCCGTCCCAGGCGGGCCCTCTACGCCCGAGGTTGCTGTTACAGCTGCTGCTCCCGATGCTCCATCGGCGGCGGGTATAGCCACAGGCGCGGTGGATGCTGTGGCTGTGGGTGCTCCTGGCGTTGGTGGGGCTCCTGCGGGCACGGCGGCCGTGGCCGACGCGGGTGTTGGCGGAGGTGCACCTGCTGAACCTGGTACTGCTGCAGCAACCGACACGGCGGGGTTGGCTGCGGTGGGCACGGCAGTGGCTCGGGGGGAGGAGCCCTCTCCCGCTTTGCCTGCAGTTGCAGACGCGGGGGCGGCTGTTGTAGGAGGTGGTACTGCCGGCGTGGGAGGCCCTTGTATCGGTTCCCCGGGTGGTGGGGGGGACGCGTCTCCCACTGCTGCACCTCTGCCCGCGGCGGCGGCGGCGGTGGCGGGGGGTGATGCCAGCCAGGCCAGTCCCCCCACACTGTGTGGCGCGGATGGTGACCGGGTGGCGCTCGGTCAGCTGACGCTCTGTACATCCGAGTCTGGGTGGAACGGTGTCCCAACCCACCTGCGCCCGTCCCCGTTGTACGCAAGAGGACCTGGGGGCCGCTGGCAGGCCATCGTTGTCACCACCTTGTGCCAGCTAGCCGCCCGCGGTACAGAGGCGGTGGTGAAGTCTATCGAAGGGAGAAAAAGGGGCCATTGCGGCGCCGGCGGACGCAGTGGGCGCGTGACTACGTCGTCATTGTGCTCCCGCTTTGGCGTGGCTCGCATCGACGCGCCCATCACCGTGTCGTCGCTGCAGGTGGGGGGCTCCACCTTGGACGACCCGCAAGCGTGTCGCACGTGCAACGTGCTCGTGCGTATGCCCGATCCCCAGGGTGGTCCCCCCGGTGGGGGCGGCCGCCACCACCGCCGCCACAAGGACCGCGGGGGAGAGTGTCAAGTGGACTCCACAGACGCCACCCCGGGTGATTTGTGTGCCTTTTGGGTACCGGAACACGTCGGCTCGGTGTGCAGCACCCCCGTGGACGCGGTGTTTATTGGCCCCTGCGAGGGCAAGGAGAGGCGACCCGACGGGGGGGTTGGTGGCCCACCGCCCGCGGGGGCAGGCCAGAGGTGGGTGGACAAGACGCCTGGCCCGGGGCTGGACGAGCAGGACGATGACGCCGGCACGGCGCGCTACGGTGGCGCATCCGGTCCCCCCCGGCGGTGGTGGATTGCGGTGCGTCGTTCTGACGTGCAGCGGGTGCTCCATCGCCGGACGGCAAATGTAGTCGTCACCCTGTCTCATGGTGTCCTGTCGGACAGCCGCGAGTTTGGCGGCCTCGGCCACTGGGACCTTCTTCCGCCAGTCATGCAGAGGGCGCTCGCCGTCCACGCAACGGCTCCGCACGGAAGACAGCAGGTGGTACCTGTACCGGCACCGGGGCCTCCCCCCCTGCAGAATGCTCCTCCACGCTACGCCCACCTGGACGAGTTCAAGTGGCGCGCAGTCGATTGCATGCGCCAGGGGCTGTTGTCGGACGAGTGTGACGTGCAGCTGGTGACGGGCCCCCCCGGGACTGGCAAGACACGCGCCATTGTCTCCATGGTGGACGTGGTACTTGAGACCCTGCCAGACGGGCGGGTGCTGCTGACGTCGCGCACGAACACGGCGTGCGACGAGCTGCTGGACAGAGTGCACGAGTTGTTCTGTCCGTCGGGGGCTGCCAGTCGACACGGCGTCGCGAAACCCGATGCCGTGACGCTCCTCCGTGTATGGGAACCCCCTCCGGATGGCCACCGTGCCAAGACAACAAACATTGACGCCGTGGTGGACGAGCGCCTTCCTGTCGCCTACCCGTCCGTGACAGCCGCGGTAGAACGGGCAAGGGCACGGGTGGCCGATGTGGGCCGTCGTGTGGATCGTTCTCGCGCCCAGGGTGCAGAGCCGGGCGCGGGTGGGTCACAAAACCTCCTCGAGGAATGTGCCGATGCGGAGCAAGCCCTGGAGGCTGCCTTGCGTCGCCAGCAGCGTGCGGAACGGGAGCTCCGCAAGCGCATCATGGGCCGCGCGTCCGTCATTGTCACAACGACGTCAACGTCGACGGGGGCGCTCGTGGGGGGTCAAGGCTTTGACGCCATTATCATAGACGAGGGCGCGGCAACGAGCGTCCCTGCGTCTGTCGCCGCCATTGTTTGCGCCAAGCGGGCAGGGCGTACGGGTGGCTCGTCAGACGAAGAAGAGGACGGTCATCCGGCAGAGCGGACCAAGTGCATTGTCCTTATTGGCGACAATGCCCAGCTGAGGCCGAGCGCCGGCATAGAGTACAGAGGCGAGACACGGGTGACGGCATCCAGCGTTTTTGAGCGGCTCGCCAGGTTTCTGTCCGCTTGCGTCATCCTCTCCGTGCAGTACCGCATGCGGCCGCTGTTATGGTCCCTCCTCCGACAAGTCTTTTACCGGCACATTGGCATGTGGTCGGACGGGCGCGGGCCCAAGGCCCGCCATGAAGAGGCGTTTGGAACACTCGCGTGGCTAAACCATCCGAGACGGCGTATTCGCTTTGGAGGGCTGCAAGTGACAGACACTTCCTGCCTGCCGGCCGACGTCCGGGCGCACAAGACGGGTTCCACCACCCCCCCAACGAGAGCCTGATTAACGTTGCAGAGCATCGGTTGGTCTAGATGGCTCTTACGGATCTACTGCTGGCGTGGGCGACGTCCAGCGGGGCTACCGAGCTCAAGGTGATGCTCATCACCCCGTACACTGCGCAGCGGAACAAGCTGAATGAAGTGGTGCAGTCGATGAGAGACAGCAGGCGGCTGCTCCGCAGACCATGTGCCGACGTCAGGGTGTCCACCGTGGATGGCTGCCAAGGCGCTTCTGTGGACTGTGTCATACTCTCCCTCGTGCGGTCAGAGCCTGGGGCGCCACCCGGCGGGAGGACCGACTTTTTGTCCGACGAGCGGCGCGTGAACGTCATGATGTCGCGGGCACAGAGCCATCTCCACGTGATTGGTGACATGGACTACCTTTCAAGCTCTGGGGGTGTGTGGAAGAGCTGGTGGGACAACGTCCGCCATAGGTGGAGCCATCCAGATCGACGGGGCCGCGAGCACATCAACATTGTGGCTCCCGACAGGATGTACTAGTCGGGAGTATCTTTTGTTTCCGGGGGGGGGAAGTGGGGGGGGGGGGGGGGGGGGGGGGGGGGGGGGGAGCTGTACGGCACCCCCTCTTTTTCATGGTTTGAAGGTGTCGCTTTTCATGTGGTGGTCGGTTGTTCCCCAGTGTTGTTCCCAACTGCTGTCGTTGATGTTTTGAGTTGCGTGACCAGTTGGACAAAGGCTCATATGGCGAGGTCGCGCCCAAGTGCCACAGCACCGTCCGTGTATGTGAGCCCACAGCTCAGCGCCCAGGACTCCGCCGTGGTCGGCAGGCACCATGGCGGGCTCATCGCGTCGCCCTCTGTCCGACGGTGAGCGCACGGGGTCATCACTGGCCTTCTCCAACAGAAGAGGTCCTTCCGGGCCATCGGTACGGATTTGGGGCGCTCCAAGAGCACCATCGCCTACGCAGCTATGGGCCATCCGCACGGAGTCCGCCCGCGCCAGGGTGGACAAGCGGCGTCGCTCCAAGCTTTTGACGGACCGTGAGCTCTGTAACCGCAAGCGGGCGCTTGACACCGACGGGTTTTCCTCTGTGGCATCCCTGAAGGAGATGGTGAATAACACGCGCACCCAAGCGACCAGAGGACCCGAGAAGGGACCAGCGTCAGTCTCCGCTGTCCGCACGGCCGTCTGGAGCTTGGGATTTCACTTCAGGGGGTAGCGGCCAAGAAACCCTTCCTGTCTGCCAAGAACGTCGCCAAGTGCCTTGTGTGGGCCACAGCGCACCGCGGCTGGATGGCTCTGCGCGACGGGTGGGACGCCATTCCTGCTTTGTTTTTCAAGTCTCTCGTGGAGTCGATGCCCTGTCGTGTGAAGGGTGTGATAGCCGCTGCGCAGCGGACCTAAAGCCGTGTATCTTACTATACGGGCACGGGATTGCAGGGGGGCGCCCAGGGGCCCCGTAAAGCCCGATTTCCGCGTGCAAGAGCGCGCACGGCCGCGTTATGGCCGTGCTTCCTACTCTTTTTTTTTTCTCTCCTCGACGACCGTCATCAGGACGGCAAGGCCTACATTCTCACGGCCTGTGTCCGTCTCGCCAGAGGGGCGTGCCGCAGGGCGCACAACAAAGCGACCGTGACTCGAGAGTACGTGTCTGTACAGCAATATCCACGTTTCATGAGGTGCCCGAATGGTGTCAGTCTCTGGTGCTGCACTGCTGTACTGCTGTGCAGGCTTCCTCACGTGAACGCGTAATGCAATGCATGCGACGGGCACGGCATTCACGTGTTTGTGAATGCTGCTGCAGGCACGGTGATTTGCGCGACCAGGGCCGCACTTCAAATTGTGCATGCCCTGCAGCGTTTTTTTGATTCCAAGGCGTGCACCGCCGACAACGTGAAATTGTACAGCTTGCAGAAGCGGCGACGCCCGGGCCCGCGGGGCCTGCAAACAAACAGGCATTTGACAGTGCGCGCACGTGCCGGCACGGAAAATAAGATACACGGTTTAAGACCCGCTGCGCTGGGGGTGCTCGCACCAAGTATTGACCAGCCAAGGGCCTGGATTTGATGGGTGGCCTGTTGTCAAATTGATCCGCACGGATCTCGTTTTTCGCCGTATGGATAATATTGGGATAATGTTGGGTAGCGACTGTACGTAGCGCTCTTCGGATCTTTGTCGACATTGTTCGCCAGAGCTGACGTCTCCCGTTTGGTGCATAACGGAACGAGTTGGGCGGTCACATAGTTGTTCTTTTGTGTGGGCGCGTGAATTAGTGTTTCCCGATTGCGTCATGATTGTGGGGGAAGCCATAAAGAGAGGGCGACGGGCGGGGGAGGGGGGGCGAATTGAATTTCAAGTTCTGAGGAGCCCGACCACCGGCTGACACCGACGCGGATCGAACGGGAGGGGAGGGGGTTTGGGTGGCGGCGCGAGATGATGTTGAATTGGACGGTGACGGGGGTGTTCGGGGATGGGTGCTCTCATCCGTCGGCCGCACGTTCAGCCACATGCAGGTCAGGTCAGTCGCTTCCCTCGGCGCCCCCGGGTCTGACGAGAGCCGTAGGTCCACGCGGCCCGCGCGGTGTCGTGTGCTGGTGACAGGCCATTTGGAGGCACCGCGCGGTGAGCTCGCAGCATGGCAATGCCGTCAGTGGCGGTGGGTTTGAGGTACACGACTGCCCCCCCTGCCCCCCCTGCCCCCCCACCAAGACGTCCAGGATGACATTTTTCCCAGACGGTGCTCGTAGTGCATTGCAAACGGACGGGGCCTGCCAGAAGCACCAAAAGGCTGGGTGCCCGCGTCCCAACACGCCGCTCCACATGCACCGTGGCGAGCAGGCAGTGCCGAGGGTTGGTTCAATTGCAGTGTTGTTATTGCCCCGCAGCACAGTGGCGGTCACTCTCCCAATACGTGCCGTCGGGAGGGGGGGGGGGGGGGGGGGGGGGGGGGGGGGGGGGGGGGCGCTCGCTCGCCATGGTTGGGCGAGCCTTACGGATGCTGGCGTGTCAGTTGGCTCAAATGCTGCAGTGCATGCGGTGCACTCCAACCCGCACCCGCCGTCGTGCTACTGGCGGCTGCCATGCGCACAGGGTCTGTGCGCGGTCTGCAATTGGGCCGCCAACCCCATCACCACCACCGCCGCCGCCACATTACCACTGCCAGCCCCACCACCGCCACCGCGAGCCCCTCCACCACCACCGCCGCCGCGCCACAGGACACTCTCACGGCAGCCACCGTCGGCCACGGGTGCGTCGGAGATGAGAAGGATCTTTCATATCCGGGGCTGCGAGCAAAGACCACGCGACAGCCCACAGGGGCGCGTGGCGGTGCGAGCATCCTCCGCTCTGCCCCCTGCCCGGCAGTGGTCGATGACCCACAACGACGGACGGCAGCCTGTTCTGGCAGAGTTGCTTGCTGCACGACGACGGTGAACGCTCAGATACCGAGCGGGCGAGAGGCAGCGTCGGTTGGGGGGTGGCGGGGGGCGGGCGGCGGGGGGGGGGGCGGCGGCGGGGGGGGGGTGGGGGGGGGGGGGGGGAGGACCTGGACCGCCGGCCTCCTGACGGCCCGTGTAGCCCATCGCCAGCGTCTACAGCACGCGTACGGCATCGAGTGAGGACCCCGGCCCGGATGGTGCCTTGCCAGACGATAAATAGGGCGGTAGGGGGTGCCCCGTGGTTCCCCATCTTTGCCGACCCCATCAGCCACCGTCGACAATCCCACCCACCCACCCTCCTCACAGTCGTTCCCACACACACAACCCGCTCATCCGCCTCCACCCCCCCCCCCCCCCCCCCCCCCCCCCCCCCCCCGCCCCGGACTCACGATGAACGACAAAGGCGACGGCAGCGACCAAGACATTGGCGTCGACGAGCTGGACGGCGACACCACCTCAGACGAGGAGTTGGACCCGGCACAAGAGCAGGCGTACGTTCAAGACGCACGCAACGTGGTGACGCTCAAGCGGGCGGTGCTCGCCGCCAACCTGAGCCGCCAGCAGGGCGTGTCTGCACCCCACGGGGGCGACGCGGCCTCGTCGGCCGACTGGTCTGCCGCCGTCGCGCAGTTGCAGCAGGCGGCCAAGAATGAGGAGGTGGCGGGCCCCCTCGACGGCGCCGGCGAGGACCTCGTCGCGGCCATCACAGGCGCAACACAGGAGGTCAGCGTGTACTGTGATGGCCGGGCGGCGGCAAGCGAGGCCGAGGTGGAGCTCGCCGCACGCGCCAAGACGGCCGCTGGGCTGATTGGCGTGGCCGCCGCGGGCTTGCCCCGGCGCGAGGCTGCCACTGACGCACCGGTCGCCCGCAAAGGGCGGACGCAAAAGTGTAGCGGATGTGGCCAGCCCGGGCACAAGGTCACCTCTTGCAAGGCCCCGGCTGGTGCAGGGCCGGCGGCAGCCGCTGCCGCCGCCGCTGCCGCCGCCGTCCCGGCGGCGGCGGCGGCGGCCGCGTCCAAGTGTCGCGACTGCCTGGGAGGGGGCCACAGCAGCGGGGACGCTGCCTGCCCGGTGCAGCGGCACTGTGGGGGCGTGTCAGCGGCCTACGACCGCGGCGTCGACCCCGACTGCAAGGACCCGCTTCAGAGCACTGGACTGCAGACGCGGGCGTGTACCGTGCCGGTGGGCGTCCTCGCGAGGGCGGTGTTTGGGGACGACAAGGACGACGCCGACACGCGCGCGGCGGTGGAGACGGCGCTGCAAGCAGAGCTGGAGGACCTCTCTGGGGCGGCTACCAAGCTCCGCTTCCTCATGCTCCGCGTCCTCGACGTGGCATCGCGGCGCCTGGTGTCGACCGTCGCGGACGCAGCCGCGGACGACGCCGACTGGGCGGGGGCCGTGGCCGCAAACTGGGCGCCCGTCTGGCTGTGGCTGGCCTACGCCTGCGGCTGCGAGGGTGTGTCTGGCATTCCCCTGCAGGCGGGCACCGTGTGTGCGGGGTGTGGCAAGGGACGGGCCAACACGCGGATGGCGCGCGCCCGCTCTGTGGTGACAACGAGCCACCCGCTGCTGGCAGAGGCGCTCTCCTACGCCCTGACGCAGGTGATGGCCGTCACGGCAGCTGCGTGCGACCGGTATCTTCCGGCGAGCAACAACACGGCACGATGGGAGCCCGTCGCCACCATCGTGGCCACCCACGCCGGGCGGTGTGTGGACGCGGCGTGTCGCAAGCTGGGCGCCAAGGCGGCCAAAGACGCGCTGGCCACCCCCCCCGCTGCCACGGCTGCTCCAGCAGGCAGCTCTGCCTGGGACACGGAGCGGCGGCTGACGCGGTGGGCGGCCGCGCGCTTCCGCTCGGGTACCGCGGACAAGGCAACGCCGGGCCGGCGAAACCTCGACGGCGTCCCCCAGCACCTGGTCCAGGCGCTGGCGCAACGGGTGGCCGTCATGCGGGCGGCCATGCCACCCTCTGTGGCGGGCCTCTTTCCAGCAACGCCTGTGAAGAAGCGCCGCTGGTGGGCGTACGTGCCGTTTCTCCTCCACGTCCTGAATGTGGGTGTGGAGAGCCCGTACGCTCTCATCCCTGGCGCCCGAGCCGTGCTCCACGGTCACGGCACGCTGGTGCCGGACAGGATGCTCGCCCTGTTGCGGGCAGTTTCGGCCGCCACTGGCGTGGGGGTGCGTGGCCACCCCAGTCTTTGGGCATGGCCAGAGCTGCGAACGAGCGGTGCAGCGGTGCTGGCCGCCATGGCTGGTGTCGGTGGCCGCGCCAACCGGGCCTCCTCCCAGCTGTCTACCGACGGCGTGGCGGTGACGTTTTTTCTGTCTCGACCCGACACGGCCGCAGAGGCCGTGGCGCGGGCGGTGGCCTGGGCAAAGAAGCTGGACGGCGGTGGACGTGTACGGGACCGCAGCGGCAAAGGCTTTGCATCCCGGGTGGGGGTACTGACGCAGCTCGAGCGGGCTGGCCTGCCGTTGGCGCGCATCCGGTGGCTCCAGATGGTCGGCGGAGACCCGAGACGGTCTGCCGTACTGTCGGCAGCACCGGGTGAGCGCGTGGCGACGGCAGACCTCCCAGCCCGCCCCGCTGTAGCCGCGATGCGCGCCGCGTGGTCCCGCCACATGGGCTTGGACGCGCTCAAGCGGGCGGCCGTGGCGCTCCTGCGTGGGGCGGGCGTCCAAGATGGGGTGGCGGCAGCCGCAACCACGCCCGAGGGCCACCCACCCAGGGGGTCTCGGAAGCGGGCGGCGGCGGGCACCCCGGCTGCAGGGGCGGGGACAGGGGGGGGCCGCTCCAAGCGACAAGCGCGGCGGTCGTCACCGGAGGGGGGGCGACGACGATGCGGCGGCGGTGGCCCCGGCGGTGGCGGGTGCGACGACGCCCTCCGAGGCAAAGACCTACCAGACGGCGAGCCCCGGCGGTGGCCACGGGCGCGTGCGGCGTGGGCCGCAGGCGTCCATCGGACGGGCCTGCCGCTCCCAGCTCGCCTTTTCGGTGCGGCGTGTGCTGCGTCGCACGCGCCTGTCCCGGTGGACTGTGCCCCGTCACGAGGCGGAAAAGGTGGCACGGTGGCTGGTGGACCCCACTGCCGCGGCGGGCAACAGTGACAGCAGCACCACCCCAGACACGCCGCTGCAGGACCGGGTGGACGCGCTGCCCCGGCGCAAGGGGTGTCGTCGACTGGCACCCGTCTCCGGCCCTCGCTATAGCCTGAGTGCCGCCCACTTTCGCGAGGCCAGCGGCGGTAACTTTTTGGCCCGTGCGTGGAAGAAGTGGCGGGCACGCCGCGGTACTGAGGCGGGACCGTTGGCGGCGGCGGTGGCGGGACTGGTGGCGGCGGCGGGTGACGGAGGCGGCGTCGCTGGCCACCTACCACCCGTCGACCTGGCAGCAGCACACGGCACGATGCGTACCGGCGACGACGGCAAGCATCTACAGGCAACGCTCGAGTGGGCCGCCCGTCGCGACACGGCCGCGCACGGCCAGCGATTTGGCGCGCAGGCCACGCGACACCTGCGGACGGCGCGTGTTCGCAAGGCCATCCAACGCGGCCGCTTTGCTGCCTCGGTGGCGCGGGACCTGACCGGCGGCCTCCTTCGCCAGGTCCGCGGCGGCGGCGCGGTCGTCGTGGCCATGGGCACCGCGTGCGTGCGCGGGGGGGACGCCTGGCTCCGCCGCCACCTCCGACGGCTGTGCTGGTTTGTCGACCAGGACGAGCTCAACACGAGCCAGGCGTGCTCCGAGTGTCACGACAAGATGGTGCTCATCTACTCGACGGGCAACTCCCCCCCCAATATTCCAAGAGAGCTGAATGGGCCGCCGGCAGGCCCTCGGCCGTCGACACGGCGTGTGCGGATGGCGGCTGGTTCGCGTCGGGGGCGGCCAAAGCGGGCCCTGCCCTCTGCTTCCCACGTGACGCGCCGAGGGCCAGACCCCGACGCCTACCGGGCGGCCGTCCGAGCCACTGCCCGTGCTGCTGCTGTGGCGCGGCGCGCGGCCGCGCTGGCCGCCTGTGCCGTCGAGGACCCCGCCGTCTATGCCGACCCGAGGCGGCTGAGCGAGTGGGCGGCCAAGGGCTGCTACACGTGCTCTCTCGCGGCCCCACAAGGCCCCGGTCATCCAGCGCCACACCCGCCCGTGATTCGCAATCAGGACGACGTTGCGGCCCGCAACATTGCGTGGGTGGCCGCTCGTCGTCTAACGGGTACGGACGTGTGGCCTTTCAAGCGCCCGTTTGGTATGAGGTGTGCCTGGACGACCAAGCGTCCTCCAAGTGGTGTTCCCGTCCCGCCTGTGCGTCGCACCCGTGCGACTACGCGGGTCGATGTATGGCCCGTACTGGCTGCAGTGGACACTGTCGGCGACGGTGGTGGCGGTGGTGGTGGAGGTCGCGGTGGAGGTGGTGGCGGTGGTGGTGGAGGTCGCGGTGGAGGTGGTGGAGGTGGAGGTGGCGGTGGAGGTGGCGGTGGTGGCGGTGGCGGAGTTGGTGGCTGTGGCCTTGGCGGTGGCGGTTGCGGTGGCTGTAGGGGAGCTGTCGACGGCGACGCGAGGGCGGCGTCCTGTACGACGCGACGCGGTGCTGCTAGTGGGGAACGGGTGGCGGCGGCCGGCAGTGCCATGGACGGGGTACGTCGGGCGGAGACGGGGGCGACAGACGCGCCCCGTGGTCTGGTGGACACTGCAAGACGCTAAGACAGCGCACATCTTGCCCGTGACCCTCACCTACCACGGGGTGCGTCACCCGCCCCCTTTTTCGCCGACGAGCCAATTATGGGTAATTGTCGGCCGTTCACTAGCAGGTTAAACGCCGGCTTTTCCCGGGGACCTTTCCCAGAATGAGTCGGATGTTTTCCGGAGGGGTTTAACCGATAGTTATTATGTACAGTACCTACTTATTTGTCCACCCAAGACGGCCAATCCTGAGAATCTTTTTGATCCTCTTGAAATCGTCCTTCACGGTGCAGTAAACCCAGAAAGACTTGTTGCATGCCCCTCCGGCCGCCACCACCGCGCGCACGCCGCGAGCCATGTTCTGGCGGGGGTATGGGACGACAACGCCAACACCTTCACGGTCCTTCGTACGGTGTAAAGGGGCACTGGAGGGAGGGAGGACCCCGCCAGAGGCTTAGTTCGCTCCCTATTGAGCTTTTCCGCTGTTTCGGTCATTGCCGCGAAAGGGTTGTCGTTCTCCATCCGTTGAGGCCTTGGAGCTCTTGAGGGCTCATAGCCTTCGGAAAGCCTCTGGTCTCCTTGTGAGGCACAGTATTGGGGCACCCGGCCCGTACCGTCAAGTAGGCAACCGTTCTCTGCTTTAGGGTCAAAAAGGAGGCGATGGCGCCATAGAACTTTCCGGTTTTTCGGTCCGCCTGGGCCTCCCGCCGGCCACCCCGCTGGCCGTCCGCCAGTGGGGGGGGGTGATTGCGGTCAACTACGCGGCGCGGGCGGCGGGCGTGTCCCGCCACGACACGGTCGCGGCGGCGACGCGCAAAGGCCCGGCGCTGGTGCTCGTGCATGTGGAAACGCTGTCGCTGCCGGGGCTGGCAGAGGGGGGGGGGGGCGCGGAGGGGGGGGGCGCGGGGGTGGGGGGGCGGGGCTTTGCGCCCCGCCGGCGGCGGCACCCGCGGCGGCCGCCGGCCCACCCACAGGGCCGCCCCGGCCACGACCGCTGGGCACGCCCGCCAGTGGCAGGGCGTCTGCCGCCGCCGCCGCCGCCGCGACCAGCGCCGCCACGGGGGCCCCCCCGCAAGGGGTACCCCACCCCGCCCCTCTTCCTCCCCCCTCTGCTGTCGCCGGGGAGCCGCCGCTGCCATCGCAGGCGACGTCCAAGGTCACCCTCCGCCGCTACCGCGCGGCGTCTGCCGCGGTCATGGCGGTGCTTGCGGCGGGCGTGTGGTTGTGGGGTGCTGAGGGGGGTAGGGCGTGCGCTTGCCCCTCCCCCCTCCCTGTGTTCTGCACCATCCTCGGGGCGGTGGGGATCGGGCGGGGGAGCGGCTCTGCCCCCGCCGCGGCGTCCCCGCTGGGCCGCCCCAAGTGTGCAGTGGCTGCGGCAAGGGGCAGGGACAGCGACGATGGTGACAGCGACGGTGAGGAGAATGACGGCGCGGCGCTGGCGGTTTTAGGCGGCACTGCCGCACGGTGGTATGTAAACGCCGCCGGGCAGGTTCTGCGCGTGGGCGCCGACGGCGTCGGGGCATTGGTGAATGTTGGGGGCGGGGTCAAGGAGGGCGACTGGCCAGATGACCCCCCGCGGGCCACTGCTGGCACCCCCCGGACGGTGCCGTTTGCAGTGGCCGCGGGGGGCGTCGAGGCGCCTCCACTTGCTCCCGCCGCCGCCGCATCCTCCCCCTACACAGGGGAGGGAATGGTGGTGCACCTCGGTCAGCACCACGGGACAACCTTTTACCACGTCTACACGGAGGTCCTTCTGCGGCTGATGGCCACGCTGCCTATCCTCCGCGCCTATCCAGCCGCGCGTGTGCTGCTGCCGCCGCGGCGGCGGCCACCACCACGACCTCCACCTCGGCCTCCTCCTCGGCGTCGCCGGCGGCGGCGGCGGCGGTGGCGGCCGCCCACTGCCAGAGGGTGACAATCGCAAACGTGTGCGCGTCGGCGGCGGCACGGCCAAACGCCTCGCCGGGGGCCAGCCCCGGCGCCGCCCCCGCGGTGGCCACACACTACCCCGCGTCCTTACTGGCTCCCAGTCACCTCGCCGAGGGCCCACCGAGGGCCCGCCTGTCGTACTTCTCTGTGCATGTACATGTCGCTCCCTGCCCTGACGCTCACAATCTCCATTGCCCGGCTCAGACAATCGGGTGCGACCTCGGATTGTCACGTACATACAATCCCCATTGCCCGGCTCAGACAATCGGTTGCGTCCTCGGATTGTCACGTACACACAATCTCCATTGCCACACACAATGTCCATTGCCCGAAACAAACATCTCAGTCGAATGCACGTCGGTCGTTCAATTCTGACAGATTTTCGAATCTGCCGTTAAATGACGGGAAATTTTGACCTGTGTAGGAATCTCCATATGTACATACGAACACGGTCGAGAACTGTCGTCAGGTCAGCGAAACCACACAAATCGACTGGTCTATTTTCACCCCATGACACCGACACACACGCCCGAATGGGAAACCACAACGATCCATAACAGGGAGATGTATTCCCAAATAGAAAGTGTCTACAATGTTATGTGGGTTGGCGTCACCGAAAGGCCACGGGTGTCACATTCATGTCGCCCGCCTTTCCCTCCAAGACACCGCCTCACCTTGTGTGGTCGAGCAAACCGGGAGGACCCTGACGACGCGACGTCGTGGTGCGCTGGTCGGAATGGCGGACGACAGACGCGAGACGTGGTGCGCTCGTCCGCGTGGTAGACGCGAGGGACCAGCTGTCCCGGGCGCACTTCTCGCCCTCATGGCAAAATCGTACAGGGCGCCAGCCATCTGACCCACATGCTACGCCGACACAGAAGCGCTGCGTGCCCTCACCAACCCACTGGAGACACCGCGGGTACTATTTTTATCTTCCACCACATCACCGTGCACGCACACGTGCCCATGTGTGAAGACGTGGCGGGGACCGGTAGAACCCCCCCCCCCCACTTGTGCTGTTTGCCACGTCTACCTGAGATGGGCGCTGTCGCCAAAGAAGACAAGCAGCGGGTCAGGGAGAGGGACCGGCTTACGCGGCGTGCACGAAAGGCCGCCCGACGTGCTGCTGCCGCCGCGACCGCGACCACTACTGGAGGTCATGTGCCAGGCGGTAAGCCTTTTGAACGAAAGGCACCCCTCGGCAAGGCCACTCTGATCGCCTCGTACCCCCCCCTACCCGCCCCGACTCTCTCACCCAAGACACTGGCTACCTCTTTAAAGTCCCCGGGCGGCGCTTCTGCGTGGCACCCGCCTCTCTCGAGCACCGTGTTTGTGGGCGAGGCTCGACCACCACCATTTCCAGCCGTGGCACTGACGCCTCATGGTGGCGTCCTCCATGACGCCGGCGGCCTGTCACCTACTGTCCGTGCTGCCGCCCGCGGTACTGGCTGCTCCACCCTCCTGTCGTTGACCACCGACAGGGTCCCTACCCCCCCCATTGGTTCTGCCGCTCGTGGCCCACCACCATCCCTCCGTGTGCTGGGTGTCACAGTGCGACAAGCGGAACTGGACACTTTGCTCCAGCCAACCCAGTGGCTGTCGGATGTGGCGATAGACGCGGTCAAGGTGCTGCTGATGGTGGTGAACCGGTGGGCGTGTAGCGTGCGTCGGGCTCGCCCCATCCACGTTTTTGATGGCTACATCTACGGCGCCCTACGGCCCCCCGTTGGGAACACACGCCTGCCCTATGCCTGGGAGAATGTCGAGCACGTGACGCGGCACATGGACGTCTTTGCCTTTGACATGCTTGTCCTTCCTGTTGCCGCGGACGGCCACTGGTCGGTCGTCGTTGCCGATACGGCAAGTGGCGCAGTGTCGGTTGCCAACTCTGTCGTTGGAACCCACGCGCACCCCACCCACGACGTCATCACCTGGCTAAACGACGTTGCCCGGCAAGGAAATCGTACTGTCCCATGGCACCAAGTAGCGACCGCTCCTGCCCAACAGCAGCAAGACACCTCTAGCTGTGGGTCTTTCTCATTGTGCAGTATGGCGTGTCTGGCGCTCGGGCTCGACCCTTCCGCCCCGTCGCTGGAGCAGGCCACGTCGTTCCGGTCAACCTGAGTCGAGGCCATCACCGGCCTCTGTGCGACTGGTACTGTGGCCGGGGGGACGTGCCAAGCAAGCCACGGTGGCGTTGCAGAGGCCGCTGTGCGGCTGGTGAGCCCTCTTTGTGCGGTTGCTCACGCGGTCCCGCCTGACCCGACTGCCCTTCTCCCCTACATCCTCCCTTGTCAAGTGGGCGCCATCCCGCCATCAGTCGCGCCTCTCGTGGGGACTCTTCAACCACCGCCGCAGGTCCCTGGTATGACAACCACCGGCCGTGCGCCCGAGTCTACCCAGCCATGGCAAACACCCCCCGGGACGCAGCCCCTGCTGTGGAGGAGCGGCCTCTGCCGTCGCGGCGCCCCACCATCGAGGCGGCGATGCCGCCGCAGCGGCCGACGTGACGGCGGCGGCCCGCCCGCGTGCGGTGGTGGGCACTGCGACCATCTTGTGCATGGCTCCCACCTGCTGGGGGCTCAGAGGGGTTCTGACCTTTCTCCCCATGGCGCCTGTGAGACTCTACTCGCCCCAACGGCAAAGCTGTGAGCACTTTTCTGTAGCGCGCCACACAGCCGTTCAGCGACGAAGTCGACAGTTGACCATAAATCGGCACCCCAGAGATCGTTTTTCCGATTGGGTCACACGTCGAAGCGGGCGTGTCAAAGTGGACAAGTAATACTGGGTAGGTACTGTACGTACCCTACAAGCCTCTGGTGAGATGGAGCGGGGTTGGCGGGGAGCAAGACGGTGAGGGGCGGGTCGCCCCCCCGTCGATGGGCCAGGCAGGGCTGGGGTCCCCCGCCCCAGGCGGATCATTACCATGGAGCACCACCACACCCGGCGTCTCCCCCCGCCCCCTCTTCAGGCCCCTCCCTTCTCCTTTCAACCCCCGCTTGGTGCCGTGGAGTGAGGTAGGCGGGACTTTACAGGCCAGGTCGACGTGTCGCGACCTCCCCTCCCCCCCACCGTCACCCACCGCGCCGGTACCACCACCCGCCTCACCCGCCTTCCCCCCCACTCTCCTTACAGCAGGCCGCCGCAGCTCGCGCACCGGCGGCGGCGCCCCCCTCCGTGCCCGGCTTTCATACGGGCCCACCCAGGCGCAGCGCCACCGGCGGAACGCCCAGCTCCCGCAGCACCGGCGAGCGGCGCGCCCCACTGGCGGGGTGGGTGCCATGGATGGGCGAGGAGGTTGGTAGTGATGCCCAGGTGGGGGTGTAGGCGGGTAGGCGGGTAGGCGGGTGGGTGAGGGTGGGTGCGGGTGTGTCCGTGTGTGTATGTGCGTGTTTGTGTGCGTGTGTGTGTGCGTGCCTCTTGGTCGGCAGTGGATGGCAACGAGCAGCACGCGAGCCCCCGCCGCGGCCCACCAAGGGCGCTCAGACAAAAGCCATAGAGCAGCCACACCGCACCATGCCCCACCTCCCGCCTCCCACCGTCCAACCCCCGCCTGCAGCTGCGCTAAAGCAGACGCACGCGCTGGCAACAGCTGACGCCCACCCCCCCACAGTACCGCGTGCCACCCGTTGCCCGGTCGCCCCCCCACCCGGCGTCGAGGGCGGGGGCGGCGTGCCCGCTGGCACCACAGGGGAGTGGGCAAACGCAAGATAGGTCCCTCACCCCCCCCCCCCCCCAAACAACCTGCCCCGCCAGCCCATCTCCTGCCCACGCCATCCCCCACCATTCACTCCCTCTCACTTCCCCCCCCGCACCCCTTCCCACCCGCATTCGCCTCCTCCCCCTTCCCCCCCCGCCCCCCCCCCCGCCCTCCCATCCCCAGGCCCCCCGTCTGCCGCCCACGTGCCGCGCCCCTCCCCCTCTACTCACGGTGAGGCATCGGTGCTCGCTCCCACGACGCCCGCGCGCCTGCCCCCCCCCCCGCCGTCGCGTCCTTTGTAGAGGGCGCATCTACGCCGGGCGGGGGCGATCTACAGTGGAGAGTGGCGAGAGCAAAAGAAAAGGGCAAAGAGGAAAAAATAGAGAGATCAGAGTGAAGCACAAGCGCATCGCACCGCTACCGACGCGGGATCTCTTGACTTGGGGCCGCAGCTGGGGGCAAGGCGCTACATATCAGCGTTTCGGCCCCCGCGCTCCGCGCCACCCCTCTCCCGGCGGGCCCGTCCGGTGTTGCCGTCCCGGTTGCGGTGGCGGCGCCGCCGCCCGCCGCGCGCCGCCCACCCCGCGGCCGGGGGCGGCGGGGGAGGTGGCGAATTGGCCGCCCCGCCCCCCACCGCCGCGTCGCGGCGGCGCAATGCCGCGGCGGTCGCCGTCGCTGCTGCGGCAGCGGCAGTCGCGGTTACGGTCGCGGTTGGCGAGTTTGGCCGTCGGCGCCTTGCTGCCGCCGCCGCCCCCCCCTCTGCTGGGGTGGGCGGCCGGGGTGTGTCGCCGTGGGTGGTGGCGGTGTGGAGGTGAGCGGTGCGGGGGGGGGGTGGTGGAGATGGTGGTGGTGGGGGGGGCGGGCACGTACACAGTACCAGTGGTGGATGAGTGGTTTTTGTAGTGGCGGTGCGGCTGGGGTAGCGGTTTGGAAGGGGGGGAGGCGCGGATGTAAAAGGGTGGGGTGGGAAGGGGGGCGGGGGGAGGGGCGGGGGGGGTAGTGGGCGGAGGAGGAGCGGACGCGGGCTGCCCCCGCCGCCGTTGCTGCCGCCATCCCCGCGGCGAGCGTTTGCCAAGTCGGCGCGGCTGCCCCACAAAGTGTATATGAGAGGCCGTTGCTGGCTCGGACGCTGCCCCTTTGCCATCCACTGCCGACCAAGACGCAAACACACACACACAACACTCACACACACACACACACATACGGAGGCGCCCACACCCACCCACACCACCCGCCTACCCGCCTACCCGCCTACACCCCCACCGGCCCATCACTACCGACCTCCAGGCCCATCCATCCACCCACCCCCCGGGCCCCGCCCACCCTCCCCCCCACCCCCCACCATGGCGCCCACCCTCTCGCCCACGGCCGTTGCGCTGGTGGCGGCCGCCACCGTCGTTGCCGTCGTTGCCGCCGCGGCTGCGCCCGCCGGCGGGCAGGCGGTCGACCCCATCTACGTTGGCTCCCCCGCCAACGCGTGTGCCGACCGGGCGGGGACCGTGACGGGCACGTGCGCGTGCAGCGCGGTGGTCTTGACGGGCCGCCCGTCGGTGCTGCCGCCGGTGGAGGTGTCCCGCCTGTGGTGTGACGTGCGGCCGCGGTCGGGGGCGCGGTATTTTTGTGACGACGCGGGGGCGGCCACGTGCAACGTGGTGTGCGCGGGGGGCAAGTACTACTGTGCGGCGGGGAGCCTGCGCTTTGGGGGGCAGCAGTGTGAGTGTGCCATGTCGGGCACGCGGGTGGTGGTGGTGCCACAGTAGGCACGCGGTGCTGTTGAAGGGAGGGGGGGGAGGGGGACTGGGGCAGGGGTGGGTGAGGGAGGGTGTGTATGTAGTAGCGAGCGGCGTTGCGAGAGCGGCGCGACTGGCTTGGGAGTGAGGTGGGTGACAGCGTGGGGCTCGCTCGGGTGTGGCCCTGTGTGTGCATGTATGTACATACATACAAAGTAGATAGTCCACAACGTGACGCCAACTGGTTTGGCTGCCGACGTGGCCCCATTTCATTCCAACGGGGTTTTTAGTGTTCCTTGACGCAGCCAATGACCCCGCGCAATGTCTAGGAGCTGGCGCCTGTGCCCGCCGGAGCGTCGGCCCCCTCAGCTGCGCCGTTGGCGGTCAGCCCTGCGAGTGCCTCCCGCACGGCGGCGACCATGCCCTCCCGAGGCACCTCCTCCTGCTTGCGCTGCTTCAGCACCTTCATCTGCACGACGCCGCGGCCAACCTCCTCCTCCCCCAAAATGACCACCAGGGGCACGCCCGCCCGGTCAGCGCCTGCCACGGCCTTGTTCACCTTCACGGTTTCGGCGTAGCCAAACTCGGTCGCAATGCCCGCCGCCCACAGCTCCGAGGCCACCTTCATCCGCTCGACGAGCATGCCCTTGCCGACGGTCGCAACGACCACCTGCGTAGCGTTTTCGCGCACGCCCCCCACTTCGAGGCTGGCCTTTTCAAACAGCGCCAGCGCGCGTTCAATGCCCAGCGAGCACCCCACACAGGGCACAGGGGTGGAGGAGAATGAGCCCACCAGCGTGTCGTAGCGCCCGCCGGCAGCGACAGAGCCGAGGGAGGAGCCCTTGGACGATGTCAGCACCGCCTCGTAGATGAGGCCCGTGTAGTAGTCGAGGCCACGCGCGAGGGACAGGTCCAGGGCCACTGGGCCGAGGGAGCCCATGGCGGTGAGGTAGGTGGCCAAGAGGTTGAGGTCATCCAGGGCGGCCGCGGCGCCCGCCGCGCAAAGCGCCCCGTCTGTGCGGAGCTCTGCAATGAGAGCAGGCAGCGTCGAAGACGGCCGTGTGACGTAGGCGCCCACCTTGTCAGCCACGTCCGGGTCAAGGCCCTTGACATCCACCATCTCGGCGCGGACCTTGGCCCATGGCAGCTTGTCCAGCTTGTCAACCGCTGAACACACGGGCCGGAGCAGCTCTTCGGGCACTCCGCACACGGAAAAGATGGCGTCCAGCAGCCCCCGGTGGTTCAGCTTGATGGTGAAGCGCGAAAAGATGGCCGCGTGCACGGGGGAAGGCGCGGCGAGAGCGCCGAGCAGCTCCACCAGCACGGTCACCACCTCGGCGTCGGCCACCATGGGCGCGTACGCGCCCGCAATGTCGAAATCACACTGGTGGAATTCGCGGTAGCGTCCGCGGGCCATGGCCGGCTGGTCCCGTCGATAGACCTTGCCAATGTGGTAGCGCTTGAGGTTGCTGAGCTTGTACGTGGCCATGTACCGTGCAAACGGGACGGTGAGGTCGTAGCGGAGGGAGAGAACCTCCCCGCCCTGGTCGGCAAGGTCGTAGATGAGCTTGGAGTCTTCCCCATACTTGTTCAGCAGCGTCTCCCGCAGTTCAAAGACGGGGGTGTCAATCGCCACCGCGCCGTGGCGCCGAAAGACATCTTCCACGGCACCAAACACGTCCCGCCGGATGGCCATGGATGCGGGGTGCACGTCCCGGGCGCCCTTGACAACCTTGACCGCCGCACCCTTGGCGGGACCCGCCGCGGCCCTTGTGGGACGCGCCGTCCCGCCGCTACCCGGCGGAGCCGCTGCAGGGGCAGCGCTGGGAGCCGCCGTGCCGGCAGCAGAGGGGGTGGCGGCGGCAGCGGCGGCAGCGGCGGGGGCGCCGCCAGTGTCGGGCTCGCCCGCGGGGGCGGCCTGCGCCAACGCCATCCCACCAGCAGTGAGGCGGCGATCAGTAAACCAATACGGCGGGCAGGCAGCCAAGCCTGGGAGGGGCGCAAGACGAGGCTTTCGCCGCAGGGTACCAGTGCACAGGCAAAGGTGGCGGCACGCCCAGCCCGCCACCGCAGCCGCCGTCGTGGAAAACGACGAAGTGGGCAGCCTTCCTACCGAGGTGGGCGCGGTCAGGTGAGGGGCTGACGGTCAACAGGGACACGCCTGGAAGAGGAGGAAAGCGACGACGGAGGGGGCAGACGCAGAGAGATCGATGACCGCCAGGGGGGACTTGGGCGCAGTCCAAGGTGGGACGCATCCGCCGTCCGCCTACGTCGCTCTGTGGCTGTTGCCGGCCAACACATCCCCAGTTGCCCACGTGTCATGGACAGAGCCGTCCAGCGGGTCAAGGCAGAGATGGCACAGCCGCGTGTTCTTACAAATCGTTGTCGGGAAGGACACGAACGTTAAGCCGTTGATGGTTTTACTTCCTGCGAAAATTGCTCAAATAAAATCCAAATAAAATCGGCGGCAGCTTGTTGATAAGTTGCGATCGCTCATTGGCTAAGGTCGACCGCTTGCCGTTTGTCTGACATGAATCAGGATCACCTCCACTTGGTCGTGCGCGCACACAAGCAAACGACTCGGTCGTGCATGAACCTTGTCTCTCCTCGATACGGCGTGCACGCGGTGGCCGGTGCGCACCTCCCCCCCGCTACACACCCACACCAAAGCGGCTGTCAACGCGCCCCCCCACAGCAGCCCCCCCCCCCCCCGGCGCCTCCCAGCCGCCCGCGTCAAACTCATCGTCGCTGTCAGCCACCTCGCCCAGCTCCATCCCGTTCGCCGCCGCGCGGCCGCCCTCGCCCGGCAGCGGCACCCACCCGCGGGCGGCGGCCCGCCGCTGCCATCGACGCCAGGTGCACCACGCCAGGGCGCCCAGGACGGCCGCGGTGGCTGCCGCCGCGGCCCCCACGGTCAGGGCGGTGCCCCAGCCGCGGGCGGCCGCGGTAGGCTCCGTCCCATGGCCCGTATCACCGCCGTCGCCGGCAGCGTCGGGCGGGGGCGTCAGGGCATGGCCGTCCCAAACACCCTCGGGCGTGCCCGTCATGTCTATCACGACCGCTGCCGCCGCGCCAGCGCCGCCGGCCGCGCCCCGCCGGGGTGTCGTTACGCGCAGCGTCCGCGAGTACCAGACGGAGTGGCCCTGGACAACGGAATCCCCGACCTCGTGACGGTACCCACCATCCACCCGGGTGTTAACCAGATGCGACTGGGGGCTGTTTGTTGCCAGTGCGCTGTCCACCCGCACCGCCACGCGCAAATACACCGGCGTGGTCGACGGGGCAGTGGCAGACACCGCGGGAGGCACCGGCATGGTGAGACGGAAGCGCGTGCCGGGCGCGGCGGGAGTACCGCCTTTCCCCGTCACGGGCCCAATGGCCGTCACCAGAGGGTGGGAAGCGCCGGCCGCAGTAGAGACGTGCAGGCTGGCCGCGTCCACGGTGTGGGCCCCACCAACATAGAACTCCACGGTTGTCCCCGTGTCGTCCGTCGCTGACGACTTGGCCGTCGGCCACAACGATGCAGCGGGCTCCACCGCAACGCCACCGACGGCCACAACATCGACGCTCACACCGACGCCGTCCACGCCAGCCACCATCAGCCGCACGTTGCGGGGCACGTGGCCATCACCGTCGCCTCCCCCGAGGAGCTGCCTTACGCCACCTACCTTGCCCAGAGTCGTCTCGGGCGGCATTTTCTCTTGCGCCGTTTCGATTAGGTACGTGACGCACCGGTTGGTGCTGTTGCCTACCGTGGTTTTCTCCGCAGGGTAGCCGCCGAGAGTCGATGGCTTGCATACCACAGCGGCCGGCTCTTCACCGTGACGGGCTGACCAGCTGGCACCGTACGCCCAGTCCTCCATCCCACCCCCGACGGGATAGACAAGCGCACCCATTGTGCCCACAGGGTAGGCCGATTCGACGCCACCGCCCGTGCCAGCTGCCGCGGACAGGCGTTCACCCAGAGCTTGCATCGCTGCATCATCGGGGGCCGGGTCGCAAGGGCGCCCGTGGCCCAGAGCAGCGGGAGGCGCGCCTGGCGGCGGGCGCGGACAGTGTCCCCAGTCACCCCACTCGTAGCCGAGCACATTCGTTCCGCCGTGAAAGGTTAGAAGCAGTGTGTAGAGGCGGGCGCGGAAGAGCTCATTCAGCACACGCCCCGCCACAGTGCGCATGCAAGAGGGGGCAGCCACATCAAACGCAAAGTCCCGGTTGGGATCCAAAGGTGCCGACGGCGGGCCTCCCGGGGGGGACTGGTCCTCCCCGCGCACACCCGTCGCGTAGCCGACGGCGTTCGTCATGGGGATGACCGTCACTGACCGCGTGTCCAGCAGACGCAACAGCCATGCCCGCAGCACCGGGTCAGTAGAGGACGATGCAGAGGCGGCATCGCTGCCGATGGGGGACACCGCGCCCGCAAGCAGCTCAGCAAACGCCATGGCCGCGTTGGGCCCCACAACCTCGTCGCCGTGCACCGCGCCGCTTATGAGCACCGCCGGTCGCGCCGCGTCTGCAGCAGCATCGGCAGCCCCCGAACCCCTCGCGGCGCTGCGAGACACTGCTTGGAGCAGCGACGGTGCGCCGGCCGCGCGGCCAATGTCCATTACCCACACGCGACATGGCGCCGGCTGCGCGGGCCCACCAGCCGCCACAGACTCATCACAGCTGCCCACGGAGGGCAGGCCAAACGCGTCCTGTGCCGCGTATAGGCGCACCACGTGGGGGTGGGCAGCCGCCAGTGCGCGCATACGCGCCAGAATCTCCCCGTATGTGGCGTAGGTGATGGGCGTGTCGACGGTGGCCGCGGCGGCGGCGATGCTGGCGGCCATGCGCGACGCCGCGCCAATCGGCACGCCCCACTCCGCAGCCGCCTCCCAGCCGCCCTCAGGCAACCCCCGCGTCGCCTTCTCAGATAGCCGAGCTCCTGCCCCCGACTGGCGAAGACCACTGGTCTGGCCCGGTGCAGCCGCTGCTGGGTGTGTGAGCCAGGCGGTCGCGGCCAGCACCGCCGCGGCACCCGCGGTGGCCATCGCTGCCGACGTGCGCCGCGACCGGCGCAACCGCGGCCGCACACGAGGCGGCGACATCGACGCCCTTCTGCAGCCGCGTGTCAGAGCAGATGCCCGACCCAGATACCCAGCTTGTCCTCTTGCACTGGCGCGGCAGCCGCCGCCGCCGATGCCCTCACCGCGGCATCTACAATCAGGTCCGTCGTCCCCTGGGATCCCACACACACCCAGAGTCCATCGACTAGGCAGCGGTTGTTCCCTGACCGCCCACACCCCCATCACGGTGCGCAGAAAGCCCACCCGCGTGGGCCCCCGCGCATGGCGCGACGCCGCTCCCAAGAGGATGAAGAGCACGACAAGCGGGGCACCGGCACATGTGGCACCGGCCGTCTCGGCTGCCCACCGTCAGGTGACACAAAAAGGACAGAGATAGTCAAGGGAAGGAGACTGGATGACGCAGGAAGACTGGAGGGCACAGCTGCACGGAGCCGCTCCTGGCGGCTATAGTGTACGGAAGGATGGAGAGCAGACGCCGAGGAAGTAGGCGCGCGAGCGCCAGATAGACAGGCGCACTGCGTTGAGCAACTAAGCCACCGGTTCGTGAAACGCGGGCGCGGGACTGGTGGGTGACGACACGACCGGGTGTGCCGTGACCGACAGCGGCGGCGTCCGGTCGCGTCGGAGAGTGTAGGGCGCCGATGACCGGCAACGATGCTGGCTGGTGGGCTCCGCGGATGATGAGGCCTCCTCGGCCGACCGAAATTCAACGGGCAGAGGAATATGTACTGCCCATTCGCCGCCACGAAGTGAGGAAGTGGCCTCACACCCTGGAATAGAGGCCAATCCAGGCCGTTTGGGGCATTCGCATGTACTGTACGTTCCGCACGGATGTCGCCATCAAAGAAATGCAGCGCGGTCACGCACGGCTCGACTAGATACCTAATAGGATGCGTCAAATTCCGATGGTCTGGACTCTCGATTTCTGGCTCGTGGGCCCAGACCTACGGGTCGTCGATCTGGGCGCGGTCCACGTGTGGCACGTGGCGTCCTTAGCGTCCTTACACATTAACGTGGCAGGTGACAATAGACTTCTCATCTTGTTGGCATTTTCTTCTGAGTTCACCACTGGATCGGGCTCATCGAGAGTAGAGACTTCCAGCAAGTAGGATCTGGGTATGTTGTGGGTATATGAAGTGACACGTTTGCCACGTACGGCCCTCCGACCCAGATCCGGAAAGCAAAATGTGCCTATCCAGCCCTCTCTACCGGGATGGATCTGGGTATGCCTGGATCGCCACGTTGGCGAAGTGGAGAGCAATTCCCTACCGACCCTTCCGACGGTCAGATTGGCTGACACTCGTCTTCTCGGGCTTGGTAGATGGTGGGCGTCCACCGGCCCCCGCCGCCCGCCATTACCGCCCTCCCACATGACAGAACCAGTTGTCATATGCACACGATGCCCGTCGAATGTCTCACAAGCGCGGCCAACTCTCGGCCTCCTCGGTGTTGCCCCCTTCAGCATTGTAGGTTTTCTTCACGCTGACGTCCTGCCGTGCGCCTTGTGGAAAGTACTCGACCGAAATTTCTTACCAAGATTTCTACCTGCTGAAGGGTTTCATGGTACGGATCTGGGTATCAAATGTGGGTGCTACCCGGGATGTGGGAAATTAGGTACCATCTTCCTACCGATCCTGCGCAGGCTCCCCGTGCCAGATCGGCCCCACATCTATTCCCCTCGGCGGCGGCGCCGTCGTCGGCCCGTGGACACGAGACTGCTAGGCCTTACAGTTCCGGTTCACACTCCCCCTCACTCCCCACACCCCTTCCCTTGACTTGAACGATGAGCGTGGCCGTGGACACACGATGGCGGGGAGCCCATACTCCAGCCGAGATGCCGCGGAAGCTCGCGCCCAAGATGAAGCGGTAGGTTTGTCGGAGGCTTAGGCGGGTGTGGCAAAAGCCGTCGACGCCGACTTGGTGACACAGACAGACTGAGCGAGAGGCACCCAGCCAGTAGCAACTGCGTGTCGTAACGACACCGCCCCCGTCGGCTTCGTCAGACCGTCCGCCAGCTGACAGGAGCCCGGCAGCCGCGTGACGGAAGCGAGCGTGCCGAGCTGATAATGCTCCCGCAGCTCGGCAACGGCCGCGCGGACCTCCTTTGAACCCGTTGCCGTCGTCGAGGACAGGGAGTCGTACAGTGCACGCGAGTCGATGAACGCGAGGACAGGGACTTCCGCGCCCTCCTTGCCCTCAGAAAGCAGGCCAGCCACCGACGCAGCGACCAGAGCGGTGAGCAGCCCCTGAAGCAGGCTGAAGGCCTCAGCCGCGTACGAGCTGTGCGTAACTCGGCGCTGCCGGTGCGAGCCCCACGCAACCAAATCCGCGTCCGCTCCGTAAGCGCGCGTGGCGGCGGAGCCTCGCGGTCCCACCGGACCGGCAGCCACGCCGAGAAAGAGGGCATAGCCCGACTGCGCCGCTGTCGACTTGAGCGTCACGGCCGAGGAGTCCGTAAACAGATACAAGCACCGTCCCGGCGGCACGAAACGGAAACGAAGGCCGAGGTCGAGACCGGTGTGGGCCAGCGCCAGCAACTTGTTCGCGCGGACGAGGTAAGCGACCAGCGCGTGCTGAAAATGACGTGCGAGCACAGCCGCCCCACACGCCAAGTGGGGCAACGTTTGGCCAGCCGCCCAGAGCAGAGCGCCCGTTGCGCGCCGATAGAGTGTCAGCTCGTCCGCCGTCACAGCCGCGCCCATCGTTGCCAAGCGGTCGGCCGGGGTGGGGATGTCGTCCATGCAGTCGACGTAGGCCTGCTGGTGGACCCACACGCTGGGCGGCCGCTCCACGGACGCGGCAGCGACAGAGACGGCGAGGCCAGTAAACACCAGCGCACCAGACGTAATGGGGCCAACGGAGAAAGCCCTCTGAAGCTGGCAGTCAAACGTCGCAACGCCGGAGTCCGTGCCTCCGTAGAGGAAGCCATCGACGTGAACGGCGACCACAAGTGCGACGGCGCCGTTGGAGACAAGCACGAACAGGCCCGGGTCGGCAGACGACCGCACCGCCCCAATAGAAAACAGGAGCTCGCAGACTCGCTTGTACCACAGCAGCGGCGCGTCCACGAGCCCATAGGCGCACTTGGCAAGCCGGCACACCAGCCCGGGGGCGACGCCCGCCACCCGCGGCGGACGCACCCAGACTGGGGAGGGGCGGTCGATGGGCATGCCCTGCGAGAAAGCGGTCGAAACATCGACTTTTCGCGGCTCCCACCTCATGGTCACCAGCACGGACAGAAGAAGGCGCACGGTAGAGCGGGCCACCGTCGGCGAGAAGCTCTCGATGTGCGCCTTGTCTCGGCCCTCGTTACCTCGCGCACAAAGGCGCGCCTTCAGCCGCGGCAGCAGACCGGGGAGGGAGGGCGGCTTGACAGTGAGCACCCAGCGCATACTGAGCACCCGTTGGCCAGCAACCGGTACCTCCTCATAGGCGACATGGGTCATCCACGCCAGCAGCTCCGCCTCCTCTTCGGCGTCAAACTCTGCGCCCGCCGACGAAGCAGGCCCCTCGTTCCGGGCCCGCATTTCTCGCCGAGTGATGAGGACAGAGTGCACGACGAGGGCAGGGAGGCCCTCGTCGCGGTGGGCAGCCGCCACCCCCGTAGTCAGAACGGTCACAGTTGCCGCCTCAGGGTCAAGAGACGTATTGGCGGCGAGCGCTGCCCCAGCAGACAGGACGTCGTCCGGCACTTCAGCGTCGCGTCCAGTAACTGCAGCCTCGCCGACGACCAGCGCGACAGCCGCCACAGTCTCATGGCGGGTTTCGCGCACGCTGGGTCGCCCCTGGAGCGCCGGTGTCGTCGGGGAGGGACCCCATTGCGGCAGACCGGCCGCCAGTGTTAGAGCCGCCCCGAAGTCACCCGCTGGGCCGGCGGCGTGTCTTATTGCAGACAATGCCGCGCCCACCACGCCCGGATCAGTTGCCTGGGACGCCACCGGATCGGGGGAAGAAAACGGCTCCACATACGAAGCGTTGCGCGTCTTGTACGCCCCCCCATGTCGCAGCCGGACGACGCGGCACGCTTGGGAGACGACAGTTGCCGGTCCGTGCATCCCCCGCCTAGAGGACGCTTCCGACTGCTCCCAGTACCGGACGACGTCACCAGGGTGGAATACCCGACCAGGGTCACCGTGCACGCGCCGAATCAGCGCCCGGCGAACTGACTGGCTGGCCTCAGCTCGCGCGAACACCGCACGTGACTCCGACAGCATGGCCACCGTGCGCGCGAGGTCCTCCTCTGTGGGGAGGTGACCCTCCTGCATAGCTGGCATGTCGTCAGACAACACCGACGGGATGCGCGGCTGCGAGCCAGTGGCCAGCTGAAATGGCGACGCACAATTGTGGACGGCCAGAGAGTTCTTGGCAAAGCAAGTGTGATACAAAAGCTCCTGCAGCGCCGCGGCGAGGTACTCCGACGCAAGGGTGGTGACCATGTGTTTGATAACTCCGTTGTGGCGCTCCCTCACGCCGTTGCTCCAGGCTGACTGGCCTGCGGTCACGTCCACCCGAATGTTGAAACGCTCGGCAAGAAGGCGCGTGAGGGCATTGTGGAACTCCCGCCCAGGGTCCGACACGATGATGAGGCACGCCCCGTAAACGCAGATCCAGTGGAACAACAGCGCGCGGACGATGGTGGTTGCCTCCTTGTCCGCCACCACCACACACCGGGAGAGCCGTGTCCCCAGGTCGATGACGTGCATGAAGCGACCACGTCCGGTCAGATCGGCTAGGTCGATCGCAACGGAATCGTTGAAAAGAGTTGGACGAGGGATGGTGACCACCGCGCGGGGTGGGCGAGGTCGGGCAGCCCGGCACGCCGCGCACGCCGCCGAAACGTGCCTGACAGTCGAAGCAACGGACTTGTCTGCACACCCCGCCGCCTTCAGCAGGTGTATCAGACGGTCCGCTCCGGGCTGCGCGTACGAACAGTGTAGCCGCGTGAGAACCGCGCGCAGCCGGGGACCCGCCGCCAGGACGGCCCGTGAGTCGCGGCTACGAATGCCATTGATGGTCTCCAGCGCGGCTGCCGGCTCCTCATCAAGCTGCCCACCGGAGGGCGAGGAAGGAGCGGCGGGTAGCTCCGCCGGATCCTCTGGGGTGGACGCTACACTCCCGCTCGCACCCTGATTGGCCGGCGTAACAGCAGACTCCAGCGGGAGGCAGCTCTCGGGGGCACCGAACGTCACTCGCCGACCCCGGAAACGAGCAGCGGCCGGCAGAGTGGACTGGCGCGGTTGCGGCAGCGGACTGACGGTCAGGTGACCGGAGTCGTCGACGGTCAGCGGTATGAGGGCGCGCAAGTCCTTGAGCCACACCGCGTCGTCCTCCATATCCAGCACAGCGCGCGCAGCGCGAAGCGCCGGACGGCTCAGTAAGAGAGGGAGCCCGCCAGGGATAACACAAGTCCCGGTTTTTGGGACGATGCCGCCCAGTGCGATGGGAATAGTCCAGTGCTCGCGCGCCCGTGTTGTCCGTTCATCACCAAAGCGGAAGAGCACTGACGCGGTGCTAGTGACCACCGTGGCGCGGACATCGTCGGGCAAGGCCGATAGATACTGCCGCAGCCAGTCCGCGCCGGCCAACGTTTCCGTGGCGCCTGGATCAATGATGGCGTCCCTGACAACCGAGGAGGAAGCCGTCCGCATGTAGCACAATAGGTATCAGCTGCACGTCCACTCTCAGGGAACACTCACCACGGGGGATCGGCACCAACGTCACCGGGAGGCCAAGGTTGCTGTCCTTGGAGCGCAAGCCACGGGACCAAGATGGGAGCCCAAATGGGAGGGGTTTGTTGTTCTACCATGGCCGGCGGTGGATTCGCCGCCGGCCCCCTCGTTATAAACCCTCGGAGACACTACTAACTACCCTCCACCCCAAGATGCAAGTCCCTCTGGTCATACGTAACTTATAGATACCGTGACCAGTACGGACCCCCAAATGGAAAGTTAAGGGTTAGACGTAGCCCCCCTATATTAGGGTCACAATACGGTCAACCATATTGCTACATATCCCCCCCTTAGAGTCGGCCCGTCCTCGGGTCGAGTTGCATTCGGGTTTCCGAATGTAAGTGGGTCGCGCGACCGTTTACCAGTCGGGTGCGGCTTTGCGCCCTGTCGCGACAGACACCCCTTTTCGAGGTTGTCTGAGGGGGGTGCCCCCCTTTGTGTGGTACACACACGATCCGTTTTCCGGACCGTTGAATTCCCGATGCGGGTTTTTGTTCACGACCCCCCTTTCCGAGGGGTGGTGCAAGCGGATCCGCCACCAGGCGTCTGGTGGTAGGGGGGCCCCTCTCGTGTGGACGATTGAGTGGGGGGCGGGGGCTGTCCGCGTTGCTTGGGGGCGGTTGGGGGTGACCCCCCTTGATTACCCCCTGTAGGGCGCGGCCCCGATCCAGGTGTATGGGTGGAGCGTCCTCGTAGCTCGGCTGGCGCGGGTCGTCCCGCGCTGCCGTATCGCTCGTGCTGAGCTGTGTGGTTATAAGCGCGGGTGCCCGCGCTTCCCTGGCTCGTCCGCGCGAGCGTTCGTTGTACCGGGTCGAGCCGGCTGCGGCTTTTTGGCAAGGGGCGCCCCTGCTACCCCGGCTCCACCATGTCGGACCCCCAGGTACCCGGGGGCGAGGACGACCTCCTGCTTGAGGAGGAGGAGGTGATGCAGGACGACGTTCCCGTCTCCGCCACCGCTGCCGAGTGCTTCCTGGCGAGCTCGTCGGACGAAGACGACCGGGTAACCGTCCGAGTGGCCCCGGAAGGCGCGCCGGGCGGGTTGTCGTCCGTGTGCAGCGGCACGACGGCTTCGTCGGGCGGCGGTCAACCGCGCGTGGCGGCTGCCCCTACTCCTACCCCTCCGGCGGCCCGGATGGCTCCTGTCGCCGGTGCCGGCGCGGCTCTACCTCAAGACGGCGTCGCCGGCGTGTCGGACGGTCGTGGCGGCACCCCGGCCGGGACGGCGGGTCAAGACAGCGCGGGTGCCCGCCCGGTTGTTGCGTCCCCGGCGGCGGGTAACGGGTCTACCCCTGCTGTCCCCGTGGTGCCCACGTCGGGCCCGGGTGGCGGCGATGCTCTGCCCGCGGTGCCGCGGGCGACAGGTGGTCAAGACGTGTCCTCCCCGATGGCAGTGGACTCCGGGAGCTACTCCGGGCGGGCGCCCGCCCATCTTCTTCCTCCTCGGCCCCGTGCTCCTCCGGTGCCGGCCCATCTGCCGGTGGGGCTCCCCCCGGCGCCCCCGATTCTTCCTGGTCCTGCCCGGGTTGCCCCGTTGGGTGGCGGCGTCGCCTTGGCGGCAGGTCAACCCGCCATGTCGATGTCCGACTTGGTGGCTCGGGTTCGGGGCATGACTGTGCAGGAGTCGATGGACTCCGCTGGGCGGATGTGGGTGGACTTTCACCAGCCGCGTCTCCCTGGAGAGACCTCCCGGCGCGTCAAGGTGGACCCGAGTTGGGAGCGGGAGTTGGTGCGGCTGGTCAACCAGCCGAACGCGGTCCGGGTGGAACATCACTGGATCCTGAGCCAGCCGGACGACCGGCATGCGCAGCTCTGGCGCACCCGGGTGGGGCGGGGTGAGGTCTACCTCGACTCCTCCTTCGGGATATGCGACTTGATTGCCCCCGCGTTGCCGCGGGAGGTTGACTACCCGGCTAGTGCTCGGGGGGTTGCGGCGGCGGCGGAGCCGGTGGCGTTTGGGGAGACGGTGGGTGATACCGGCCGGTATCCCGGGTTTGAGTACTTCCCGGGGGTATCCCCGTACCTGACGTGGACGGCTCCGTACCCGCCCATGGCGGGGTTGAAGTCGGCGTCGAGTTGGCGACGCAACCATGGCGTCATGGCGGATGCGTTTCGCACCGATATAACGTGTGCGTTGCAGACCGGTAACGGTCGTGCGCCGGTGTACACTGCTGTGCGCCCGCCTCTGTGGCAGCAGGGGTGGGAACCCGCCCCTGCTTTCCGGTTTGACACCGGCTCCTGTCTCCAATACTTCGGGAGTGTGTTGGCATCTCGGCCGGTCCAGCCGTTGCAGGGGACCTTCACCCTTGAGGTGGCCCTCGGGCAGGCTTCGTCCTTCTTGCTGTCCGTCCGCCGGCAGGGGCGCCTGTTTCATCTTCCGACGGGTGTCCGTCGGCATATCGGGCAGCTGGGCGTAGACATGATAGCTGCCAAGACCGGGTTGGCCCGGCAGTTCGAGGCCCTGCTGGCCGTTCACGATGCCGTGAACTGGGCTGGGGTGTTGGCCCTTCCACCGTACCGGGACCCGCAGGCTGGGGCTTCCCCCTTGCCTCGTCACTCGTTGCGTATCCGGCGTACTCAGCCGGGGGAGCCCAATTGCCATGGGTCGGCGTCCACCGAGGCGGTTGCCGACCTGGGTATTCCCATGGTTATCCATGACCCTCTTCAGGTCCTTGCCCCGTGGTTCGGTAACCCGATACCGGCGGCGGTTGGCCGTCGTCCCCGAGAGTGGGGCTCTGCGGGTGGGGAGCGTGAGGTGTCCCGTCGTCGGGCGGAGCCCCGCCGGGGTTACGGTGGAGCCCCTTCGGTAGGGTCCTACCGGGCCTCGTATCAGGCGCCACCGGCTCCGGTTGTAGCCGTGTCGGCTCCTGTGGCTCCTCTGGCTGCGCCAGTGTCACCTCCCGCCCCTGTCATGCGTGACGGGGGTCCCCGTCTATGGTATGAGGGGGTTCACGCCCTCATTGCCCGCGAGATGCGGGAGGGTCTCTCTGTCAGCTGGGGGGATATCCCCCCAGGTGCTGCGCTGGTCGGTTCCGCGCGTTGCTTTGGTGGCGTGTTGGACCGCCTCCAGACAGCTCTGGAGGACGTGGAGGCTGGCCGCAGCACCCTCGTCCAGCTATGCACCGAGGTAACTCGGGCGATTGACCGTCGTGAGATTTCCGACCGGTGGAGCATGGAGGTGTACGCGTTCATGCGTGAGTGGCCTCCCTCGGGCAGTGGGTCTACCCACTGAGGAGTGCTATTGTTTGTGAGGGAGAGGGACCCGGAGACCCTTATGGTGGCTGGGTAGTAGTGAGTATAAACTCATCCCCCTCTGGGGCGTTTGCATGATACCAATGCCTGCCTTTGGGGAATACCCCGTCTGCCTTAGCCGTGGCCTGCCTCGGTTTTTTCTCGCGCCCCCCAACCCATCCTGGTTGGTTAATACTCATGAAGGTCAACCTTCCTTGGTCCGTCACTTGCCCCATGGATGAAGGTTTACATTTGTGTAAGCCTCAGGCTACTTTGAAATTATCGGAGTTAGTCATCTCCTTCAAGTAAACTTGTAAAAGTCAGTAGCTTACTTAGTTCGCCTAAGTCCGCTCCAACTTAGTGAGCCTAAGTCTTGCCGACTCCATGTGACACCCTGCTTAGTAGGTATAAGCCTCACCCCCCAACAGCCGAAGTCGGTGTCGGTTGGGTTGTTACAGTAGGCGTCGTCGCCTCATGTAAGGCATGAGGAGTTGGCGGGGTATTTTCGCCGCCTGTTCCCAGGTGGGTGAGTCGTATCCGACCCACATCACCTCGACGTACCAGGGTCCTGGTAGGTCCGGGTCGGTGTGTCCGACCACGCTCTCTACTTGGTATGGAATCCTATCCGGTCCCACCGGGTCATCTGACCGGTGGGTTGTAAGAGCTTCATGTAGCAACCCAGCCGGTACCGGCTGAGGCTGTTCCGGCTTCGGAGCAGGTGTCACATCATTGAGGTTGATGCGCTGTATCTCCGTATCGGATTGCAGGATGACAGAGTGATCATCTCTGTGTAAGATCTGGTATGGTCCCGTGACCGGTTGCATAAGCTTGTTCGCTCGGAACTTCTGGTGTCTGATGTAGACCCAGTCACCTGTTACCAGGGTTGCGTTGCGTACCCGTAGCCGGGCGTCAAAGTTCTTCTTGTATCGAAGTTGTGTACGGTCAAGGGCACCCTTGAGCTTGGGTATCATCCACGATAGCTTGGCCAACCAAGCTAAGTGGATCCTTTCGGCCGGTCGGCCCTTCGGAATGTCATACCGAGTGCATCTGCCCGGTGGCAGCGTCAGGTTACCGACGCCCATCGGCATGACCCATTCCAGTGGGGCAATGCTGGTACTCCGGTGGGGCCTGGCATTGTATGCCAGGGTCAAGACGGACAGAAGCCTGTCCCACGTCTTCGCGTGTTCCGCCACATAGCATTGGAGCATCTTCACGATGGTGCGGTTAAACCGCTCCACCTGCCCGTTGGATTATGTGTGGTAGTCGGATGCACGACGGGGTTCGATACCGAACATCCCCAGGACCTTCGTGCAGAATACTGACGTAAGGTTTGCTCCGTTATCGGAGAGGAGTTGCTTCATTACTCCGTAAGCACTGATCCAGTGGTCAACCACTGCGGTCTTGATTGTGTAGGCCGTATCGTTCGGGATTGCTACTGCCCGTGACAGCTTAGTATAGCGGTCCGACATGACCAGGATGTACTGCTTCCCTTCTTCCGTTACCGGAAGCGGCCCGAGTATGTCGATAGCGACTTGCTCGTTGGGCCCATCGGGGGGGAACAGTTTCATAGCGGATGCCCGCCTATGAAGACTCATACGATTCCGTGCACACGGGTGGCATCCCCGCACGTGGTCGATTACGTCGACGGCCATTGCTGGCCAGTAGAAGAACCTTCGCATTGCTGCGAACATGCGCGAACCCCCCAGGTGTCCGGCTGTACGGTTCTCGTGTTCTCGTTCCAAGACGGCTTGCCGTAAGGACACGGGAACTACGACCTGATGCCGACCATCGGCGGGTGCCCGCCGGTATATGAGTCCGTCCTCATTCTCGGAGAAGATGCCGGCCGTGCCGGCCAGGAGGTTAGCACGATGGCGTTTACGGTCATCGTCATTGGCCTGTGCCTCGCGGAAGTCCGCGAGGGTCAACGGGCACGCAAGGTGTGCCATGGTATGGTCAACCATACCTTTGGTGGCATTACCCACCATGCAAACCGGTACAACCGGGATGTCCTCGTCCACCTGTCGGGTATCTCCGCTAGGTGTATCGAGTCGCGACAGCGCGTCCCCCAGATGATGGGTAGAGCCGGCCTTATATATAGTCCGGTAGTCGTGCTCGGCCATCTTAAGCCTCCACCGGGCTAGCCGACCGTGGCTGTCGGAATCCTTGTCACCAAGGTTGAGAAGCCATCGTAGAGGTTCGTTGTCGGACCTCACGATGAACCTGGAACCTTCCAGGTATGGCCGGAGCAGTTGCACTGCCCATACGACTCCGAGGCACTCGCGCTCGGTGGCACTATAGTTACGCTCAGCCGGGTAGAGTGTCCGGCTGAAGTACCTTACCGGATGTAGGTCCGGGATTGCATTATCAGTACCGATGATTGTCTCTCCCTGTAACAGGGTGCATCCCACTTGGGTATCGCAGGCATCGACGTCGATGACGAAGGTCCCGCGTCCATGCGGAAACGCAAGCACGGGCGGGGCTTGCAGAGCTTGCTTGAGCAGCTCGAATGCCTCTCCCTCGCTGGGCGAGGGAGGTTGGAGTACCTTTGGCAAGGCGCTGCTCGTCAGAACCGTTAACGGTTTTGCTATACGAGCGAAGTCCTTGACGAACCGTCGGTATACGTTGCACATCCCCAGGAAGCTTTTCAGCTGTGTCTGGGTGGTCGGGTATCGCGCATCCCGGAGTGCCCGGGTATTAGCTTCGAGCACTCCCAGTTTACCTGGTGCGATCTGGTGACCCAGATACTCGACGGTCTGCTGAAAGAATGCGCACTCCTTGAGGCGCAGGGCCACCCTGGCATTCCGCAAGAGGGTGAGTACCTCGTCGACATGTTGCACATGGTCATCCATGTTACGCGAGAAGACGATGACATCGTCCAAGTACACCAGGCAGTTACGCCACTCCACTCTCGACAGTATAATGTCGATGGCCCGCTGGAATGTGGCGGGGGCGTTGGACAATCCAAAGGGCATCCTTAGTAACTCGTACACGCCACTGTGACAGACGAACGCTGTCTTGGGGATATCCTCCTTCGCAACGGGGATCTGCCAGTACCCGGCATTGCAGTCGATAGTGGTAAACACTGTGGCTTCCCCCAGGGAGTCGATACACTCGTCCATCCTTGGTAAGGGGTATGAGTCTCTCTTGGTGACCAAGTTGAGGCGTCGATAATCGATGCAGAACCGAGGGGTTTGATCCTTCTTCGGTACGATAACGACTGGGGCGCCCCACTCCGACATCGAAGGTCGGATCACCTTAGCTTCGCTCATCCTCTTCACTTCTCCATCAACTATATCTCGTTGCATAGGTTCCGCGCGATGCGGTTGCGACCGCGCTGGTCGAGCACCTGGTACCAGGTCTATACGGTGTTGGGCTGCCCCAATGGTACCCAGCGCCCCGCCGGTCCACATGACGTCATGCTTTCTTAGCATCCGTCGTACCCCTTCAGCTACCGAAGGGGGAAGGTGGTCGAGGTCAGCCTCGGCGAGTGCCTTCAAGGCTTCTTGGTCCTTTGACGGAATGTCCGCCGGAGCTGTCGATGGGTTAGGCTTCCCGTCATCGGGTTGCTGCCGCTCGGTGGTCTCGGCGACCGCCAGTACCTCAAGTGGTTCCACTTGACCTTCCTTGTCAGGGGTAAGGACATCTCCTTCGTAGAGCTCGGCAATCCCGAGGATAGTTCCTGTCGGAAGGCTGACTGCCTTACGGCGGTAGTTCGCCATCACGAGCAGTGATGACCCCCCCGCTGGGAGGTCTACGATACCGTTGGCCATGGTCAACCCATGGCGCTCGTAGGTTCGTAGGTTGGACTGGACTCTGCAGATGCCTGCGAGGTCACAGTTAACCGGGAGGACGGTCTCCGATAACGGCTCAAAGCGAGTCCGCTTGGCCAGCCGGAGTGTCTTCGGTTCTACGCTGGCGTATACCTCAGCCAGGTTAACGTGGCTCCCTTGTAGCGTCAGGTCCCTGACGATAGCTGTCTGTCCTCTCTTCGTCCCGTCGGCCTCTTGGAGCTCGATGGTCCTCCGGCCCGGCCGGATTGCATCAACGTGAACGTTGATGAAGGTGCACCCCAGTATGCAGGGCACAGATAGAGTCTCACACACCAGGAAGTCAACTTCCGTAGTGAGCTCCCCGATGGTGACCCGCAGCGACATCGCTGCGGTCGTACGAATGAGACGACCATTCGCATCCTTGATCGTGGGTCCCCGAGCAACTCTGACTCGCGGGAGCCACTTGTCCGGGAAGGTATCCTTCCGTATCAGGTTAGGTCCAGCCCCTGTATCCAGTACAGGGTAATACGATCGGGTCGACTGGGGGTCAACCCCCAGTGTGGCTGATACCTTGAAGTTCGCCAAGGTGAACAGTACGTGGCCTACCCCGATATCCGGTGTTGCTCGGGCATTCTGAACAGGCCCCTTGTCTGGTTCCATGTGACGGGGCTCCCCGTCCTCTCCTACCAACCTTGGTGGTTGGTCATTAATCCCCTGACGCCGTGTCGTCGGGGCCGGAAGGTGTACCCGGGGGTTGATGCGACGTCGGCTTAACCGCGCTCTCCGTGGGGCCTTCCCCGCGGCAGTCCGGGGTGGCTTGCTAGGGTTACCCCAGCGACCCCGTGACGTCATTCCTCTTACTCGTTTCCCGTGCTCGGCCGGGTACTATCTTCCGGGATGTCCGGGAGAGGAGGTGCCTCCTCGACTGCCAGTACTCCTCCTGGAGCTTGCTGCCTTCCCGGTGCCGGGCCTCTGGCGGGATACCCCCCCATGGATGCCTTGCGTTGCGCCGCTGCCCGTCGAGACTCCTCCGGGATGAGCGGGCATGCGGACACCCAGTGTCGGGGGTCTCCGCATAACATACATCCGGACGTGCCGGCCGTCCCGGGCGTCCGCGTCGGGTTGGCTCCATAGGTCCGGTTGCCAGCCTCGGGCGCCCGAGTGCCTGCCCCGTGGTAGGCCTTGGGTCCCGGTGCCAACCGGAACATGGACTCCCCCAGCCGGTTGGTTCTACCAGCGATGTGCGGAGGTGCCTCCGTGCGCACTGCCCATGTCGGCAGGGGTTGGTGAGGGTTACCCGTAACCGGGGCATACCCTGTAGTCCGCACATAGGGGACGCGCCGGCCGGCTCCCTCGTTGACCTGGAACTGGGTCCCAGCCGGGGTGATGTACGCTACCGTACCATGCTCATCAATCACCGGCGTCGCCGGTAGCAACAGGTGGCCCTGTTGGTCGACCAGAGGTTCATCCTCACCCGTAGGGGTATGTTCGGTCGCCACCAGTACTGGTGCAGCCTTACGCTCCACCTTCTCTTGCCTCGTTACCGGAGTAAGACTGGGCTTGCCTCCCTCACCCTTGGGCTTCGGGGCCAAGGCACATTCCGGGTGTAGCACCCGGTAGGCATCCCCTAGGGACTTGCACATATGCATCAGTCGACTGAAGTTCGCCCGAGCCGTATTGGCTCCCCGTGCGGATATCCGCCCGTAGTTGGGTACTCCTGCGAACAGGATGGCCCGTAGTTCCTCTTCGCCGAGAAGCTTCCCCAGCTCGTAGTCGAGCTCTTGGATCCGGCGTCCAAACATCTCCTCATCCTCCCAGGACTGGGCGGTGGCGGTGCGAAGGGCCCGATAGTGGTCTTCGCACTTGTCCTTACCGAGGTAGCTGCTGAGCAGCTCCTTCAGTATACCACAGTAATCCATGGGGGTGGCTGCGACCTTCATTCCCGGCATCGGGGATGCCTGGCGGAGGATGCCTCGGACCCGTTCATCGACAAAGAGCGGGAGGATCTCCAGCGCCAGCCCCTCGTTGACGAGCGCCTTGTCCGCGGCTGCCTTAAAGCTAGTCAAGAAGCCAATGACTGCCAACGGGCGTCCGTTCGGGCCCCCGAACATAGGGACTCCCTTCATAAGGGTCTGCATAGAGCGGATCGCTCGGTGCGAGGTAGTACGCATCGATTCCGATACGGTAGTGGATCGGTCCTCCAAACGATAACGTTCAGGAGTTAGTACCGACCTGAATACTTTGTTGACAATCTCCGTGTCCGCGTCCTGGATAATCAGTCGGTTGGCCAGTTGATGATTAAACTCATCGGACTCCATCCGCTTCAGTAAGCTCGCAGTAACCTGCGCTGTCATCGCTTGCACCAGTGACGCTGACACTTCCAGCGTCGGCGCCTCGGGTACCCGAGTTGCCAGGCTCCCTTCGTCGATGGGATACTGCGCGACGGTACCGCCACCCCCCATCGCCGACTCTGTCCCAGCGTAAGTATCCGCCGGATCAGGTCCGCGGAGCCCGCTCTGGGGGCTGCGAGCGTAGCGCTCCGTATGGCTACGTTACAACTCAGCCGACGAGTCGGATCCATAACCCGCCGTGTCCGGGGGTTGTCCAGGAGTAGCAACACCGGGGTTGACCCTGGTGGACTCCGAAAGTAGTCCGGCCGGTTCGAACCGTACCGAGGTGGGAGGAACACGACGGGGTACCGTCGAATGGCGTGCTGACATCAGCACAGCCATTGCGTCCTCCGTACGCTCTTGACGGGCGTCGAGCCCGGTGAACCGGGCCTCGATGCGAGCCAATGATGCCATCAGGGAGTCCCCTGGTGAAGGTGGCGGCGGCGTGAGGTCGGCCGAGGACAGTTGCGGCGGTTCACCGCCCCCGGCCGTCCGTGCCGTACCAAACGCCGATCCGGCCCCGGAGAGCATCGGCGTCTCAATGTTGTCGATCGGGTTACCGATCCCGGTTCCCGGGTTCAGCTCCGGGATCGGCGTCGACGCCGATCCGTCATCTTGAACGTTTCCCGTCTCTTGGGTAGACATAGTCACAGTCAGTCAACCGACGTAACAGTCACCACGAATGAGAGAGCGAGGGGGTAGTTGGGGGAGAGTAACCGTAGATCGCAGTCAAATGCAACCACTTAAAACAATCGACCAGATTGCAGCACCACGAGTACAAGAAAAGGACTGGATCCCTATCCGTGTGCCAGGGCCGAAGACGGCGTCACCACAAGGGTGACGGAAACCTGTCCCCTGCTGCTCCACCAATGTAGCACAATAGGTATCCGCTGCACGTCCACTCTCAGGGAACACTCACCACGGGGGATCGGCACCAACGTCACCGGGAGGCCAAGGTTGCTGTCCTTGGAGCGCAAGCCACGGGACCAAGATGGGAGCCCAAATGGGAGGGGTTTGTTGTTCTACCATGGCCGGCGGTGGATTCGCCGCTGGCCCCCTCGTAATAAACCTTCGGAAACACTACTAACTACCCTCCACCCCAAGATGCAAGTCCCTGTGGTCATACGTAACTTATAGATACCGTGACCAGTACGGACTCCCAAATTGAAAGTTAAGGGTTAGAAGTAGCCCTCTCATATTAGGGTCACAATACGGTCAACCTTATTGCTACAGTCGTGCGCCGACGACGCCGCAGTTATTTTCACGACGACCTGCTGCTCATGCGAAAACCCCGCGTTGCGGAGCAGCAGCCCCTCTAGGTAGACGTCAGGAAGGGGAGCGCCGGCCAACACGCACCTCGCGGCCGCCGTACGAAATTTGACCACATAGGCTGCGACAGTGCCGTTGCCCCCGGTGCACACGTGCAGGTAGGACGTGGCACGCGAAAGCTTGACCGCAGGTGGCGCGTCGAAGGTGACCGCGAGATGGTCAAGCAGAGCCTGAGCACAGACGACAGGAGACAGAAGCGCCTCGTCAACGGTGGTGGGCGCACTCGACAGCCAGGCCGGACAGCGCCATAACCAGAGCCCCTCCTTGCCGTACCGGGGCCAGGTTGCACGTGTGCAGCCACACGCGGGCCAGTCGCCGAAAGGAAGTGAAGCCGGCAGGGCCGCCCAAAGCTGGGGGACTGGCAGAGGTGGGAACGTAAAGAGCTCCCGCGTAGTTTGGTGCGGGAACACCCGCGCCATGCCAGGGTCCACCTCCACACACCCCACCCCCCCAACCACCGCCACCGCCAGCACCACCTCCGCCACCACCGCCGCCACCACCGCCGCCGCCACGGCCACAAAGGTGGCCTCCCCAATCGCCAGCGTGAGGATCGTGAACGTCGTCGGACTCGGCGGGCGCAGCCTGATGAAGAGCCGTGTCCAGGATGAGAGGACCACCATCATCATGGTTGACAGCCATGGCCCGCGCCGCGCCGACTGGTGCTGGCTGACGGCGCCACTGGCCGTTGCACCGAGGGTCGCTGGGAGGGTGTTCGACAGGAGGCGGCGGCTCACGAGCAGAAGGAGGACGTCGGCCATCAGGAGGAATGCCCACCGGCACGTCACGGGCGGGAGGAGCGGAGGACACGCTTGGGCGGCCCGCCTCAGATGGCGGAACGGACCGCGGCGGTCGCGGGGGAAATAGGTCGTCGAAGCCCCCAGCTTGAGTGTCAGGGACCCCGGCAGCAGGCCCCAAGCCGCAGTCCTCAGCCGCCGGAACGCAGCCGCCAGGTGGAGCACCCGGCTGCTGAACAGGGGGCGGTGCACGCACCGGAGGGGACTCAGAGGGTGGGAGAACGACGCGGCGAGGGGGCCCATTCAGGCCGTGGCCGCGCTTGCGCGGGTAGGTCGGCCGCGGAGCGACAAGGGGGGCTGCCGTGGGATCGGAGGCTGCGGCATTCCCTGCCGCGGCACGATCACCTCCAGACGATGCACCGGCCGACGGCATCGCGGGCGGAGCTGCCGTGGGACCCGCCAGCATTGGCTCTGGCCTCCAGCCAAGGGAGTTCATTTGCTCCTATGCGTCGATCGTCCGCTTCGGTAGCCTGAACCGGCCAGAAGGTGCCCCCCGGCAGCGCCTAAGACGGCACTGGGACGCAACGCGTCTTGAGAGCTGCCCGCATCAGCCGCCGCCGCTTGCGGTCGTCAGGCGCCGTTACGGCCGCGTAGACCTCCTCCAGCTGGTCGATGCTTGCCCGGAGGGCGAACGCCCGCCCGCTCTCGGACACGGCGGCCTGGCGAGCGCCTAGGCCATGGTCCGCCGCGACGTTGAGGATGGCCTCCGACTCCAGAGGATCGAAATTCACAAACTGGAGCTGCCGGGAGACCGGCGGCGCGCGGACGAAGACTGCGGGCATCGCGGCGTCCTCAGCGACACCAACCTCGACGGGGAACGCCGGGGGAGGAAGCAAGGGAGGCACGGCACCGAGCGAGGAGGGGGGGGGGGGGGGGAACGCGAGAAAGAAGGAAGACACGCCGTGCAGCGGCACGGCCACCAGGGGAAACAGAGGGGGGGGGCATGAGAGGAGGCAGGCAACAAGCCGTGCTCCTGCACGACTTGGACACGAACACCTATACGACGTACTTCCAGCACGCCGCCCGAGGAAGAAGGGACAACGAGAGTAAACCTACCATGTGGGAAATAAGGTACCATCTTCCTACCGATCCTCCGCGGGCTCCCCGTGCCAGATCGGCCCCACATCCATTCCCCTCGGCGGCGGCGCCGTCGTCGGCCCGTGGACACGAGACTGCTAGGCCTTACAGTTCCGGTTCACACAGGAGCTACCCGCAACACACCCAGATCCGTACCTGCTGAATGTCTTTAGTAAGCTCTCGTCTACCTAGCTACATATGTGGCTTGCGACAATAGAATCCTCATTCTTCTTGAGCCCTCTAGAACCGAGATATACTGCATCAAAAAATGTGCATCCGAAAGTCGCCTGGACCGCCCCACGACCTGTCAACGTCCATTGCGGCCCCGCGCGCCCAGCAAGCGGAGCGCTTCAGGCGTCCACGGCTGCAAGAATGGCCGCCTTGGGCTCCCCAGGTACTAGTGTGAAGCCCACTCCTCATGCCTGCGCATGTGAGGCCTGTTTTATAGTAAGCAATAGACGACTAAGATGCTTACACTGAAGCATGTTCTTTGGATTTTGTGCACTTGAAAAAAGAATAGATGCAACAGCTTCCTCTCGTCACGCCCGATCCAACCGTGTGTCTATCTCAAAAAGTGAAAAACCAAAAAACTAGGTTTCTATCCTCGCAAGCCACATATGTTTTTAGGTATCTCGGCTCGGGCGTGCTAAAAAAAAGAGAATTCTATCGTCACCCGCCACATATCTGAGCGATTGCCCACATCACGTTAGGGTGCTTTCCTTAAAAATGGCCACATCGGCGGAACCGCAAAGCTGGTCGCAACCCGCAAAGCGTGGTGGCCCACGAACGCGCGACTGGCCCAATATAATTCAACCAATGAGAGACCGTAGAGGGCGCAGATCACAGCGGACTTGTGCTGTGATATCTAGGTCCACATCCCGTGGCCGCTCTCTCTTATGCGAATGTTCTCTCGTCGTCCGCAATCCATTTCGCTCCGCGTCCTCTTTTTTTCCTGCCTGCAGCGCTCACTGAGTGCTTAGTGCGCAATCGCGCTGTGTCTGTGTGCGTCACAGCGAATGTGCTTGGTGCCCCCGCTGCGGTATGTGAGCGGTGGTTCTGAAGGCCGTTGACTTTTGCCACTGCGCGTGGCAAGTGTGCGGGTGTCGTTGGGCCGCGCCGTCTGTGGAGACGGGTGGCGGCGGTAGCTGCTGTTCGTGCGTCCAGTGGGGCGCGCCTTATAAAGATTTGCCCCTCAAATCCACGCCTGTAACCCAGGGGATATGGACTGGGACCTCTCCATACATGTCCTTCCCCGCTAACTCCTCCCAAGACAGATCAGCTCCCCGTTACCCTGGGCGACACCTCGCTGTACTCCTGACATTCTGCAAACGTCGGCTGGCCGCACGAAGACCGTCGTCAACTCACTGTCGGAACCTGGTCGTGGATGTCGAAACCTGAAAACGAGGAACGAGTGACATCGTCGACCAAGCACGGGAGGACATCCCTGTCTGTGACTGCCAGAACGTTAATCTCCACGATGGGCGAAAGCTGGCGATCAAGGACGAGTCACATGATTAACCGACACCGAGAACACCACGTATCCTCGCTGGCGGCGGCTGAGTGTGATATGACTGGCTCGCCGGCTTTTGGATTGACTGGGTTCGGCCAACTGGCTGGTGACTGGCTGGCCGGCCAAGGGATTGATTGAATTTGGCCCTGCTGGCCTTCACAGCCGGTCGGACCTCCCGGCCGACCGGCGTTTGGAGCCGGCTGGTGGGGCGCGCTGGGCTCCATCCACGGGACCCCCTTCGTTTCGGGCAAACTGGGGCTGCACTCCTTTAAAGAAGTGCGCTCGCCCGCCCATGCTTTGTTTTAAGAGACATGTTTTGGTTTTGGGCCGTCCTGTGCCTACCGGCGGCGCGATGGGGAAAGGCATCCTTTGGGGCACCTCGGGAGCCCCGACGCGAGTATAGAGTGCGTGGGTGTCGGCGCCACCGGGGGAGAGAAGGGGGGCAAGCACAGACACAGAATAAGAACCACATTTACCCTTTTGTACCCTCGATCACCACCGACGTCGCGACCATCTTCCCCCCCATACGCACCCCCATCGAGACCACCGTCCTCTTCCCCGTGCCCCGGAGAGTGTTCCACCCAGCTTAGCCGAGTCAAGAGGCCACGACAAAATCAAACCACGGCCTCCACTCCACTCGACCGCACTTGCCGCCGCCGCCGGCTCGTCACCAAAAATACCGCCGGCAACCTACACGTCACCGCCGGCCACCCCCACAGCCAGCAGACAGACAGCACCGCCCGTGCCGCCGCCAGAGGCCGCACTCAGACAGCAGCGGCAGCTACAAACAGACAGCAACGCCTGGCCGGCGCTGCCGCGGGGGGTCCCCCCTTAAAGCGCATCCGTCGGGGGCCGGCGGCCGCGACGGCGGACGCGGCGACCACAGCAGCGGCGACAGGTTCCTGCCCTGCGTGCGTGCGTGCGTGCGTGCGCCCCTGACGCCGAGCGCTTCTGCGCCGTAAGGCAGCCTTCGGGCTTGCCGGCCTCTATATCCAGTAGTCTGCTGCAGCATGCTGTGTTCGCGGTTTCAGCCGACCCTCCGCGTGACGTGAGCGCTCACCTCTGTCCCGGGAGCCACCAGCTGAGGCTGATCGCACCCCCCCCCCCCTGACACCCCGCCCGCCAACGCCATGGGCCTCTCTCCCTTCCCCGCGGCTCGCACGCACCGCGCTGCCATGGGCGGGCGGCCCTCTTGGGTATGCCACTGCCCTGGGTGGCTGGGCGTGCGCGCTACAGCCGTGGCGTGTGAAAAAATGCGTCGGCTGAAGTGCACTGCCTATTTTTGGTCGGCGGTCACAGCACGGTGCGGTGGCGCCCTGAAGTGGGCGCGCCAGTGCCAGACTCAGCGCGTCGGGGGTCCCGGCTGACTGCCCGCCTTCTTCCCTTCCCCCTCTCGCCCCCTCGGTGTAACTTCCCCTTTTCCACTGCGTTGAAGCAGCGCGCGCAGTAGCTGCTGCTGGCTCTGGTGGGTCGCCAGCACACAGGAACTCTATGCCACCTTCCACCCGCCAGGAAGTGGAATCGGTTGTGGCAATATTGACCGCTAGGTAGGGGGGCAGCACGTGCCATGCAAGGGGCGGCAGGCCACTAGCCTGACCCGTTCCTCCCCCTGCATTTGGGTCCATATTCCCTAAGTTTGGGATAGTTAGCTTAGTAGTAAATCCAACTTGGATTGAAGGGTTTTCTGCATTTATCGTCTTGAATTTTCGTGTGGCCCGGTGGGCAGGTGCTGGGGTGGGAGATTCTGAGTCGCGAGATTCTGAGGGGACCCTGGGGGGATAAGGGGAGGGACAGCGGGGCTTGGCCCTGCTTCCCCGTCCCGACCAAGAAACTGTTGGCCCACACACCATCTTCTTGTTTGTCAGTGGGGGGATTGCCCCACAACAGGGATAGAGTGTGTGCGACTTGCACTTCTTCCGGTTCCGCCGACACGTGAGGCAGCCCTTGTACACCGCCCCAACTTGGGTGTCGCGTGTGCGAGTGGTTTTTGCCACATTTGGTGGAGCAGCAGGGGACAGAGGTAAACTTTACCTCCGGGTGCACCCGGGTGTAGGGGGACCTCTGTCTCAGAGGCACGGTGTACTTGGACCGTGTCTTACGGATCGTTAGCCAACATGGCTAGTTCGGACCCCTCGTCGTCTGGGGAGTACACGGGTGACGCATGTACTTCAGTGCCTTTGAATACTGATGAGACACAGGTAGGTGTACCTGGGGTCGCAGAGGGAGGGGAGGTCCCTCAAGCCAGCAGGACTGGGAGTACGGGCGGGCAACAGGCCACCCCGACGCAGTCGGGAGATCACTCGGGTGACACTTCTGATGTGGGTGGGCCGAAGTCTGGCCACCGTGTGGTACACTCAACGGGAACGTCCCAAGGTGAGAGGACTGTCCCCGCGGGTTCCACTCGGGTTGGAGCCAACTTTGGCTTGGAGCCGTCGCAAACTAGGCTTTCGGAGGACGGCGGACCTCCGCTGGTCGGCGATGGGCTCGCGCCCATGCCCCCGGTTGAGGCCCCTGAGGATCGTGGTTACCCCTCAGGTGGACTCGCGGAGGCGGACCGAGACTCAACTGGAGTCGATAATCCACTCCTCGCGGAAACTGTCCGTCGGGAGGCGACCAATGTGTTGCAGCAGACTTTGCCGGACCTGGTGGTCACGATGACGAATACTATGCTGAATCAGATTGTGGCGAGTTTTCCAGATGGCCTTAATGTCCAGACTGGATTGGGGCTTTCGAGCGCGCAGGCGCAGGGGGAATCCCTCCTCACGCCTATCTCGGGTCGCCCCGAACAGAAGGCGACCCCTGTGACTCCCGACGTGGGAGCCACACCATTCTCGGTGGGGCGTACGCCCCTCACGGGGGAGTTCCTCTCGGAAACGCCGGCGCCTACACCAAGCTCGCCGCGACGGACGACAGGCACTGCGGGTCAACTTACCCCATTGCCTCAGCGGCTTTTCCCTCAACGTGAGGTGCCGCCCAAGATCCAGGTAGCCAACCCGGTCTATCAGAGGATCTTTGACTGTGAGACCTACGCCCTCCACAACAAGTCGGTGGCGTACGGTCCTGTCCAGGCCCGAGCCATGGGCCGTGCCAAGAAGAATGCACTTCACTCTTTTGGGCACAAAGCGGAGTGGGATGGAACTCCCCCCCTCCGTGTCCATGAGTTTCTACATCGTTTCACAAAAGCCTGTGACGACAATGTCATAAGTGAAGGCATGGCTTTCTATATGCTACAGGAGTTTACGAAGGGCGACATGCGGACAGAACTTATGTCCGCCATGCCCAGTTCCTCAAGTGGAGGCGCTGCTGAGGTGACGTCCTATTTGGAGCTCGCCAACTGGTTGTTGAGAGCCATGGTGGATGAAGCAGCGTTGGCTTCTCAAGTTAGGGAGTTTACCCAAGCTCACCAGGAAGAGGCTGAGGACGAGTTGTCCTTTGCGGACCGAGTTCGTAAGCTCAACAATCTTTGTGGGTTCCTTCATCCACAAGCTGTGGTGAAGAGTCGGTTTGTGGAGGGACTCCATTGGTCAGTCCGGATGAAGACCGGGGAGCATAACACTGCCCGGGCGACCCTAACCGAGTTGGCTAGGTTCGCCTACCGCAGGGGTGAGGCCTACCGCAAGTTGCGGGAGGAACAGCGCCTGGAGCGTCAGGCCGAGTTGGCCAAGGAACGCGAGGAGGCGCGCCAGGCCAGAGAGTTGAGAGAGGCACGCCGAATCCGCAAGGAGAGGGTAGTAGCTGCCGTGGGAACCTCCCAGGGTACCTCTTCGTCTTCCCCAGTCGGGAAGACTCCTCCGGGAACTGACAATCGGTGTTGGAACTGCAACTCCGATGGACACTGGGCATATGATTGCCCCAAGTTGAGTAAACGCATTCAACAACTTGTTAGGAATGCGAGTAAGAAGTCGGCTACGAACGAAGTACGTTTACGCCGCGAGGGTGGACCTCGACCGGTAGTGGCGGTCGCCACACCCTCAGCGGAGGGGGCGGACACGTCGTCCTCGGACTCGTCGTCTTCCCCTTCGCCCTCGGATTCCGACGCCAAGTCGGCGGGAAACGAATGACCGTTGGAGCTGGCCGTCCTAAGCTCACAACGGCAGCCTCGGCCAAGTGGGTCAAGAGGACAAACCAACCCTGCCGGATATTGCGACGACCTAAGGGAGTCCGCCCACCTCGGGTAGGACTCCCCAAGAACGTAAACCCACGTCGGGTCATCGCGGTGCTGACCGTGCCTGTTGTGCCCGTGTCGTACTTGATACCGGTTCAGGGGCCTCTTTTTATACGCAAGTCGCTGTTACCCAAGGAGATGAAGCTTCAACGCTGGAGGTCTAAGGCCGACCATGTGACATCAATATCAATGGTGGGGTACTTCCCATCGTTGGTGCCGTGACCCTACCAACTAGGTTGGGAACCCATGAGGTCGACGTGACCTATGGAGTAGTCGAGAATATATCGGTACCCCTGCTTCTGGGTACCCCTTATGTTGTAACACAAGTGCCTTTGATTTGTGGCCCTGAGTATTGGGTCAAGTTGGTGAATGGGGAGACCATCCCCATTCTTGGTAAGGGAAAGTCTGTGGCTCCTGTGACAGTCTCACAGTCGAAGCCTGTTTGCTCCGTGAGAGAAGGGTTTACTGCTACCCTGCGTTTAGCCCTTAAAGTCACGTTGCCCCCCAACTCGGTGGCGCACGTTGACGTTGTAACTGATTATACGGGGAACGGGTTGGTGCACCCTAACCCCCGTCTAGCTCGCAAGCACCAAGTGCATGTTGCCCTTGGCACGATGGACTCCAAAGCCGGAGTCCCATGGAGGATCCAGGTTATGAACCTGAGCTCGTCGCCCAAGTACTTCAAGTCGGGAGCCAAGTTCGGCTATATCGACCAACATGAGGGACCGGTAGTAGCGGTCACCCTCAGCGCGGGCGCGAGTAGCGACCCGAAGTCCGGGAAGGAGAAGCACCAAGCCAAGTCGGCCGCCTCTCCTCGACCCCATGTGAACATGGAGAGTGTTCCACCCAGCTTAGCCGAGTCAAGAGGCCACGACAAAATCAAACCACGGCCTCCACTCCACTCGACCGCACTTGCCGCCGCCGCCGGCTCGTCACCAAAAATACCGCCGGCAACCTACACGTCACCGCCGGCCACCCCCACAGCCAGCAGACAGACAGCACCGCCCGTGCCGCCGCCAGAGGCCGCACTCAGACAGCAGCGGCAGCTACAAACAGACAGCAACGCCTGGCCGGCGCAGCCGCGGGGGGTCCCCCCTTAAAGCGCATCCGTCGGGGGCCGGCGGCCGCGACGGCGGACGCGGCGACCACAGCAGCGGCGACAGGTTCCTGCCCTGCGTGCGTGCGTGCGTGCGTGCGCCCCTGACGCCGAGCGCTTCTGCGCCGTAAGGCAGCCTTCGGGCTTGCCGGCCTCTATATCCAGTAGTCTGCTGCAGCATGCTGTGTTCGCGGTTTCAGCCGACCCTCCGCGTGACGTGAGCGCTCACCTCTGTCCCGGGAGCCACCAGCTGAGGCTGATCGCACCCCCCCCCCCTGACACCCCGCCCGCCAACGCCATGGGCCTCTCTCCCTTCCCCGCGGCTCGCACGCACCGCGCTGCCATGGGCGGGCGGCCCTCTTGGGTATGCCACTGCCCTGGGTGGCTGGGCGTGCGCGCTACAGCCGTGGCGTGTGAAAAAATGCGTCGGCTGAAGTGCACTGCCTATTTTTGGTCGGCGGTCACAGCACGGTGCGGTGGCGCCCTGAAGTGGGCGCGCCAGTGCCAGACTCAGCGCGTCGGGGGTCCCGGCTGACTGCCCGCCTTCTTCCCTTCCCCCTCTCGCCCCCTCGGTGTAACTTCCCCTTTTCCACTGCGTTGAAGCAGCGCGCGCAGTAGCTGCTGCTGGCTCTGGTGGGTCGCCAGCACACAGGAACTCTATGCCACCTTCCACCCGCCAGGAAGTGGAATCGGTTGTGGCAATATTGACCGCTAGGTAGGGGGGCAGCACGTGCCATGCAAGGGGCGGCAGGCCACTAGCCTGACCCGTTCCTCCCCCTGCATTTGGGTCCATATTCCCTAAGTTTGGGATAGTTAGCTTAGTAGTAAATCCAACTTGGATTGAAGGGTTTTCTGCATTTATCGTCTTGAATTTTCGTGTGGCCCGGTGGGCAGGTGCTGGGGTGGGAGATTCTGAGTCGCGAGATTCTGAGGGGACCCTGGGGGATAAGGGGAGGGACAGCGGGGCTTGGCCCTGCTTCCCCGTCCCGACCAAGAAACTGTTGGCCCACACACCATCTTCTTGTTTGTCAGTGGGGGATTGCCCCACAACAGGGATAGAGTGTGTGCGACTTGCACTTCTTCCGGTTCCGCCGACACGTGAGGCAGCCCTTGTACACCGCCCCAACTTGGGGTGTCGCGTGTGCGAGTGGTTTTTGCCACATTTGGTGGAGCAGCAGGGGACAGAGGTAAACTTTACCTCCGGGTGCACCTGGGTGTAGGGGGACCTCTGTCTCAGAGGCACGGTGTACTTGGACCGTGTCTTACGGATCGTTAGCCAACATGGCTAGTTCGGACCCCTCGTCGTCTGGGGAGTACACGGGTGACGCATGTACTTCAGTGCCTTTGAATACTGATGAGACACAGGTAGGTGTACCTGGGGTCGCAGAGGGAGGGGAGGTCCCTCAAGCCAGCAGGACTGGGAGTACGGGCGGGCAACAGGCCACCCCGACGCAGTCGGGAGATCACTCGGGTGACACTTCTGATGTGGGTGGGCCGAAGTCTGGCCACCGTGTGGTACACTCAACGGGAACGTCCCAAGGTGAGAGGACTGTCCCCGCGGGTTCCACTCGGGTTGGAGCCAACTTTGGCTTGGAGCCGTCGCAAACTAGGCTTTCGGAGGACGGCGGACCTCCGCTGGTCGGCGATGGGCTCGCGCCCATGCCCCCCGGTTGAGGCCCCTGAGGATCGTGGTTACCCCTCAGGTGGACTCGCGGAGGCGGACCGAGACTCAACTGGAGTCGATAATCCACTCCTCGCGGAAACTGTCCGTCGGGAGGCGACCAATGTGTTGCAGCAGGACTTTGCCGGACCTGGTGGTCACGATGACGAATACTATGCTGAATCAGATTGTGGCGAGTTTTCCAGATGGCCTTAATGTCCAGACTGGATTGGGGCTTTCGAGCGCGCAGGCGCAGGGGGAATCCCTCCTCACGCCTATCTCGGGTCGCCCCGAACAGAAGGCGACCCCTGTGACTCCCGACGTGGGAGCCACACCATTCTCGGTGGGGCGTACGCCCCTCACGGGGAGTTCCTCTCGGAAACGCCGGCGCCTACACCAAGCTCGCCGCGACGGACGACAGGCACTGCGGGTCAACTTACCCCATTGCCTCACCGGCTTTTCCCTCAACGTGAGGTGCCGCCCAAGATCCAGGTAGCCAACCCGGTCTATCAGAGGATCTTTGACTGTGAGACCTACGCCCTCCACAACAAGTCGGTGGCGTACGGTCCTGTCCAGGCCCGAGCCATGGCCGTGCCAAGAAGAATGCACTTCACTCTTTTGGGCACAAAGCGGAGTGGGATGGAACTCCCCCCCTCCGTGTCCATGAGTTTCTACATCGTTTCACAAAAGCCTGTGACGACAATGTCATAAGTGAAGGCATGGCTTTCTATATGCTACAGGAGTTTACGAAGGCGACATGCGGACAGAACTTATGTCCGCCATGCCCAGTTCCTCAAGTGGAGGCGCTGCTGAGGTGACGTCCTATTTGGAGCTCGCCAACTGGTTGTTGAGAGCCATGGTGGATGAAGCAGCGTTGGCTTCTCAAGTTAGGGAGTTTACCCAAGCTCACCAGGAAGAGGCTGAGGACGAGTTGTCCTTTGCGGACCGAGTTCGTAAGCTCAACAATCTTTGTGGGTTCCTTCATCCACAAGCTGTGGTGAAGAGTCGGTTTGTGGAGGGACTCCATTGGTCAGTCCGGATGAAGACCGGGGAGCATAACACTGCCCGGGCGACCCTAACCGAGTTGGCTAGGTTCGCCTACCGCAGGGGTGAGGCCTACCGCAAGTTGCGGGAGGAACAGCGCCTGGAGCGTCAGGCCGAGTTGGCCAAGGAACGCGAGGAGGCGCGCCAGGCCAGAGAGTTGAGAGAGGCACGCCGAATCCGCAAGGAGAGGGTAGTAGCTGCCGTGGGAACCTCCCAGGGTACCTCTTCGTCTTCCCCAGTCGGGAAGACTCCTCCGGAACTGACAATCGGTGTTGGAACTGCAACTCCGATGGACACTGGGCATATGATTGCCCCAAGTTGAGTAAACGCATTCAACAACTTGTTAGGAATGCGAGTAAGAAGTCGGCTACGAACGAAGTACGTTTACGCCGCGAGGGTGGACCTCGACCGGTAGTGGCGGTCGCCACACCCTCAGCGGAGGGGGCGGACACGTCGTCCTCGGACTCGTCGTCTTCCCCTTCGCCCTCGGATTCCGACGCCAAGTCGGCGGGAAACGAATGACCGTTGGAGCTGGCCGTCCTAAGCTCACAACGGCAGCCTCGGCCAAGTGGGTCAAGAGGACAAACCAACCCTGCCGGATATTGCGACGACCTAAGGGAGTCCGCCCACCTCGGGTAGGACTCCCCAAGAACGTAAACCCACGTCGGGTCATCGCGGTGCTGACCGTGCCTGTTGTGCCCGTGTCGTACTTGATACCGGTTCAGGGGCCTCTTTTTATACGCAAGTCGCTGTTACCCAAGGAGATGAAGCTTCAACGCTGGAGGTCTAAGGCCGACCATGTGACATCAATATCAATGGTGGGGTACTTCCCATCGTTGGTGCCGTGACCCTACCAACTAGGTTGGGAACCCATGAGGTCGACGTGACCTATGGAGTAGTCGAGAATATATCGGTACCCCTGCTTCTGGGTACCCCTTATGTTGTAACACAAGTGCCTTTGATTTGTGGCCCTGAGTATTGGGTCAAGTTGGTGAATGGGGAGACCATCCCCATTCTTGGTAAGGGAAAGTCTGTGGCTCCTGTGACAGTCTCACAGTCGAAGCCTGTTTGCTCCGTGAGAGAAGGGTTTACTGCTACCCTGCGTTTAGCCCTTAAAGTCACGTTGCCCCCCAACTCGGTGGCGCACGTTGACGTTGTAACTGATTATACGGGGAACGGGTTGGTGCACCCTAACCCCCGTCTAGCTCGCAAGCACCAAGTGCATGTTGCCCTTGGCACGATGGACTCCAAAGCCGGAGTCCCATGGAGGATCCAGGTTATGAACCTGAGCTCGTCGCCCAAGTACTTCAAGTCGGGAGCCAAGTTCGGCTATATCGACCAACATGAGGGACCGGTAGTAGCGGTCACCCTCAGCGCGGGCGCGAGTAGCGACCCGAAGTCCGGGAAGGAGAAGCACCAAGCCAAGTCGGCCGCCTCTCCTCGACCCCATGTGAACATGGAGAGTGTTCCACCCAGCTTAGCCGAGTCAAGAGGCCACGACAAAATCAAACCACGGCCTCCACTCCACTCGACCGCACTTGCCGCCGCCGCCGGCTCGTCACCAAAAATACCGCCGGCAACCTACACGTCACCGCCGGCCACCCCCACAGCCAGCAGACAGACAGCACCGCCCGTGCCGCCGCCAGAGGCCGCACTCAGACAGCAGCGGCAGCTACAAACAGACAGCAACGCCTGGCCGGCGCAGCCGCGGGGGTCCCCCCTTAAAGCGCATCCGTCGGGGGCCGGCGGCCGCGACGGCGGACGCGGCGACCACAGCAGCGGCGACAGGTTCCTGCCCTGCGTGCGTGCGTGCGTGCGTGCGCCCCTGACGCCGAGCGCTTCTGCGCCGTAAGGCAGCCTTCGGGCTTGCCGGCCTCTATATCCAGTAGTCTGCTGCAGCATGCTGTGTTCGCGGTTTCAGCCGACCCTCCGCGTGACGTGAGCGCTCACCTCTGTCCCGGGAGCCACCAGCTGAGGCTGATCGCACCCCCCCCCCCCTGACACCCCGCCCGCCAACGCCATGGGCCTCTCTCCCTTCCCCGCGGCTCGCACGCACCGCGCTGCCATGGGCGGGCGGCCCTCTTGGGTATGCCACTGCCCTGGGTGGCTGGGCGTGCGCGCTACAGCCGTGGCGTGTGAAAAAATGCGTCGGCTGAAGTGCACTGCCTATTTTTGGTCGGCGGTCACAGCACGGTGCGGTGGCGCCCTGAAGTGGGCGCGCCAGTGCCAGACTCAGCGCGTCGGGGGTCCCGGCTGACTGCCCGCCTTCTTCCCTTCCCCCTCTCGCCCCCTCGGTGTAACTTCCCCTTTTCCACTGCGTTGAAGCAGCGCGCGCAGTAGCTGCTGCTGGCTCTGGTGGGTCGCCAGCACACAGGAACTCTATGCCACCTTCCACCCGCCAGGAAGTGGAATCGGTTGTGGCAATATTGACCGCTAGGTAGGGGGGCAGCACGTGCCATGCAAGGGGCGGCAGGCCACTAGCCTGACCCGTTCCTCCCCCTGCATTTGGGTCCATATTCCCTAAGTTTGGGATAGTTAGCTTAGTAGTAAATCCAACTTGGATTGAAGGGTTTTCTGCATTTATCGTCTTGAATTTTCGTGTGGCCCGGTGGGCAGGTGCTGGGGTGGGAGATTCTGAGTCGCGAGATTCTGAGGGGACCCTGGGGGGATAAGGGGAGGGACAGCGGGGCTTGGCCCTGCTTCCCCGTCCCGACCAAGAAACTGTTGGCCCACACACCATCTTCTTGTTTGTCAGTGGGGGGATTGCCCCACAACAGGGATAGAGTGTGTGCGACTTGCACTTCTTCCGGTTCCGCCGACACGTGAGGCAGCCCTTGTACACCGCCCCAACTTGGGTGTCGCGTGTGCGAGTGGTTTTTGCCACATTTGGTGGAGCAGCAGGGGACAGAGGTAAACTTTACCTCCGGGTGCACCTGGGTGTAGGGGGACCTCTGTCTCAGAGGCACGGTGTACTTGGACCGTGTCTTACGGATCGTTAGCCAACATGGCTAGTTCGGACCCCTCGTCGTCTGGGGAGTACACGGGTGACGCATGTACTTCAGTGCCTTTGAATACTGATGAGACACAGGTAGGTGTACCTGGGGTCGCAGAGGGAGGGGAGGTCCCTCAAGCCAGCAGGACTGGGAGTACGGGCGGGCAACAGGCCACCCCGACGCAGTCGGGAGATCACTCGGGTGACACTTCTGATGTGGGTGGGCCGAAGTCTGGCCACCGTGTGGTACACTCAACGGGAACGTCCCAAGGTGAGAGGACTGTCCCCGCGGGTTCCACTCGGGTTGGAGCCAACTTTGGCTTGGAGCCGTCGCAAACTAGGCTTTCGGAGGACGGCGGACCTCCGCTGGTCGGCGATGGGCTCGCGCCCATGCCCCCGGTTGAGGCCCCTGAGGATCGTGGTTACCCCTCAGGTGGACTCGCGGAGGCGGACCGAGACTCAACTGGAGTCGATAATCCACTCCTCGCGGAAACTGTCCGTCGGGAGGCGACCAATGTGTTGCAGCAGACTTTGCCGGACCTGGTGGTCACGATGACGAATACTATGCTGAATCAGATTGTGGCGAGTTTTCCAGATGGCCTTAATGTCCAGACTGGATTGGGGCTTTCGAGCGCGCAGGCGCAGGGGGAATCCCTCCTCACGCCTATCTCGGGTCGCCCCGAACAGAAGGCGACCCCTGTGACTCCCGACGTGGGAGCCACACCATTCTCGGTGGGGCGTACGCCCCTCACGGGGGAGTTCCTCTCGGAAACGCCGGCGCCTACACCAAGCTCGCCGCGACGGACGACAGGCACTGCGGGTCAACTTACCCCATTGCCTCACCGGCTTTTCCCTCAACGTGAGGTGCCGCCCAAGATCCAGGTAGCCAACCCGGTCTATCAGAGGATCTTTGACTGTGAGACCTACGCCCTCCACAACAAGTCGGTGGCGTACGGTCCTGTCCAGGCCCGAGCCATGGGCCGTGCCAAGAAGAATGCACTTCACTCTTTTGGGCACAAAGCGGAGTGGGATGGAACTCCCCCCCTCCGTGTCCATGAGTTTCTACATCGTTTCACAAAAGCCTGTGACGACAATGTCATAAGTGAAGGCATGGCTTTCTATATGCTACAGGAGTTTACGAAGGGCGACATGCGGACAGAACTTATGTCCGCCATGCCCAGTTCCTCAAGTGGAGGCGCTGCTGAGGTGACGTCCTATTTGGAGCTCGCCAACTGGTTGTTGAGAGCCATGGTGGATGAAGCAGCGTTGGCTTCTCAAGTTAGGGAGTTTACCCAAGCTCACCAGGAAGAGGCTGAGGACGAGTTGTCCTTTGCGGACCGAGTTCGTAAGCTCAACAATCTTTGTGGGTTCCTTCATCCACAAGCTGTGGTGAAGAGTCGGTTTGTGGAGGGACTCCATTGGTCAGTCCGGATGAAGACCGGGGAGCATAACACTGCCCGGGCGACCCTAACCGAGTTGGCTAGGTTCGCCTACCGCAGGGGTGAGGCCTACCGCAAGTTGCGGGAGGAACAGCGCCTGGAGCGTCAGGCCGAGTTGGCCAAGGAACGCGAGGAGGCGCGCCAGGCCAGAGAGTTGAGAGAGGCACGCCGAATCCGCAAGGAGAGGGTAGTAGCTGCCGTGGGAACCTCCCAGGGTACCTCTTCGTCTTCCCCAGTCGGGAAGACTCCTCCGGGAACTGACAATCGGTGTTGGAACTGCAACTCCGATGGACACTGGGCATATGATTGCCCCAAGTTGAGTAAACGCATTCAACAACTTGTTAGGAATGCGAGTAAGAAGTCGGCTACGAACGAAGTACGTTTACGCCGCGAGGGTGGACCTCGACCGGTAGTGGCGGTCGCCACACCCTCAGCGGAGGGGGCGGACACGTCGTCCTCGGACTCGTCGTCTTCCCCTTCGCCCTCGGATTCCGACGCCAAGTCGGCGGGAAACGAATGACCGTTGGAGCTGGCCGTCCTAAGCTCACAACGGCAGCCTCGGCCAAGTGGGTCAAGAGGACAAACCAACCCTGCCGGATATTGCGACGACCTAAGGGAGTCCGCCCACCTCGGGTAGGACTCCCCAAGAACGTAAACCCACGTCGGGTCATCGCGGTGCTGACCGTGCCTGTTGTGCCCGTGTCGTACTTGATACCGGTTCAGGGGCCTCTTTTTATACGCAAGTCGCTGTTACCCAAGGAGATGAAGCTTCAACGCTGGAGGTCTAAGGCCGACCATGTGACATCAATATCAATGGTGGGGTACTTCCCATCGTTGGTGCCGTGACCCTACCAACTAGGTTGGGAACCCATGAGGTCGACGTGACCTATGGAGTAGTCGAGAATATATCGGTACCCCTGCTTCTGGGTACCCCTTATGTTGTAACACAAGTGCCTTTGATTTGTGGCCCTGAGTATTGGGTCAAGTTGGTGAATGGGGAGACCATCCCCATTCTTGGTAAGGGAAAGTCTGTGGCTCCTGTGACAGTCTCACAGTCGAAGCCTGTTTGCTCCGTGAGAGAAGGGTTTACTGCTACCCTGCGTTTAGCCCTTAAAGTCACGTTGCCCCCCAACTCGGTGGCGCACGTTGACGTTGTAACTGATTATACGGGGAACGGGTTGGTGCACCCTAACCCCCGTCTAGCTCGCAAGCACCAAGTGCATGTTGCCCTTGGCACGATGGACTCCAAAGCCGGAGTCCCATGGAGGATCCAGGTTATGAACCTGAGCTCGTCGCCCAAGTACTTCAAGTCGGGAGCCAAGTTCGGCTATATCGACCAACATGAGGGACCGGTAGTAGCGGTCACCCTCAGCGCGGGCGCGAGTAGCGACCCGAAGTCTGGGAAGGAGAGGCACCAAGCCAAGTCGGCCGCCTCTCCTCGACCCCATGTGAACATGGAGAGTGTTCCACCCAGCTTAAGGGTTCAAGTTGAACGCCTCTTGGACCAATATCACAAGTTGTGGGATGGTCAATTGGGACTCATGAGAGCCACCCAACACCGGATCGAGTTGAAACCCGGTGCACCCCCTATACGCCAACAACTGTATAGGGGAGGGCCCCGTTCAAGGGCCCTCGTTAAGGAGCAAGTCGCTCGCATGGAGGCCCTTGATGTGATTAAGGCCAGCAACGCCAAGTGGGCGAGCCCGGTTGTTATTGTCCCCAAAGTTGATGGGACCCCACGGTTCTGTATCGACTACCGTAAACTCAACGAGAGCACGGTGAAGGACAGTTATCCCCTACCTAGGATGGACGACTGTCTGGACTCTCTGGGGTAGGCGAACGTGTTCTCTACCCTGGACTGTAACGCGGGGTACTGGCAAATTCCCATTGCCCCGGAAGACAGGCATAAAACTACCTTTACCTGGCACTGTGGTACCTACCAGTGCAAGAGACTACAATTTGGACTGTGCAACGCGCCGGCAATGTTCCAGCGCGCTATGAACATGATTCTGGCCGGAGAACGGTGGCAGATCTGTCTTGTGTACCTAGACGATATCATTGTGTTCTCCCGAAGTCCGGAGGAACACATTGGCCATCTTGGCCATTTGTTCAAGCTACTTGCTGACGCCGGTGTGCCAGGGATGCTACAGGGTCAATACTGCCACACGGGAGAAGAGCCACAACTGGCAGGATAGCCGGGCCGTACGGAGCAGAAGGACCCCCGCGTGCACGGCCCACTCGGACCGAGACACGGCCCAGGTGAAGGTATCGTTGGCCCGCAGTAGGTCCCCGAAGTAACAAAGAATCGGTGGCAGCTCCGTGATGGCCCCAAAAGGGACCTCGACACCAACCCACCACTGAGGGATTCGGACATAGTGGGCCCCATGGTCCATGGAGGGACAACTTGGGAACTCTTGTTGATGCCAGTCCACGAAGATCCGATGCTTGTCCCGGTGGTGCCGGTTGGTCACCAGGTACTGACGCGCCGGCTGGAACCCGTCGTAACCAAGAAACGGAGGGGCCTTGATGACATACTGGCCCGATGGAGCCGCCGGCAACGACGCGGACCCGGCAAGCGCCTTGACCCGCTCCTCCTTGAACCGGACCACGTAGCCCACCTCGTGCACATGACGGACCACGGTGATCGACTCGGACCGGTCGGCCCGCATTGGAACACGGGCCTCGGGCATGGCGACCATCTTGCGGAAGAAGGAGTAGCCAGTACAGGGCCCGTCGATGAAGCGCAGGGTCGTGTGGGCCTTTGTGGAAGTGACCCAACCCCTGGCCCTCTCGCGGTCCCACGCAACACGGCCCTCGGGCCCAAACTGCTCCGGGAACCCGCCGATGATGTCGATGTACAGCTTGACCGCCCCCGGCTCCTCTTGTCCGCCGTGGTCGTTGGGCCCATCGTGACCAAGGGGCTCATCAGGAGCCGCTCCTCCGTCGACTTCCATCGTGGTCCGCGACGCCGCTGCGTCGGGAACGTGAGGGCCCTTGGAAAGCAGGGGGACCGAAGGTGAGAAAGGAGGTGGAGGGGCCAGGAGACCCGCAAGGTAGCTGGCCAGGTGAGGGACCGATAAGTATGGTGGTGGTGGCGGCCGACGCGATGGCGCGCGTGGGTCCGAGGGCCCGCGCTGGGTATGAGTGAGTCGGGTGGCCAGGGTAGATACGGTCGAAGGGACCCGAGGGGGTCCGCTTATGTCCGGGTCTTCCTCCCAGACAGGAGGCGGACCCGGCGGCATGGCCACGGCAGGTTTGACCCACCCCCTCCCGTACAACAGCACTAGACCCCTCCCATGACGCTCTGCGGCAGAGGGGGATGGGGTCAAGCGTGCCGTGGGGGTGGTCTGCCGCGCCCTCCCCCCTCCCTCTCTCTGCCGCGCCCTCCCCCCTCCCTCTCTCTAGCGCGTGTGGCCCCCGTTGTGACCTCTCTCGGCGGGCCCTCTCCGACACCCGTGGACCACGCCTCTCCCCCTTCTAGAAGGCGACCGCTGTCGGAGACACTGGCCCAGCGAGTCATTGTGTGCGGTTCTCACCCCACGGACCCATCGGTTCCTCCCCTCGGCCCGCTCGAATCCTGTACCTTGTTGGCCGGCGGGACGATCGGCCTTTGTGAGGGGGCCATGTGGCGTTCTGAGCCTTTGGGGACAGGCGGGCCCTTGGGGAGGTGACTTGGGACCCGGCGGGCTATCCTACGTGGAGCCCTTCTCTTGCCGGGGCCCCCTCTGTCAGTGACTCGGGACTGTGGCGACACACCCGGGATCCTGATTGGTCCCACCCAGGGAGGCGGATTTGGCCGGTGGAGGTGGCCTTACTGGCCATTGTGGCCATTTGTTTCGTATTTGTTTTCACTGCGTGTTTTCTGTCTTTCCCCTTTTTCCCACTGGGTTTTTTTCGGGGATTGGCATCTGTGTGTGGGGGGATTTTCGCTTGCTTTTCGCTTGTGTTTGGCGACCGGGGGTTGATTGGTGACCCTCGGCGCCCCAGTGTAACCCCGGTGTAGGGGATGCGCTGGAGGACCTGGTGGAGGTCAGACGCCTTGCTGGCGCTCGACCCGCCAGAGGCGCTTTCTAGGGGCCCCGCTCTAGGCCCCTGGAGGGGCCAAGGGAGAGGTTCTTGAGGGGTGCTCCGGGGACTCCCCGGGGCCAACTTGTAAAATCAACGGTTCTTTGGGTTCTTGCTCCCTTGGGCTTTTGTCCTTTTACCCTTGCCTCTGAAGGGGCGGGCGAGTGGATCACGCTGGGACCTTTACCCGTTCCTTTCTGACCCCGTTGTGGTTTCTTGTGTGTGTGGACCCTGGTCCAGAAGGGCCACAACGCTACAGCGACCGGCACACATTCAACCAGTCTCGTGTTTCTTCTTGCAGCGCCAGTCGACTCCCTCTGCCCTCCAAAAAAAAACACCGAGGTACGCGCCCGGGGCACGCAGGACGCGCCCGGGGCACACACACACACACACTCAACGCCTAATCGAGCCTCGAGCAACACGAGCAGCCAGCTGGCCGACTTGCCACCACAGCACCGATAAGGGGGCCGCACTCTCAACATCGCCCACCCGTCGCCGCTGCCGCGCCGCGCGCAGACGATGTGTCTGCTTGCGTCGGGTTGGCAGCACGGCAGACATCCTCAGCTGGGCCACCTCGGCCGACAGCTGGCAGACCTGGCGCCAAACCAGCTCCGCCCTCCTCCGCTTGGCAGCTGCGTCCTTGGCGGCCTTCTCGACCAGTTTGTCGGATGCCCGCTGCTCGCGTGCGCGCTTACCGGTTTCCTTAGCCTCAGCCTTATCCAGCTTGTCCTGCTCTAAGTCCTGCAGCGCCTGGATGACCTGTGGCGCTGTCAGCACCACCGCGGTCCCGGCCGTCGACAGTGTCCCGTTCGTCACCACCGGCTGCGCCATATCCTTGCGGACGACAGGCACCAGACGCGCGGCCAGCAGCGCCAGGTCCACGTCCGGCGCGGGTCGGTCGGCGCCTTTTCTGAGCATCTCCTGTGACACCCGCGAAGGGTCTGGCGGCCACAATCCAACACGCTGGAAGGCCGACGCGAGAGTGCGCTCTGTAAACGCCTCCAGCGCTGCGGCTCGCACGCAATCCATCAGGTCCAACACGTTGAACCGGCGTCCCTCCATAACACAGGCATCGCCTTGTGTCCGGATGCCGCGCCGCACCGCTGGCTGGAATCTTCCGAAGAGAGAGGGCGTGTCAAGCGCCTGCAAGACGTGGCTCGTCTTTGACGGTTCAGTAATCACTGTCACCTTGGCATCCTGCAGCGCGAGCAGCCCAGCCATAGACAGATGAACCTTCGCCCCATCCAGACACAGCAGCTTCTCCTCATTGGGGAAAAACTGCTTGGCCCACTTGGCGAACATTGCCGCGAACAGGTCAAAGACGGCCTTGTCAAGGCCCGGCGGCTTTCGCCGAACCACCACCCTCCCATCTTTGAGCCTTGACGCGAGGGCAACCTGCCGGGAGCCTCCATCGTCCGCAACGGTCACGAAAGCGTGACCGGGCCCGCTCCCCTCCACCACCGCAAAGTATGGCGCTACCGTCCCGCTGGGGGACACTGTAAACGCCACAGTGCACCCTGGCGCCCCACTGCCGAGGGACGGCGCGATGACCTCTGGCTTGTCCATGCCCACCGGCCCGACAGTGGACACGCGAGCGCCTTGCAGCAGGTCTCGCGCTCGCACATGAGTTTCGTCCATTTTGAACAGGTGACGCCCGTGCTTGATGCTCAGGTCCCGCATGCACAGCTGCACAGTTGCGAACCACCGGGCGAGGACGTCTGGCCTCGAGTTCTTGGCCCTCGCGTCCTCGAGCGTGCCAACTCTGTACCGCTTCAAGGCTGGCCAACGGCTCAAGAAAGAGTTTAAAAAAAATTTACCGGGCCTCGTCTTCGCGTTGAACCTAGCCCTCGCCATAGCCTGACGTTCAGGGGATAACGCCAGAAAGTACTGTTCGCAAGTGTCGAGGAAGGCGTCCCGCGTCATCCCCCTGCCAATCAGAGCCCTTGTCCGGACGTATCTCACCAGCAGCTCCTCCTCCTCCGGCAGAAAAAACGGCCTGCGTCCCGGTGAGGACGTCTGCCCGACAGAGTTGATGGCGTGGCGGGCGGCCGACCTCGATACTGAGGCGGCCGCCATGATCTCTGCCGCGCTGTTGCCCTTGGACGCGAGGTCCGCCATCAGTGTCCGCTGCTCCGGGGTGGGCTTGGGGGGGGGGGGGGGGGGGGGGGGAGGAGTCTACCTCGGGTCCAGAGGGCTGGCCGGCGGCCCGGCCGCCGCGGGAGGACCCGGCGACCATGACTGCCTGTCAGGGAGCCGCCAGAGAGTGCCCGTCACCCTCAGGAAGCCGGGCGAGGGCCCTGGTGGGGGCGAGTTGCCCCGGCGATGGCGCGGACGATGTGGCAGGAAGGAGGAGGGTACCCTACGTGCTGCACGTCTGCACGGCTGGGCAGGATATCAGCCAGATGGGTCACACACACCGGAGTTGTCGGATGTAATGTATATGTGGCCCCTTTTCTTGGATGCGGTGTGGAGCACCTGGGAGGGCATAGCTCAGGCTGCTGAAGGGCGTTTGCGCGCCTGCACATACGCTTGGGTAGCCCTGGACTTCGCGCGTCCAGTGGTATAAACACTTCTTGCCCAGCATTTTTCTTTAAAGGCCTCTCTGGGACGGAAAGGTGCCTGATGCCCCTCCTGCCGGTGTGAGAGACCCCGGTTTCATAGGAAAACACTGTGGAAATCGGGAGGTCGCAATTAGAGGTCGGTGGTCGCTATTAGCGGTCGGACAAATATGGCTGCAGTGGGGAATATCCGCCGCCCACGGTGCCAGGTCACCTGGCATGTACCTGGCCGACTTATGCCCACGACGAGCATCGCTGCGAGTGCGCTGCCGGTCCTTCCTCCCCGCCCGCCCCCTCCCCACCTTCACGGCTTGGTGTGCGCAGCCACGGCCGAGGTCGGAGTCACGATCCTCTGGTGAGCTCTCTGGTGGAAACGTCGTCGAGGTACTGCGGCGGCTGCGGTGGGCGTGGACCAACGGGCGGGCCCCCTGCTGGAGGTGCGTGCCGTGGCGACACCGGCCCGCGGCGCGGTCGCCACGCAGCCGCCGCTCCGGTTGCCCCACCGCTGCTGCACGCCTGCCTTGCGGTGACTCTGGGGACACCCCCCCGGGCGGGGTCTGGCGGGGGACGGGTGGCGGGTGAGGGCGGGAAGGGCCAAGCCGCCCCTGTCGTCGGCGGCGGCGCGGGAGAGGGCCCCCCTGCAGGCCTCCCCCGACGGCAAGCTCGGACCGCCAGCGTTGCCTTTTTAGACGCCCCACGGCGGCTGCGGCGGGGGAACCTGGTTGGCGTGACGGGCGTGCCGTGTAAGACCCGCAAGGGGGAGCTCTCCATCACTTTTCAGGCACCGATGCGGGCGGTGGGGCGTGTGCTGCGCCGGCCCTCGCTGCGTTTACTGTCCCCTCTATTGCCTCCACCCTGTCCCGCTGTGATCCTACCGCCGCCGCTTACTCAGCCGCTGCCACCTCCTCCCACGCGGCCGCCCCTGACGCCGTTACCTGCCTGGCCGCCCCTCTCTTCGGACACGCCCAGCGCCCGCCGCTGGGATTCCTGGTATCATTGGCGAGGGGGGTCTTCGAGTCTCGTACCAGGAGTCAAGACGTTTGCCTTCTTGGCAGACGCTCACTCTCCCTTTGCGTCAACTGGCGTTTCTACCACGACGACGGGGCGATGGGGCTGCTTTGGTGGCCAATCCCGTCGCAGTGTGTCACGCTCTACGCGGTCTCTGCGCGTCGCTGCTGGTGTACCCGGTGCTGATGGTGACGGCGGGGACGACTTGACGGAGACGGGCGCTGCAGGGCCAGACGGGCACATGGAGCAGGACCCCTACGAGAAGCTGGTGGAGACGAACCAGAAGATCGCAGATAAGGAGGACGAGCTCCGCCGCGTCCGATCCCTGAAACGCGACCAGAGAGCCGCGCTGTCCCTGGCCGGCCGTTCGGACAAGGAATTAGACATCCTCATGTTCCAGGCGAAGGAGCTGTCGGCCGATATCCAGGAAACGAAGGAGGAGCTGGCGGAGCTGAAGAGCGCAAGGGACAACCTGACCCAGCTGTTGATGGCAACCCGGCCGATGCAGATGCTGTTGCGGGAATCCAGGCGTTTCCTGAAGCAGTCCAAGGAGCGGTCGCTGACACTTACGTTGGAGACCAAGCCGCCGTATGACCCAGCTGGGTCCGGGACGCCCATCAACCGCGACTTGCTTGTCGCTAGCGCATGGCACTACTTTGTGGTGGGAGATGCATTGGCGGCGCCCGACCAGTTAGACCAGGACACGAGTGATGCTGTGAAGCAGACGCGAAGGACTGCTGACGCCGGCGGCCCGGAGGACGCCTCTGAGCCAGACGTACGTCACGTTGGCCTGATTGGGGGGAGCAGCGGCATGGGAAAGACCCACTTTGGTCTTGACGTCTGGCACTACCGTGACAAGCTGGACCAGCCTCGCTTTGCGAAGGCGGCGGCGGATGCTGGTGTCCGTAAGGCGGATTGGGCGGACGTCTGCTCCGTTGCCCAGGGCATGCGGGTGTGCTGCATCAACTTCAACGGCGGTAGTCCCTGGAGCCCAGATGACGTGTCGCTCGTGAAGCTAAGCCCCTGGTATAAGGCGACGCATCCCGATGACGGCGTCAAGCAGGTGCCAGGTGCCCAAGAGGTCCCTGACGCGCACTTGTTGCCGCTGTACCTGCGTGTGTTGTGGGGATTGATGCACCAAGCGGACATGTCGTACGCCTCGTTTTCTCGGATGGCGCTGACGCGGCTGCGCCTCGGCCATGTCACGGCGGAGGGCATTATTGCAGAAGCGGAGGAGGCGCTCTTGGCGCATCGTCATGCGGTCATTGTTGACGAGCTCACCCTTGCCACAATGCATGCTGGTGACCGACAGCTGTCCGAGCTCTACCGCCACGTCATCTGCACCTTTACGGGGTTGCAAGCAAGTGTGCTCTTCCTGTCGCTGTCCTTCCTGTTTGTCCGTGCCGAGATCGACGCTGGGTCATCTGAGGTCTTTGTACCGCACGGCGGGATACCGCCGGGGACCGCCGCGTTGCGCACCACTGGTGAGGGCGGGGATGGCTCCCCGTGGAACCTGGTGGTGGTCGGTCAGCTGACGCGGAAGAGCTATGCGGAGGTGAAGAAGAACCTGCTGCCGGTTGCATCCAAGCGGACCGTCTACTCGCCGCGGTCGGTCGGTGGCTCCAACTATGCAGCAGCAGCAGACGTTGCTGACGCTTTCGCGCATCTCAGCGGGGGCCACATGCGCTCTTACGCGTATCTGCGGCGCAAGCTGAACCGCTGCCCGGCGAAGGTCACCTTGTGGCGTGTGGTGGAGGACGCCTTTCTGGCCACCGGCGTGACGAAGTCGGCCCGCCAGCTGCTGAGGCATTCGGTCTTCTTTCCTGGGCTTCTCGTGGCCGGGCTGCTGCCATGCACTGTCCGAGGGCGGGCCAGCATGCCCATGGTCGGAGCCGGTGCTCCTGTGGGCTTCTCGATGACGTTTGACGATGCCATCTCGCGCAACCTTCTGTACGGCAGCCCCGACAAGAAAGGAGTGTATAAGAACCCGTCCCTTCCGCCCTCTATGATCGTCGGGCTGTCAACGGAGTGGGAGGACGCCCTGTCGGAGCTGAAGAATTCGGGCTACCAGGTGAGCCCCGTGGTGCGGAACTTTTTGTGCGCGTGCTCCCGGATGTTGTCCGCGGCCGACGTAGCCGACCCTGGCCGTGGCTGGGAGTTGGCTTGCTTTTGGGCGGAGGTTATGATGAGCCACGTGCGGCACGGTGCGGAGCTGTTCCTGATGGGTACGCCTGGGGTGAGTGGGGTCCAGGACTTCTCCCGCGTGTCGCTGAAGGACCTGTACAAGGGAGTAGACAACCTGGAGCGGAAGCCGGTCCATCATCCTTTGCTCTCTGACGTCCTGGTCGACGCGACCCGGCCATTGACCCTGGAGGACGAGATCCCGGAGCTGATTACGAGGTACCGCGACGTGAACGACGTGCTGAAGCTGCCACCAGACCTGCTGCTGTCGCGGGCGTTCATGATGGTCAACGCCCACCTGTCGTTTGATGTGATCCGGTTCCTGCCGGTAGTGGACGATCCCCGACCGCATGCGGAGTCGTCCAAGAGGACCAACGGCATGATTGCCGTCTGCATCTCCTGCAAGTCAACCACCGACACGGCCCTCTCGGTGCCCCTTGAGCTTGTGAAGAAAGGGGAGAAGCTGTTGCCCAAGGTCTTTGGTGACGAGAGCTGGGACTCGTGGCAGTACAACGTCGTCCACGTCACCATCTGCAACCACCGCCGGACGAGCAGCCCCAGCGTCTTCCTGGATGACGTCCGTGCAGCGGAGCGTATTGTGGTGGTTTGCCGAGACAATTTCAAGAGCATCTATGGCGTGGGGCTGAGCGGGATCATGTCGAGTGCACCTATGCTTCACGGCACCAAGGTAGTGCGCTGAGACGCTCCCTGTGTCGGCTGCGGCTATCGGCCTTCTCGGCGGCGGTGGGCCCGACGGGACGGGCAAGCTGTGCGGGGGTCGGCCAGGGGAGAGCCGGCCGGCCTTCCGTACCCGCAAGCGCTGCGCTGGCGCTATGCGGTGAGGCCGGCTGCCCTTTTAACTGCGCACGCGTGACCGGGCGGGGGAGGCGTCCCGTGCTTCGATGGCGTTCTTTGGGCGCGGACCGCCAGCGGGGTGCCGAATGAGGACACCGCGCCGTCTGTGCCCGTGGCCAGCCCCAGACTGCCTTTTGTTTTCGTGCCGCCGCAGGGGGGCGGGCGCCTGGCGGGAGGGGGGCGGCGGTGTGTCTACTGAATTTGACGGGCGCGGCGGTGATGGCGTGGGCTCCGACGGGTTGCGGGACGACACGGCGGCGGCCGCGGCGGCGGCTGACGCCCACCCCCCCGCCCGGTGAGGGGCGCTACGAAGCGCAACCGCCCTTATCGCCAGATCTGCCGACGCCCGCTTGTCCGCACCCCGGCCTGGCAGTGGTGGCGCGGGCGGTGCAGCAGCCGGCGGCGGGACTGGCAGCGCTGGGCGGCAGCCTGTAGTTTTTAAGGGGGCTGCCGGGGCTGGACCCGCCCCTGTACCAACTTGCCGTTGGAAGGGAGGAGGGTGGGGAACGCGCGGCGTCGCCGAGGCGGCGGCGGCCCCCCTGCTCTTTGTCGTGTCGCTGCTGCGGGCGGCGGTGCTGGCGCTGACGGCGCCCCCGCCGTCTAGCGGGGGAGGCCGAGGACCGGGGCACCGCCGCGCCACCGCCGCCGCTGCCGCTGCCGCCGCCGCCGCCGCCGCCCCCGCCGCGTCCGCCGCTGCAGCGTCGATAGCATCTGGTGGTGGAGGTGATGCGGGGCTTCGCCCGGGGCGGGCGCCCCCACCGTCGCCCCCGTCGGCGGCGGCACCTTCACCCGCCCCCGCGCCCGCGGTCGGGGCGGTTGCGACGGGTGCCGCCGCCACCACCGCTGTCGGCACTATCCGCGGCGGGCCGCGGCGGCGCCCCCAAGCGCCAGCATGGCCGGCACAGCGCTGGTGGCGGGTTTGGCGGCGGCGACGACGGCGGCAGCCGCCTTGACGCCCACCCCCCCCCGCCCCGGCCGACGCCGCCCGCGCCTCTCCCCCCCCCCGCCCCCCTCGGCGGCGGCGGCGGTGGTGGTACGGGCGGGGGCGCCCGCCCCCCCCGCTCCTGTGGCGGTGGTGGCCCCCGACGGCCGGGGCGCACCGACGGGCACGACATGGCCTCAGTGGCGGCGGTCAACGCGGGGCGGGGCCGGCGGCGGCTAGTGCCGCGGCTGGCCGCCACCCCGGCCGCAACGCGGGTGGGGGACGCGGGGGTGACGTCGGAGGGAGCGGGCGGGGAGCTGGGGGACGTCCCGGCAGGCGAGCCCGCTGGGGGGGAGCGCGCGCACCCCCCCCCGCCCCCTTGCCCCGCCCCCGCCTCCGCCGCTGGCTCCCTGACGGCCCCCCCCTCCCCCCCCCTCACCTATGCCCAGATACACGCCGTTGTAGTGGCGGCCGCGGCGGCCGACGACTGGCACCTTGCCCTCCGCGCCCTCACCATCATGCACACGCAGTTCCGGTTTGTGCGGCGCCCCACGATTGTGGCGGTGGCGCCGCTGCGGCGACGCTCATGGACGGCTACGTCGCGGCGGGGCGGGTAGAGGCGGTGGCGAGGGTGGCCGCGGCTGTCTGGGCGGGGGGGGTAGTGCTGTCCCCGCGGGACTATACCGTCGAAGTACGGGCGGGTGGAGGCGGTGGACGCCGCGCGGGCGCTGATGGGGGAGGTTGCCGCGGCAGGGGTGCCGGTGGGGGTCCGCCTCCTCATTGTACTTGCGGGCGTCCCAAGAAGCTGCGGCTACGGCGGCGGCCAGCGCGGCGGCGGCACTCCACAGTCCAGACCGCTCCCAGATCGTCTACGTGGTGTGTGTGGCTGATAGTTCTGGAGACCGAGGGGGGGTCGATTATCCGTGTGGGGGGACCGGGGAGGGATTGCAAGTCCGGGCGTACGTTAGTGCGGCGGCGATCGGGCGAAGCCACGCCCGCGCCGGGGGGGGCGAGCGCCAGCGTCTCCGCCAGCGCCCGCAGCAACGCGCCGCTACCGCTCGACGGCAGCACCACCGCCGGCCCGGGGGGGGCGGCCACCGCCGCCGCCAGCCGCGGCCGCGTCTCCGACGCGGCCGCGTCCATGGCGGCGGCCGCCTCCACCGCCGCCGCCTCCGCCGCCTCGTCATCGGGGGCAGCCGCCTGCCGCCCACTGTGCCGGGACTGGGTGGGTGAGTTGGTCCCATTCATGAACGGGGGTATTTGTAAGGATTTTCCCCCGGTGAAGGCGGTGGAGGCGGTGGAGGCGGTGACGGTGGAGGCGGCTGTGGCTGTGGCGGTGAAGGTGGAGGCGGTGTAGGCCGTGGAGGCGGTAGAGGCGGTGGCGGTACTACCAACCCTGTGTGGGCGACGACCAGACTCGTTTCGGTGAAGGCTCTGGACGGGGCCACTGCTCTTTCCCGCACAGCGACGAGCCCTGCCGGCGACGGCGGGGGAAGTCGTCGCGCGGTTCATCAGTGATAGTGTAGGACCCTCTTAGAGGGCTTCGCTATGAGCCCCTCTCGGAAAGGGGGGCTTCCATTGATCGCAAACGTTAGATACCCGATGTATTGGTCGTAAAAAGGGTTCATTTTAGTTCGCCACGTGTTTCAAAAGAGTTCATTTTAGGTCGTCACGTGTGCATACGTGTACGCTCTTGAGTGGTTGGACTATTGCAGTTCTCCCAATTTTGTCCCATGTGGACAAGAGCAAGAGCAAACTGTGTTTGACCAATGATATGACTCAGATGCTGCCTCTCTGGCCAATGACTGCTCTGCATGAGGGTCCGTTGTTGGACGAACAGTGTGATCGGGGATTCTCTCGGGATTTCTGACCACTTCGAGGGCAGAACAAGCACCGGCTGAGCGCTTCGCACTGTTCTTGACAGAAATGACCTGAGATAAAGGGCCAACCGGCGAGATCCGATGAAAAAACAAGAGTGTTTCCACCAACCAGCGTTCGTTGCGAGAGTAGTTGTGGTCATAGCCAATCATCACGTTGTTCCGACAGACGTGTTGCAGCACGCCATTGGTAAGCCCTCTGCTGCCAGCGCAGTGGGACTAAAACCGTGTACCTTACGATCCGTGCAAAGCGGCGTTCACGGCCTCTGTGGGGGGGTCGGCTTTTGTAAGCAGGCCCTCACGACCCCGTGAGGGCCGTTTGGCAGAGAACGTAAGGTACACGGTTTTAGACCCACTGCGCAGCATGCGATTGGCCATTGCTCTTGTGCACTTGCTCTTGCTCTTGTCCACATGGGACAAAATTCGGACAACTGCCATATCGGGGACCCGTGGGACTATGTAACCCGACGACGTAAGGCCCGGGTATGTTTGCAAACGCTCTTAAGCGCTTCTGACTTATCACTTGATTCCTGATTGCACGTATTTCTTCTGCTACTTGATGCGTGATCTGTTCTTGTCCCTGTCCTCCGCAACTGAGCTCAGCCAGAGAGCGCGCAGTGTATGACGAGCGTGGCTGAGCTGGCGGCTGTGTCTATTGCGCAGCGGGAAGGTTTTGCGACAAGGTGTCAAGGACTGGCCCTGCGATAGGGTCCCAGGGGCTGACCCTGTTATTTTCTTTGGTGCTTTTCTTACTCTTGCGCCCTGCGGAGGTGGTCAAGGTTCTTCTCCGGCGCCGTGTTTTCTTTTTCCACCACTCATCGTTGTCGCAGCCGTGGACTCGACCCCTGCCGCTGGGTTGCACTTCGCTGCTCACGATCGGCTTCGCTTCAACTGCGTGTGTGATCGTCAACCTGCGAGACAACGGGGTGGCAGTGGCGGGGGCGGCCGTCGCAGCGGCGGCGGTGGCGGCGGAAGCGGCGGCTCTGTCGTGTGACGAGTTCCAGTTTGCGAAGCGTGTGGGCTCCGGGGCGTGAGCGTGGCGGGGGAGAGTGCAACGATTGTCGCAGGGCGTGAACGGTGGGAATTGGGCCGCGAGGCGTCATCAGGGTGGCTATTGGAGCTCCCCTCGGAATCAGCGGCTGGAGTAGGGCCTGGCCGCCGCACCGACCCGGCACTGCGGCGAGCGTTTGGCTGCGACCAATCGATGGCATTTGTACTGCCTCCGATGGCGTTTGTACCGCCTGGTGCCTTTACGGCACGCACCCACCGCCACGTAATCCCTGGAGGCCGCCGTGCTGCGCTCTCCGGCGGGTTCGGCAGCGGCAGCGGCCGGGTTAGCGGCGGCGATGCCGATGGTGTACCGAGGCCCGCTGTCGCGCGCGGCCGGTGCTCGATGTTGGCGGTTGTAGACGGTCAGGGCCCCCCCCGCCCCTCAACGGCCTCCCGTGTCGACGAGCAGCTTCTGGAGGCGCACGCTACGTATGAGGTCTGGTCGGAGCAGCTGTCGTCGGTGTCTGAGGAGACAGACCCAGAGTGGTATGCAACGGTATGCGCCAAGCTGGAGGAAGCAGAGGAAGAGGTGATGCGGCTGGTTGTGGCGGCGCCCGTCGCGACTGTGGCAGACACGGGCGCTGACCTGCCCCCTTCCCCGTCTCTGGCGGATTTTGTCAACCGCAGCCGCCGCTTTGCGATGAGCAGCGGCGAAGGGGGGGCAGGGGACGCGGCGGACGAGTCGATCACTTCTTTGGTCGCGTCGGACAAGGCGTTTGCGGTCTTGACGGTTCGCCCGTCAATGTCGTTGGACTTGCCCGTCTCGTTGAAGGTGTTGGAATCGTACCGAGACATGGGTATCCTTGACCTGGGGCGACTGACGTCGGAGCGGTCGTTTGAGCCATTGGCGATGTCGGCCGTACCGAAGGGGTTGACGGTGGTGGGCCTGGGGACGGGCGACATCCCGTCTTCGGCCTCAACTGCGCATCAGATGCTGCCTGACTTTCTTCTCCCGCTTCCCATGAATAGTGCTTCCGGCCAGCCGTCACCGTCGACCGTCGGCTCCTCCCGTTGCAGCTTGGACCTCCAGTCCTTGCCGCAGTCGGCGCTGACGCAGTGGTTTTGGAACCCGCTGTTGACGATGGTGAGTAGCCAGTTTGAGGGGGGCCCTGGGCGCTGGCGCTACTACAATGCGCCACCCGTGGCGTATTGTCTGGTGGGGCTTCCTTTTGTAGGCTTCTTCATCGCTGTTGAGTGGGTTGGCAAGCTCCACGCCACTTTCGCGAGCGACCCCTTTTTCGTCGGAACCAAGCAGCAGGAGGAGGCGGCACGTAAGCTTCCTGTGCGCGGCGCTGGGCCTTACATGGACGTGCCGTTGGACGAGGGCTGTTGGGCTAGCCAGCGGTCCGCAGCGGACGTGATGGGCAAGGTGTACACGACCAAGCCAATGATCAACGACGAGGGGGACCTCCGCTTTTACAAGGTCGTTCCGTGTATGGCGTTTGACCGGGAGGCAGCTGATGAGCTGAGCGCGCCTCTCCCCAGCCTTATGTTCCGCTGGCTGTTTTACACCTACCGCCGCTACGAGCAGATTCTGGCCGCCGCGGGCGACACGGTGCCATCGATGCTGGTGCCCGCGACGCTGCGCTTTGGGGCCTTTAGCGTGCTGGTAGATATGCCGTTCGTGGCTGGCCGGGACGGCGTGGAGGCTGACTTTCAGGACCCAGACATCATTGAGGCTCTCGCGAACGTTGTCGTGTGGTTGGCCCACCGGGGCCTCTTGTACTACGACCTGCGTCCGGCCAACATCCGCATTGATAATGAAGAGGGCGACCGCAAGGTGACCCTCATCGACTATGACGACATGCTGGTGCGCGACGTGGGCAGCATCAGCACCATGGCGTCGTACGAGGCGGCACTCAAGGAAGAAGGCCGCCAACGGCGCTACCCGCTCACCAAGCCCCTCACCCACTACACTACCGTGCGGGATGCGCTTGAGCGCGCCTTTGCGTCGTCGCCGCCGCCCGACGTGCCGCTTGGGAATGGGGCCGGAGAGCTGGAGGACTCGCACAAGACCCGTTTCATGCGTGCGTGGAGCCGGATGGGTAGGCCTTCTGCGGCGATCTCTGTGGCGGACCCGGGGACCGGGCCGCGCTAATGCACCCGGTGGGCGGCCGATGGGCTCGGCGGAGCGGGTGAGTCCCCCCCCCCCGACCCCCCCCCCCCCTTCCTCCCTTCGCTGCCTTCCCTTCCGATACGCCACGTCTGCATCGTTCCCTGCTTTACCCCCGCAAACCTACTCGACGAATAGCCCGTTCGAGGTTGTCGATCGCCCCCATTTGTCTATTTTTCTCCTTGCCCTTCTCTTCTTGTCATGCACTCCCACCTTTCTTCCGCTAAGGCTATTGAACTGACCGGAGGGGAGCGCAGGGTGGGGGGGCCCGCGGGGGGGGGGGGGGGGCGGAGGGAGGTGTTGCGGCAGTGAGAGGTGGTCAAGGTGGGCGGGGGTGACCGCGGTGTCCGGTGTGGCCGTACGTGCTCGTAGTCTCGATTCTCGTCGCCAACTGACCAGCATCATCGACGCAGGGGGGAGGTGGGGGGGGGGTGCGGGACAGCCAGCGTCGGGGCCCTGGCCGCGGTGCCCGCGTGGCGGCAGCGTCCCTCCGGGGCAGCGCGACCTGGCAGCCGCACGGTGCGCCGCCCCCCCTCCCCCCCTGATCGGGATGCGCGTCTCGCCCGGCCCTCTTCATGACACAAGGCTGGGCGCCGTCTTTTAACCCTCACCGCCCCCGCCCCGTTATCCACGAAAAAGAAGAAGTCCCGCAGCGACCCCCCCACGACACCCCACCGTGCGCATGCCCCCCCCACCGCCATCACCAAGCCACCACACACCCCGTGCCCCCACCAGTGCGCTGTACCGGTCGCCATCGTCGATCCTGGAGACGGCAGACGAGTGCACGTGTTCACAAGGTGCGGTGGCTGGCTCATGCGGGCGCCTTTGGTTTACGGTTCTCTACTGGCCCCCGCGGCCGCCAACGCTGCCCCCCTCCCCGGCTCCCCCCGCTCGCCCCGCTCGCGGCGCGTTGGCCGCCCGCCGTGCGGTGCGCGCGGCGGCTGCGGCGCCACGCGCCAGCGCCGCCTCGGCGGCCGACCGGTACTCGTCGTGTGGGCGTGACGCGGCCGCCGCCACCGGCGACCGCCCGGCGGGCGTCCGCGCCTCGGCACCCGCCCCCGCCCCTCCACCGTCGCCGCCACCGCCTCTACGCGAGGGCGGTGCCCCCCTCAGGCCGCCCCCCCGCCGCTGCGCCCCCGTCTTGGCCGTGAACGCCGACGACGGCGACGAGGACGAGGACGACGAGTCGACACCCTTCTTCACGCGGTCCACCTCGGCAGCGGTGAGCGGTCGCCACTCCCCCCGGCCGAGGGTGCCCAAGCTGAGCCCCGCGAACGCCACGCGATGGAGCCGCGCGACGGGGTGGCCGACGGCGTCAAACATGCGGCGCAGTTGCCGGTTGCGCCCTTCCGTCAGCGTGATGGACAAGCGGGTGGTGGCGGTGGGGGCGCCACGGATGGTCGCGGCGGACGGTCCGAGCATCGTGATATCCTGTTGGGGGAAGGACGGAGGCGGGGGTGGGATACAGAGAGCAACGTTTGGCGGGGAAGGAGGCAGCCGAGGACGATGAGGACGCGGACGTGTCAGAAGACGCGAGGGCGGAGGCGCAAGGGAGCAGGGCAGGGGCACAGCCACTGCGGCGCCCACCATCAGGTCATCCACGCGGGGCCCAGACCCATCTGTCGCGGAGAGAGGGAGGCGCCAAGCAGCCGTCACGAGGCGAAGCCACTGAATTGGTGGCGAAGAAACAAACGACACAAAACGTACAGCTGGGGCAGTGGGCCGGCGCTCCCCGTCGAGGAGGATGCCGGCGCTCAGCTGCTGGGCCGTGGCAACCGAAACGCGGCCTGCCACGTCCACCACGTACGTCTTGGTGTGGCCGTGCCTGTGATGGTTGGCGGGGAGAGCAGAAACAGGAGGGGGGGGGGGAACATAGAACCACGAGAAACAGAGCGCACGTCGTCAGTCACCGTGCGCCCAAGAAATGACGACAACGCCCCGTCGACAGAGCCGATAGGGTGGCGGGGCACGCAGCGCGCAGCCGACTATGCCACTGGCAAACTGGGCGGTGCAACGTACTTTGGGTGGGTGAGCTTGTTAATCCACGCATTGTCGTTGGTGAGGAGCAACAGACCTGTGCCGACCGCAGGGCGGCAAAAAAAGAGACAAAAAAGGGAAGACAGGGGAAGCGGGAGGGGGGAAGGGGGGGTGGAAGCAGGCCAGCGCCTCAAGGAGCGTTACCACGGGAACACACCAGCTGGGTCAGTGACAGCATCAGAGAGAAGAGGGCGGCGCACTCCCCGCGTCACCACCTCTGGGATGCCACCGCGGCCGCCCGCGCACGCAACGGACGACGAAGACGCCACCCACCGCGTGTGCCACCGCCCGCCCGCGCGCCGGCGCGCACCTACCTGCCCGACCACGCCCCCGCGTCGACCCTCTACCCAACAGCCACCACCCGCATTGGTCGGTCCGTCGGGATACCCCCACCGGCCGCCCTACCCCACCGACAGCGCCCCACTCCCACTTCACCATCCCCCCCCCCACCACGCACCTGTGCTGTCCCGGTCCAGCCGCCCGACCGGCAGTAGCCGGCGGTCCCGCCCGCCCGGCACCGCGTCCACCACCGTCCGCCGTCCCGCCTCGTCTGAACTCGTGCACAGTAGGTCCCGCGGCTTGTGTAGCACCACCCACTCGGCGACAATGGCGCCCACGTCCCGCACCCGCCGCCCGTCCACAGTGATGACCGGGGGTGCCCCCCCCCCCTCCCCCCCCCCCCCCCCACAGCCACCTTCGCGCCCACATCGGTAACCACCACCCCATCCACCGCCACCCGCCCCGCTGCGATGGCCGCCTCCCCCGCCCGTCGGGAGCACACCCCCGCCCGGGACAGCACCTTTTGCAGCCGCTCCGCGCCGCCCAGGTCGTCGCCCGTCACGGGCGTGCCCCGCCGGTGGCCCCCGCCTTCCACGTGCAGCCGGCTGGGGCGCGCGGCGGACGACGACCCGCCCCCGCCGCCGGGTCTGCCGCCGCGAGGGGGCGGCCTGCCGCCGGCACTGGCGGCGGCCGCCGCCCCACCCCCGCCGCCCGCCGCCCAGGTGGACGGCGGTGCCACCCCGCGGGCCGCCCCGCCGCCCCCACCGCCGCCCCCACCGCTGCCACCGCCGCGGCCGCCGCCACCCCCCGGCGGCGCCACGTACACCCCCCCCGACGCCGGCGGCGGACCGCGGCGGCGGCGGCGGCGCCCGCCCCCCCCCCCCGGCGCAATCGTACGCGGCGGCGGTGCGCCGGGGCGGCCGCCGCCACCGCCCGCCCGGCGCCAGTCCCCGCCGGCCCCCCCCTCCGCGGCCGTCACGGCCGTGCGCCGGCCGGCGGCGGTGGGGGGGGGGGGGCGGGCGCGCCGCGGCGGCCCGCCGCAAAGACGGGGAGGAACGGAGAGCGGCCGAGGAGGGGCGGCGGCGGGTGGACGAGGGGCAGGCCAACGGCGGGCCGCCCCTGACGGGCCTGCCGGGAGACGGGGGACCACGGAGAGAGGGGCGGAGGGGGGAGGGTGGCCCGCCAGGTGGGGGGGAGCGCCAGGAAGGCCGCCACCACCCGCCCGGGGGCGGCGGCGACGACGGCGACGGGCGGGGACGCCATGCAGGGAGACGCGCCACGCCGCGCGACGGGCAGTAGACAGAGGCGAAGGGGCGCGCCGGCGTGACCGCAGGGAGGTGCGCGAGCCACAGCAGAAGCAAGCTACAGAAACGCGCTACGGCGCGGATGACAAAGAGGACGGGGGTGAGGGCCACTGTGGGACCAAGAACGCTCCTACAACTGTGTGTATCTCGAGCGCGCCGGCCCGGCAGTCGGGGTGAGCGCAAAGGGGACGACGGGACGTCGGCGAAACCTCGACACGTGGAGATCCACTTCAGCACCATCAATAGTGACAAAAACACATGCATATTCCAGTGTACAACATCGTCGCGAAAACGTACCACGGTTACTGGGGTATACTGCGGGATACTCGTGGTATCCCGCTACCTCGGACCGGCTTGCCGTCAAAGTACGTTTACGTCAAGTGGTTGGCTAAACTACGACTAACAAAAGAAGCACAACAACGGAGGCGCAGATCTACAAGAGAAACGAGAGGGGGGCGCAGGTCCCCAGCGGGTTGCGTCACGAGTGGGAAGCGAGGGCGGGAGGCGCGAGAGGACGGACGTGCCGGGCAGTGCCGGCTGCGGGGGCTGGCGCGTGCCCCGCTTAAGGCCCCCTGCCGCGGCCGCCCCGGTCCGTTGCCGCTGCGCCCCCGCCGCGTGCCGCCTCGGCAGCGGCGGCGGTGCCGCCTGGCAGCGCCCCGGCGTGGCCGCCAGGAATCCTCCAGAGCCCCGGCCACCGGGCGCCCACAGTTGCACCTCCCCCAAGAGAAAGAGAGAGAGAGAGCTCATTACCCGATTCTACATCGTTGGTATCAAGCATAATCCGCTACCTCGGACCGGCTTGCCCACCAGAGGCAGTGAGCGCGCCACCCCGCTCCATCAGTGGCGGGGCAGGAAGCGGTCGAAAAACCGGCGGGCCGCCGGGCACGGGTGGACGAGGGCGTCAACGTAGTGCGTGTGCGCCGTCACCGTGTCTCGGCGGTTGTGGCCGAGGAGGGCGACAATGCGCCCGTCCGGGACGACCACCGAGTAAGCAGCGGTGGCCGCGCCGCCGCGGGTCGAGTACGGGGCGAAGAAGGCGCCCACCGGCGCAGTGATGCCCAGGTCGTGGCACGCCTCGATCAGCCATTGCGCCATGGTAGCGCGAGTGGGCGGCCGAGGGTCGCCGAGCGCCGAGAAGATGGGCTGGGCCGGCGGCGCGCCGGCCGCCGCCAGCCATGCCAACCGCTCGCGCAGTAGCGCGAGCGGGAGGTTGGGGTCGTGGAGGGCGGGTGGTACGGTGTACGTGAGCCGGGTGGCGCCCGCGCGCCGCTCGGCGTTGTATCGTGTCACCTGGAACTCAATTGTACCATCCGGCAGCACGCGCACGTCTTCGCGCCGCAGGCGCAACAGCTCCGCCGTTCGGCGGAAGAAGATAAAGGCCGCAACGATCGTGGTGAGCCGGCCGCGCTTGATATGGCAGGTTGTCTTGGCGGCGGCCACAGCGATAGACCAGGCGGCTGCGGCGGGGAACATGGCCCGCTCCATCGGCAGGGCCCTCGCCCAGTCACACCAGCGGCGCCCGTAGGCGGCACGGAGGGAGGCGAGGAAGGGGCCGACCGCGGGTTGCGGGCAGCCCGCGACCGCGTGACGGGTGCTGAGCGGCGACAGGTACGCCTGCAGGCTCTTGAGCTGAACTGAGCCGCGCAAGAAAATGCTGCGGAGGTAGGCCGCCACCGTGTCGGGCGAGGCAGGCAGCGCCTGGCGGCGGGTTGCCGCGCAAAACCGGGAGAACTGGGCCCAGTCGTGCTCGTACTTGGCGGCGGTGTCGTCCGTCAGCGACGATGCGTGCAGGTCGGCAGCGCACTGCGCCGCAGCGTCGCCGCCAAGGCGGTCCACGATGTGGGTGCGCACAAGCGTTCGCCACTTGGTGGCGGTGTAGCACAATAGGTATCCGCTGCACGTCCACTCTCAGGGAACACTCACCACGGGGGATCGGCACCAACGTCACCGGGAGGCCAAGGTTGCTGTCCTTGGAGCGCAAGCCACGGGACCAAGATGGGAGCCCAAATGGGAGGGGCTTGTTGTTCTACCATGGCCGGCGGTGGATTCGCCGCCGGCCCCCTCGTTATAAACCCTCGGAGACACTACTAACTACCCTCCACCCCAAGATGCAAGTCCCTCTGGTCATACGTAACTTATAGATACCGTGACCAGTACGGACCCCCAAATTGAAAGTTAAGGGTTAGAAGTAGCCCCCCTATATTAGGGTCACAATATGGTCAACCATATTGCTACATATCCTCCCCTTAGATTCGGCCCGTCCTCGGGTCGAGTTGCATTCGGGTTTCCGAATGTAAGTGGGTCGCGCGACCGTTTACCAGTCGGGTGGGGCTTTGCGCCCTGTCTCGACAGACACCCCTTGTCGAGATTGTCTGAGGGGGGTGCCCCCCTTTGTGTGGTACACACGCGATCCGTTTTCCGGACCGTTGAGTTCCCGATGCGGGTTTCTGTTCACGACCCCCCTTTCCGAGGGGTGGTGCAAGCGGATCCGCCACCAGGCGTCTGGTGGTAGGGGGGCCCCTCTCGCGGGCCGATTGAGTGGGCGACGGGGGTTGCCCGCGTTGCGTTGGGGCGGTTGGGGGTGACCCCCCCCTTTTTTACCCCGTATGGGGGGGCGTGGCCCCGATCCAGGTGCCTGAGTGGAGCGTCCTCGTAGCTCGGCTGGCGCGGGTCGTCCCGCGCTGCCGTATCGCTCTTGCTGAGCTGTGTGGTTACAAGCGCGGGTGCCCGCGCTTCCCTGGCTCGTCCGCGCGAGCGTTCGTTGTACTGGTTCGAGCCGGCTGCGGCTTTTTGGCACGGGGCGCCCCTGCTACCCCGGCTCCACCATGTCGGACCCCCAGGTACCCGGGGGCGAGGACGACCTCCTGCTTGAGGAGGAGGAAGAGGTGATGGTGGACGACGTTCCCGTCTCTGCCACCGCCGCCGAGTGCTCCTTGCAGAGCTCGTCGGAGGACGAAGGCGACCGGGTGACCGTTCGTGTGGCCCCGGAAGGTGCGCCGGGCGGATTGTCGTCCGTGTGCAGCGGCGAGACGGCTCCGTCGGGTCGCGGGCAACCGCGTGTAGCGGCTGCCTCTACCCCTACTCCTCCGGCGGCCCGGATGGCTCCTGTCGCCGGTGCCGGCGCGGCTCTACCTCAGGACGGCGTCGCCGGCGTGTTGGACGGTCGTGGCGGCGCCCCGGCCGGGACGGCGGGTCAAGACAGCGCGGGTGCCCGCCAGGTTGGTGCGTTCCCGGCGGCGGGTAACGGGTCTACCCCTGCTGCCCCCGTGGTGCCCACGTCGGGCCCGGGTGGCGGCGATGCTCTGCCCGCGGTGCCGCGGGCGCTTGATGGTCAAGAAATGTCTACCCCGATGGCAGTGGACTCCGGGAGTTACTCCGGGCGGGCGCCCGCCCTTCTTCTTCCTCCTCGGCCCCGTGCTCCTCCGGTGCCGGCCGATCTGCCGGTGGGGCTCCCCCCGGCGCCCCCGATTCTTCCTGGTCCTGACCGGGTTGCCCCGTTGGGTGGCGGCGTCGCCGTGGCGGCAGGTCAACCCGCCATGTCGATGTCCGACTTGGTGGCTCGGGTTCGAGGCATGACTGTGCAGGAGTCGATGGACTCCGCTGGGCGGATGCGGGTGGACTTCCACCAGCCGCGTCTCCCTGGAGAGACCTCCCGGCGCGTCAAGGTGGACCCGAGTTGGGAGCGGGAGTTGGTGCGGCTTGTCAACCAGCCGAACGCGGTCCGGGTGGAACATCATTGGATCCTGAGCCAGCCGGACGACCGGCATGCGCAGCTCTGGCGCACCCGGATGAGGCGGGGTGAGGTCCACCTCGACTCCGCCTTCGGGATATGCGACTTGATTGCCCCCGCGTTGCCGCGGGAGGTTGACTACCCGGCTAGTGCTCGGGGGGTTGCGGCGGCGGCGGAGCCGGTGGCGTTTGGGGAGACGGTGGGTGATACCGGCCGGTGTACCGGGTTTGAGTCCTTCCCAGGGGTATCCCCGTACCTGACGTTGACGGCTCCGTACCCGCCCATGGCGGGATTGAAGTCGGCGTCGAGTTGGCGACGCAACCATGGCGTCATGGCTGTGGCAGTATTGACCCCCAGGTAGGGGGGCAACACGTGCCATGCAAGGGGCGGCAGGCCACTAGCCTGATCCGTTCCTCCCCCTGCATTTGGGTCCATATTCCCCAAGTTTGGGATAGTTAGCTTAGTAGTAAATCCAACTTGGATTTGAGGGTTTTCTGCATTTTATCGTCTTGAATTTTCGTGTGGCCCGGTGGGCAGGTGCTGGGGTGGGAGATTCTGAGTGGTGAGATTCTGAGGGGACCCTGGGGGGATAAGGGGAGGGACAGCGGGGCTTGGCCCTGCGTCCCCGTCCCGACGAAGAAACTGTTGGCCCACACACCATCTTCTTGTTTGTCAGTGGGGGGATTGCCCCACAACAGGGATAGAGTGTGTGCGACTTGCACTTCTTCCGGTTCCTCCGACACGGGAGGCAGCCCTTGTACACCGCCCCTACTTGGGTGCCGCGTGTGCGAGTGGTTTTTGCCACATTTGGTGGAGCAGCAGGGGACAGAGGTAAACTTTACCTCCGGGTGCACCCGGGTGTAGGGGGCCCTCTGTCTCAGAGGAACGGTGGACTTGGACCGTGTCTTACGGATCGTTAGCCAACATGGCTAGCTCGGACCCCCCGTCGTCCGGGGAGTACACGGGTGACGCACGTACTTCAGTGCCTTTGAATACTGGTGAGACACAGGTGGGTTTACCTGGGGTCGCAGAGGGACTAGAGGTCCCTCAAGCCAGCAGGACTGGAAGTGCGGGCGGGCAACAGGCCACCCCGACTCAGTCAGGAGTTCACTCGGGTGACACTTCTGATGTGGGTGGGCCGAAGTCTGGCCACCGTGTGGCAAACTCAACGGGAACGTCCCAAGGGGTGAGGACTCTCCCCGCGGGTTCCACTCGGGTTGGAGCCAACTTTGGCGTGGAGTTGTCGCCAACCAGGCTTTCGGAGGACGGCGGACCTCCGTTGGTCGGCGATGGGCTCGCGCCCATGCCCCCGGTCGAGACCCCTGAGGACTGTGGTTACCCCTCAGGTGGACTTCCGGAGGCGGACCGAGACTCAACTGGAGTCGACAATCCACTCCTTGCGGAAACTGTCCGTCGGGAGGTGACCAACGTGTTGCGGCAGACTTTGCCGGACCTGGTGGTCACGATGACGAATACTATTCTGAATCAGATTGTGGCGAGTTTGCCAGATGGTCTTAATGTCCAGACCGGATTGGGGCTTTCGAGCCCGCAGGCGCAGGGGGAATCCCTCCTGACGCCTATTCCGGGTCGCCCCGAACAGGGGGGCGACCCCTGTGTCTCCCAACGTGGGAGCCACACCATTCTCGGTGGGGCGTACACCCTTCACGGGGGAGTTCCCCTCGGAAACGCCGGCGGCTACACCGAGCTCGCCGCACCAGACTACAGGCACTGAGGGTCAACTTACCCCAGTGCCACAGCGGCTGTTCCCTCAACGTGAGGTGCCGCCCAAGATCCAGGTAGCCAACCCGGTCTACCAGAGTATCTTTGACTGTGAGACCTACGCCCTCCACAACAAGTCGGTGGTGTATGGTCCAGTCCAGGCCCGAGCTATGGGTCGTGCCAAGAAGAATGCACTTCACTCTTTTGGGCACAAAGCGGAGTGGGATGGAACTCCCCCCCTCCGTGTCTTTGAGTTTCTACGTCGTTTCAAAGAAGCCTGTGACGACAATGCCATAAGTGAAGGCATGGCTTTCTATATGCTACAGGAGTTTACGAAGGGCGACCTGCGGACAGAACTCATGTCCGTCATGCCCAGCTCCTCAAGTGGAGGCGCCGGTGAGGTGACGTCCTATTTGGAGCTCGTCAACTGGTTGTTGAGAGCCATGGTTGATGAAGCAGCGTTGGCTTCTCAAGTCGAGGAGTTTACGCAAGCCCATCAGGAAGAGGCCGAGGACGAGTTGTCCTTTGCGGAGCGAGTCCGTAAGCTCAACAATCTTTGAGGGTTTCTTCATCCACAAGCTGTGGTGAAGAGTCGGTTTGTGGAGGGACTCCATTGGTCAGTCCGCATGGAGACCCGGGAGCATAACACTGCCCGGGCGACCCTGGCCGAGTTGGCTAGGTTCGCCTACCGCAGAGGTGAGGCCTACCGCAAGTTGCGGGAGGAACAACGCCAGGAGCGTCAGGCCGAGTTGACCAAGGAACGCGAGGAGGCGCGCCGGACCAGAGAGTTGAGAGAGGCGCGCCGGATCCGCAAGGAGAGGGTGGTAGCTGCCGTGGGAACTTCCCAGGGTACCTCGTCGTCTTCCCCAGTCGGGAAGACCCCTCCGGGCACTGACAATCGGTGTTGGAACTGCAACTCCGATGGACACTGGGCATATGATTGCCCGAAGTTGAGTCAACGCATCCAACAACCTGTTAGGAATGCGAGTAAGAAGTCGGCTAGGAACGAGGTGCGTTCACGCCGCGAGGGTGGGCCTCGACCGGTAGTGGCGGCCGCCACACCCTTGGCGGAGGGGGCGGACACGTCGTCCTCAGACTCGTCGTCTTCCTCCCCGCCCTCAGATTCGGACGCCAAGTCGGCGGGAAACGAATGACCGTTGGGGCTGGCCGTCCGAAGCTCACAACGGCAGCCTCGGCCAAGTGGGCCAAGAGGACGAACCAACCGTGCCGGATACTGCGGCGACCTAAGGGAGTCCGCCCACCTCGGGTAGGACTCCCCAAGAACGTAAACCCACGTCGGGTCCTCGCGGTGCTGACGGGTGAGAACTTCCAGGTGGCTGGACGGGTGCAACTTGCACCCGGCAGTGCCTGCTGTGCCCGTATCGTACTAGATACCGGGTCAGGAGCCTCCTTGATACGCAAGTCGCTATTACCAAAGGAGATGAAGATCCAACGCTGGAAGTCTAAAGCTGACCATCTGATCGATATCATTGGTGGGGTACTTCCCATCGTTGGTGCCGTGACCCTACCGACTAGGTTGGGAACCCATGAGGTCGACGAGACCTATGGAGTAGTCGAGAATATATCGGTACCCCTGCTTCTGGGTACCCCTTATGTTGTAACTCAAGTGCCTTTGATATGTGGCCCTGAGTATTGGGTCAAGTTGATGAATGGGGAGACTATTCCCATCCTTGGTAAGGGAAAGTCTGTGGCTCCTGTGACAGTCTCACAGTCGAAGCCTGATTGCTCGGTGAGAGAAGGGTTTACTGCTACCCTGCGTCTAGCTCGTAAAGTCACGTTGCCCCCCAACTCGGTGGCGCACGTTGACGTTGTAACTGATTATATGGGGAACGGGTTGGTGCACCCGTACCCCCGTCTTGCTCGCCGACACCAAGTGCATGTTGCCCTTGGCACGATGGACTCCAAAGCCGGAGTCCCGTGGAGGATTCAGGTGATGAACCTGAGCTCGTCGCCCCAGTACTTCAAGTCGGGAGCCAAGTTCGGCTATATCGACCAATATGAGGGACCGGTCGTAGCGGTCACCCTCAATGCGGGCGCGAGTAGCGACCCGAAGTCCGGGAAGGAGAAGCATCAAGCCAAGTCGGCCGCCTCTCCTCGGCTCCATGTGAACATGGAGGGTGTCCCACCCAGGTTGAGGGTTCAAGTTGAACGCCTCTTGGACCAATATCACAAGTTGTGGGATGGTCAATTGGGACTCATGAGAGCCACCCAACACCGGATCGAGTTGAAGCCCGGTGCACCCCCTATACGCCAGCAACTGTATAGGGCAGGACCATGTTCAAGGGCCCTCGTTAAGGAGCAAGTCGCTCGCATGGAGGCCCTCGATGTGATCGAGGCCAGTAACGCCGAGTGGGCGAGTCCGGTGGTTATTGTCCCCAAAGTTGATGGGACTCCCCGGTTCTGTATCGACTACCGTAAGCTCAACGAGAGCACGGTGAAGGACAGTTATCCCCTACCTAGGATGGACGACTGTCTGGACTCTTTGGGGGAGGCAAACGTGTTCTCTACCCTGGACTGTAACGCGGGGTATTGGCAAATTCCCATTGCCCCGGAAGACAGGCATAAAACTACCTTTACCTGTCACTGTGATACCTACCAGTGCAAGCGCCTACCGTTTGGACTGTGCAACGCGCCGGCAACTTTCCCGCGCGCTATGGACATGATTCTGGCCGGAGTACGGTGGCAGATCTGTCTCGTGTACCTAGACGATATCATTGTGTTCTCCCGAAGTCCGGAGGAACACATTGGCCATCTTGGCCAGGTGTTCGAGCTACTTGCTGACGCCGGTGTGTCACTGAAGGCGAACAAGTGCCACCTCTTCACTCAAGAGGTGGAATACTTGGGACATGTTGTCCGTCCGGGGCGCCTCAGTGTCAACGAGAAGAACTTGAGGGCCATCCGTAAGGCTCAGTACCCCCGGACCCAGACCCAGATGAGGAGCTTCCTCGGGATGTGTAACGTGTACCGACGTTTCACCAAGGGCTTCGCCAAGGTGGCGAAGCCGTTGAATGAGCTAGTTAGCTCAACGCTACCGAAGAACCTGCCTCCCCCAAGTCGGGTGGAGCAGGAATCCTTTGAGACCCTTCGGGACCTTTTGCTGAAGCCCCCTATCTTGGCTATTCCCAGGTTAGGAGGCCACTACATCTTGGATGTGGACGCTAGCTACGACCAACTTGGTTGTGTGTTGCTTCAGCAACAGCCGGACAAGGAGTACTTGCCGGTGGGATACTTCAGCAAAGGGCTGAACTCGGCCGAGAAGAACTACGGAGTCACCGAGTTGGAAGGACTCGCAGTGGTGTGGGCGGTGACGTCACTTCGTCACTACCTGGAGGGTGAGAAGTCCTTCATCCGCTGTGACCACCGCGCGTTGCAGTTCATCTTCAAGACGGATTGTACGAGCACTCGTCTCAACCGGTGGAGGGTGCGACTGGCACCCTTCAACTTTGATATTGAGTACCGACCTGGCAGGCAACATGCCCTTGCCGACGGCCTCTCTCGGGTACCTACCGAGGGGCTGGACACCAACCCAGTCGATGAGGACATCCCCATCGTGGGGGTAGTCACGCGCTCGGGTCAGGCGTTGAACCCCGAGACGCCAGCGAACAAGAAGTACTTGCCCCTGTCCCTGGACGAGGTGGTGACGGCCCAGGCCGAGGATCCCTTCTGCAAGTCGCAGAGGGATACACTGGATACAGTGTCGGAGACGCGGTTCTTTATCGGGGACGATGGCCTCCTCATGAGGAGGGGGGTATTCCAGGGGACCGAACAGCTTGTCGTCCCCGCATCCCTCAAGGACAGTATTCTTGAGAGGGAGCATAACGCTCCCACAGGTGGACACCTAGGGTCTAGTAAACTGTACCAGACCCTGAGGACCAGGTACTACTGGCCGTCCATGGTGGTAGACATCTATAGTTGGGTGGCTGCCTGCACAAGTTGTGCGCAGAACCGTCTGATGGAACGACGGCCTACTACGGCTATGCTACTGTTCCCGGCCAAGGAGCCCTTTGCCGCGTTGGCGATGGACATCCTTGGGCCACTGCCAGTGACTGAGGAGGGCAACCACTACCTTCTGGCCATCTGTGACCGCTTCACGAAACTTACGCGAGCGATCCCACTGGCAGAGATCACGGCCATGTCGGTCGTGTCAGCCTCCCTAGATCACTGGGTTGCCGCGTATGGCATTCCGGATAGTACACTATCGGACAATGGACCGCAATTTGCGTCTGTACTGTTTCAGGGAGTGCTGGATATGTTGGGGGTGCAGGCAAACTATGCCACCCCCTACCACCCACAAACTAATGGGCAGGTGGAGCCCTTCAACAAAACTATTGTTCATCAGCTGCGCCACTATGTGAGTGAGCATGTGAAAACGTGGGACCAATACATTTCTATTCTTACTACTGCCTACAATTCGCAGGTTCACTCATCTACCGGGGAAGTACCCCTCGCTTTTGTGACCCCCCGTCGCGTGCGGTCTATTGCCGTGCTGCGGCCGCTCCCAACTAGGGAGGATGGTGGCAGTACGCCTACTCCTACTGAGAGTAGGGCGGAGTTCGCTGCTAGGCTTGAGAAGCTCATCCCTAAAGTCAGGGCTGAGATGGACAAAGCACAAAAGCGCTACAAGCGTACCTTTGACAAAAAGGTGTGCAATGCTAAGCATGTCCCCGAGCAGGGTGACTGGGTATTGGTACACTCACACACCCCAACTGGGGGTAAGTTGGTATTCCAGACGAAGGGGCCGTACCAGGTCCTTCGTACTGATGGGCGGCGCTTCACCATTGAAAGTGACGATGGGGTCCGCACAGTAAACGGACAGGACGTGGTCAAAGTTGCACCACCGCCAGCAGGCGACCCAGTTTGGGTGCCGCGTGTGCGAGAGGTTTTTGCCACATTTGGTGGAGCAGCAGGGGAAGATGCCAGAGCATCCCCCGCCGCTGGACACAGAACACCCAGGTCGACATGACCTCGAGGAGCCACTGGGTGGCCAACATGGCCCACACCAGATGATCCGGGCTAGCCGTCAACATGACGGAGCCGAAGTGGTCGAGTAACCGTGGCAGCAACGCCGGGAACCCGTAGGGGACCACAACTTGAGGCCACCACTCGGGCTTCTTCGGGTAGTACTGCTCCTTACTGGCAGCAGACTGCTGAGGAAGCTCAAGTTGAGCCGAGGTCACCAAGTAGGGACCTCGACGGAAGTCCTTCTCCATCCGCACATCAAAGTGATGAGTGTGCGGATCGGCCTCGTGAAGGTACGGGGGGCGAGTTGCCACCGCGTCCCAAGTGAAGGTCGGCAAGTCGCCGGGACCCGGGATAGTTCCCCCGCGGTCCACCATGGCCTTGGCCCGCTGTACGTCTTCGACCTCCTCATCGTCCAGGAAGGCAAACGTGTCCGTCCTGAAGCCGGCCGGGAACCCGACCCTACGGGGAAACTTCTCCCGTAGGCGGTCCCATACCCGACCCATCGCTGCGCCAAGTCGGCCACAGCGAAGAACAGTCAATCCCTCCTCATAGAGAGGCCAAGCGGGGTAAAACCACCGCCACAAGGCCTCACGCGGGACAACGTGTCCCGCCTCCGGGGGAGATCCCGCCGTCAACCCAAGGCCGGGTGACGCGGGAGTCCCATCCCCCGGAGCGATCACAGAGCCCCCACCGGAAGTCCCGGCGGGCGCTGCACCGTAGGAGGTGTCCTCCATACGTTCATCGAGGGAGTCCGTCTCCACCCCCGGAGTCGCCATGACTCTCCCCAAGTTGGGGAGAAGCGCCCTGGCTACAGCGGCACGAGACCCGCCTCGAGTTGAGGGGGGCTCGGATCGTGGGTAGATGGGTGGCCTCCCCAGCGTGGGGCGGCCAAGGGGAAGATGACGGGGATGTGTTGGTGATGGTGAAGTGGGAACCGGGGAGAGCAAGCTGCCGAGTGGGCAAGCTTGAGGAGAGGGGCGGTCAACGTGTCCGCCTCCACATCTGCGTTACGTACTCGAGGGGGGACAGCAAGTCGCGCCCCCCAACGCCGAGACGTGCGTTTACGCACCCCCTCACAGGGCCGACCGGGTCGGTCGGAGCTGAGGAGAGGGGAGTGTGGCATTATTGACCCCCAGGTAGGGGGGCAACACGTGCCATGCAAGGGGCGGCAGGCCACTAGCCTGATCCGTTCCTCCCCCTGCATTTGGGTCCATATTCCCTAAGTTTGGGATAGTTAGCTTAGTAGTAAATCCAACTTGGATTTGAGGGTTTTCTGCATTTTATCGTCTTGAATTTTCGTGTGGCCCGGTGGGCAGGTGCTGGGGTGGGAGATTCTGAGTGGCGAGATTCTGAGGGGACCCTGGGGGGATAAGGGGAGGGACAGCGGGGCTTGGCCCTGCGTCCCCGTCCCGACGAAGAAACTGTTGGCCCACACACCATCTTCTTGTTTGTCAGTGGGGGGATTGCCCCACAACAGGGATAGAGTGTGTGCGACTTGCACTTCTTCCGGTTCCTCCGACACGGGAGGCAGCCCTTGTACACCGCCCCAACTTGGGTGCCGCGTGTGCGAGTGGTTTTTGCCACAATGGCGGATGCGTTCCGCGCCGATACAACGTGTGCGTTGCAGATTGGTAACGGTCGTGCGCCGGTACACTGCTGTGCGCCCGTTTCTGTGGCAGGAGGGGTGGGAAACCGCCCCTGCTTTCCTGTTTGACACCGGCTCCCATCTCCGATACTTCGGGAGTGTGTTGGCATCTCGGCCGGTCCACCTGTTGCAGGGGACCTTCACCCTTGCGGTTACCCTCGGGCAGGCTTCCTCCTTCTTGCTGTCCGTCCGCCGGCAGGGGCGCCTGCTTCATCTTACGACGGGTGTCCGTCGGCATATCGGGCAGCTGGGCGTAGACATGATAGCTGCCAAGACCGGGTTGGCCCGGGAGTTCGAGGCCCTGCTGGCCGTTCACGATGCCGTGAACTGGGCTGGGGTGTTGGCCCTTCCCCCGTACCGGGACCCGCAGGCTGGGGCTGCCCCCTTGCCTCGTCACTCGTTGCGTATCTGGCGTACTCAGCCGGGTGAGCCCAATTTCCGGGGGTGGGCGTCCACCGAGGCTGTTGCTGACCTGGGTATTCTCATAGTTATCCATGACCCTCTTCAGATCCTCGCCCCGTGGTTCGGTAACCCGATACCGGTGGCGGTTGGCCGTCGTCCCCGAGAGTGGGGCTCTGCGGGTGGGGAGCGTGAGGTGTCCCGTCGTCGGGCGGAGCCCCGCCGGGGTTACGGTGGAGCCCCTTCAGTGGGGTCCTACCGGGCCTCGAATCAGGCGCCACCGGCTCCGGTGGTAGCCGTGTCGGCTCCTGTGGCTCCTCTGGCTGCGCCAGTGTCACCTCCCGCCCCTTTCATGCGTGACGGGGGTCCCCGTCTATGGTATGAGGGCGTTGACGCCCTTGTTGCCCGCGAGATGCGGGAGGGTCTCTCTGTTAGCTAGGGGGATATCCCCCCAGCTGCTGCGCTGGTCGGTTCCGCGCGTTGATTTGGTGGCGTGTTGGACCGCCTGCAGACAGCTCTGGAGGACGTGGAGGCTGGCCGCAGCACCCTCGTCCAGCTATGCACCGAGGTAACTCGGGCGATTGACCGTCGCGAGATTGCCGACCGGTGGAGCATGGAGGTGTACGCGTTCACGCGTGAGTGGCCTCCCTCGGGCAGTGGGTCTACCCACTGAGGTGTGCATTTGTTGTGAGGGAGAGGGACCCGGTGACCCTTATGGTGGCCGGGTAGTAGTGAGTATAAACTCATCCCCCGCTGGGGCGGTTGCATGATACCAATGCCTGCCTTTTGGGATTACCCCGTCTGCCTTAGCCGTGGCCTGCCTGGGTTCTTTCTCGCGCCCCCCAACCCATCCTGGTTGGTTAATACTCATGAAGGTCAACCTTCCTTGGTCCGTCACTTGCCCCATGGATGAGGGTTTGCATTGGTGTAAGCCCCAGGTTACTTTGAAATTATCGGAGTCATCTCCTTCAAGTAAACTTGTAAAAGTCAGTAGCTTACTTAGTTTGCCTACGTCAGCTCCAACTTAGTGAACTTAAGTCTTGCCGAATCCATGTGACACCCTACTTAGTAGCCTCACCCCCCAACAGCCGAAGTCGGTGTCGGTTGGGTTGTTACAGTAGGCGTCGTCGCCTCATGTAAGGCAGGAGAAGTTGGCGGGGTATATTGGCCGCCTGTTCCCAGGTGGGTGAGTCGTATCCGACCCACATCACCTTGACGTACGAGGGTCCTGGTAGGTTTGGGTCGGTGTGTCCGACCACGCTCTCTACTTGGCATGGAATCCCATCCGGTCCCACCGGGTCATCTGACCGGTGGGTTGTAAGAGCTTCATGTAGCAACCCAGCCGGTACCGGCTGAGGCTGTTCCGGCTTCGGAGCAGGTGTCACATCATTGAGATTGATGCGTTGTATCTCCGTATCGGAGTGCAGGATGACAGAGTGATCATCTCTGTGCAGGATCTGGTATGGTCCCGTGACCGGTTGCATAAGCTTGATCCCTCGGAGCTTCTGGCGTCTGATGTAGACCCAGTCACCTGTGACCACGGTTGCGTTTCGTACCCGTAGCCGGGCGTCAAAGTTCTTCTTGTATCGAAGTTGTGTACGGTCAAGGGCACCCTTGAGCTTCGGAATCATCAACGATAGCTTGGCCAACCAAGCTAAGTGGATCCGTTCCGCCGGTCGGCCCTTCAGTATGTCAAACCGAGTGCATCTGCCTGGTGGCAGCGTCAGGTTACCGACGCCCATCGGCATGACCCATTCCAGTGGGGCAATGCTGGTACTTCGGTGGGGCCTGGCATTGTATGACAGGGTCAAGACGGACAGGAGCCTGTCCCACGTCTTCGTGTGCTCTGCCACATAACATTGAAGCATCTTAACGATGGTGCGGTTGAACCGCTCCACCTGCCCGTTGGTTTGTGGGTGGTAGTCGGATGCCCGACGGGGTTCGATACCGAACATCCCCAGGACCTTAGTGCAGAATGCTGACGTAAGGTTTGCTCCGTTATCGGAGAGGAGTTGCTTCATTACTCCGTAAGCACTGATCCAGTGGTCAACCACTGCGTTCATGATTGTGTAGGCCGTATCGTTCGGGATTGCTACTGCCCGTGACAGCTTAGTGAAGCGGTCAGACATGACCAGGATGTACCTGTTCCCTTCTTCCGTTACCGGAAGTGGCCCGAGTGTGTCGATAGCGACTTGCTCGTTGGGCCCATCGGGGGGGAACAGTTTCATAGCGGATGCCCGCCTAAGAAGACTCATACGATTCCGTGCACACGGGTGGCATCCCCGCACGTGGTCGATTACGTCGACGGCCATTGCTGGCCAGTAGAAGAACCTTCGCGTTGCTGCGAACATGCGCGAACCCCCCGGGTGTCCGGCTGTGGGGTTCTCGTGTTCTCGTTCCATGACAGCTTGCCGTAAGGACACGGGAACTACGACCTGATGCCGACCATCGGCGGGTGCCTGCCGGTATATGAGTCCGTCCTCGTTCTCGGAGAAGATGCCTGTCGTGCCGGCCAGGACGTTAGCACGAAGGCGTTTACAGTCATCGTCATTGGCCTGTGCCTCGCGGAAGTCCGCGAGGGTCAATGGGCACGCAAGGTGTGCCATGGTATGGTCAACCATACCTTGGGTGGCACTACCCACCATGCAAACCGGTACAACCGGGATGTCTTCGTCCACCTGTCGGGTATCCCCGCTAGGTGTATCGAGTCGCGACAGCGCGTCCCCCAGATGATGGGTAGAGCCGGCCTTATAAATGATCCGGTAGTCATGCTCGGCCATCTTCAGCCTCCACCGGGCTAGCCGACCGTGGCTGTCGGAATGCTCGTCACCAAGGTTGAGAAGCCATCGTAGAGGTTTGTGGTCGGACCTCACAATGAGCCTGAAACCTTCCAGGTATGGCCGGAGCAGTTGCACTGCCCATATGACTCCGAGGCACTCGCGCTCTGTGGCACTATAGTTACGCTCAGCCGGGTTGAGTGTCCGGCTGAAGTACCCTACCGGATGTAGGTCCGGGATAACATTATCGGTACCGATCAACGTCTCTCCCTGTAACAGGGTGCATTCCACTTGGGTATCGCAGGCGTTGACGTCGATGACGAAGGTCCCGCGTCCATGCGGCAACTCAAGCACGGGTGTGGCTAGCAGAGCTTGCTTGAGCAGCTCGAATGCCTCTCCCTCGCTGGGCGAGGGAGGTTGGAGTACCTTTGGCAAGGCGCTGCTCGTCAGAACCGTTAACGGTTTGGCTATACGAGCGAAGTCCTTGACGAACCGTCAGTATGCGTTGCACATCCCCGGAAAGCTTTTCAGCTGTGTCTGGGTGGTCGGGTATCGCGCAATTCGGAGTGCCCGGGTATAAGCTTCGAGCACTCCCAGTTTACCTGGTGTGATCTGGTGACCCAGATACTCGACGGTCTGCTGGAAGAAGGCGCACTTCTTGAGGCGCAGGGTTACCCCGGCGTTCCGCAAGAGAGTGAGTACCTCGTCGACATGTTGCACATGGTCATCCATGTTACGCGAGAAGAAGATGACATCGTCCAGGTACACCAGGCAGTGACGCCACTTCACACCCGACAGTATAATGTCGATGGCCCGCTGGAATGTGGCGGGGGCGTTGGACAATCCGAAGGGCATCCTTAGGAACTCGTACACTCCACTGTGACAGACGAATGCCGTCTTGGGGATATCCTCGTCCGCCACCGGGATCTGCCAGTATCCGGCATTGCAGTCGATAGTGGTAAACACTGTGTCCTCCCCCAGCGAGTCGAGTCGATGCACTCGTCCATCTTTTGTAAAGGGTATGAGTCTTTCTTGGTAACCAAGTTGAGGCGTCGATAATCGATGCAGAACCGAGGAGTTTGATCCTTCTTCGGTACGATGACGACTGGGGCACCCCACTCCGACATCGAAGGTCGGATCACCTTAGCTTCGCTCATCCTCTGCACCTCTCCATCAACGATCTCTCGTTGCATAGGTCCCGCGCGAGGCGGTTGCGACCGCGCTGGTCGAGCACCTGGTACCAGGTCTATACGATGTTGGGTTGCCCCAATGGTACCCAGCGCCCCGCCTGTCCACATGACGTCATGCTTTCTTAGCATCCGTCGTACCCCTTCAGCTACTGAAGGGGGAAGGTGGTCGAGGTCAGCCTCGGCCAGTGCCTTCAAAGCTTCTTGGTCCTTTGGCGGAATGTCCGCCGGAGCTGTCGATGGGTTAGGCTTCCCGTCATCGGGTTGCTGCCGCTCGGTGGTCTCGGCGACCGCCAGTACCTCAAGTGGTTCCACTTGACCTTCCTTGTCAGGGGTAAGGATATCTCCTTCGTAGAGCTCGGCAATCCCGAGGATAGTTCCCTTCGGGAGGGTGACTGCCTTACGGCGATAGTTCGCCATCACGAGCAGTGATGACCCCCCCGCTGGGAGGTCTACGATACCGTTGGCCATGGTCAACCCATGGCGCTTGTACGTCCGCAAGTTGGACCGGACTCTGCAGATGCCTGCGAGGTCGCAGTTAACGGGGAGGACTGTCTCCGACAACGGCTCAAAGCGAGTCCGCTTGGCCAGCCGGAGTGTCTTCAGTTCTACGCTGGCGTATACCGCAGCCAGGTTAACGTGGCTCCCTTGTAGCGTCAGGTCCCTGACGATAGCTGTCTGTCCTCTCTTCGTCCCGTCGGCCTCTTGGAGCTCGACGGTCCTCCGGCCTGGCCGGATTGCATCAACGTGAACGTTGATGAAGGTGCACCCCAGTATGCAGGGCACAGATAGAGTCTCACACACCAGGAAGTCAACTTCCGTAGTGAGCTCCCCGATGGTGACCCGCAGCGACATCGCTGCGGTCGTACGAATGAGACGACCATTCGCATCCTTGATCGTGGGTCCCCGAGCAACTCAGACTCGCGGGAGCCACTTGTCCGGGAGGGTATCCTTCCGTATCAGGTTAGGTCCAGCCCCTGTATCCAGTACAGGGTAGTACGATCGTGTCGACTGGGGGTCAACCCCCAGTGTGGCTGATACCTTCAAGTTCTCCAAGGTGATCAGTACGTGGCCTACACCGATATCCGGTGTAGCTCGGGCATCCTGAACAGGGCCCTTGTCTGGTTCCATGTGACGGGGCTTCCCGTCCTCTCCTCTCAACCTTGGAGGTTGGTCATCAATCCCCTGACGCCGTGTCGTCGGGGCCGGAAGGTGTACCCGGGGGTTGATGCGGCGTCGGCTCAACCGCGCTCTCCATGGGGCTTTCCCCGCGGCAGTCCGGGGTGGCTTGCTAGGGTTACCCCAGCGACCCCGTGTCGTCCTTCCTCTTACTCGTTTCCCGTGCTCGGCCGGGTACTATCTTCCGGGATGTCCGGGAGAGGAGGTGCCTCCTCGACTGCCAGTACTCCTCCTGGAGCTTGCTGCCTACCCGGTGCCGGGCCTCTGGCGGGATACCCCCCAATGGATGCCTTGCGTTGCGCCGCTGCCCGTCGAGACTCCTCCGGGATGAGCGGGCATGCGGACACCCAGTGTTGGGGGTCTCCGCATAACATACGTCCGGACGTGCCAGCCGTCCCGGGCGTCCGCGTCGGGTTGGCTCCATAGGTCCGGTTGCCTGCCTCGGGCGCACGAGTGCCCGCCCCTTGGTAGGCCTTGGGTCCCGGTGCCAAGCGTAACAAGGATTCCCCCAGCCGATTGGTTCTACCAGCGATGCGCGGAGGTGCCTCCGTCCGCACTGGGCATGTCGGCAGCGGTTGATGAGGGTTATCCGTAACCGGGGCATACCCTGTAGTCCGCACATACGGGACGCGCCGTCCCGCTCCCTCGTTGACCTGGAACTGGGTCCCAGCCGGGGCGATGTACGCTACCGTACCATGCTCATCAATCACCGGCGTCGCCGGTAGCAACAGGTGGCCCTGTTGGTCGACTAGAGGTTCATCCTCGCCCGTAGGGGTATGTACGGTCGCCACAAGTACTGGTGCGGCCTTACGCTCCACCTTCTCTTGCCTCGGTTCCGAGGTAAGACTGGGCTTGCCTCCCTCACCCTTGGGCTTCGGGGCCAAGGCACATTCCGGGTGTAGCACCCGGTAGGCATCCCCTAGGGACTTGCACATGTGCATCAGTCGACTGAAGTTCGTCCGAGCCGTATTGGCTCCCCGTGCGGATATCCGCACGTAGTTGGGTACTCCTGCGAACAGGATGGCCCGTAGCTCCCCTTCTCCGAGGAGCTTTCCCAGCTCGTAGTCGAGCTCTTGGATCCGGCGTCCAAACATCTACTCAACCTCCCAGGACTGGGCGGTGGCAGTGCGAAGGGCCCAATAGTGGTCTTCGCACTTGTCCTCACTGAGGTAGCTGCTAATCAGCTCCTTCAGTATACCACAGTAATCCATGGGGGTGGCTGCGACCCTCATTCCCGGTATCGGGGATGCCTGGCGGAGGATGCCTCGGACCCGTTCATCGACAAAGAACGGAAGGATCTCCAGTGCCAGCCCCTCGTTGACGAGTGCCTTGTCCGCGGCTGCCTTGAAGCTAGTCAAGAAGCCAATGACTGCCAACGGGCGTCCGTTAGGACCCCCGAACACAGGGACTCCCTTCATAAGTGTCTACATAGAGCGGATCGCTCGGTGCGAGGTCGTACGCATCGACTCCGATACGGTAGTGGATCGGTCCTCCAAACGATAACGTTCAGGAGTCAGTACCGACCTGAAGACTTCGCTGACTATCTCCGTGTCCGCGTCCTGGATGTCCAGTCGATTGGCCAATTGATGAGTAAACTCATCGGACTCCATCCGCTTCAGTAAGCTCGCAGTGACCTGCGCTGTCATTGCTTGCACCAATGACGCTGGAACCTCCGGCGTCGGCGCCTCGGGTACTCGAGTTGCTTGGCTCCCTTCGTCGATGGAATACTGCGAGGCGGTACCGCCTCCCCCATCGCTGACTCTGTTCCGGCGTACGTATCCGCCGGATCATGTCCGCGGAGCCCGCTCTGGGTGCTCCGAGCGTAGCGCTCGGTATGGCTACGTTCCAACTCAGCCGACGAGTCGGATTTATAACCCGCCGTGTCCGGGGGTCGTCCAGGAGTAGCCACACCGGGGTTGACCCTGGTGGACTCCGAAAGTAGCCCGGCCGGTTCGAACCGCACCGGTGTGGGAGGAACACGACGGGGTACCGTCGTATAGCGTGCTGAGATCAGCACAGCCATTGCGTGCTCCGTACGCTCTTGACGGGCGTCGAGTCCAGTGAACCGGGCCTCGATGCGGGCCAATGATGCCATCAGGGAATCCCCTGGTGAAGGTGGCGGCGGCGTGAGGTCGGCAGAGGACAGTTGCGGCGGTCCACCGCCCCCGGCCGTCCGTGCCGTACCAAACGCCGATCCGGCCCCGGAGAGCACCGGCGTCTCAATGCTGTCGATCGGGTTAGCGATCCCGGTTCCCGGGTTCAGCTCCGGGTTCGGCGTCGACGCCGATCCGTCATCTTGAACGTTCCCCGTCTCTTGGGTAGAAATAGTCACCATCAGTCAACCGACGTAACAGTCACCACGAATAAGAGAGCGAGGGGGTAGTTGGGGGAGCGTAATCGTAGATCGCAGTCAAACGCAACCACTCAAAACAATCAACCAGATCGCAGCACCACGAGTACAAAAAAAGGACCGGATGCCTATCCGTGTGCCAGGGCCGAAGACGGCGTCACCACAAGGGTGACGGAAACCCGTCCCCTGCTGCTCCACCAATGTAGCACAATAGGTATCCGCTGCACGTCCACTCTCAGGGAACACTCACCACGGGGGATCGGCACCAACGTCACCGGGAGGCCAAGGTTGCTGTCCTTGGAGCGCAAGCCACTGGACCAAGATGAGAGCCCAAATGGGAGGGGTTTGTTGTTCTACCATAGCCGGCGGTCGATTCGCCGCCGGCCCCCTCGTTATAAACCCTCGGAGACACTACTAACTACCCTCCACCCCAAGATGCAAGTCCCTCTGGTCATACGTAACTTATAGATACCGTGACCAGTACGGACCCCCAAATTGAAAGTTGAGGGTTAGAAGTAGCCCCCCTACAGTAGGGTCACAATACGGTCAACCATATTGCTACAGGCGTCCACGCCCTCTCGCCTCGTCGGAAGACGAAGGCGGCTGCCCGCCACGCAGGGCTGGGTGTGGGGATGCCCTGCCGTCCGACCATGTAGTGCACCGCCGCGCGCGGGAGGAAGCACACCGCGTCCGCCCGGGCGCGCGCTTCTGCCCACAAAAGGTGCGCCCGCCACACCGTCAGCACGAGCACTGCTCGGCCTTGTTGTTAACGACCTTTCGCAGCAGCAGGGCGGCTTGGAAGAACGGGGTGTTGGCGTTGTTGTGCTCGCCCCCCCACGGCTGGCGCCAGGCGTCGACGGCCTCGCACTCGGGGTCCAGGTCGCAGCTGTTGAACCGCGGCAGCTGGGTGTTGTGCAGGGCGGCAGACCGGTCAATGGTGCACGGCCCCCACGCCGAGGCCTAGGTGGCGAGCACGGCCGGACATAACCGCCAGTCGGTCCGGTCCCTGTCCCGCGACAGCCGGTCGGCGAAGGCGCTGGCGAAAGAGCGAAGCCACGTGGCGGTTACACGGAGGCCCGGCGTGTGGAGCGTGTCGTGTAGGCGTCGGACGTCCTCCATGAGGCGGGGGGAGCGGGAACACATGGCGTTGAGCACTCCCATCGTCACCCGCGAGTCGGTGCGCACGGCCAAGGTCGCGCCGGGCCAAAATAGGTGAGAGAAGGACTGCACCGCCCATCGCACCGCCGCCCGCTCCTTCAAGTTGATGTGTGCGTCGCGCATCGCCGAGCGGAAGAATCTGCGCGCCGGCACTAAGCGCTGAAACGTGGCGCCCCACCCGTAGGGGGAGGCGTCTGTGGCGACCTCGCCCGCAGGCGGGGTCGGCCAGAGGGCGCGGCCCACCGACGAGCCCCTCGCCAGATCCCTCCACCACGCCGAATCCCGCAATGCCAGGGCGTCCAGTTGGACGTCGCGCCGGCGTGCGGCGCTACGCAGGGCGTCGTACAGCGCCCGCAAGTGGAGCTGCGCCAGGGGAACCGCGAGGAGGGTGGAGACCGCCAGGCCGCAAAAGAGGCGCACGCGGGTGAAGATGACCCAGCGGCGGCGGTGGGCAGCCCGGCGTCACAGGTCGAGAGCAGCCTAGCGTAGGCGGGTGAGGCAGTCGGGATGCAGGAGGAGGAGTCGGCGGCGTGTGTCCACCACGAAGCCGAGCAGTGGGAGCTGCTGCGTGCTTTGGGATGCCCCCTTGTCGGGCGCCACTTGCAAACCAAAGGACAAGAAGATCTCGAGCGCCGCGCTACGGCCCTTGGTGGCGGCCGCCTTTGTCGATGGCGCCGCCCTGTAGCACAATAGGAATCCGTCGCACGTCCACTCTCAGGGAACACTCACCACGGGGGATCGGCACCAACGTCACCGGGAGGCCAAGGTTGCTGTCCTTGGAGCGCAAACCACGGGACCAAGATGGGAGCCCAAATGGGAGGGGTTTGTTGTTCTGCCTTGGCCGGCGGTGGATTCGCCGCCGGCCCCCTCGTTATAAACCCTCGGAGACACTACTAACTACCCTCCACCCCAAGATGCAAGTCCCTCTGGTCATACGTAACTTATAGATACCGTGACCAGTACGGACCCCCAAATTGAAAGTTGAGGGTTAGAAGTAGCCCCCCTACAGTAGGGTCACAATACGGTCAACCATATTGCTACAGGCGTCCACGCCCTCTCGCCTCGTCGGAAGACGAAGGCGGCTGCCCGCCACGCAGGGCTGGGTGTGGGGATGCCCTGCCGTCCGACCATGTAGTGCACCGCCGCGCGCGGGAGGAAGCACACCGCGTCCGCCCGGGCGCGCGCTTCTGCCCACAAAAGGTGCGCCCGCCACACCGTCAGCACGAGCACTGCTCGGCCTTGTTGTTAACGACCTTTCGCAGCAGCAGGGCGGCTTGGAAGAACGGGGTGTTGGCGTTGTTGTGCTCGCCCCCCCACGGCTGGCGCCAGGCGTCGACGGCCTCGCACTCGGGGTCCAGGTCGCAGCTGTTGAACCGCGGCAGCTGGGTGTTGTGCAGGGCGGCAGACCGGTCAATGGTGCACGGCCCCCACGCCGAGGCCTAGGTGGCGAGCACGGCCGGACATAACCGCCAGTCGGTCCGGTCCCTGTCCCGCGACAGCCGGTCGGCGAAGGCGCTGGCGAAAGAGCGAAGCCACGTGGCGGTTACACGGAGGCCCGGCGTGTGGAGCGTGTCGTGTAGGCGTCGGACGTCCTCCATGAGGCGGGGGGAGCGGGAACACATGGCGTTGAGCACTCCCATCGTCACCCGCGAGTCGGTGCGCACGGCCAAGGTCGCGCCGGGCCAAAATAGGTGAGAGAAGGACTGCACCGCCCATCGCACCGCCGCCCGCTCCTTCAAGTTGATGTGTGCGTCGCGCATCGCCGAGCGGAAGAATCTGCGCGCCGGCACTAAGCGCTGAAACGTGGCGCCCCACCCGTAGGGGGAGGCGTCTGTGGCGACCTCGCCCGCAGGCGGGGTCGGCCAGAGGGCGCGGCCCACCGACGAGCCCCTCGCCAGATCCCTCCACCACGCCGAATCCCGCAATGCCAGGGCGTCCAGTTGGACGTCGCGCCGGCGTGCGGCGCTACGCAGGGCGTCGTACAGCGCCCGCAAGTGGAGCTGCGCCAGGGGAACCGCGAGGAGGGTGGAGACCGCCAGGCCGCAAAAGAGGCGCACGCGGGTGAAGATGACCCAGCGGCGGCGGTGGGCAGCCCGGCGTCACAGGTCGAGAGCAGCCTAGCGTAGGCGGGTGAGGCAGTCGGGAAGCAGGAGGAGGAGTCGGCGGCGTGTGTCCACCACGAAGCCGAGCAGTGGGAGCTGCTGCGTGCTTTGGGATGCCCCCTTGTCGGGCGCCACTTGCAAACCAAAGGACAAGAAGATCTCGAGCGCCGCGCTACGGCCCTTGGTGGCGGCCGCCTTTGTCGATGGCGCCGCCCTGTAGCACAATAGGAATCCGTCGCACGTCCACTCTCAGGGAACACTCACCAAGGGGGATCGGCACCAACGTCACCGGGAGGCCAAGGTTGCTGTCCTTGGAGCGCAAACCACGGGACCAAGATGGGAGCCCAAATGGGAGGGGTTTGTTGTTCTGCCTTGGCCGGCGGTGGATTCGCCGCCGGCCCCCTCGTTATAAACCCTCGGAGACACTACTAACTACCCTCCACCCCAAGATGCAAGTCCCTCTGGTCATACGTAACTTATAGATACCGTGACCAGTCCGGACTATCAAATTGAAAGCCAAGGATTAGAAGTAGCCCCCCTAATATTAGGGTCACAATAGGGACAACCATATTACTACATATCCCCCCCTTAGATTCGGCCCGTCCTCGGGTCGAGTTGCATTCGGGATACCGAATGTAAGTGGGTCGCGTGACCGTTTACCAGTCGGGTGGGGCTTTGCGCCCCGTCGCGACAGACACCCCTTTTCGAGGTTGTCTGAGGGGGGTGCCCCCCTTTGTATGGTACACACACGATCCGTTTTCCGGACCGTTAATTTCCCGATGCGGGTTTCTGTTCACGACCCCCCTTTCCGAGGGGTGGTGCAAGCGGATCCGCCACCAGGTGCCGGGTGGTAGGGGAGCCCCTCTCGTGAGACGATTGAGTGGGTGGCGGGGGTTACCCGCGTTGCGTTGGGGCGGTTGGGGGTGACCCCCCTGGTTACCCCGTGTGGGGGGGGCGTGGCTCCGGTCCAGGTGCCTGGGTGGAGCGCCCTCGTAGCTCGGCTGGCGCGGGTCGTCCCGCGCTGCCGTATCGCTCGTGCTGAACTGTGTGGTTATATGCGCGGGCGCCCGCGCTTCCCTGGCTCGTCCGCGCGAGCGTTCCTCGTACCGGGTCGAGCCGGCCTCGGCTTTTCTGCACGGGGCGCCCCTGCTACCCCGGTCATCATGTCGGACCCCCAGGTACCCGGGGGCGAGGACGACCTCCTGCTTGAGGAGGAGAAAGAGGTGATGGTGGACGACGTTCCCGTCTCTGCCACCGCCGCCGAGTGCTTCTTGGCGAGCTCGTCGGAGGACGAGGACGACCGGGTGACCGTTCGTGTGGCCCCGGACGGCGCGCCGGGCGGGTTGTCGTCCGTGTGTAGCGGCACGACGGCTCCGTCGGGTGGCGGACAACCGCGTGCAGCGGTGGCTTCTACCGCTACTCCTCCGGCGGCCCGGATGGTTTCTGTCGCCGGTGCCGGCGTGGCTCTACCTCAAGATGGTGTCGCCGGCGTGGCGGATGGTGGTGGCCGCGTCCCGGCTGGTACGGCGGGTCAAGACGGCGCGGGTGCCCGCCCGGTTGGTGTGTCCGCTGCTGCGGGTAACGGGTCTACCCGTGCTGCCCCCGTGGTACCCCCGTCGGGTCCGGGTGGCGGCGTCGCTCTGCCCGCGGTGCCGCGGACGCGTGATGGTCAAGAGGTATCTACCCCGATGGCAGTGGACTCCGGGAGTTACTCCGGGCGAGCGCCCGCCCTTCTTCTTCCTCCTCGGCCTCGGGCACCGCCGGCAACGGCCCCTGTGCCGGTGGGGCATCCCCCGGCTCCCCCGATTCTTCCTGGTCCTGCCCGGGTTGCCCCGTTGGGTGGCGGCGTCGCCGTGGCGGCGGGTCAACCCGCCATGTCGATGTCCGACTTGGTGGCTCGGGTTCGAGGCCTCACTGTGCAAGAGTCAATGGAGTCCGATGGGCGGATGCGGGTGGACTTCCACCCGCCGCATCCCCGTGGAGAGTCTTCCCGGCGCGTCAAGGTGGACCCGAGTTGGGAGCGGGAGTTGGTGCGGCTGGTCAACCAGCCGAACGCGGTGCGAGTGGAACACCATTGGGTCCTGAGTCAGCCGGACGACCGGCATGCGCAGCTCTGGCGCACCCGGGTGGGACGGGGTGAGGTCTACCTCGACCCCGCCTTCTGGGTGTGCGACCTGATTGCCCCCGCGTTGCCGCGGGAGGTTGACTACCCGGCTAGTGCTCGGGGGATTGCGGCGGCGGCGGAGCCCGTTGCGCTTGGGGAGACGGTGGGCGATACCGGTCGGTATCCCGACTTTGATTAATACCCGGGGGTATCCCCGTATCTGTCGTTGACGGCTCCCTACCCGCCTATGGCGGTGTTGAAGTCGGCGTCGAGCTGGCGACGTAACCATGGTGTCATGGCGGATGCGTTCCGCACCGATATAACGTGTGCGTTGCAGACCGGCAATGTTCGTGCACCGGTATACACTCCCGTGCGCCCGCCTCTATAGCAGGAGGGGTGGGAACCCGCCCCTGCTTTCCGGTTTGACACCGGTCCCTGTCTCCGATACTTCGGGAGTGTGTTGGCCTCCCGGCCGGTCCACCCGTTGCCGGGTACCTTTACCCTTGAGGTTACCCTCGGGCAGGCTTCCTCCTTCTTGCTGTCCGTCCGCCGGCAGGGGCGCCTGTTTCATCTTCCGACGGGTGTCCGTCGGCACATCGCGCAGTTGGGCGTAGACCTGATAGCTGCAAAGACCGGGTTGGCCCGGGAGGTCGAGGCCCTGCTGGCTGTTCACGATGCCGTGAACTGGGCTGGGGTACTAGCCCTTCCCCCGTACCGGGACCCGCAGGCTGGGGCTACCCCCTTGCCTCGTCACTCGTTGCGCTTCCGGCGTACTCAGCCGGGTGAGCCCAATTGCCATGGGTGGGCGTCCACCGAGGCCGTTCCTGACCTGGGTATTCCCATGGTTATCCATGACCCTCTTCAGGTCCTTGCTCCGTGGTTCGGTAACCCGATGCCGGCGGCGGTTGGCCGTCGTCCCCGAGAGTGGGGCTCTGCGGGTGGGGAGCGTGAGGTGTCCCGTCGTCGGGCGGAGCCCCGCCGGGGTTACGGTGGAGCCCCTTCAGTGGGGTCCTACCGGGCCTCATATCAGGCGCCACCGGCTCCGGTGGTAGCCGTGTCGGCTCCTGTGGCTCCTCTGGCTGCGCCAGTGTCACCTCCCGCCCCTGTTCTGCATGACGGGGGTCCCCGTCTCTGGTATGAGGGCGTTGACGCCCTTGTTGCCCGCGAGATGCGGGAGGGTCTCTCTGTTCGCTGGGGGGATATCCCCCCAGGTGCTGCGCTGGTTGGGTCAGCGCGTTGCTTCGGTGGTGTGCTTGACCGCCTTCAGAAAGCTCTGGAGGACGTGGAGGCTGGCCGCAGCACCCTCGTTCAGCTATGCACCGAGGTAACTCGGGTGGTTGACAGTCGTGAGATAGCCGACCGGTGGAGCACGGAGGTATACGCGCTTACGCGTGAGTGGCCTCCCTCGGGCAGTGGGTCTACCCACTGAGGAGCGCTATTGTTAGTGCGGGAGAGGGCCCCGGTGACCCTTATGGTGGCCGGGTAGTAGTGAGGATAAACTCATCCCCTTTGGGGGCATTGCTTGTGTCTGTTTGCTGCCCTGGGGAGTACTCCTTCTGGCTCAGTGGTGCCTTGCCTCCCGCCCAACTTCTTCCGGTTGGTTCATGCTTGGGGAGGTCATCCTCCCTCACTTTGTGTCTTGGCTTGGGGAGGTCATCCTCCCGTGTAAGCCCCGTAGTTACTTCGATATTATCGGAGTTAGCCTTTACCTTTAAGTTAACTAATTAAGGTTCAGGTTTTACTTAGTTACCTAAGCTTGACTCTACTTAGTTACCTAAGCTTGGTTCGACTTAGAAACCTAAGTCTGATTTGACTTAGAAACCTAACTCTGCCGTAACCATGTCACACCCTACTTAGTAGGACTAAGCCCTACCCCCAACAGCCGAAGTCGGTGTCGGTTGGGTTGTTACAGTAGGCGTCGTCGCCTCATGTAAGGCATGAGTAGTTGGCGGGGTATATTCGCCGCCTGTTCCCAGGTAGGTGAGTCGTATCCGACCCACATAACCTTGACGCACAAGGGTCCTGGTAGGTCTGGGTCGGTGTGTCCGACCACGCTCTCTTCTTGGTATGGGATTCCATCCGGTCCCACCGGGTCATCTGACCGGTGGGTTGTAAGAGCTTCATGTAGCAACCCAGCCGGTACCGGCTGAGGCTGTTCCGGCTTCGGAGCTGGTGTGACATCATTCACACTGATGCGTTGGATCTCCGTATCGGAGTGCAGGATAACAGAGTGGTCATCTCTGTGGAGAATCTGGTACGGTCCCTTGACCGGTTGCATGAGCTTGTTCCTTCGGAACTTCTGGTGTCTGATGTAGACCCAGTCACCTGTCATCAGGGTAGCGTTACGCACCCGTAGCCGGGCGTCGAAGTTCTTCTTGTATCCAAGTTGTGTTCTGTCAAGGGCACCCTTGAGCTTCGGTATCATCCATGATAGCTTGGACAACCAAGCTAGGTGTATACGTTCGGCCGGTCGGCCTTTCGGTGTATCATACCGAGTGCACCTGCCTGACGGCAGCGTCAGGTTACCGACGCCTAAGGGCATGACCCACTCCAGTGGGGCAATGTTTGTGCTCCGATGTGGCCTGGCATTGTATGCCAGGGTGAGTACGGACAGAAGCCTGTCCCAAGTGTTCGTGTGCTCGGCCACGTAGCACTGTAGCATCTTAACGATGGTGCGGTTGAACCGCTCCACCTGCCCGTTGGTTTGTGGGTGGTAGTCGGATGCCCGACGGGGTTCGATACCGAACATCCCCAGGACCTTAGTGCAGAATGCTGACGTAAGGTTTGCTCCGTTGTCGGAGAGGAGTTGCTTCATGACTCCGTATGCACTGATCCAGTGGTCAACCACTGCGTTCATGATGGTGTATGCCGTATCATTTGGGATGGCTGCCGCTCGTGACAGCTTAGTGAAGCGTTCAGACATGACCAGGATGTACCTGTTCCCTTCTTCCGTTACCGGAAGTGGCCCGAGTATGTCGATCGCGACCTGCTCGTTGGGCCCATCAGGTGGGGGAACAGTTTCATAGCGGATGCCCGCCTAAGAAGACTCATACGATTCCGTGCACACGGGTGGCATCCCCGCACGTGGTCGACCACGTCGACGGCCATTGCTGGCCAGTAGAAGAACCTTCGCATTGCTGCGAACATACGTGAACCCCCCGGGTGTCCGGCTGTGGGGTTCTCGGATTCTCGTTCCATGACGGCTTGCCGTAAGGACACGGGAACCACGACTTGATGCCGTCCATCGGCGCGTGCCCGCCGGTATATGAGTCCGTCTTCATTCTCGGAGAAGATGCCGGCCGTACCGGCCAGGAGGTTAGCGCGATGGCGTCTACAGTCGTCGTCATTGGCTTGTGCCTCGCGGAAGTCCGCGAGGGTCAATGGGCATGCTCACTGTGCCATGGTATGGTCAACCATACCTTGGGTAGCGTTACCCACCATGCAGACCGGTACCACCGGGATGTCCTCGTCCACCGGGCGGGTATCCCCGCTCGGGGTGTCGAGTCGAGACAACGCGTCTCCGAGATGGTGGGTTGACCCAGCCTTGTACACGGTACGGTAGTCGTGCTCGGCCATCTTTAGCCTCCATCGGGTTAGCCTCCCATGGCTATCGGAATCCTTGTCACCAAGGTTGAGGAGCCATCGTAGGGGTTCGTGGTCGGACCTCACGATGAACCTGGAGCCCTCCAGGTATGGACGGAGCAGTTGCACTGCCCATATAACTCCGAGGCACTCACGCTCGGTGGCACTATAGTTACGCTCAGCCGGGTTGAGTGTCCGGCTGAAGTACCCTACCGGACTTAGGTCCGGGATAACGTTATCGGTACCGATCAACGTCTCTCCCTGCAACATGGTGCACCCCACTTGTGTATCACATGCATCGACATCGATGACGAAGGTCCCCCGTCTATGCGGCAACGCAAGCACGGGTGTGGCTAGCAGAGCTTGCTTGAGCAGCTCGAATGCCTCTCCCTCGCTGGGCGAGGGAGGTTGGAGTACCTTTGGCAAGGCGCTGCTCGTCAGAACCGTTAACGGTTTGGCTATACGAGCGAAGTCCTTGACAAACCGTCGGTATGCGTTGCACATCCCCGGAAAGCTTTTCAGCTGTGTCTGGGTGGTCGGGTATCGCGCAATTCGGAGTGCCCGGGTATAAGCTTCGAGCACTCCCAGTTTACCTGGTGTGATCTGGTGACCCAGATACTCGACGGTCTGCTGGAAGAAGGCGCACTTCTTGAGGCGCAGGGTTACCCCGGCGTTCCGCAAGAGGGTGAGTACCTCGTCGACATGTTGCACATGGTCATCCATGTTACGCGAGAAGAAGATGACATCGTCCAGGTACACCAGGCAGTTACGCCACTTCACACCCGACAGTATAATGTCGATGGCCCGCTGGAATGTGGCGGGGGCGTTGGACAATCCGAAGGGCATCCTTAGGAACTCGTACACTCCACTGTGACAGACGAATGCCGTCTTGGGGATATCCTCGTCCGCCACCGGGATCTGCCAGTATCCGGCATTGCAGTCGATAGTGGTAAACACTGTGGCCTCCCCCAGGGAGTCGATGCATTCATCCATCCTTGGTAAAGGGTAGGAGTCCTTCTTGGTAACCAAGTTGAGGCGTCGATAATCGATGCAGAACCGAGGAGTTTGATCCTTCTTCGGTACGATGACGACTGGGGCACCCCACTCCGACATCGAAGGTCGTATCACCTTCGCTTCGCTCATCCTCTTCACTTCTCCATCAACGATCTCTCGTTGCATAGGTCCCGCTCGGTGCGGTTGTGACCGGGCGGGTCGTGCGCCTGGTACCCGGTCTATACGATGTTGGGTTGCCCCAATGGTACCCAAGGCTCCGCCTGTCCACATGACGTCATGCTTTCTTAACCTCCGTCGTACCCCTTCGGCTACCGAAGGGGGAAGGTGGTCGAGGTCAGCCTCGGCCAGTGCCTTCAAAGCTTCTTGGTCCTTCGGCGGAATATCCGCCGGTAATGATGGTCGACTAGGCTTCCCGTCATCGGGTTGCTGTCGCTCGGTGGTCTCGGCGACCGCCAGTACTTCAAGTGGTTCCACTTGACCTTCCTTGTCAGGGGTAGGGATATCTCCTTCGTAGAGCTCGGCAATCCCGAGGATAGTTCCCTTCGGGAGGGTGACTGCCTTACGGCGATAGTTCGCCATCACCAGAAGGGACGACCCTCCTGCTGGGAGGTCTACGATACCGTTGGCCATGGTCAACCCATGGCGCTTGTACGTCCGCAAGTTGGACCGGACTCTGCAGATGCCTGCGAGGTCGCAGTTAACGGGGAGGACTGTCTCCGACAACGGCTCAAAGCGAGTTCGCTCGGCTAACCGAAGTGCCTTCGGCTCGACGCTTGCGTACACCTCAGCCACGATAACGTGGCTCCCTTGTAGCGTCAGGTCCCTGACGATAGCCGTGTGTCCTCGCTTCGTCCCGTCAGCTTCTTGAAGCTCGACGGTCCTGCGGCCTGGCCGGATTGCATCAACGTGAACGTTGATGAAGGTGCACCCCAGTATGCAGGGCACCGATAGGGTCTCACACACCAGGAAGTCGACTTCCGTGGTGAGTTCCCCGATGGTAACCCGCAGCGACATCGCTGCGGTCGCACGAATGAGACGACCATTCGCATCCTTGATGGTGGGTCTCCGAGTCACTCTGACTCGCGGAAGCCACTTGTCCGGGAGGGTATCCTTCCGTATCAGGTTAGGTCCAGCCCCTGTATCCAGTACAGGGTAGTACGATCGTGTCGACTGGGGGTCAACCCCCAGTGTGGCTGATACCTTCAAGTTCTCCAAGGTAAACAGCACGTGGCCTACACCGATATCCGGTGTAGCTCGGGCATCCTGAACAGGGCCCTTGTCTGGTTCCATGTGACGGGGCTTCCCGTCCTCTCCTCCCAACCTTGGAGGTTGGTCATCAATCCCCTGACGCCGTGTCGTCGGGGCCGGAAGGTGTACCCGGGGGTTGATGCGGCGTCGGCTCAACCGCGCTCTCCGTGGGGCTTTCCCCGCGGTACTCCGGGGTGGCTTGCTTGGGTTACCCCAGCGCCCCCCGGTCATCCTTCCTCTTACTCGTTTCCCGCTCTTGGTAGGGTGCTGTCCGCCGGGACATCCGGCTGAGGAGGTGCCTCCTCGGCGGCCAGTACTCCACCTGGAGCTGGCTGCCTACCCGGTGCGGGTCCGGGGGCTCTGGCAGGATACCCCCCGGTGGATGCCTTGCGTTGCGCCGCTGCCCGCCGAGACTCCTCGGGGATGAGAGGGCAGGACGACACCCAGTGCTGTGGATCCCCACACAACATACATCGGGACGTGCCGGTCCCTCCTTGAGTTCGCATCGGGGTAGCCCCGTAGCTGCGGTTGCCTCCCTCGGGCGCCCAAGTGCCTGCTCCCTGGTAGGCCTTGGGTCCTTGGGTCAACCGGAACATGGACTCCCCCAACCGGTTGGGTCGGCCCGCAATCTGCGGAGGTGCCTCCGTGCGCACCGCCCATGTTGGCAAGGGTTGGTGAGGGTTACCCGTCACCGGGGAGTACCCCGTAGTCCGTACATACGGGACGCGCCGTCCCGCTCCTTCGTTGACCTGGAACTGGGTTCCAGCCGGGGCGATGTACGCTACCGCACCATGCTCATCAATCACCGGCGTCGCCGGTAGCAACAGGTGGCCCTGTTGGTCGACTAGAGGTTCATCCTCACCAATAGGGGGATGTTCGGTTGCCACCAGTACTGGTGCGGCCTTACGTTCCACCTTCTCTTGCCTCGGTACCGGGGTAAGACTGGGCTTGCCCCCCTCACCCTTGGGCTTCGGGGCCAAGGCACATTCCGGGTGTAGCACCCGGTAGGCATCCCCTAGGGACTTGCGCATATGCATCAGTCGACTGAAGTTCGTCCGAGCCGTATTGGCTCCCCGTGCGGATATCCGCACGTAGTTGGGTACTCCTGCGAACAGGATGGCCCGTAGCTCCCCTTCTCCGAGGAGCTTTCCCAGCTCGTAGTCGAGCTCTTGGATCCGGCGTCCAAACATCTACTCAACCTCCCAGGACTGGGCGGTGGCAGTGCGAAGGGCCCAATAGTGGTCTTCGCACTTGTCCTCACTGAGGTAGCTGCTAATCAGCTCCTTCAGTATACCACAGTAATCCATGGGGGTGGCTGCGACCCTCATTCCCGGTATCGGGGATGCCTGGCGGAGGATGCCTCGGACCCGTTCATCGACAAAGAACGGAAGGATCTCCAGTGCCAGCCCCTCGTTGACGAGTGCCTTGTCCGCGGCTGCCTTGAAGCTATTTAAGAAGCCAATGACTGCCAACGGGCGTCCGCTCGGTCCTCCGAACATAGGGACTCCCTTCATGAGGGTCTGCATAGAGCGGATCGCTCGGTGCGACGTATTACGCATCGATTCCGATACGGTGGTCGAGCGGTCCTCCAAACGATAACGTTCCGGAGTAAGAACCGACCGGAAGACCTCGTTGACGATCTCCGTGTCAGCTTCCTGGTCATCCAGTCGCTTAGCCAGTTGATGAGCAAACTCATCGGACTCCATCCGCTTCAGTAGGCTCGCAGTTAACTGCGCGGTCATAGCTTCCACCACTGAAGAGGGTACTTCAGGCGTCGGCACCTCGGGAACCCGAGTTGCCTGGCCTCCTTCGTCGTGGGGATACTGTGAGAGGGTACCCCCTCCCCCAATAACCGACTCTCCACCGGCGTAAGTATCCGCCGGGTCGTGTCCGCGGAGTCCGCTTCGGGCGCTCCGAGCGTATCGCTCCGTGTGACTCCGTTCCAACTCTGCCGACGAGTCGGATCCATACCCCATTGTGTCCGGGGGTTGTCCAGGAGTAGCAACACCGGGGTTGACCCTGGTGGACTCCGAAAGTAGTCCGGCCGGTTCGAACCGTACCGGTGTGGGAGGAACACGACGGGGTCCCGTCGTGTGGCGTGTTGACATCAACACTGCCATTGCGTCCTCCGTCCGCTCTTGACGAGCGTCGAGTCCGGAAAACCGGGCCTCGATGCGGGCCAATGATGCCATCAGGGAATCCCCTGGTGAAGGAGGCGGCGGAGTGAGGTCGGTCGATGACAGTTGAGGCGGGCCCCCGCCTCCTGCCGTCCGAGCCGTGCCAAACGTCGATCCGGCACCGGAAAGCATTGGCGTCTCATTGTTGTCGATCGGGTTCCCGATCCCGGTTCCCGTAGTCACCTCCGGAGTCGGCGTCGACGCCGATCCGTCACCTTGAACGTTCCCCGTCTCTTGGGTAGCCATAGTCACAATCAGTCAACCGACGTAACAATCACCACGAATAAGAGAGCGAGGGGGTAGATTGGGGAGAGTAACAGTAGATCACAGTCACAGGTAAAAGCTCAACAAAATCGATCAGGTCGCAACACCACGAGTACAAGAAAAGGACCGGATCCCTATCCGTGTGCCAGGGCCGAAGACGGCGTCACCACAAAGGTGACGGAAACCCGTCCCCTGCTGCTCCACCAATGCAGCACAATAGGAATCCGTCGCACGTCCACTCTCAGGGAACACTCACCAAGGGGGATCGGCACCAACGTCACCGGGAGGCCAAGGTTGCTGTCCTTGGAGCGCAAGCCACGGGACCAAGATGGGAGCCCAAATGGGAGGGGTTTGTTGTTCTGCCTTGGCCGGCGGTGGATTCGCCGCCGGCCCCCTCGTTATAAACCCTCGGAGACACTACTAACTACCCTCCACCCCAAGATGCAAGTCCCCCTGGTCATACGTATCTTAAAGATACCGTGACCAGTCCGGACTATGAAATTGAAAGCCAAGGATTAGAAGTAGCCCCCCTAATATTAGGGTCACAATAGGGACAACCATATTACTACACGCCCCTGGCGTTGCTGCCAAAAAGTTGTCGACGTAGCCCAGCACGCGAGACCTGGCCGCGCACAGCGCTGCAAGGACGGGGCCGAAAAGCTTCGTCCACTCTACGGCGCGAGGGGCAGCCCACAGGCCAGGCACTGCGGCTCGTACAGCTTGGGGCCCACGCGGAACACGAGGTATGGGCGGACTTCCTTGTGTAGCGGCATGTGATGGTAGGCGCTCTTGATGTCCCACGACACGAAGTGCTCGCCGAGCATCAGCTCCATGGCGAACGCCGCCAGCGACTCGTACCGAAAGGGGCCCTTGGGAAGGTGGGAGTTGATGTACCGGTAGTTGATGACCAGGCGGGGCTTGTCGGGCAGGTTGGAGACAAACGCGTCGGTCACCCAGGGGGCTCGGCGCGCCTCCTCCCGTGATGGCTCCCGCACGGTCCCCAGGTGCGTCATCTCGCCGGTCTTGGTGTCCCCGCCCAGGCCTCCCAAAGGGGGGGTAGTGGCAGTTGTGTAGCACAATAGGTATCCGTCGCACGTCCACTCTCAGGGAACACTCATTACGGGGGATCGGCACCAACGTCACCGGAAGGCCAAGGTTGCTGTCCTTGGAGCGCAAGCCACGGGACCAAGATGGGAGCCCAAATGGGAGGGGTTTGTTGTTCTGCCTTGGCCGGCGGTGGATTCGCCGCCGGCCCCCTCGTTATAAACCCTCGGAGACACTACTAACTACCCTCCACCCCAAGATGCAAGTCCCCCTGGTCATACGTAACTTATGAATACCGTGACCAGTACGGGCTCTCAAATTGAAAGCCAAGGATTAGAAGTAGCCCCCCTAATATTAGGGTCACAATACGGACAACCATATTGCTACAAGTTGTCGCGCTCTGTACGGGGCGGGACGTGCGAGCCAGGGCAGCTTCAAGCCGTACTTGATGGTATTGACCACCCACGGGGAGGCGCCCGCGGCGACCCAGCGCGGCAACGGTCGCCGCAGACGAGCTCTTGGGGAGAGGGGTGGCGACGGACGCGTCCCGGTGGTATCCCGCGTACGCAGGTGCATCGGCGGCCGATTTCGAGTGCGGACCTTGGGGGGGGCAGACGACTGGCCAGGTCCGGAAACAAGCCCCCCCGACCTTAAGGGCCGTGCCCCCCGTGTGCGGTCGGCCACACGAGGGGGCGCCGCGCCGCCGAGCGGCGCGGCTAGGCTCGGGCCGGCGCTGTAAGGATTTGCCCCTTGAATCCCCACCCGGAACCGAGGGGATATAGACTGGGACCTCTCCTTACATGTCTGGAACCGATGACTCCCCCCAAGACACACCAATTCCCCACTACCCTGGGCGACACCACGCTGTATCCCTGACATTCTGCGGACGTCGGCCGACCGCACGAAAACCGCCGTCAGCGCACGGTCGGAACCGTGTCATGGACGTCGAAACTCGACAACGAGGAGCGAGTGACATCGTCGACCAACCACGGGCGGACATCCCCGTCTGTGCTGCCTGAATTTTATTCTCTGCGCTGCTTGAAAGCTGGCATCAAGGACCAGTCACATATTTTACCGACACTGAGGACACCACACATCCTCGCTGGCGGCTGAGTGCGATATGACTGGCTCGCCGGCTTTTGGATTGATTGAATTCGGCCAGCTGGTTGGTGACTGGCTGGCCGGTCAATGGATTGATTGCATTTGGCCTTGCTGGCCCTTACAGCCGGTCGGACCTTCTGGCCGACAGGCGTTTGGAGCCGGCTGGTGGGGCGCGCTGGGCGCCACCCACGGGACCCCCTTCGTTTCGGGCAAACTGGGGCTGCACTCCTTTAGTGCGCACGCCCGCCCATGCTTTGTTCTGAGAGACATGCTTTGCTTTTGGACCGTTCTGTGGCTACCGGCAGTCCGATGGGGAAACGCATGCTTTGGGGCGCCTCGGGTGCCCCGACGCGAGTATATAGTGTGTGGGTGTCGTCGCCACCGGGGGAGACGAAAGGGGCAACCACAGACACAGACCAAAGACACTGTTTACCTTTTGTACCCTCGATCCCCACCGACGTCGCGCCCATCTTCTTCCCCAGACCCATCCCCGTCGAGACCACCGTCCCCTTCCCCGTGCCCCGCCGCCCTATTGGCTAGCAGGGCCCGCTGACAACCCCACGAGTACGTTGAGGGATCCCCGGTTTTGGGTGGGTCCTCACAGGCGCGGGGGGAGGACCCCCCGCACCACGGCCGCGGCCGCGGCCGCGGCCTTGGACGTCGCCGGCGACGTTGCCGCCAGCGGCCGCGCCGGGGTGCTGTGGCTTTTGGCGTTGGTGGCAGGCACCGGGCGGCTGCTGCTGCGGGTGCGGCTGCGGGGGGGCCTGCTGTTGCTGGGCGCGGCGCGCACGGCCGCCACGTCCGTGTCTGTCGCCGCCCGGGCCGCCGCCTGGGCCGCCACCATGGCCACCGCCACCGCCGCCGCCGTGGCCGCCACCCCCGGGCTCCCCGCCCGGCACAGCGCCGTTTCCAAAGCGGCCGTCTTGAGCGTCGTTGCGGTAGGAAACCTCCGTGCGCACGTGGTCGCGGGCCCCAAACCCTGCGCGGTCGGCGGCGACGCGGACGTTGTACCGGGGAACGGCAGGGGAGTCGCGACCTGCGCCGCGGTTGAGGAAGAGGTCGCGGTAGAGGTTGTGGCCAAACGTCTTGTACCGGCGGAGGTAGAGAAGGATGTCGTAGGACGCCGACTTGGACGCCAACAGCTGGTAGACGGCCGTCCGCCAGGTTGCCACGTGGTCGCCGAGGTCGTCGGGTTTGACGGTACCGCGGCAGATGCTCTTCTCCAACTCCATAAGCCCATTGATGATGACGCCAAGACACGCGCGGGTAGTGCAGATCGCGGTGGCCTCCCGGTGGGCGTTGGAGTTCTCGGGGAAAGCGCCGACAAGCTCCGTGTCGCTTCGGACGAGGTAGGGGCGCGGGTAGATGGAGTACGCGCCGCTGGTGCCCAACCCGGCCGGGAGGTTGTACCCACGGATGGAGGGGTGGCCGATGAGAGCGGCGTAGATGCCCGCGCGGCTAAACTCGTCCTCCATCGGGCCGCGCTTGGGCAGGCCGGCATCCAGGTCGTCCTCGCTGCTCCAGCCGACGTCTGAGTGGCGATCGTCGCCGGAGGAAGGCCCGCCACCGCCCGTAAGGATCGCCGCGATGGGAGGCACCGGGGGCCCGGCACCGCCATCGCCGCCCGCTCCGCCGGGCCCATTGGCCGCCCCATCGGCGTTTTCCGGGGCTGGCGGCTGATCGCCGCCGCCCGGCAGGTCGTCCCCGGGTGGCGGGGGCGGGGGAGGGCCCGACGGGGGGGGGCGTGGGGGGGGGGGGGGGGGGGGGGGGGGGGTCAGGAGGCGGCGGGACGCCGGCGGCCACCCCGTCTCGGGGAGCCCCGCGTCCGCCCTCGCACCTGTCCGGCGTGTTGGGCGGAGCGGGTGGCGACCGGACGCCCGCAGATGGGGCCCTAGGGGGTCGCGTCACCGTCGCGCGGTAGACACTTGCACCCCCGAGGGGTAGCCCACGCGCCAAGGCCCCGCCGACCGTCAGCGAGGTAGCCGCAGGGTCCGACATGTTGCACTGGTTCTCCTGCTCCTCGTCGGCTATGGCGAGTGCCGGCACTTGCATGTGCCGGGGCAGCTCCCAGTGCAGCTCCTCATCCGTTGCGGCCGCGATGTCGCCGGTACCCTGAGCCGCGCCAACGACAAACCCACGCGCCTTCATAGGCCACATGGGGACGTCGTCTAGAAACGACGGGCCCATCCCGCAGGAAGTCCTCTCGTGACTGGGTAATCCCAGGCGCGAGAGGACGGACGTGCCGGGCAGTGCCGGCTGCGGACGCAGGCGCGTGCCCCGCTTAAGGCCCCCTGCCGCGGCCGCCCCGGTCCGTTGCCGCTGCGCCCCCGCCGCGTGCCGCCTCGGAAGCGGCGGCGGTGCCGCCTGGCAGCGCCCCGGCGTGGCCGCCAGGAATCCTCCAGAGCCCCGGCCACCGGGCGCCCACAGTTGCACCCCCCCCCAAGAGAGAGAGAGAAAGAGCTCATTACCCGAATCAACATCACTGGTGTCAAGCATTGGTACCACACAGCACCCCAGATTGGGCTGAGATAGTCTAGAATGGGCCCAGTACAAATACTCGCCGACGCGTATTGTGGTATAAAACTCGATCCTCTCAGACACGTGTCAATATCCCTCGGGGGAAAGGGGCAGGTAACACAGAAAGGGGAACTACGAGAATGGTATGCCTGTTGCCTCACGTGCCTGCTCGCAGAGCAAACAGATACGCACGGTAGTGCACACGGGGAAGAGGAAAGCAAACGCGCAGTTGTCTTTTTCCCTGAGGGCGCGGGCCAAGGGCGCCTCGCTGTCCCTCTTAACGTGCATCTGGGGGAGCCTTGGCACGTCGGCCAGGTAGCCCCCCCCATACCCCCGAGTGGTCCCGACCCGAGTCTAACCTCGTCAGGTCGGGGGCCACTATCACTACTAATTCTATTCCCACTCACTAATCTCACACTCAATTTCTCTCAAATCAAGTCCCTCACAAATATGCAAAAACCCATCAGAAATCCCTCTCTCGCGTGTGGGTAGCGTAGTCCACCGCATCCCAGTGCCGGGCACGGGCCACGGCCGCCAACCATCACCACACGGCGGGCGTGTTCTGGCACCTGGTGCCCTCTGGTCGCAGTCCCGGGTCGGCGCTAAGCCGGGGCCAGGGATGCTACATAGCTCCCTCCCTAGTCCGGCACGTCCTCGGGCCGAACCAGGTGCCACCGTGCACAGCCTCGAGCACGTCCACACCGGTGCCGAGGTCGAGTGTCTTCACCCCGGTCACGATCACCTGCTCCGATTCCTTCCCCCCCCCCTTCTCTTCTTCACCTTGGCCCTCTCGTTCCCGGAGTCTGGACGTCATGTCCAGTTCCGACATCCAAGCTGGGCCCGTGGTTCCGGCGGCGAGTGTTGCGGAGGAGAACTCGGGTAGTCGCGCCCCTCTCCTGCCTCCGGTTCCTCGAGTGTCGGTGCCGGCGTCGGTCGCCACGGCGGAGGCGAATCGGGTTCCCCCGGCTTCTGCGTTGCACCCGGTCGAGACCCCCCCGGTGGGTCTCCCGGAGATGCTTCTTGGCCAGGATCCTCTGGCGGGCCGGCGCTGCTCCACGGTGGTCGGCAACGCCAGCGCGGCCCAGTGCCAACAGGATTGTTTGGACATCTGGCGCAAGGAACTCCAGCGCGGGGTCTTGACCGAGATGGACAAGGCACGTCTTCATACGGCGGACCAGATGCGCCTGGCACAAGACCGCTCCCAGAGCTTCTCGGGTTCCTCTTGGGTTGCTCGTCTGGAGGATCTCCCCTTCGCACTGGTACTGGATCTACCCTTGACCGAGCGTCGCGTGTCCGCGTCCGTTCTCCGGTGGCCGGAGGAGGAAGGGTACGTCCACCGGGCGCTCAAGGTCTGGGACGAGGCGCTCAAGGGGTCGGGGAGCCTGATCTGCGATCCCCGTCCGAGCATGGTCGCTCTGGAGCCGCCTTTCCTGACCCGGAAGTATTCCAAGTTGTCGCCGGCGCGGGAGCAAGGCGAGCGACGCGGCCGCCAGCGTGACTTCATCGTGAGCTGCAATCATCAGGTGTTCTGGAAGCTGGACAAGGCCAACCGGGCAGCGTACTACCCCAAGGTCATCCCGCAGCAGCAGGAAATCGATATCCCAGTCGGGTTTGCTCCATCCAGCATCCCCTTCACCTGGTACTTCTTGGACGCCTTGACCCAGGCGTCGATCAAGGGCTTCTTCCACTCGATCCCGTACATGATGTACACCTCTGAGTTGACGGTCTTGGCGGCCAACCACTGGCTCCACGAGGTCTTAGCGTCCAACCGGCTTTGGTTCCTCCCCGACCTCCTGATGGTCTGGATCGTTGACAAGTTGACCGTCGACTTCCTGTGCAGCCAGGACGAGGAGTACAAGAAGCTCGTCTAGGCGATGATCGACTTCCGGCGTCGTCTGCCGGTGCAGGATCGAAGCTTCTTGAACGCGATTGCCGACCAGAACAGCCCGCGTCGGGATGGCTCCGGTTGGGTGCAGGTGGTCTACCAGTCTTCTCCGGCCAAGGTGCAGCTGGCGACGCCGCTTCCGGCGTGGCCGCAGCTAGGTAGCTTTCCTGCTCCGGTTGCTCTTGATCTCCTGCCGACTGGGCCGCCGGTGCAAGAGTCGGGATGGGCCGCGGCGGTCGGTCGGGCGTCTGCGGCGGCTCCGCTTGCTCCAATTGCACCTGTCGCCCCGGTGGCTTCACCTGGACCGTCGCCGGCGCGTTTACGTTCTACTCCGTCTGTGCCGGTGCTTCAAGCTCCTCCGGCACCGCGCTTGTCTACAGCGAGACTTGGCGTGGCCGTCCGGTTGCCGACTACTCCGGCCATTCTACCTCGGACGCCTTCTTCCAACGTCGGCGGCCATGTGCCTCCACTAGAGTTGGGGACTCCGGTTTCTGGGGCTGTTGTAGACCGTCCAGTAGTGGCATCCTCGGGGCGGTTCGAGATCCCGCCGCCGACTCTGCGCCTTACCCGGTTCCGGGTACCTGACTGGTACCTGAACCAAGGCGGTCCGACATGCGACCAGTACGACGTCGGTATGATTGAAGACCAGCTGGGTCGTCTTCCGGTGCAGGTTGAAGGCGTCGGGTCTTCCCTGGTGCTGGGTACTTACGCCCGCGTCTTGAACAACGTGGTTGACCGGGTGTTTGCTTGCGCGGACAGCGGCCAGATGTCGGACAGCCCGGTGGTTGGTCAACTCCTGGCGACTTTGAAGCGGCACGGCTTGGCCCAGCAGTGGTCAGAGACCTTCACTGGCTTCCAGGGGCGCCGACAGGCATATCTGGATGGGCGGGAGCCCCTGGCAACTACCGGTACTACTCCGTTGGCGTCATACCGGGATGCACCGCGCCCACCGCACTACGTCATCCCGCCTTCCTCCGGTTCCCGTCGTGCCGCGGAGGCAGCGCTGAAGGACGCTCCCGCGGCGCAGCGTCCGCGACGGGAGTAGTACTTGGAGGCAAGGAGGGTGAGAGTCTTGGCAGAAGCGAGGAGGGAAGAGGCGGAGAGAAGGGTTGCTCGAGCGGGTGCTTGTCTTTCTTGATTGTTCCATGCTTGCATTGCGTGTTTTCCTTGATATACCCGTTCCCTTCTTCTCAATCCTCTTGTTCCGCACCCGTTGCGGGTGAGCTCGGCTCGTCCTGAGGGTCTTGATCGGCCCCGTCCTCCTGGTCCTCCTCTGAGTCTGACTCCAGGATCTTGCCGGCTCTGGCCATCGGAGTACCCTCAACCCCGTTCCGTCGCGTGTAGGCGCAGACGTCCGCACTGGGTAATGTAGCATAATACATAATCACCGATCGGCTTACCTAAAAAGGTAGGTACTCGTAATGAGATGGGGCCAAAACCCCAAATCTGGCTCGAGATGTAAAGGGATTTCACCCGGTTGCCTAGTGGTTTGAGCGCGCCATTCCGCTTACTTCTCAAGGGCCCGGGTTCGATTCGGACTCTCCGACATCTACTTTTTCGTTATTCCACAATGGTGGAGCAGCAGGGGATCTCCCACGTGCGAACAGGGCCGAAATACACGTGGCATCATGCAACGTGCGAACAGGGCCGAAATACACGTGGCGGGAACCGCCTGTAAGGAATGACGAGGAAATAGGTGTCGTTGCTGGAATTGGGGAATTCCAGATGGAGAGGGCCGGGGACTTAGGCCGAATCGGGGACGATTCGGACTTAAGGAGGGAGTTATGTAGCATAATACATAATCACCGATCGGTTCACCTAAAAAGGTAGGTACTCGTAATGAGGTGGGGCCAAAACCCCAAATCTGGCTCGAGATGCTAAGGGATTTCACCCGGTTGCCTAGTGGTTTGAGCGCGCCATTCCGCTTACTTCTCAAGGGCCCGGGTTCGATTCTGACTCTCCGATATCTACTTTTTCGTTATTCCACAGGTAACCGGTTTGAGGGTTCCCAGGTATCATCTGCCGGGTTAGTACCGAACCAGCGTACTCGCAGGTACAAGCGCCCGTCTCTCCAGGCATGGTCGACAAACTTGACGTAGACATATTCCCGGCCTTCTTCTTGGGATAGCCAGGGTACTGCGGCCCGCTTGCGCCGGGTCAAGTCCCGTTTGCTTGGCGGTGGAGCTCGGGTGACATGGTCGCTGCTCACCCGGTACGGGGAGCCATCCACGTCTAGAAGGAAGGTCCAGCCATCCGTATTCAGGATCTCATAAGGTCCATCCGTCTTAGAGTCCAGCTTCCCCCAGGTCTTGCTATGGTTGTCCACAAAAACCCAGTCGCCACCACCCAGTTCCTTGATCTTTTCCCGGACTCCCTTGTCGTAGTCCCGCTTGTATCGCTCCTGGGTCTTCGAGATTGACTCCTTCACTCTGGGGAGCAGGAGCTTCAGTTGTTCCAGGAACTCATCCTTGGCCTTGGGACCGGACTTCAATGCAGGCTGGAGACCGTCTGGTATTTTTTCCAGGGAGAAGTTGGTCAGCCGCCTTGGGGTGACAAAGTCGAGTGGAGCGACCCCCGTTGTCCGGTGAGCTCGGGAGTTGTAGGCTAGAGTGAGGACAGCCAGGAGCTCATCCCAGTCTTCTTGGTGCTCCTCCACGTAGTGCCGTAGCATGTCCACTAGGGTCCGGTTGAATCAATCCACCTGGCCGTTCGTTTGAGGGTGGTACGTCGTGGTGTACAAGTTCTTGATGCCCATCAGGTCACAGACTATTTGGAAGAACAGGAATGCAAACTGGGGGCCATTGTCTGTTAAGACGGAGTCTGGAGGGCCGTAGGCAGCTATCCAGTACTCGCAGAAGGCTGACGTGGCATCCGGGGCCGTGATGGTCCTCAGCGGGATCGCTCGAGTGAACTTGGAGAACCGGTTACAAATGATGAGCAAGTATATGTTGCCACTGGATGTTTCAGGTAGGGGCCCCAGGATGTCCATGCTTAAGCTTGCAAAGGGCTCCGCCGCCGGGAATAGGCGTAGCTTAGAAGTCTTCTTCCTCTGGGACAACCGGTTCCTTGCACAAGAAACACAAGCCTCCAGGTGCTTATGGACGTCACTGGCCATGGCTTCCCAGTAGTAATGTCGTCGCATTGAAGCATACATCCGATTGATGCCAGGATGTCCGGCCTGGGGAGACGAGTGTTCCATGCGTAGGATGTCAGCTCGCAGACTTCGGGGTACGTAGACTTGAGTTGCCCCATCAAAGGGTGACACCCGTACCAGGAGTCCATCTGTAGACTCGGAGAAGCGACTGTTCCGGTTCAGGTCCATTTGGTGGCGAAGCTCCAAGCATTGAGGATCCGTCAGTTGTGCCTCCAGCATCCGGTGAATGGTCACCGGTTGATGAGCTTCAGGTGTCTCATACAGGGGAGCATGCCAGCCACGTCCAACATTCGGGAGGATGAAGCAAGGTATTTCCTCCGGAATAGGACCGGTGTCGGCTGCAGGAGTCTCCAGCCGGGACATGGTGTCGGCGCAGTGGTGCTCCCTCCCTGCTCTGGTGCACACCATGTACTTGAACTCTGAAAGGCGTAGGCGCCACCGGGCGACCCTTCCTTGGCTGCTGTCCATACATAGCAGCCACCTTAGGCTGGCGTGGTCCGTCCGGATGAGGAACTCTTGTCCTTCAAGATATGGACGTAGCAGGAAGCAAGCCCACACGACCGCCAAGCACTCGCGCTCCGTCGTGGAATAATTCTTCTCGGCTGGAGTCAGGACGCGACTGTAGTAGCCTATCGGGAGGAAGTGCCCATCAGGTTGCTGTTGGAGTAGTGAGCACCCCACCTGGACGCCACAGGCATCAGTCTCCAGAACAAACTGGCCCTCCCGCTTGGGTAACGCCAGTACTGGAGTGGTGGTCAGGCGCTTCTTGAGCTCTTCGAAGGCCGCGGTCTGCTTCTCGTCGAACACCGGGAGTTGTGCGGGAAGCTTCTTGCTGATAAGCTTGGTCAGTGGCCGGGCAATCAAAGCATAGTCCCGTACGAACCGGCGATAGACGTTGCACATACCCAGGAAGCTCTTGAGTTTCGTCTGGGTTTTAGGTTGCCGTGCATGCCGGAGGGCCTTGATGTTCTTCTCATTGACTCGGAGCTCCCCCGGACTCAGAACGTGCCCCAGGTACTCCACCTCAGTTTCAAACAGGTGGCACTTCTCGGCCTTCAGGGTAACTCCAGCCTTGGACAGGAGGGCCAGGACCTCTCGAAGGTGCTCCAGGTGTTCCGCTGGGGTCTTGGAGAAAACGATAATGTCGTCCAGGTAGACCAAACATGTTCTCCACCTTAGTCCCGACAGGATGATGTCGATGGCTCTTTGGAAGGTGGCCGGAGCATTGGTGAGACCAAAAGGAAGATGCTTGCACCGGAATAGTCCCAGGCGGCACGTGAAGGTGGTCTTGTCCTTATCCTCTTCAGCCAGAGGGATCTGCCAGTAACCGGCATTACAATCCAGCGTCGAGAAGAGGGTGGCATCACCAAGAAAGTCGATGCAATCATCCATTCGCGGTATCGGGTATACATCCTTGACGGTCATCTCGTTCAGGCGCCTGTAGTCAACGCAGAAACGGAAGTGACCGCCAGGTTTCGGGACGACTACCACCGGGAAAGCCCACTCGCCATCAGATGGCTCGATAACATGCATCTTGAGCATCTTGTTAACCTGCTTCTCAATCTCATCCCGGCGGTGGGGTCTAGCCCGGTATGGTTGCAGGTGTACTGGCTTAGCTTCCGGCTTGAGTTGAATCCGGTGTAGAGTAGCGTCCATCTTGCCCAGCTCTCCCGACCACAGGTGCCGATATTCCTGGAGAAGCTTCTCCAGTGCCTCCTTCAAGTCGGGAGGGACATTTTCTTGTTTGACCTTCGGCATCCCGGGTGGTGCTTGTTCGGGCTTCGGAGTAGCGCTGCCAGCCAGCTCTTGTTTCGGAGGTACGTCTAAGGCCGTCAAGTTGGATGCCAGCTCTTGTTGCAGGTTCAAGAGGTCTTCCTTGCTCATAGCACGGGCGGACCCCCGGTAAGGCTCTGCTGTACCAACTCGGGTGCCCTTGGCGAGGGTTATTGGCTTTCGGCTCACGTTGACGATCAGCACCGAGAACGGGGTGTGCCTTTCTACCTTCTTGTGATGTCCGTGGGCCAAGTATAACCGGTGTTTCGCCAGAAATTCCTTACGTCCGTAGATCAGGCATTGACCTGCAATCCGGGTCGTTACTTGAACCTTGGTCTCCGAGCGAGGAGGTAGGAGCACCGGTTTGAAGAGATTCAAGGTAGAGGGTGGGATGCCTTCCCTCTTGTTCTTGGCTACACGAACCTTGGCGTCCAGATGCTCCAATACCGGTGACACATACCCATGGTTGAACTGGACCTTCCCTTCTCCGGGTAGGATGCTCTTGACATGCTGCTTCTGGAAGTCCCAGCCTAGGATAAGGGGGACTGATAGGGTCTTGACTACTAGAAAAGGAAAAAGCATTGGTTCATTGTTGACATAGATGGCGACGGGAAGGCGGCCCAGCGGTCGTAGGGTTTGACCTGATGCGTCGACAATGTGGGTTTTGGTAGGCGCTCTCCAGGCATGTCGACGCCAGCCCGGAGGTAACAGGTTCTCAGTGATGACGCTTGGTCCGGCTCCCCTGTCAACCACCGGCGTAACAGCTTGGGGAAGGCTATCCCCCACACGCATACGGGCGTTAATCTTGAGGTTCTCCTTACGCAGGACGAGCAAGGTCCCCTTGAACAAACAGGGTGTCCAGGCGGCTACCGGTTGGGCAGGTAACTGCCGTCCTTTCTCCCGGCACGCAAGGGGAGAACGGGTAGAAGTACCCTGCCGTTGGAGATTCGGGAAGACACTTGGGGAGAGCGCCTGCCGTACTCGTTTCCCGGGTCCGAGGAGTCCTTAGAGGTCTCGGTCTCCAGGTCGAAGTCCGTAGGAGCTTCCCTTGCCAGAGCTTCCGTGATGCTCTGTAAGGTTGCCACTCGGATTGCGTGTACCTGTGCCTTGTCCATCTTGGAGGGTGCTCGCCGGTCAGCCCAGTTTACCGCCTTTGCAAACACCAGTCCTTGACGCTTGAGTTTCTCCTGGAGATCCTTGGGAATGGTCGGGCACTGGTAGGACATGTGGTCCTCCTTCTGGCACAGCCAGCAAGACCGGAACCGCTGGTTCTTGACCTGCTTGGGGGCGACCAGGGAAGGTTGCTCCTTAGAAACGAAGCCGCCCCACTTGTCCCCTGACCCCATGGGTGAGGCCTCGCCAACTGCGAGTACCGGTACAGGGCTATCACCTCCCTTATACTTGTCGGGTCAGGGACGAACTCGCGACAACGGCTTGGGAGTTGATACCATGAGAGCTTGGAGGGCCTTGGCTTGCCGGTACTTGCCCTGGGTGTAGGCCATCAACTGCTGGAAGGTATGTTCTTGATGTTCCTGGTTGTAGTTCTCCGCATCCACTTGAAGATATTCAGGAAGCCCTTCTGAGAAGATCATCTTGAGCCTGTCCTCAGGGTAAACGTTGCCACAAGCATCGCTCATCTCCCGGACACGACGGGCGAATGCCTCTGGAGTCTCTTGTCTCTCCATGGTTGCCCGGCTCAGCCTGCCGACTGCTTTACGCAGGGAGTCCGCGTCAGCGTAGTTGGACAGGAGCCAGTTGACCGCCTCAGGATAACTCGCGACGGTACGTCCGACAATGTGTCCGGCAGAGTCTGGTAGAACCTGTGCAAACCGCTGTTCCGCTTCTCCGGTCATGAAGTTAACCAGGAGGTAGAGAGCCTTGCCCTCGGACACATCGTTGTCATTGCATGCCTTGACAAACCGGCGCAGGAAGACAAAGATAAGCGCCGGTCTCTTCCCGGAAAACTTAGGATGTCCCCCAAAGCTCGGCTGCATTCGCCGGTTCAGGGATGCCATCTTCTTGGCCATCTTCCGGGTGTAACCTTGGTCTTGGTTCTCCAGCCGGTAGTTACCCCAATACGTGACCTTGTTCAGGGTGGCATCTTCCACTTGGTGGGCAGGGAAGTCAAACTCGACTAGCCAGCGCCGGGTGGGACCGGGAGATGCATCCCAGTCATATCCCTCCTCAGAGCTGGAGGAACTGGTCTCGCTGGTGCTAGAGCGACGGCGACGACGCCGACGCCTCCGGCTGCTTCGGTTACCGGTCTTGGAGCTCCCCGCCCCATAGGATGCAAGGGGAGGAAAAGCTTGGCCGGTCCCAGGAGTCGAGGTCTCAGGGAGACCCGTAGAACCAGTCACAGCGGTGCCTCTGGCACTGCCAGTGCCCACAGGAAGAGGTGTATACACCCAGCTGCCATGTGTGGGTCCAGGAGTAAACACACCAGGGGCTATCCCTGGAGGTTGAGGAGTAGAACCGACAGGAGGGAGACGTCTGCTGCGAGCGGACTCAAACGCCGTTGACCCCGGGGTGGCTCCCACAGGAGGAACAGCCGGAGGAACGGGAGCAGGTGGTTCTTGGCCGCCTGTAGACTCCAGTCCGCTACCGGATGTCACACCCAGGTCTGCTTCACCCGTAGGGAGAACGCCGGGTTGGGCACCGTCCCCCGCGGTGACCAGGGATGCGTCAAGGGACGCGGGGTCTACCCCTTCGGGCACCGTCGTGCCAGGGAGGGTAGCCATGTTGGTCTGTTGGCAGCCACAGTCCAGTTACCTGCGTGTCCAAAGATCGCAAGACCACAAGAGAGGGGTTGGAGAGCCAGGAATGGGCTTCCCGTGAACGGGTGCAAATAATTCCCAAACCACAGAAAAAGACAGAACAGGAACAACCCAACCGCTGCTCCCAAATGTCTCTTCTCAAACACTCCGAGTAATCCCCTGCTGCTCCACCAAATATGTGGTAAAAAACTCGATCCTCTCAGACACGTGTCAATATCCCTCGGGGGAAAGGGACAGGTAACACAGAAAGGGGAACTACGAGAATGGTATGCCTGTTGCCTTACGTGCCTGCTCGCAGAGCAAACAGATACGCACGGTAGTGCACACGGGGAAGAGGAAAGCAAACGCGCAGTTGTCTTTTTCCCTGAGGGCGCGGGCCAAGGGCGCCTCGCTGTCCCTCTTAACGTGCATCTGGGGGAGCCTTGGCACGTCGGCCAGGTAGCCCCCCCCATACCCCCGAGTGGTCCCGACCCGAGTCTAACCTCGTCAGGTCGGGGGCCACTATCACTACTAATTCTATTCCCACTCACTAATCTCACACTCAATTTCTCTCAAATCAAGTCCCTCACAAATATGCAAAAACCCATCAGAAATCCCTCTCTCGCGTGTGGGTAGCGTAGTCCACCGCATCCCAGTGCCGGGCACGGGCCACGGCCGCCAACCATCACCACACGGCGGGCGTGTTCTGGCACCTGGTGCCCTCTGGTTGTAGTCCCGGGTCGGCGCCAAGTCGGGGCCAGGGATGCTACACGTATCTCGAGAACGGCGTGTACTAGACCCTCTCACAGAGGCCATTCTTCCAATTGGGGATGCACCGTCTGACCTGTATACTCCTGAACCCCCCCCCCACGACGCCTCTGGGAGGGGGTGTGCGCACTTGTCACGGTCGCCAGTATACTCGAGAAGGACTTGTGCAGAGCTACTTGTCACGACCTGAGAGCCATCGCGTACCATTGTCATGTCACGCTGCGTGTCTGGCCCACCGATCACTACGTTGACCACGCCCACTATGCTACGAACAGCGCTGAGAGCGCCTGTCAACAGACCGCGCGGCGCTCGCTGTGGTGGCTACGTCACCCACGGAAAGCACTGTACGTTGCAAGAAAGCATAGAATATACGTCCAGGACCTCCGGGGCCGCTCTCGTACCAGACCCCTCCCCGCCCCGCCTGCCCCACGCCCACGTCCACCCAACCTACAAAAAAGCGATACGCATGCAACAAGCAAGATAAGGTCAGCATCCCCCTCTGCCTGAGTAAGAAACAAGGCCACAGAAAAGACAGGACGCGCAGACAAAAAGTGAGACGCACGAGCAAGAAGGAGACCAATCAAGAGAGAAGAACACACAGCGAAAGAAAAGCAAGACGCAATTACAAAGCCAGCACACTGTAGTGGAGGCATACACGATCGCACAACGAGGAAGAGAGCGACGAAGAGGACACATGGAGAGCCATAAGACACAAAAACGCAGAGAAAAAACCAGCAGCAAGACAGCGACACGAAGAACGCCAATGAGACAGCACGAGGGATGCGGTGGTTACAAGAGAAAAACACAGACAAAGAGGATCACAGAGCAGAAGACAAAAACATAGACATAGCGTTGATCTCTTTACCACGTCTGTGTAAGGACTAAATCCTTACAGCGCAGTTCGTCTTGACTCGCTCAGAATTACCCACGGACCGGCGGATTAAATCTCAGCCGACAGCCACGGTTGCCAAGATTTGCCCGTGGCCGAGCGGATTTCGGCGCCCTCTTTCGATCCTAAACATCCAAGGTTCAACTCCACGTGGCCCTGTGATGGCAATGCACCATGACGCTGGCCGCTCTACGTTGAGGCCAACACTGTACGCGGACACGACAACGTAGCAAGGCGGCGCGTCAATGCGGCCGACACCAAGACGGCTTGACACCTAACGTAGAGGCCTCCATCCGGGGCCTCCATCCGAGGACTCCATGCGGGCCCTCCATCCGGGGCCATCATTTGGAGCCTCCATCCGGGGCCTCCATTTGGGGCCTCCATTCGGGGCCTCCATCCGAGGCTGCCATGCGGACGAATCTGAGACCGACATCCGTGGTTCCAGAGGGTCCCATGCCCACGCGAAGCACCCGTGCCGACGCCGGGTCCTCGGACAGCCATGGAACTCCTCTGAAAACGCCCTGTGAGAGAGGGGGTGACCGCCCCCGCCGATTTCAAGGCACCTGGTGCCCGACCTTTAGGAGACTGCGCGGAGGGCCTTCTGAGAGACCCCCGAGGGTATATGTACGGAGTGACCGAGGGCGAGGGCAGAGGGAGGGGAGGGGCAGACCATCGACCATCGAACCCGAGACCCCAAGCAAAGACCACTTTACCTTCGACCACCTGCCCACCGTCAAGCTCACCCCCACTGCACACCCCATACCCTCGACACCCTTCTTCTTCCCCGGACCTTCCACCGCTCCACCAAGAGTACGCGACCGTCGCCCTTAGCGAGTGCTGTGTGGAGTGGGCGCGGGGTCGGGACGTGCGTGTGTGCGCGAGTGTGCGCGTGCCTGCCCGCCGACTGGCCCTGCAGTCTGGCGACAAACACATACTGCGAAGCCAGCACACAAAAACCTAGACGGATGGGAGCAGCACAACCGACAAAGCGACCGCACCCACCACTAGTCCCCGAGACGAAGGCGCACGTTGACGAACGCCACCCGCACGACGACAGCTACACACGCAAAAGAACAGACCGATGCGGGCGCGAAGTCACAGGCAGAATAGATCCATGCGAAGCAAGGGAGGGGGTTTGGAGTGCGCGGGAAGGAGCAACACACAAGGTGCAACATGCGGGTTGAGGATAGAGCATGGTGCGGACAACAGAGACGGAGGAGCGGGGCAGAGACGGAGGGACAGCTGAGCGCGCGAACGAAGTGAAAGAGGCCTGGCATGACGGCCCGTGGCGAGGCCTGCTCCCCATCAATGGGCTTGAATGCCGTGAGCGGGACGTGGGGAGGAGCGACTGGTGGTGTCTGTGATATTGACTGCTCCTTGGGTGTGCTGGTCGCCAGCTGGGTTCTGAGAGGCCAGCCACCTGAAAGCGTCACAGCTGCGGGGCGGGTGGCCGCGGGGGCGGGGCGAGAAACGAGTGGTGGTAGTGGACGTCTCTGCTCGAGGTGCAAAGGTATTGTACAAGCTCAGGGGGCGCGCGCGGGCACGAAGCAGCGGACACGTATAAATGAATAACCTGGGGAGTACACCCGCGCGCGCACTGGAGCAACGCAAGAATGAAAGGAGGGTGGACGGTACTGCTCAGAAATGTGAACTGAGTGCCCTCTTGACAGGCGGTTTCTGTGCGCAGAGGGCTTGCCCGAGCGCAAGGCAACCTTTCAGACGAGGGTGGAGTGCCTCCTGGACTGACACGCCACTAGGGCGGGGGCGGGGGGCGGGGGGGGGGGGAGGGGCGATGGGAGCTGCGACACAAGCCCGACTTGATTGTGCAGCGTTCATTGCGCACACGTGTCGAACGCGCGGGGGCGGGGGGAGTGAGGGGCGGGCGCACGACCTGGATCGGTCGTGAACTCCCATTGGACGAGCGATCACGACTGCGGCGAAGGTAGGGAAGGAGAGGCCCGCTCGGGTGGGTGCGGTCGGAATGAGCCTGTTCGGTGCCCCTGGGTGTGGAAATCAGAGGGGCGCTCGGCAGTTGAACTTGACGTCGATTGGACGAGCACGTTCCATGCAACCGGGAGGGATGAAAAAGAGGGCGGGGCGAGAGTGGAAAGAGGACAGGTGTCGAGCAAGCCCAGGGGAACAAATCTCACAGGGCCCACTGGTCGAGTGACCTGAATGCCCATTGGACGAGCGCCTTCCATGCCTGCGGGGCACGTAAAAAAGAGGGAACGCCTCAGGAAGGGTCTCAGGACGCCCTGGGCAGGCGCGTCACAGGCCCCTGGGTGGAGCGTCTGCATGAACGGAGGGAGCCGCACTCTGGGACCCGCGCGGCGTGCCTGATTCTGGAAGTGTGACAGGTGTGGCGTGGAGTGGCTGGGAGTCGCCTGCGGCGTGTGAGATTTCTGTCCACAATAGTACTTGTAGCCCGCCTTCGGACTTCTCGCAGACGTCCTGGCATCCAGGAGATGAGATTTTTGACCAGTGCCGCACTTGTAGCCTGCCAGCAAGCCGTTCGCAGGCGTTCCTGTCACTCGAAAGGTGAGATTTCTGTCCAGAAGCGCATTTCGTGCGCGCCTTCAGAGCCCGAGCAGGCGGACGGGGCCCCCTCTGCCTGTGGGAGGGGTCTCAAGGCAGGCCTGGCGACCGGGAGCGTCGTCCAGATGTCCTGATCTTCGTGCGAAATGAGGATTGCGGGACTTGTAGCCCACTCTCCTGACGGACCCAGCTCCTTCGGTCCTCCAATTCGAACCACCAGCAGACCACAAGTCGTCACCAGTAGTCGAGCTACCGTACAGTACAGTGCAGTACAGAAAATAGCCACTAGTACAGCCCAGTATACCTTACCACGGGTGGTACGTTTTCCCGACGATATAATTCTTACATAGCATGAGGAAGTTTGTTGCCAGTGCTTGCTAGGAATGTGGTGCCACCTGTTCATCACTGACGGTCGTGCAACGCCCCATGATGTCGACGTCGACCGCGTGTTGTCCGGTGCTCTGCATCGCCGGCGCGTCGCTGGGCAGAGCAAGATCACACTGCCTCTGCTGCAGCTGTCCAGGGGGGGGAGCCCGTCCGGACCGCGATCACCCCGTCGCCGTGCCCACCGCTGCCGCTGCTACCACTGCCGCCGCCGCCGCCGAGTCAGACGCTGTCTGCGTGAGCCGAGGCGGCGGGGTGGCCGCCATGTCGACCAAGCGCCGCGATGATCTGCTGGTGCTCCAGCGCGAGGCGCAGGCCCGCTGGGACGCGGAAAAGATTTTTGAGGAGGACGCCCCCGCCCCCGCCGCCGGCGGGGCCGGCGGTGGGGCTGTGGACCCGCCCAAGTACCTCGTCACTTTCCCCTACCCCTACATGAATGGGTTCCTCCACCTGGGCCACGCCTTTTCGCTGTCCAAGGCCGAGTTTGCCGTCGGCTACCGCCGCCTTCAGGGTGACCGGTGCCTCTTTCCTTTTGCGTTTCACTGTACGGGCATGCCCATCCAGGCGTGTGCGGACCGGCTGCGGCGGGAGATGGAGCAGTATGGCAGCCCGCCAGTGTTTCCAAAGGATGACGAGGTCGCCCCGGCTGGGGGCGCCCCCGCCGCAGCAGGCGGCGCGGCGGGCGGCGGCAAGCCCGCTGCTCGGGGCGGCAAGTCCAAGGTCGCTGCCAAGGCGGGCAAGGCGAAGTACCAGTGGGAGATCCTGGCCCAGTCGGGCATCCCCGAAGCCGACATCCCCGCGTTTGCAGACCCCCTCACGTGGCTCCGCTTCTTCCCGTCCGAGGGCGTTGCGGACGTGCGGGCGCTGGGCGTCAAGGTGGACTGGCGGCGGGCGTTTATCACCACGGACGTGAATGCGTACTACGACTCGTTTGTGCGGTGGCAGCTCAACACGCTGCGGGGGCGGGGGAAGGTCAAATTTGGCAAGCGCCTGGCCGTCTGGTCGTCCCTCGACGGCCAGCCGTGTGCGGACCACGACCGCGCGTCGGGGGAGGGTGTCGGGCCGCAAGAGTACACGCTGATCAAGATGGAAGTGGTGCCCGAGGAATGCCCGCCCGGCCGCCTCCCGGACGTACTGGCCGGGCGGAAGGTCATTCTGGCTGCCGCTACGCTGCGGGCAGAGACGATGTACGGCCAGACCAACGTGTGGGTGCTGCCGACTGGGGATTACGGGGTGTACCCCGTCGCTGACGGGACTCTGTGGGTGGTGTCGCCGCACGCGGCGGCCAACATGGCACATCAGGCGCTGTTTAGCGCTGAGGAGGCAGACTTTGGCAGGGTCCCGCCACCCGTGGCCATGCTCAAGGGCGAGCAACTGCTGGGCCTGTCCCTGCGCTCCCCCCGCGCCCCCCGCGCCATCCGCGTGCTGCCGCTGTTGACGGTGTCCATGTCCAAGGGCACCGGCGTGGTCACATCCGTGCCGTCTGACGCGCCCGACGACTACCGGGGCCTGCGGGACCTGCAGGAAAAGCAGCCGCTGCGCGCTAAGTTGGGTGTCGAGGATTCGTGGGTGGAGGATGTGCAGCCTATTCCCATTATCCACACCCCGGGCTATGGGGACCTGGCCGCTGTGGCGGCGTGTGACCAGTTTGGTGTCAAGAGCCAAAACGACCGTGTCGCGCTGGACTCAGCCAAGGAGGATGTGTATAAGAAGGGCTTTTACTCGGGCACCCTGCTGGTGGGCACCCACGAAGGGATGGGCGTCGAGGAGGCCAAGCCGCTTATACGTGCCGAGATGATTGCCGATGGGACAGCGGTCAGCTACGCAGAGCCTGAGAAAACGGTCATGTCCCGCTCTGGCGGCGAGTGTGTGGTCGCGTGGAGTGACCAGTGGTACCTGACGTACGGGGAGGAGGAGTGGCGGACGGCGACGGAAGGCGCACTGGCCGCGATGGAGACGTACGCGCCCGAGACGCGGTCGCGCTTTGAGGAGGCGCTCGCCTGGCTGCGCGAGTGGGGCTGCTCTCGCCAGTTTGGTCTGGGCACCCGCCTGCCCTGGGACGAGCGGTGGCTGGTCGAGTCTCTCTCCGACTCGACCATCTACATGGCGTTTTACACTGTCGCTCACCTGCTGCAGGGAGGGACGGCCAACATGGACGGGTCTAAGGCAGGGCCGGCTGGCGTTGCGGCCGCCGACCTCACCGACGCTGTGTGGGACTATGTGCTGCTGGGCACTGGCGACCCAGCCGCCCTGCCTGTTCCCGTCAACGTGGTCATGTCTCTGCGCCGCGAGTTTTCGTACTGGTACCCTGTGGACCTGCGGGTGAGCGGTAAGGACCTCATTCGCAACCACCTCTCCTTCTTCATCTACACCCACGTGGCAATTTTCCCGCGGGAGCACTGGCCGAAGGCAGTGCGGACGAATGGCCACCTGCTGCTCAACGCAGACAAGATGTCCAAGTCTACTGGCAACTTTATGACGCTTCGTGAGGGGGTGGCCAAGTACTCGGCCGACGCGGTGCGCTTTGCGCTGGCGGACGCGGGGGACACGGGGGAGGACGCCAACTTTGCCAAGGCGACCGCCGATGACGCGGTGCTGAAGCTGACCGCCCTGCTGACGCTTGTTACCGAGGGTGCATCTGTGGCGGCGACCATGGTGTCCGACGATGTGCCGCCGCGGTTTGCAGACCGGGTGTTTGGGGCTCAGCTGGAGAAGGCGCTGGTGGCCACGAACGCCGCGTACGACAAGATGCTGTACCGGGAGGCGCTGAAGGTTGGCTTCCACGAGATGCAGACCGCGGTGGGCATTTACCGCGTTGCGGTGGGGGCAGACAAGACCACGGACACTTTGTCGCGGATGCGCGGGAGCCTCTTCCGTCGCTTTGTCGAAGCCCAGACCGTGATGCTGGCGCCCATTTGCCCTCACGTGGCGGAGAAGCTGTGGGCGGTCGGGCTCGGCAAGACCGAGTCGGTGATGCACGCGCGCTGGCCAACGGCGGCCGTGTCAGAGAGCGATGGCGCGCTACTGGAGGCGGCCGCATACCTGGACAGCCTCCTCCACCGTGTGCGGGTGGCGCAACAACCCAAAAAGGCGCGGGGCAAGGGCAAGGCCCCTCCGGCTGCCGATGCACCGCGCCCCAACACCCTCGTGGTGCACGTGTGTGTTGAGACCCCCGTCTGGCAGCAGGCCGCGTTGGCCACTCTGCGTGGTGCCTGGGACGCCGACGCGCGCACCTTTGCGTCGGACCTGCCCGCGCGGATCAAGACGGCCATGCCTGCCGACGTGCAGGCGGGATGGAAGAAGAGCATGAAGCGGGTCATGCCGTTTGTCGCCATGGTGCGGGACGAGGTTCTTGCCAGCGGCGAGGGCGCCCTGACCCGCTCGCTACCGTTTGTGGAGCGCGAGGTGCTTGAGGAGAACCGGTCGTTTGTGACGGAGCAGCTGGAGCTGTTCACCCTCGAGGTGGCCGACGCCGTCGCTGCCTCGACCGGCGCCGCGGCCGACGCGTTGCCTGGTAAGCCGTCGTTTGAGCTGCGGCATGAGCCGCCTGCTGAGGCCGCGTAGCTAATAGGGCCACTCTGCGGTGAGGTGGAGAGGGCAGGGGGACCCGTGTGGTGTGATGGGATTGGACCGTTGAAAGCAAGTAAGCGCCACCGTTCCCTTTTTCATCTTCCATGCGCGGCTCTCATCTTCCATGCGCGGCTCTCTTGCATCTTCCATGCGCGGCTCTCTTGCATCTTCCATGCGCGACTCTCGCTCTGCGTGGCTTCGTCCGTTGCGCCCACTATCCCACCTTGCTGCGCTGTTGCATCCGTTTAACGTTCTCCCTCTGTGTCCTTCACGCCCGCGCCCCCCCCCCGGCCCGCCGCCGGGCCGGGAGGGCTGTGGACAGCCACAGCCCCCGCCACACACTGGGAGGCTCAGCGTGCATCGGGTCGACAGCCCCAGCCCACGCACCCCGGCGAGAGCCCCCTATCACGGGCCGCTCGCAGCAGGAAGGGGGGGACCCGTGTCGTCCAGCGGCGTGGTGTCCCTGCTGGCCGCCCCGGCCGCCTCCGCGCCGCCGCCGCTGCCCTCTGCCGCCCCACGCCACCGCCGCCGCGGACGGAGCCGCCGCGGCGGCCGGGGGGGGACCCCGTCGCGCGGGGCCGCCACGCCGCCACCGGCCGCATCATGGCACCCGCCACTGGCCAGGCCTTGACAGTGGACAAAGAAAGAAGAGTCATAGAACAGCCCGCGCCTGCCCGGCTGTGCCCCCCACGCCCCCTCCCCCCCTCCCCCTCCATCCCGCGCCACCGCCGTATCCCGTTGTGCAATCGTGACCACGGCAGCGGCACCCGACCCTCTCGCCGACCGCGGCCGACCGCCACCCCCTGCTGCCGCCCCAGCCACGGACGGCACTCACCCATCGGCTAGGTGACCCCCCACTGCTCCACCCGAGTCTGCCAAGACAGTGGCGATGGCGGTGGCAGCGTCGGCACCCTCCCGCTGTGCTGCGCCGGCAGTATGGGGGGCTGCCCCACGGGCTGGCTGTCCGGGTAGCGTGCAGGCGGAGGGGGGGCACGGGTGGGACGGGAGTACCGCCCTCGCCGCGGGTGAATTTCATCCACAAACAAGCAGTCGTCGCTACCACCAGGGTCTTGTTCACCGGAACACCCAATCGCGTCTGTATAGCGTCCCCCCTCATCCCCCCGCAAACGACGCACACTTAGGGCCTAGGTGTTTGCGCTTGCAGCATCTCTTCCCGGTCAATGGTGCCCGAGCCGTCACGGTCGAGGCGCTCAAAGTTGCGCTGGATCTCGTCGAGGTCCTCCTGCGCGCACTTGCCCGTCTTGAGCAGCATCATTCGCATGTATTCGTACTGGCTTACCGTGCCGTCGCCGTCCTGGTCAAGGATGGTAAAGTCGCGTTCGGTGAGGTTGGCCGACAACAGCCGTGCCGACGCGCGGCGCTGCTTGGCCCGCAACCGCGTGTCAGTGTAGTCAGCAAGGACTTTGGCGAGGCCAAGGGTGGAAAAGATGAGCCAGACGGTGGCAAACAGGCGCGACGCGGGTGTGGATGGGTCCAGGTCGCCAAAACCAATGGTCGTGGCGGACATGCACACCAGGTACACCGAGTCGACGATGGAGAGGCCCTGGAGGGCGGAGAAGACGACCGCACCCGCCAAGAGGACCAGCATGTAGAGCGCGGTGGTGACCGCCAGGTGACGCCACTCCTCGAGCGTGATGTGATCGGCCAGCTTAGCCTCCGCCGCGATGCCCGTGACGGGGTTCTCCGCGTCGAGATCGAACGACGATTGGGAAGAGGTGTCGGCATCAGAGTCGGCCTCTCCGTCAAACATGCTGCCAAGGACCATCTCTTCCTGCCGGTCAACGATGAAGCCAATAATGTAGTTGAGCGCAGCGGTGATCAGCGCGATGGAAACAAACGCAAAACAGCATGTAAACACCTTGGTCGAGTTGTGCGTCGGCACGAGGTCGCCAAAGCCTACAGTGAGGAGCTACGTGTGGGAAGGGGGTATTGGCAACAATGGTCGGCGGCGGCCAACGATACGAGAGGTGAGAGACGAGACAACAGTAGCAAGTATTCTGGCGGCGCTGAAGACAACGCTGTTAGAGCCCGCCCGTCGACTCTGACATCCCTACACACCCCTCAAGCCGGCACCGTTGCTCAAGAGCTCTCCCCACCTCCCCACTTCCCTCCCGCTTGCCCCTTGAAACAGCCTCGCAACGTACCGACACGACCGTAAAGTAGACGCAGTCAGTCCAAGACCAGCCCTCAAGCTGATGGTACACCACCACCGCCGTCGCAATATGTGCCGCCACCGCGGCGGCCGACAGAGCCAGCAACCGGGAGGTGTTCTCATCTTCGTCAGCCAGCGACGACAGCAGCGCAGCGACGCGCTCGTCTTCATCATCGGCCGCATCGTCCCGGACGGCGCTGCGCGCATCATCATTGACCAGCTCGTCGTCCGACGCGGTCACCGAGCCGGCACGAGTCGGTGGCATGGCGGCCGTCGATAGACGAGTGCGGAGCTTCTCCCTCGCCTTCGCTGACAGGCCAAGGCGGGCGGCCATCTTTTCCACCCGCCGCTGGTGGGCCTCGGAAGGAGCGACGTGGCCGCCGCCGCCACCGACACCGCCTCCACCACCGTAGCTGCCGTCGGTCTGAATGCCGGGGTGGGTGCTCGAGCGGACAACGTGGGACGCCGTGCGGAAGGGGTGGAAGGTGGAAAAGCGGGCGAGGCGGCCACCGCAGCCGACGTCGCGGTCCCCATTCACGCCACGACCGCCGCCGCCGTCGCCGCCGGCGGGAGCCCCATCCGGTCCCCCGTCGAGGGCGCCAAAGTGGTCGCGACTGACCTTGCCGGCCGGCCGCTCCGACGGCTGCCGCAGCAGCCGCGACCGCTCCGTCACGGGCCAGGGGGGAGACGCCATAGTGCCGACAATTGCGCACAGGGGGCGTGAGGGAGGGAGAGGTCACCGCCGCTGGGGGCGGGGGGGGGGGGGGGGGGGGCGCGGGCGTCGACTGTCGTCGGTCGGCAGCGGTGGCCCCAGAAAGGGGGGGGAGCGCCGCCTGCCCTACCCCCCCGCGCACTGTGAAACAGAGGGCAGGGAGCCAGGAGCGGGAAGGCCGCGGTGGAAGGAGGGGGGCGGTGGGGGGGGAGGCGCGGTAACAAAGGACGATTGAGCTGACCGGGGGATGCAGAGGAAGGCAGCAGGTAGAGTAAGTTGGGGGGGAGGAACGGCCGTGCGTGTGCCGTTGTTCAGAAGCGCAAGCACACGCTCGCGCGGGGGGGGACCTGCAGGCCATGCACTGGACTCCTGGGCGGCGGCGGGAGTGCATGTAGCACGGGAACGAGCCAGGGGACGGGACATGCGGCGCAGGGGGCCCCCATCGGGGGGTGGTTGGTCGTTTTCGGCCAGAAAAACCCATCCACCGCGCGGACCGCGGTCGGTCACTGCTTAGAGCATGTCTATCGGTGGAACCCAAAACCCATACTATTATGGGTTATAGCTCAGATCATGTCTATCGGTGCACCTATAACCCATAAAAAATAGCTCTGAGCTATCTGCGGGGCCAAATCCGGGCTCGGATAGCGCAGAGGATAGCTCAGAGCTATCCTCTGAGCTACTATAGCCAAGCCAATCAGATGGTTCCATCCCAGGAATGAGCGGCGGTGGCACAATTTCTGTTCAGAAGTAAAGAAGAAGTGGCACAAATATGGTCAGAGTGACACTCGCAACTGCAAAGCCCGCCTGTCCCTCCGTCCAACCCATGGCACTACCCGCCGTCTTCGTTGGAGCTGCGACTCTCGAGTGGCCGCCCCCCCTTCGCATGTCAGCGAGGACCATGGCATCGTCGGCGGACAGCCCGAGTTCCCCCGCCGTGACTGATCCCATTCCTGTGCCTGCCTCTCCCCGTTCTCGTTCATCTGGTCCGCCGGATTCAACGGTGTCGCCTGCAGCGAGCGCCACCACTGCGCGAGGCCCCAACATTTCCCCCGAGGAGGACCTGGCTTTGGCGCGGTCGTGGATCAACGTGTCGGAGTATATTGTCGACATGGACAGGGACTGCTTTTGGGAAAAAGTGGCGGACGTGTTTGTCAAGCAGCCGGAGGTCTCGGAGCAGCGGACACCCGGGAGCCTGCGGTCGCGGTTTTCGACTTTGCAGAAGCAATCCCAGAAGTACAATGCTGCGGAAGCCAAGTATCGTAGCGCCATCCCGTCCGGTGAGTCAGAGGCGGAAACGGTCAAGAACATTATGACGTACTACCGAGTCTCCAACAAAGTTTTGAACAAGAAGAAAGAACGTGTACCCGCCCCCATGTTCAAGAGTGTCGCTGCGGCGCACCTTCTCGCCACGTGTCCCAAGTTTTCTTCCAAGGTTCTGGCGTCTTTTACCGGCGGCAGGGCGGAACCTGGAGCGCCGTCAGCGGAGCGGCGCGAGTCAGTGGCTGGACCGTCAGAGGCTGGGACGACACCTGACACCACCAGTCCGCCTCGGGTCGCACCAGGAACAGCTGAGCCACCAGCTGTGGAACCAGCCATCCCGGCTGTCAAGCCGAGCGCGGCTCGCCCTCGGGGCGTCAAACGCACGAAGGCCTCTTTGGTGGACCCCAACCCCGCTGGTGCCGCCGTCGAGCGCTTGGCTACTTCCGTGACGAGCATGAAAGAGGCAATGGTCTCTTCCAACCGGCGGAAGGCGGACTTGGCGGGGTTGGCGCTAGAGGCGAAGCTGGTGGACATGCTGGACGAGGGAGCCGAGAAGCAGACGATGGTGAGGGATTTACTGCGTAGGACCAGGCAGGCCAGCACGGCAACTGACAGCGCAACCGCGTCCGCGCAGCAGCGCACACCGACCGAGGTCCCTCGTGAAGTGGACGACAATGATGAGGAAGAGGAGGGTTAGCGGGAACTTGTGCTTGCCTTTGTTTGTCTCATGTCAGCGACAGTTATCTGTTGCAATGACTTGCTTTCCAGTCGTTTTCAATAATCTCCATTTTTTGTTTTTTGCGCCACGTGTACCACTGTCCTTCGAACTTTTCTTGTGTTTCTGGGGCTTCAAACATGGCATTGTGCGGAGAACCGTGAAGCGCACCCCGCTGTCAGACGTTCCGCGCCCCCCACCTGCCCTTCCAAAATCCTCAATGAGATCCGGCCGCCTCGCTCGAACCCCCCCCCCCCCCCCGCGTGGTCCCCCCTGCCCGCCCCCCCCATGCGAATGGTGGCTTTTTCGTGACCACCGCCACAGCGGCAACACGGCACAGACCCTACCTACGCGGCCGCAACTACTCGCTCGTCCAGTCTCAGCCTCCTCAGCAACGGCGCCGGCGCCGCAGACGCCACCGCACCCCCTCGCTCTACCAGCAAGCGTCCCCCTTCCGAGATTCGGCCGCCCCTCTCGAAGAACCTTCCCCCCCCCCTCCGTACCCGAATGGTGGCTTTTTGGCGGCCACCGCCGCAACGACAACAGCGGCACAGAGCCTACCTACGCCGTCGCCTCCATTGACTGGTCCCGTTCCGCTCATCCTGACCCGCCCTCATCAGCAATGGTGCCGACGCATCCGACGCCACCGCATCCCGTCGCTCCCCCCACCCCCCCCCTGCCAGGCATCCCCCCCTAGATACGCGCACCCCCGGGAAGTGAGCTGTTTTCTCTGCCCTGGCGACAAACGGCGACGCCGCCGCCGTCACCGCCTCGGCTGCCGCGGCCGACACGATCCCTGGTCCCGTCGACGGGGGCCGTTGTGCGCACGAGAATTGCTGATATTCACAGAATTTTGGATTGTTTTGGATTTGGGCCTAATGTGCATTTTGTGGGGTACTTCCGGACCCGGAATTCATGAGAGGCTTAGACCGTGCATGGTGTGCGCACTCGTGGCATTCAGTCAAAGCGCTCTTGCTCTTGCAAACACGAGAGATACTATGCAAAAAAAACACATAGCCATCAGTACAGTTGCGTCTCGCCACAAACAGACACCACGAGCGGACCACCATCATGGCTGTTGTGTCTCCCCACGAACCGACCACAAGTGATCAATCAATGAAGCACGCAGAGCAACATGCCCACTCTCGCTCATGACCTCGTCCGAGCGCTCCACCAAGGACGCCAGCCCAACACAAGGTCCCACAGGTGAAGCAATATCCCCGGCCCCATGCATACCAGGGAGGCACTCGTAAAACTCATCCAGCACGCCAACAGACTCCCCCCCATCATCCGCCTCGCCGGCGAGCTCCCCATGCTTATCCATGGATGCAATCAAATTGTGCAAGATAATGCACACGTCCGCAACCTGCAATATCAACTCGTCACTCCACTCTTCCCTGTCTTGACGCAGTATCCGAAAGCGCCCCTGAAGACACCCGAAAAACCTCTCAACATCCTTACGTATCGCTTCTTGGCACTTCTTGGCGTGAATCTCTTTCTCGCTTGTTGCACCAGAGCCGGGAAGAAAGAAAATCGCCCATCGCGGGTATATGCTGTCGCCGAGAAAGTAGAGTGGCCAGGAACGTCGGATTCCGTTCAGAACGTAGCCACCAGGAAGATGGATGCACCGGCGGCCGCACAATATCTCGGAGAAGAGGGGGCTGTGGCTGGCAACAGTGATATCGTTGTTCGTACCTGGCCGACCAGCAAACAAGTCCCAGCAATACAGGTCCCCGTCCACGAGCGCCTGGCACGACAGCACCGCCAGTTTTTCGTGCTTAGGGTTGTGGTACTGTCCTTTGAAGGCTCTGGGGCAGTTCTTCCACTTGATTTTCATGCAGTCCACTGACCCCATACAGCCTGGGAGACCACGCGCCACAAAACTGTCCGTCAGGGCCGCGAGCTCAGCTGCAGTCGGATGCCGGTTCAAAAATTGAGGTCCAAATCGGGACCGCACGGCACGGAGGACGGCTACAAAAGCTTGTCGTTGAGCCTCCACCGACATGCGGGAGTGGTCGTCGAGATCTCGAAAAGATCGACCAGTGCCCAGACGCCGTAGCGAGTTCAGAATCTTGACGTGGAAGGGATGGCCACGCCTGCCCGTGCAGTCGGTCCGCTGCAGCAGCGTCGGGTCCACGAGGGGCAGCTCGCGCTCCAGGATATGGTACAACCGGAGAGGAACTCGGAACACTCCGCGAAAGTGGGAGGAGGTATACCTCGGAGAGGATGACAGGTAGTCGGCAAACCAGGAACACGCACCTCGGCTTATGTTCGAAGCCGACCCTACCTGCCGCCCGCCCCACACTGCTGGTACTGGCTCGAGCGCAGCCCCGCCGGCCGTTGCAGCAGCTAAGCATACTTCGATAACAGCCTCCTCCTCGTCATCGTCGCTCAACAGGTGCGTAAATAGGTCGTCCATTGGAAAAAAAACGGGGGGGGGGCGGGGGTAGGGAAGGTCGGAGGGTGAGACGGGTCACGCAATGACAGGCAGGCAGGGATGTCGGCAGCGATTCACGAGCGTGTGCGTTGTCTCGCCACTCTTCAAATTCTTCAGACTTAGCAAATTAAATAGAATTCCACATCAAGTGGCTCTCATTTCGACATGCAAGTCTGCTGAAGACGCCAGGATGGCTCAGGACCGATAGACATGCTCGGAGCTATCGCTATAAAAAGTAGCTGAATGGGTATGGGTTTTAGCTCCACCGATAGACATGCTCTTATCTATGTACATCGAGCCTGTTGCCGCGACTTGTCGCGAGCCGCATCCTCGAGAGCCTCGAGAATAGACAGGCCACAGAGAGTGTGAGGATCCCTTTCATGCAACGTGGATCCGATTTACTGTGAACAACAAGTCTTACGTCATACCATTACTGTATTCGTGAACAACTGTGTATTTGAAATTTTGACGAACATGACAGCTGTCGGCCAAACTAAAAGCGCCTGCTCTAGACCACACGATCGTACCGACGGTGCCGCCGCTCTCTCCGAGGCGCCGATCGCGTACGCGCCGAGGCAGAGGCGTCTGTCCACCGAGCTGCGTGGTGGTGGTGGTGACGACGGTGGCCTGACAAGCCCTCCCCCACCTAGCATCCCACCTCCGCCCTGCCGTTACCGTCCCCCTGCCTGCTGCGGCAACATGAAGCAGTCCGCGCTGGTTTCCAGCTCCCGCCGCAAGTCGCGGCGGGCACACTTCCAGGCGCCCTCGTCGGAGCGGCGGGTGCGCATGTCGGCGCCGCTGTCGGCGGAGCTGCGCAAAAAGTACAACGTGCGGGCGGTGCCCATCCGCAAGGACGACGTCGTCACGGTTGTCCGTGGCACGTTTAAGAAGCGGGAGGGGAAGGTCATCACGTGCTTCCGCAAGAAGTACGTCATCCACATTGAGCGACTGACGCGCGAGAAGGCCAACGGTACGTAACGCGGGGGAGGGCGAGGCTGTGCGCCTGCCTCTGGGACGGGCCACCCGGAAATTCCGTCGGCTCTGCTCTATTCCTATGTTACGGCCCGGGGTGTGCTGTTTTTGTGGGCGTGTGCGTGGCCACCTGCTTGCGAGAGCCGTGGGCGTGTGCGACGGGACGACGCGCTTGCGAGAGCTGGGGCCGTGGAGGCATGGGCTTGTTGCCCAGTTTGCACGTTAGCCGCTGCACGGTGTGCAGAGTTGCGGCTGAGTCGCGTTTGTGATCGGGCGGCTGTGCAGGGCAGCTCGGGTCACCAAGTGCCCGGCACACGTCAAGCTTCTCTGTGACTGACATTCGTTTTCTCTACTTCATGAAGCCTTCCTACCCGTGTGTACTCGCTCGTGCGGTTGATGGTCTGTCGCTCTTGTGCATGGCCTGCTCTTGGCGTTTCGCAGGTGCTACTGTCCCTGTGGGCATTCACCCGTCCAAGGTTCAGATTACGAAGCTGAAGATCAACGGCGACCGGCAGGCGCTTCTGGACCGGAAGAACCGGGATAAGTCGACGGACGCAACGAAGGCCAAGTTTTCCGAGGCGGAGGTCAACGACGTGGACTAGAGAGCCGGAAGGTGCGCGAGGCGCAGGTTTGGTCGCTTTTGGGCCAGCGCACGCTGTGGACGCCGAGGGTGCGGTGCATAGAGCCGGCTTCCTGCAGCGGGCGTGCCACACTGTCCCCTTGTGTGCGCCGGGACGCTTGCTCCGCGAGCCGGTGAAGTGGGTACCTCGGCGGGCGTGCTCACGGCGGCTACCAAGTCCGGCACCAGGGCAGTTGCGATTGCGAGAGCGAGAAATACATGCACCTCTTTTATGCACCTTGTCTCCGCGTGCTGTCTGTTTGTGCGGCCCCAGATTTTGTCGAGCTGGCCGTTGCAACCACTGCCATGTAGAACCCAGTGGCGGGCTGTTCGATTCTGTTGGTCTCCCGGTGTGCTTTTCATTGCAGCCCGACGCTGCGGCCTGCAATGGGCAGGGCCTCGGGACATGTGCGAATGTGCGTTAAATACGCCACTTGGCTCATCGACCTGTGAGGTCCTCACCCTTACCCCTTTTGCCTGGGCAGGCTGACGGCAACGTTTCTGACGGTGACGAGTCCGAGGCTCCCATGAAGGCCTGTGGTTCTGAATGCTGCCGTGCGCCGTGTGATGATAAGGCATTGTGCACGGAGGTCAGAGCTGGTCAAGCGACAGCCACACTCCAGAAATCTATCGTGGACGACACGGACGAAGACTGCGAAGCTCAGGGAAAGTAGCTGCGCGGAGCACGAGAAGTGCTGTTTCTGAATACCATTGTAGGACAAAAAAATACTAGCGCCAGCCGTGCCCTCTTGCCCGCGTAAGAAAACATACAAATCGAGGGGGGAAACAGAGTAGAAAAAATCAAACAAAAAGGTGTGCCACGAAAAAAGACAAGGCGAGGGTAGAAAGGGTGTAGCTTGCCAGCAATGTTACAAAGTCAAGCTTGGGGGTGTCACTCGGTCTTGGCCGGCAGCTTTGCCACCAGTGGCGCCTTGTAAGTCTGGATGTAGAATCGGACAAACAGGAACAGGTACGAGAGCAGCACGGCAATGCCAGTCACGGCGCCCACCGGCGTGCCGTAGCAGGCCGTCTCCTGCCAGCCACCCAAAATGAACACAGCGTATGCGTACGAGGCCACAGACACGCCCACCACAAACTGGATGCACTGGAGGGTGGTCAGGTGCCGCTTCCACCACACCCGCACCTTGATGGCGGACTGCGCATAGTACCAGTACATGAAGATGTGCACAAAAAGGTTGAAGCCGATGGGCACCCACTGGCACGCCGAGTACTCGACAATCTGCGACCACGTCAAAACCAGAGTGGCAGCGTGGTGGTACTGGTGCAAAAAGGGCACTGGCTTCTTTCGCAGCACCTGGAGCACGGTGTCAACCAGCTCCCAATACTTGAACAAGTGGTTCACGTAATAGACCGCCTGGATGCGGCCGTCGTCAAAGACGTCCTTGGAGCAAATGAGTTGATGGAGCGTCAGGTTGTACAACCACTGCTCCACTATGACGGACGCCAGGGCTGCAAATAGTCCCAGCGACGCCGCCGAGAGCACCAGGTTGTGCCAGTACAGGAAGCGGGGCATCACCATCGGCTTCCGCTCACGCATAAAGCGGGCCAGCACTCGCAGTGTCGTGAAGTACGCCACCACCGTGAACAATGGCCACGCCACCTGCGATAAGGGCGTGACGCCCCGCACAAACCGCCATGATGCTAGCGGCGCCAGCGCTGCTGTCATCCATGTTGTCGTCGCGCCCTTCATAGCCCCGCAGAGACGCCAACGAGACACGACAGTGGGACGTGGTGAAGCGCACACTCCCGCTGGCTGCGAGAGAGCCAGGGAAGAGCGGGTGCGAGGTCAGGGGGGGGGGGGTGATGTGGGTGGCGGGGCGGCGCGCTTAAGCAAGGAATGACCAGTCGCGCCCCTCAGCCACGGTTTCGGCAGAAGGCCGCGCGGGCGGGGTCCTGTGCGTCGCACGTTCATACATACGAGGATTGAACGGGGGCGGCTTTGAACCTGCTTTGAACGATGGCGTGCTGCGGCCTGCCGTGGCGCCACGGGCCGCCAATTGGGCCACGCGGTTCCGCGGGAGACTCTCGACCGGACAAGCCATTGCTGTAAACAAGCGAGCCGTCGACGGTCTTGGTGGGACCACGAGCACTGTTCGCTGTCAGAAACTTACGCTATCGAAGTATTGTCAAAGTCTTCTTCTTGTCAACCTACATAGGTAAGTAAATACCGTGCGATTGCTGATGAAGCAGCGGTGACGTGGGACTTGCATGCCCGGTTCAGACAAATGCATACAACAACAATTGGATTGGCCTCATCAAACAGGGTTCAAGGGTATCAGATTTCGCCAAGTGTGCACATGTGGGCGCTTGGGACTCCCGATCGTCGTCCAGGTGGGGTCCCAGGTCGTCCACGATCGGGGTCCCATATCCGATCGTCATGAACTCCTCGGGTCCCAGCTCTTGTCGAACAAAGTATGTCAAGAATTGTACTTCACAGCGGCATCCCTCTTGCCATCGCCTTAGGGGACACGGCCGAGTTTGTGGCAGTGAGTTTGTGGCAGTGCATGGCATGATCTGATTGGCTTCTGGGTCTAACGTGTCGGCTGGGACCACTGCCACAGACTCGATGTGGCGCCACACGTGTTCGGCCAAAGCCATGTGGCGCAAAACGATCTGGCAGTGTTGCCCCCAGAATTGAACCCAACTCTGCAGCACTCTCACGTGAAGTCTTCGCGCGCGAGGCCTCCCGATTTGAACTTGAACGCACAACCAGGAACACGTCGCGGCGGGAGGATCGCGTCACCGCCGCCGACCGTCCGCCGCGCCATGCCCTGTCCCTGCGCCAGCGCCGGTACTTTGCGTTCTGCCCACCTCCTAGCGCCACCTCTCCACGCCTACCCCATCCCCGCCCCACGACGGCGACCCCTCCTCACTGCCCAGCCCTGCCCCCTGTTCTCATATCGGCGCCATGGGCTGCCCAGTGGGCGGTGGGGGGGGGGGGGGGTGGTGTCAACCGTTCGGCATCTTCCCGCTGTATTCTGTGAGGGCCCGTGGACTGGAGGGGGGACGACGCGCGCGGGATGGACGAGGCGGGGCTGCGCGGAGGGTTGGCGGGGCGGCGGGGCGCCGTAGGTAGATCGTTTTTTTTCATATTGCCTCTGCTGTCCCGCTACGCTCTCTCCGATTTGATTTCCCCGTAGCGCGCCCCCCCCCCCACCCCTCTCCTCTCCTCTCCTGATCTCACATGCACCCTGTGAGGAACCACCCACACATGGGCAGCCCTCAACGTACTCGTGATGGTGTCAGCGACCCATGCCAGCCAATAGGGCGCCAGGGTGCGGGGAAGAGGACGGAGGTGGTGACGGTTGAGGGTCTGGGGAAGAGGACGGCGCGACGTCGGTGGTGATCGAGGGGGGTTCAAAGGGTTAAGGTCGTCTTTGGTCTGTGTCTGTGGTTGCCCTTCCGGTCTCCCCCGGTGGCGCCGACACCCACGCAATATATACTCGCGTCGGGGCACCCGAGGTGCCCCGAAGCATGCATTTCCCCGTCGCGCCGCCGGTAGGCACAAAACGGCCCGAAAACAAAGCATGGCTCTCAGAACAAAGCATGAGCGGGTGTGCGCACTAAAGGAGTGCAGCCCCAGTTTGCCCCAAACGAAGGGGTCCGGTGTGCGGCGCTTAGTGCGCCGTCCCAGCCGGCCCCAGACGCCACTCGGTCCGAAGGTCCGAGAGGCGTGTAAGCACGGTTCGATCGAGTCGACCTAATCGGCCAGCCGGCTAGCCAGTCACATCGCTGCTACGCTGCAGCGAGGACATTCTTACGGACTCGCCAGCTGAGGCAGATGTGGCTCGTCATGGATGCTGACGGTGGCGCCTTTCGACAGGCCATGATGGGTTGTCGATGGCTGCTGTCGTGCGGCCAGTGTGGCAGTATTGACCCCCAGGTACGGGGGCAACACGTGCCATGCAAGGGGCGGCAGGCCACTAGCCTGATCCGTTCCTCCCCCTGCATTTGGGTCCATATTCCCTAAGTTTGGGATAGTTAGCTTAGTAGTAAATCCAACTTGGATTTGAGGGTTTTCTGCATTTATCGTCTTGAATTTTCGTGTGGCCCGGTGGGCAGGTGCTGGGGTGGGAGATTCTGAGTGGCGAGATTCTGAGTGGACCCTGGGGGGATAAGGGGAGGGACAGCGGGGCTTGGCCCTGCGTCCCCGTCCCGACCAAGAAACTGTTGGACCACACACCATCCTCTTGTTTGTCAGTGGGGGGTTTGCCCCACAACAGGGACAGAGTGTGTGCGACTTGCACTTCTTTCGGTTCCCCCGACACGGGAGGCAGCCCTTGTACACCGCCCCAACTTGGGTGTCGTGTGTGCAAGTGGTTTTTGCCACATTTGGTGGAGCAGCAGGGGACAGAGGTAAACTTTACCTTCGGGTGCACCCGGGTGTAGGGGGCCCTCTGTCTCAGAGGAACGGTGGACTTGGACCGTGTCATACGGATCGTCAGCCAACATGGCTAGTTCGGACCCCCCGTCGTCCGGGGAGTCCACGGGTGACGCACGTACTTCAGTGCCTTTGAATACTGGTGAGACACAGGTGGGTTTGCCTGGGGTCGCAGAGGGACTAGAGGTCCCTCAAGCCAGCAGGACTGGAAGTGCGGGCGGGCAACAGGCCACCCCGACTCAGTCGGGAGTTCACTTGGGTGACACTTCTGATGTGGGTGGGCCGAAGTCTGGCCACCGTGTGGTACACTCAACGGGAACGTCCCAAGGGGTGAGGACTGTCCCCGCGGGTTCCACTCGGGTTGGAGCCAACTTTGGCATGGAGCCGTCGCCAACTAGGCTTTCGGAGGACGGCGGACCTCCGTTGGTCGGCGATGGGCTCGCGCCCATGCCCCCGGTTGAGACCTCTGAGGATCGTGGTTACCCCTCAGGTGGACTCCCGGAGGCGGACCGAGACTCAACTGGAGTCGACAATCCACTCCTCGCGGAAACTGTCCGTCGGGAGGCGACCAATGTGTTGCGGCAGACTTTGCCGGACCTGGTGGTCACGATGACGAATACTATTCTGAATCAGATTGTGGCGAGTTTGCCAGATGGCCTTATTGTCCGGACCGGATCGGGGCTTTCGAGCCCACAGGCGCAGGGGGAATCCCTCCTCACGCCTACCTCTGGTCGCCCTGAACTGGGGGCGACACCTGTGACTCCCAACGAGGGAGCCACACCATACTCGGTGGGGCGTACGCCCTTCACGGGGGAGTTCCCCCCGGAAACGCCGGCGGCTACACCAAGCGCGCCGCGCCAGACTATGGGCACTGAGGGTCAACTTGCCCCAGTGCCACAGCGGCTGTTCCCTCAACGTGAGGTGCCGCCCAAGATCCAGGTAGCCAACCCGGTCTACCAGAGGATCTTTGACTGTGAGACCTACGCCCTCCACAACAAGTCGGTGGCGTATGGTCCTGACCAGGCCCGAGCCATGGGCCGTGCCAAGAAGAATGCACTTCACTCTTTTGGGCACAAAGCGGAGTGGGATGGAACTCCCCCCCTCCGTGTCTTTGAGTTCCTACGTCGTTTCACAAAAGCCTGTGACGACAATGCCATAAGTGAAGGCATGACTTTCTACATGCTACAGGAGTTTACGAAGGGAGACCTGCGGACAGAACTTATGTCCGTCATGCTCAGCTCCTCAAGTGGAGGCGCTGGTGAGGTGACGTCCTATTTGGAGCTCGTCAACTGGTTGTTGAGGGCCATGGTTGATGAAGCGGCGTTGGCTTCTCAAGTCGAGGAGTTTACGCAAGCCCATCAGGAAGAGGCGGAGGACGAGTTGTCCTTTGCGGAGCGAGTCCGTAAGCTCAACAATCTTTGTGGGCTTCTTCATCCACAAGCTGTGGTGAAGAGTCGGTTTGTGGAGGGACTCCATTGGTCAGTCCGGATGGAGACCCGGGAGCATAACACTGCCCGGGCGACCCTGGCCGAGTTGCCTAGGTTCGCCTACCGCAGAGGCCAGGCCTACCGCAAGTTGCGGGAAGAACAACGCCAGGAGCGTCAAGCCGAGTTGGCCAAGGAACGGGAGGAGGCGCGCCAGGCCAGAGAGTTGAGAGAGGCACGCCGAATCCGCAAGGAGAGGGTGGTAGCTGCCGTGGGAACTTCCCAGGGTATCTCTTCGTCTTCCCCAGTTGGGAAGACCCCTCCGGGAACTGACAATCGGTGTTGGAACTGCAACTCCGATGGACACTGGGCATATGACTGCCCCAAGTTGAGTAAACGCATCCAACAACTTGTTAGGAATGCGAGTAAGAAGTCGGCTACGAGCGAAGTACGTTCACGCCGCGAGGGTGGGTCTCGACCGGTAGTGGCGGTCGCCACACCCTCGGCGAAGGGGGCGGACACGTCGTCCTCGGACTCGTCGTCCTCCCCTTCGCCCTCAGATTCGGACGCCAAGTCGGCGGGAAACGAATGACCGTTGGAGCTGGTCGTCCGAAGCTCACAACGGCAGCCTCGGCCAAGTGGGCCAAGAGGACGAATCAGCCGTGCCGGACACTGTGGCGACCTAAGGGAGTCCGCCCACCTCGGGTAGGACTCCCCAAGAACGTAAACCCACGTCGGGTCATCGCGGTGCTGACGGGTGAGAACTTCCAGGTGGCTGGACGGGTGCAACTTGCCCCCGGCCGCGCCTGTTGTGCCCGTATCGTACTTGATACCGGGTCAGGAGCCTCCTTGATACGCAAGTCGCTATTACCAAAGAAGATGAAGCTCCAACGCTGGAAGTCTAAAGCTGACCATCTGATTGATATCAATGGTGGGGTACTTCCCATTGTTGGTGCTGTGACCCTACCAACTAGGTTGGGGACCCATGAGGTCGACGTGACCTATGGTGTAGTTGAGAATATATCGGTACCCCTGCTTCTGGGTACCCCTTATGTCGTATCACAAGTGCCTTTGATTTGTGGCCCTGAGTACTGGGTCAAGTTGATGAATGGGGAGACTATCCCCATCCTTGGTAAGGGAAAGTCTGTGGCTCCTGTGACAGTCTCACAGTCGAAGCCTGTTTGCTCTGTGAGGGAAGGGTTTACTGCTACCCTGCGTTTAGCCCGTAAAGTCACGTTGCCCCCCAACTCGGTGGCGCACGTTGATGTTGTAACTGATTATACGGCGAACGGGTTCGTGCACCCTTACCCCCGTCTTGCTCGCAAGCACCAAGTGCATGTTGCCCTTGGCACGATGGACTCCAAAGCCGGAGTCCCGTGGAGGATCCAGGTGATGAACCTGAGCTCGTCGCCCCAGTACTTCAAGTCGGGAGCCAAGTTCGGCTATATCGACCAACACGAGGGACCGGTAGTAGCGGTCACCCTCAACGCGGGCGCAAGTAGCGACCCGAAGTCCGGAAAGGAGAAGCATCAAGCCAAGTCGGCCGCCTCTCCTCGGCCCCATGTGAACATGGAGGGTGTCCCACCCAGGTTGAGGGTTCGAGTTGAACGCCTCTTGGAACAATATCACAAGTTGTGGGATGGCCAATTGGGACTCATGAGAGCCACCCAACACCGGATCGAGTTGAAGCCCGGTGCACCCCCTGTACGCCAACAACCGTATAGGGGAGGACCTCGTTCAAGGGCCCTCGTTAAGGAGCAAGTTGCTCCCATGGAGGCCCTCGACGTGATCGAGGCCAGCAACGCCGAGTGGGCGAGTCCGGTGGTTATCGTCCCCAAAGTTGATGGGACCCCCGGTTCTCTATCGACTACCGTAAGCTCAACGAGAGCACGGTGAAGGACAGTTATCCCCTACCTAGGATGGACGACTGTCTGGACTCTCTGGGGGAGGCGAACGTGTTCTCTACCCTGGACTGTAACGCGGGGTACTGGCAAATTCCCATTGCCCCGGAAGACAGGCATAAAACTACCTTTACCTGTCACTGTGGTACCTACCAGTGCAAGCGTCTACCGTTTGGCCTGTGTAACGCGCCGGCAACTTTCCAGCGCGCTATGGACATGATTCTGGCCGGAGTACGGTGGCAGATCTGTCTCGTGTACCTAGACGATATCATTGTGTTCTCCCGAAGTCCGGAGGAACACATTGGCCATCTTGGCCAGGTGTTCAAGCTACTTGCTGACGCCGGCGTGTCACTGAAGGCGAGTAAGTGCCACCTCTTCACTCAAGAGGTGGAATACTTGGGACATGTTGTCCGTCCGGGGCGTCTCAGTGTCAACGAGAAAAACTTGAGGGCCATCCGTAAGGCTCAGTACCCCCGGACCCAGACCCAGATGAGGAGCTTCCTCGGGATGTGTAACGTGTACCGACGTTTCACCCAGGGCTTCGCCAAGGTGGCGAAACCGTTGAATGAGTTAGTGAGCTCAACGCTACCGAAGAACCTGCCTCCCCCAAGTCGGGTGGAGCAGGAATCCTTTGAGACTCTTCGGGACCTTCTGCTGAAGCCCCCTATCCTCGCTATTCCCAGGTTGGGAGGCCACTACATCCTGGATGTGGACGCTGGCTACGACCAACTTGGTTGTGTGTTGCTTCAGCAGCAGCCGGACAAGGAGTACTTGCCGGTGGGATACTTCAGCAAGGGGCTGAACTCGGCCGAGAAGAACTATGGAGTCACCGAGATGGAAGGACTCGCAGTGGTGTGGGCGGTGACGTCACTTCGTCACTACCTAGAGGGTGAGAAGTTCCTCATCCGCTGTGACCACCGCGCGTTGCAGTTCATCTTTAAGACGGATTGTACGAACACTCGTCTCAACCGGTGGAGGGTGTGACTGGCACCCTTCAACTTTGATATTGAGTACCGACCTGGCAGGCAACATGCCCTTGCCGACGGCCTCTCTCGGGTACCTACCGAGGGGCTGGACACTAACCCAGTCGATGAGGACATCCCCATCGTGGGGGTAGTCACGCGCTCGGGTCAGGCGTTGAACCCCGAGGCGCCTGGGAACAAGAAGTACTTGCCCCTGTCCCTGGACGAGGTGGTGAAGGCCTAGGCCGAGGATCCCTTCTGCAAGTCGCAGAGGGATACACTGGATACAGTGGCGGAGACGCGGTTCTTTCTGGGAGACGATGGCCTCCTCATGAGGAGGGGGGTATTCCAGGGGACCGAACAACTTGTCGTCCCCGCATCCCTCAAGGACAGCATCCTTGCGAGGGAGCATAACGCTCCCACAGGTGGACATCTGGGGTCTAGTAAACTGTACCGGACCCTGAGGACCAGGTACTACTGGCCGTCCATGGTGGTGGACATCTACAGTTGGGTGGCTGCCTGCACAAGTTGTGCACAGAACCGTCTGATGGAACGGCGGCCTACTACGGCTATGCTATTGTTCCCGGCCAAGGAGCCCTTTGCCGCGTTGGCGATGGACATCCTTGGGCCACTGCCAGTGACCGAGGAGGGCAACCAGTACCTCCTGGTTATCTGTGACCGCTTCACGAAACTTACGCGAGCGATCCCACTGGCAGAGATCACAGCCATGTCGGTCGTGTCAGCCTTCCTAGATCACTGGGTTGCCGCGTATGGCATTCCGGATAGTACACTATCGGACAATGGACCGCAATTTGCGTCTGTACTGTTTCAGGGAGCGCTGGATATGTTGGGGGTGCGGGCAAACTATGCCACCCCCTACCACCTACAAACTAATGGGCAGGTGGAGCGCTTCAACAAAACTATTGTTCGGCAGCTGCGCCACTATGTGAGTGAGCACGTGAAAACGTGGGACCAATACATTTCTATTTTTACCACTGCCTACAATTCGCAGGTTCACTCATCTACCGGGGAAGTACCCCTCGCTTTTGTGACCCCCCGTCGCGTGCGGTCTATTGCCGTACGGCGGCCGCTCCCAACTAGGGAGGATGGTGGCAGTACGCCTACTCCTACTTAGAGTAAGGCGGAGTTTGCTGCTAGGCTTGAAAACCTCATCCCTAAAGTCAGGGCTGAGATGGACAAAGCACAAAAGCGCTACAAGCGTACCTTTGACAAAAAGGTGCGCAATGCTAGGCATGTCCCCGAGCAGGGTGACTGGGTGCTGGTACACTCACACACCCCAACTGGGGGTAAGTTGGTATTCCAGACGAAGGGGCCGTACCAGGTCCTTCGTACTGATGGGCGGCGTTTCACCATCGAAAGTGACGATGGGGTCCGCACAGTCAACGGACAGGACGTGGTCAAAGTTGCACCACCGCCTGCAGGCGACCCAGCTTGGGCGCGTGCGTTGGAAGCGTGGCGCCTCCTCACGGCCTGCGGCCAAACAGGGCCCGCAGGAGTACGTGTTCGATAAGTTCATCGACCACGGCTGGGATGAGGACACTGACCGCCTCATGTTGAGGGTGCGTTGGTTCGGCTACAAAGCCAAGGATGATACGTGGGAATACGTGGAGGACCTTCCCGCTGAGAAGGTCCGGGCATACTGTGCCCGGAATGAGATGGACCCTAACAGCCCTCCCTCAACGTGAGGGAAGGCCGAGTAACAGTGCCAAGAGAGTGCTTCAAGTCGAAGTGGTACGCAGAGTGGCTTTTAACTACAGCCCTAACCCTCACACTCTCACAACACAGGCAGCTGCCAACTAGGCATGCATTCTCGACTCTCCAACCCCACGGCCCTCGCCCTCACGTGGAGGCGAGCGGCGAGACCCACGGCGATAACGCTCCCCAACAGTCGGTGGGGCCGGCGGCTCCAAGTCGGAACCGCCGCGCCCCTCACGGTCGCGCAAGTGGCGACGACCGCGGCTGCCCTTCTGTTTAGTCTTGCGTGCAAGTTGGCGACGCAGACGCCGGACCGACTCCGACTCTGACGGAGTCGAGGACTCCGAGACAGAGTAAGACAACTCGTCTTCCGACACGGAGGGAGAGCGCCGCGAGTGACGGCGACGACAGCGAGGAGGCGAGTATGCCCGGCTCGCGCGACGTTTGCCACGCCCAAGCGGGGCTGGCTGGGGCATAATAGCCCCGATGCGAGCCAAATCGGCCGTCATAAACTCCGCCACCGACTCGCAACTCGCGGTCGCCACTGCAGTACGAACGCGCTCCTCAAGTTGAGGAGTCTCGGAAGTTTGAAGGGTTGCGGTCGACGCGGCCAACCAGGAAATGGTGCGCACCAACGTGGTGATCATCATCTCTGAGGTTAGAGGTGTTGGAGGTAACACCAACTTGGGGTTTACCGTCAGGAGGGTGGCCCCCAAGTTGGGGGACACCGGGGTGGACGACTCTACGGCCACGCTAATCGGGATGTCCCCGTGCGGCTGGTAGGGGACAGGAGGAAGTGGAGGGGCACGCCGAGGTGGCGGTACCCGGGTGTAACTGCGACCCCGACTTGGGGCCCCCGCAGTGGGTTGAGTCATATGGTCATCATATGAGGGCACGGCCATAAGTATGGGCTTGTCCGGGGGTGGCGCAGTGTGGCGATCCACTCCCGGGGCATACGGGTAGTCCCCGATGCCCAACCCCTCTCGTAGGACCACACGGCCGTCGTGAAGTTCACGAGCGACCCACACGAACTGGCGAAGTGCGCCATCGTCCTTGGGCCCACGAGTGGGGCGGCGCAACTTGTGCTCAATGCTCTCCCACTCGATAAACTTGTGGAGGCGGAGCATCTCCTCAAGTAGAGTGAGTTGTCCTGATGAGCACCCCTCAGCAACTGGCTGAGGGGTGAGCTGTTCCAAACCTTGGATAAGCCGGAGGGGGAGATGCCAGAGCATCCCCCGCCGCTGAACACAAGACACCCAGGTCGACATGACCTCGAGGAGCCACTGGGTGGCCAACATGGCCCACACCAGGTGATCAGGGCCAGCCGTCAACATGACGGCGCCGAAGTGGTTAAGCAACCGTGGTAGCAACGCCGGGAACCCGTAGGGGACCTCAACTTGAGGCCACCACTCGGGCTTCTTCGGATAGTACTGCTCCTTACTGGCAGCCGACTGCTGAGGGATCTCACAGTTCCGGCAAAGCCTGCCGCAACACACCAGTCGCCTCCCGACAAACATTTTCCGCCAGAAGGGGGCTTTCGACTCCATTTGAGTCTCGTTCAGCCTCCGGGAGTCCACCTGAGGGGTAACCACGATCCCCAGGAGTCTCAAACGAGGGCAAGGGCGCGAGCCCATCACCTGTTGCGGAACTGGCCCTACGCAGGGGGCAGGGCGCGCCATGCTGGGGCGGGAGACACCTGGTCATACCCGTTCCTGCCTCTGCATTTGATCCCGAATCTCCCTGAGTCAGGTTTTCTTTGCTTGATAGTTAATCCAACATGGATTCGAGGGTATTCTGCATTTTTGTCGTCTTGAATTTTCGTGTGGCCCGGTGGACAGTTGCTGGGGTGGGAGATTCTGAGTGGCGAGATTCTGAGAAGACCACGTAGGGACAAGGGGAGGGACACCGGGGCTTGGCCTCGCTTCTCCGTCACGACCAAGAAACTGTTGGCCCACACAACATCTTCTTGTCTCGTAGTGAAGGGATCGCCCCACAACAGAGCCAGCGTGTGTGCGACTTGCACTTCGTCCTGTTCCCCCGACACGGGAGGCAGCCCAAGTGCACAGCCCTATACTGGTTTTACGTACATTAGGCGCGTAGCACCCAGAACACGCAGATAAACAACCCACCAAGAACGCGGGGAGACCGGAGAGATACTGAACCGCCGACCGCCTGGCTGGTTCACGCGGGGATCCGCGACCAGGACGACAGTGTTCAAGCACACGCAAGTCTGTTTCTTTTCGAAGGGGTAAACAACGCGCACCCCCACGCACACTCTTACCCTCTCTCACCCGCAGCCAGCAACCCTCCACAACGGGCCACGTGCGGGCCAATCAAAACCCTCCAACATGTCCGCAGGGCCCCCTCCCCCATGTATCATCCCTGCCAGCGGGGCAGGAACCTGCAAGCTACGGGGAAGAGGAGCCCCGCCGGACATCAGTGCCAACACTCAATATCTCCTCAATCTCACAATCTCGCAAAATACACAATCACAATCCATACCCCAAATGCATCCCATCCCGGATTATTGACTAAAGTCCAATTCCGGTCAGGGGACACTTCTATACACTGGGAATCCCAATATGGGCCCCAGAACCGATTGCGACCCGGTCCCATCTCCATAGGAGGGGACCAATCGGAAGCCAGTGAAATCCCGAGGGGCCAAATCGACCCCGTCCTCCTCACTAGGAAGGTGGGCACAGGGGTACGACGCGATCTCTACGAGGCCCTTCCACGTGAAGGGCCCATAGGGTCCCTACACTTCCCACACCTCCGGGGGGTTGCGACCCGCGACCCAGACGGGGCAGAAATCTCCCGGGTGCCGAACGGGCGGCGGAGGCAACGCCACTTGGCAGCATGCCGTCCCCACCGCCCAGTGTACCGATCCCCATGGGGGGGGTCGATGACACTGGGTCAGCTCGGCCCCATGGTTTTTCCCCTTGGGGAGACAATCGTGGCCACAATCGTCGCACGACAGGGGGAATACGTGGAGACGCCCCCTCCAAACCACCACCCGAGGGGTGGGGGTCCCAGCAAGGATGGGGCCCGTCTCCTCCCACGGCCCAGCCTGCACACGGTGGGGACGTGAGCGGACTGGCTCTCCTGGCTTTGCCGAGAGAGATGGGTGCCCACCCGTCTGGGGTGGATCCGTGAAGGGGAGGGGGTTCCAATGGGTGCTCGCCGCGAGGGCGGCCACCTTCTCCTCCCCTCCTTCGTTGCCTCTCGCTGTCACCGGTCTGCGTGCGTCCCTTTCTTCCTGACCCCAAGCGTGGGGGTGGCATCCACGCACTTCCAACCTTCCTCTCCTGCGGAGAGTGGCCACTCAAGGCTACCCCGTTGGGGCCATCGGACCACACCGCCACCATGGGTGACGGCGGCGGACCCGTATCCCCGTCGGCTCCTTCCTCCCCCCGTGGCCCTTCGGCCACGCGGATGCCACCCACCGCTCCCAGCGACGTTCTGATGAACGACGCCGGGAGCGGCAAGACTGATGCCGGTCCGGCTTTGCCGGCCGAGGAACCTGTACCACCGCTGGCGGACTCGGAGGGGCCTGGCCCTTTCGGGGAGATAACCCCCTTCTCGAGGGAGTGGCCTTACTCACATCCTCTTCCCTGCGTGGTCACCGACCGCTGGACTCATGTCAACCCCCGCAGTGTCGCGGGCGATTGGGAGACGTTTCGTCATCTCTTCCCGGACCTATATGAGGTCCCTATTGGTACTCTCACGGACTACCCTGTCCTCCGCTTTCCGGATGACTAGAAGGTGGCCCGGCAGATGGAGGAAGGTTGTGATCGCCCTCCGCTGCCGGAGGGAACTATGCCTGTCTTTGACCTGGCATACTATCCGGGACCGCTGCCTTCCATTGGGGAGCGCCCGCGTTGATACTTCCTGCGCCAAGCGCTGGCAGAGAATCGACATCGCCGGCGCCATGCCATATGTGCTTGCGCGGAGCAGCGGGAGGTCGAGGGCTTCACCCATAAAGACCAGCTGAAGTTCTACCTGGTCGCCCCCACTTGGTGGAGTGAGTACGAGGTGCCTCGCGGCGTGGCCGCGAGGATTGGCATCCTTGTCGCTCTCCGGGCTAGTCGGCTTATGGCCGACGGACCCGACTCTGCGGCCAGGGCTACCCTGAAAGCGTGCTGGCTTGTGGAGGTGGCGGATGTACTATTTTCCTCCGGCCTGTTCCATGGGCATGCTTGGCTTATCCCTCTTCCTCAGCTTCGGGCTCTCAAGGAGAGCCCTATTGACGTCCTTTGACAAGATCACCCTGACCGAGCCGCATACGTTCGGGCCCTTCTTCTCCTACTTGAGGAGGTACATCTCAAGGCTCTACCCTCATATCTGGGTCTTCCTATTCGACGCCGCTTGCTGGTCCGGTGCTCGCGGTCTTTGACCTGCGAAGGTGCCCTCCTCTTGGAGGAGGGGTTGGCGCATGAGGAGCTCCCTTATGCTCCTGGCGTGGAGCCCACGACTCGAATTTCCGGCCCGGAGACTCGTATGGAGGAGGAGGCACTCCGCCTTCCTGGCTTTGGCCAGGAGCGGTATGGTCTTTCCATACTGCCGAACTCCCCTAAGGGGAGTTACGGAGAGCGTGGGTCCGCATGTTCATCCGGTGGTAGGTCCTTTAGGCCACCTCCTCCACGGAGCTTTTCTCCGGGGGAGGAGATCCGGGCGCCGGGTGGGCGCCGTGTTCTTGTTTCGGAGCCTGTGGCTCCGTTCCGCTGGAGGAACTCGCCTTTGGCGTCGCCCCGTCCCATCCCGGTTTCTACTATAGCCGCTTTGGTGCAGGTCTTTGACCCGCCCCCTCCACTTCGAGATGATGTCGAGGACTCCCTTATTATGGGGTTGTGCCGGGCCTATACGGGCCTAGCCAACGATATGGCGACGATAGTCGCCACCCGTTAGGACTGGCGAGATATCCCGCCGGTGGCTTTGCCACTTCTCGGGAGGCGCTCGCAGAGCGCCTGGATCGGAAGCTGGGGCGAGCCAACATGGATACCATGTTGCAGGTCCCCACTATTTCCCTCCGTGGTGCCGCCGAGGCAGCTTACGGTGGAGGGGGGCATGGCCCACGGTACCTCACTGGTTCCCATTCTGACGGGAAGTGGGGGTATTAGTTTGCATAGTCTTCCCCGTCGTCAAGGGGCGTTGTGTGTTTTATTTTTTCTGCACGGGAAGGAGGGATGAGGGATAGTTTCGCATGTTTTCCACCTCTTCCATAGGGACTGGCTTCGTCGTATTCCCCCCTCGTTGCCTGGGGGGCAGGTATTCATCCTTCTCCCTCCGTTCCCCCTTGGGTTAAAAGTCGGGACCCTTCGTCCCGTCCCTTGATGGGGAGCTTGTGCCTTCGGGCATACTTCAGCAGAGCCTCCCGTGGCGGAGGAGCACGTGTGATGTTATCTTTACTCTGGGTTTGCTCTCCCGTAGGTGTTTCAATAAGAAACCGTTGCCCGTCTGTGCGCAGCAACATACACGGTTCCTTCGTCCTTGAAGACATTTTCGTCCGCTCCTCACATAAACCCAATATCTTTGAGACATATGTCTTTATCTTGTTGAATACCCGTGTCATAAACACGTTTGTAGGCCTCTTGGGCCTTATTCAAGTTCTTCCTCATCCGGGGGACTAGGTTGCGCATTTCCGTCAGATATTGATCCGCCGCCGTGTTGGCGTCAGGCTCCTCCGTGTCCACGGAGCGTATCTCAGCTGAACGCTCAGTATTCGAGGCTGGCAAGCGCCGAGGGCTCACAAAAGTCATTGGGGCTACCCCAGTGCTCGAAAGTAACTGCATATTATATGCAGTCGTTAGGAAGGATACATTGCGATCCTATTCCTGTGGGTGCTCGGACGACTACGTCCGTAGCTGCCGCATGATTGTCTTATTATACCGTTCCACTTGACCGTTGGTCTGTGGGTGATACGGAGTCGAATTGTTTGTGGAAATTTCAAGGAACCCCATGACTCCTTGGAAGTAGATGGCCGCGAAGTAAGGTCCTTTGTCCGCCAGAGTGGCATCCGGGATGCCATAGGCAGCCACCCAATAATCGATAAATGCAGAGGCTACCCCAAGGGCAGTAGTGTCCGATAGTGGGACCGCCCTCACCAGTTTGGTGAACCAGTCGCACATCACCAGGAGCATGGTGTGACCATTCTCCGTCTTCGCAAGGGGACCCAACAGATCCATGGCCATCGAATGGAATGGCTCATAAGCGGGGAACAGTTTCATAGGAGACTTATGCCTCCTGTCCGATATGCGATTCTTGGTGCATCCTGGGCAGTTGTAAACATACCCGTATACATCTGCCACTAGGGCGGGCCCATAAAAATACTGGCGCATCGTCCTGTGCATCTTCCGGGAACCCGGATGACCCGCCGCAAGCGCATCTTGATGCGTTTCCAGAACACGCTTCCGCAGCGATTCCGGGATGACCCATTGGTTGTTCCCCCCGAATAGGGAGTGGCGACACAGTGCACCATCGTCGTCTTCGAAGAAGATGGCGTTCTGCTGCCAACGGGAATCCTTTGGAGGGATGAGAGGCCCCTCCGCCCGGCGTTGTTTGCAGAACTCATCAGAGGCTTGGGCCACAATGAGCTCTCGAAGCGTAATCGCGCCGAGGCCCTTAGGGTTTCGATCCGTGAGGGCCTTTGCTGACCGGGTCACCGCCAATACAGGAATCTGGTCATCCCATGGTGTACTATCCAAGCCACCTGTAGGAAGGTGAGACAGGGCATCAGCCACTTTGTGGCCCTTCCCCGGATTGTGCTTGATTTGGTACGAGAATTCCGCGAAGCGGAGCCTCCAGCCCGTAAGACGTCGATTAGGACTTTTGCTTGTCATCACAGAAGTGAGGGCAGATTGGTCACAGCGCACCAGAAATTCGAATCCTTCCAAAAAAGAACGCACGTAGGTCACTGACCATACCACTCCGAGTGGCTCAATTTCTGTGGCAAAATAGTTCCGTTCGGCCGGGGATAGACCCCGACTAAAATACCCGACGGATGATACTCCCCGTCCTCCTATTGTTGCAGCAAGGCGCCGCCCCGTTGCTCATAGCTGGCGTCCACCTCCACTAAATAATGGGCTCCCTCCCAAGGGATGGCCAAACTAGGAGGGTTCAAGAGGCAGTCGTGAAGCTCTTCTAACGCCGCTTGAGTCTCTTCCGTTGGGAGAGTTAGTTCCTCGGCTAGGTGCGTATTTGTCAGCACGTTTAGCGGACGAGCGATACGGGCAAGATTCGGGACAAACCTTCGGTATACCCCACACATCCTCCTCTTGGGAGGCACCATTCAAAATGGCCTCCTGTTCATTCAGGAGATGCTCATCTGCGTACGCGCGCAGAAGCCAGTTCACCAGTTCCAGAAAGGAGGTCACCTCCCCAGTGCGCCGGCCGTCATCGACGGACGGGCGAATTCGATAAAGGTCCCCCTTCTAGGGATCCTTCGTAAATTCCGCGAGGAGAAGCAAAGCTCGCCCCTCTGAGAGGCCATTACCATTTGCCGCTTTTACGAAGCGGTTGAGAAATTCGAAGACTCTCAGAGGAGGGTCTCCCCCCCATTCACAACCCCGACCAAATATACTGGCCAGGTCCTTCCGCTTCTTACCCAGGCCTTGGGCCTCGGCTCCCGCTACTCGGTTGTCCTTGTTCTTGAGAGCACATGTCTCACGGTCGAGAGGGCTCGCGTAACGTTCGTCTGCCGGAACGATCTCGGGGGGGAATCTCCCGTAGGGGGACTCGCCCCGATCCTGCCTGAGCAGAAACCGCTCGGACTACAGGTCGCGGGCGCCGACGGCGCTCGGGAGGCGAAGCCTCCCCTCCGGAATAATCCGAAGTGGACTCAGATGACGAACTGGGCTGCCGACCACGCTGGCGCTCCCGCATCTGCACACTTCGCTCCACAAAACTCAACCGTTGGTTGAGCGGAGTCAGCAGGCCGCTAACAGCCTCCACCATTGCTTTGTTCCGATCCTCTGTAGGAGTACCCGATCCAGCGGCCACAAACGCTCGAGGTGTCTCCTAAGGAGACCATGCCCCCGTGAGGGGAACAGGAGGGGTGGGCGTTCCCTCAGAATCCACTCCCGCAAAGGGGAGATTGCCAGGAAAAGTGCCGAAGCCGGCTGAATGCCCTCCCTCGCGCTTCCCGCGCGGCTGGGAGTACGGTTCGCCCAATGGGCCTTCCGAACCGATTTCCAGCCGGGGTAGCCGGGTGGTCACGCTACGGGTGGCCAGGTCATCAACTCCAGTCCCTTGGACGCGCGGAGATGCAGCGCCTCCAATCGCGCCCTCCTTCGTCACGGATGAACCGCCTTCCAGGACTCCTGTCTCCCCCTGAGGGGTATTCTCTTCGTTATCAGACACCTCTACAACCGCTTTCCCTTAGGGAAGACAGAGCACAACCACAGAAAGAGTACGAAGAAGGGGCAGACCCCTTTGGCCAGATGGACCCTAGTCCCCTCCCCCGCTGATCCACCAATTGTAGTAGTTTTACGTACATTAGGCGCGTAGCACCCAGAACACGCAGATAAACAACCCACCAAGAACGCGGGGAGACCGGAGAGATACTGAACCGCCGACCGCCTGGCTGGTTCACGCGGGGATCCGCGACCAGGACGACAGTGTTCAAGCACACGCAAGTCTGTTTCTTTTCGAAGGGGTAAACAACGCGCACCCCCACGCACACTCTTACCCTCTCTCACCCGCAGCCAGCAACCCTCCACAACGGGCCACGTGCGGGCCAATCAAAACCCTCCAACATGTCCGCAGGGCCCCCTCCCCCATGTATCATCCCTGCCAGCGGGGCAGGAACCTGCAAGCTACGGGGAAGAGGAGCCCCGCCGGACATCAGTGCCAACACTCAATATCTCCTCAATCTCACAATCTCGCAAAATACACAATCACAATGCAGACCCCAAATGCATCCCATACCGGATTATTGACCGAAGTCCAACTCCGGACAGGGGAAACTTCTGTACACTGGGATTCCCTATATGGGCCCCAGGACCAATTGCGACCCGGTCCTATCTCCATAGGAGGGGACCAATCGGAAGCCAGTGAAATCCCGAGGGGCCAAATCGACCCCGTCCTCCTCACTAGGAAGGTGGGCACAGGGGTACGACACGATCTTTTCGAGGTCCCCCCACGTGGAGGGCCCATAAAGTCTCTACACGCCCCAACTTGGGTGCTGCTTGTGCAACTGGTTTTGCCATATTTGTTGGAGCAGCAGGGGACCGAAGTAAATTTTAGCTCCGGGTGCACCCGGGTGTAGCGGGCTCCCTGTCTCAAAGGAACGATGGTCTTGGTCTGTGTCGTACGGATCGTTAGCCAACATGGCTGGATCGGACCCCGCGTCGTCCGGAGACCACGCGGGTGACGCACGTACACGAGTGCCTTCGAATACTGTTGAGACACAGGTAGGTGTACCTGGGGTCGCAGAGGGACTAGAGGTATCTCAAGCCAGCAGGACTGGGAGTGCGGGCGGGCAACTGGCCTCCCTGACTTAGTCGGGAGATCATTCGGGTGACACGCCCGATGATGGTGGGACGAAGTCTGGCCACCGGGTAGCACACTCAACGAGAACCTCCCAAGGTGAGAGGACTGTCCCCGCGGGATCCACTCTGGTTGGAGCCAACTTTGGCATGGAGGCATCGCCAGCTAGGCTTTCGGAGGACGGCGGAACTTCGTTTGCCGGTGATGTGGCAAAAACCGCTTGCACACGCAGCACCCAAGTTGGCGCGGTGCACAAAGCCTGCGTCCCGTGTGAGCGGGGGCCGGAAGAAGTGCAAGTCGCACGCACGCTGTCTCTGTTGTGGAGCAATCCCCCCACCAGTAAACAAGAAGATGGTGTCTGGGCCAATAGTTTCTTGTTCGGGACGGGGAGGCGAGGCCAAGCCCCGCTGTTCTTCCCCTTATCCTCCCAGGGTCTTCTCAGAATCTCGCCACTCAGAATCTCCCACGCCAGCACCTGCCCACCGGGCCACACGAAAATTCAAGACGATAAAAATGCAGAAAACCCTCGAATCCATGTTGGATTTACTATCAAGCAAAGTATACCTGACTTAAGGAAATTCGGGAAGAAATTTTAAGGGAGATTCGGGTCAGACCAACTGTCTCCCGACCCCGTGTAGTGCGCCCTGTCCCCTTCTTGCGGCCAGTTCTGCCGCACGGGGGGGGAGGCCGAACTTTCATGGACCCCTGAGGCAAGGGCATCGGACAGGGGAGGCAGGCGGTGATAGTGGGGAACCAGGTCCCCTTTGTGATGTTGGGAAGCGCCGGGGGGCGGGGGCAGAAAGGGGTGTCGGGGTGCTAAAGAACGCAACGTTCTTCACGTGATTAGTGTACGGGACTGAGCTGGCTTGGCGGGGGTCAATCTTTTGCGCGCTACGCATGGGCCGGCCCCGGGTTCCGCACCTATTTATTTTTTGCAAGGAGGATGGGATGGGTGAGGGGGGGGGGGTGAGACGTATCCGTCTGACGTAGAGAGGGCATTTCATCGTGGGGGGGGCACAAGAGACACTTTACCTGCTGCCTTCTCCGAGGGGGCGGACCGGGATGCGTCATTGTCCATGGTGGTGTTCGGGGGGCTGCGGGGGATCGTTTTGGGCTGGGCGGCGTGACCGTTGGTGGAGGAGGGAAGATGAAGAGTCAACGGCGTCCCCGAGGGACCGAGTGGGACGATACGTGGCTGAACAGAGACGCCATGACGCGTGACGGGTGAGTCAAGATGGGGTCGCTTGTCGACGTGCCGCGGGGGGTCTTTGTGCCCTGGGCGCGGGGGGGGCTCGAAGGTTCTAATGATCATCAAGTGCCCGCATCCTCCTGGAAGAAGTGCGTCATTCTCGCCCTAGCGTCCACCACCGAGGAATGCGCTACGAAAATCCTCACTCACGGCGCGTCCTCTCCCTGTACGCCGAGATCACCTCCAAGACGGCTCGACGAATAGCATTATCTACTACGCTGTTCCCACCGGCCGGGTCGCCGGACGGGCCACCGCGGTTGGTCGATCCACCGCCGCCAGCGTTCTCTTGATGAATCTCGCTCTTCATCAAATCGCGCAAGACCCCCGCAGTGGTCTCTCGCTTGGGCTTCTTGGTCGGAGAGCTGCCCTCGGCGGCGACGAGCAGGCTCACCGCCGATGTTGGAGCCGCTCCGCCGTCTTCATTGTCGTCGCCCCCGCTCCCGGTGCTTGCGCCTGCCCCATCTCTCTGTCATCGGGCCCCTCGCCAACTGCACCAGTGGGGTCAGCGCCGGGCCCGCCCGTGTTCTGGGCGCCAGCCCCGCCCGCGCTCGCAGCGGAGGCCTCGCCGGCGATGTCTGCCGCGGGCGAGCTGGCGTCGGCAGCGTCGCCCGCGCCGACGTCAGCAGCCGCGGTCACATCCGTGTTGTCCACAGCGGCCGCGGTGGCAGCCGCGGGCGCCCTGTCCAGGACGACCGGCTCGCGCTCCTTCACCTCGTTCGAGAAGGAAGACTTCTTGAAGACCCTGCGGGCCAGCTCGCACAGCATGCCTCGCGTTCAGCAGTGCTCGAGCCGGACACAGCCAGTGCCTTACGTGTCACCATGTACTTTTTGCGAAGGCTCTTGATCTTACGGAGGGCTTTCTCAATGTCACGCGCTCGGTGTAGCATATCCCCCCTTTGTACCGAATTCCGGTATTGTTTGGCTAGTAGCCCCCCTGACTGGTGGTCCCAACCTTGTCGGTATGGGCCCACTTGTGGCTCGCCCTTTGGGGGACTACTTTTGTTTTGTATTGTTTATCTGTCCTTGCCTTGGAGGGATCTTTTATGTTAATTGCCATGCTCGTAGCGATCGGCCGCCTGGCCTCCGCTCGGTCGCTCGACCAGCATGTTATTTCGCCCTTATCTGCGACGTGGGGGCTCGCCGCCGCCGCTCGGCCGGCTTGCTCCCCATCGAACGTCCGAGAGCTAAAGGATTGTCTTCTTTGCCTTTACGGTAATAGCTGTCTCTTTGCCTTCCGGGCGTCGGTCGGTCCCATATCCTTTTATTGGTCAGCACTTATTCCACATTGGTGGAGCAGCAGGGGATTACTGCTCGTGTGCGGTTCTGCCGTGCGCTCGTACGTGTTCCTTGGTGCCTTGTGGCAACGTGTTGACGATCTCTCGATCGGGTGCTGCTGGGCGACTACACCGATTGGTGCAGGCTGGACGACGCCGGGCGTCGTGCCAGGAGGACCTTTTGAACGGTGACGCGGGGCGCGCCGACACACGTTACGCCGGGTTGCGATATGGCTTCGGGAGCTCCTGATGGCGCTCGGCGCTCGAAGGGTAAATGGATCGCCCTGCCTTCGGGTTACACGCCACAAGGCGGAGGGAGCGGAACAAGCCGCCCTCCGGCTCCTGAAGTTACCCCCCTCAACTCGAACTGTCGACCGACCTTATGCGCCTATTAAGGCCGCTCGAACGGACGCCCCGAGGCCGCGGGCTACCGACATTTGTTACAACTGTAACGAGCCTGGGCACTTTGCCTCTCAGTGCCCAAAGCCCCGTCGTGAACGACGCCAAGCAAGAGTGATGGCACTCATTGACGACTCGGTCCGCAACAAAATCAACGCTATCGTCGAGAACGAAGTCCTCCCAGACTCGGACGAGGACGAGAGTGATGACGTTGGTGACGGCAAGGCTGACTCAAAAAACGAGTAAGTCGAGGACCGGCGGGCAGTGTCCCCGACGCACCCTTGCTCAAACGACCCGCAAGACGTAAGATCACCAAGATCCTAAGCAAAGCCCATCGGCACTACGAGATCGCAGCCTGTATCGGCTCTGAGCTAGCGAATACGCGAAGCTTAAGGCCCATACTTGACACCGGGGCAGGTGTCAACCTCATCCGACAGGATGTCTTGCCGCCACATTGGCGTGATCACGCGACAACTCTGCACAATGCCCCGCACATGGTTGATGCCAATGGGCAAACGATCAACGCGCCACAAAGCATCCACCTGTTCATCGACACCGGGGGGGTTCAAGGCTTTCAAAGTTTCTACGTTATCCCAAACCTGTCGGTCAAATGCATCCTCGGCACCGAGTTTGTGGGCAAGCACGTGGAGGCAATATGGGCCCGACTCGAACGTATCGTTTGGCAATCCTCGAACGATCGTTCGACGGCTCACTCTCCCATCTTGGGCATCCAGTACAACAATGTTATGGAACAACAATGGTCCGAAGGATCATCCAAGGTCCGCGCGTGTAAGCAAACACGAATCAACGGCAAGACCGAACAATGGATCATGGTCAGATGTGAAGTCCCCGTCTGCTAACGCTGCAGCCAAAGGCACGTCTTTGCAGACACAAGTCAATGGCAATTGCCCGAGGAGTTGCAACAGTCAACCCGAACGAACTACTCCTGGTGAAGGTGTGCAACTTTGGGCCAGACATGACCATCATCCGCAAGGGCAGCATCGTTGCGTTCGCCGAACAACACCTCGGTCAAGTACTCACGGCTCGTTCGGAGAAAGACGACCCGGCGGCGCCGAAGGACGAGCAAACAAAACCGTCACTCGACGACATCGACCTTCAAGATGCGCCAAAGTATTGCATGCGCAAATCAAGGCGCTGCTAGCCAAACACGGCAAGATGTGGGACGGGACTTTCGGAGTCATACACGCTACTGAGCATGACATCGTCACCCCACCAGGGTTCGCCCCCGTACGAGCTCAACCATACCGAACCGGTGCGTTCAAACGGGCGATCATCGTCGACCAGATCAACAAGATGTTGAAGCTCAAGGTTATCAAACCAAGCCACAGTGACTGGGCCAGTCCCGTCGTCATTGTCCCGAAGAAGAACGGGAAGGCCCGGTTCTGCGTCGATTATCGACGATTGAACAGCGTCACCAAGAAGGATGCGTACCCACTTCCTCGTATGGAGGACTGCCTTGACTCCCTCGGAGACACCAAGGTCTTCACGTCTCTCGACTGCACTGCCGGGTATTGGCAAGTACCCCTGCGAAGGGAGGACCAAGAGAAGACGGCCTTCACGACGCACTACGGCATCTTCGACTGGACAACAATGCCATTCGGCTTGACCAACGCGCCGGCAACTTTCCAACGAGCCCTGGATATTATCCTGTCCGGACTCAAGTGGCAAGTTTGCCTAGTCTACTTAGACGACGTTATCATATTTTCGGCAACCGCCAAACAACACATCCATGATGTAGACACCGTCCTCACCCGACTTAGGGAAGCGGGCGTTGCCCTCAATCTTGAGAAGTGCAAGTGGTTCTCCAACGAGGTGGAGTACCTCGGCCACAGCATAACGCCTGGAAAACTCCACGTTCTAAACAAGAACACGGAGGCGCTGCGTCACGCGACATTCCACAAGACCAAGACCCAACTCAAGAGTTTCCTCGGCATGTGCAACGTCTACTGACAATTTGTAGTCGACTTCACTATGCGAGCACGACCGCTCAACGCGTTGACGAAGAAGGAAGTCCCACCGGACTTGGCGCCACCCTCAGTTGAGGAGCAGGCCGCCTTCGAAGACCTCCGTGACGCCCTGGTGCACTCTCCTATCTTAGCCTTACCAAAGGCCGGACGCGAATTGACACTGGATGTCGATGCAAGTGCGTATCAACTTGGGTGCACGCTGCTCCAATCGGACGATGACGGCAACCTACAGCCCGTTGGTTATTGGAGCCGATCACTCAACACAGCGGAGCTCAACTACTCCACAACGGAGAGAGAGTGCCTAGGCATCGTCTGGGCCGTCCTCAAGTTGAGGCACTTCCTCGAAGGTCAACGCTTTGTAATCCGCTCGGACCGCCAGAGCCTTGGCTGGATATACAGCACTGCCGATTCAAGCGGGCGACTAGTGCGATGGCGTTTGCGCCTAGCGGAGTTTGACTTCGAATTGAAGTACAAGCCTGGTGCCAGCCACCACTTGCCCGATTTTCTGTCCAGAGCGGACAACAACGCGGTGACTGAACCCATCAACGATGACATTCCATGCCTAGCGGTTGCCCAGACGGCACACGGCGTTCGAGCCCATCGGTACACGGGTAAGTCCGACCCGACACCCGTCGACTACTACGATGTCATAGACAAGCAGCAATCCGATGATTTCTGCAAGTCAATTATGGACAGCATCGCCAAGGGAGGTCACAAGTCGTTCATCATTGACGACGACAACGCGCTGCGTCGCAAGACACCCTATGGAAACCAAATGGTCATACCCAAGTCGCAAGAAGAAACCATCTTGAAGCTCCAACATATGGCGACCACCGCCGCCCACCCGGGCATGAACAAGATGTACTTCACCATGAGAAGAAAGTTCTACTAGCCGCCCATGATATCTGATATCCACAGCACTATCACCAACTGCACCACTTGTGCACAAAACCGGTTGGCGCTGCGAAAGCATACGACACCACTCACCCTGTTCCCAGCTTCGGAACCATTGACCGAGTTGTCAATTGACATCCTTGGCCCGTTGCCTGCGAGTAAGAACGGAAACCGCTTCATCTTGGTCATTACCGACCGGTTCGCCAAGCTCACCAAGTGCATAGCACTGAAGACCATCACTGCCATCTCGGTTGCATCCGCCGTTATTGAGCACTGGATCGCGTGCTACGGACCCCCGGACAAGATCTTATCCGGTCAAGGCCCACAGTTCATTTCGAACTTCGTCATCGCTGTGATGAAGGTACTCGGTGTGGAGACGGTGCGCACTACCGCGTACCACCCGCAGACCAATGGTCAAGTGGAAAGGTACAATCGTACGATGACTACCCAACTGCGACACTACGTCACGGAGGACCCCAAGCGCTGGGACGAGCTTCTGCCCGTCCTCACTACGGCTTACAACAGCCAACCACATCGGTCCACAGGACTGGCACCATTCGAACTGGTCATACCACGTCACGTGCCGAACTTGTCAGTCCGCAACTTGCCTCCTGGCACACCCCTCACCCCGCGCGGCACGCTGAGTGACGGCTCCCCACTCGCAAAGAAGCGAGAGTTCATGGCCCGACTGAGACTGCAGATACCTGCCGTTGTCAAAGCGCTTACAAGGACACAACAACGTTACAAGCGTAACTTCGATGCCCACATTGGGGATCGCAACCGTAAGATCAAGATCGGTGACTGTCTACACGACAAACCACCAACGAGCTAATAAGCTGCAAAGCAAGGCCATTGGGCCGTTCATCGTCGTCGACGCCGACGAGTCAACGTTTGTGATCGACGTTGATGGAATTGAGAAGCGCATCAACAGCGACCACGCCACTGCGGCAACACGCCCGGACGACGCGGAAGAGTCCGCACCGCACCCACTGCTCGATGGGTTTGACAAACCACGACCCAAGCCGACTGTCCACGACGAGTACGTCATCGACAAGCTCGTGTCTCATCGTAAGACTGGTGATTCCTACGAATTCAAGGTGCGATGGTATGACTATACCCCCAAGGATGACACGTGAGAACAGGTTGAAAACCTGCCACGTAACTTAGTCATTCGACATTTGAGGTCCAAGAAGGTAGAAATACCTGGATACACGTGGCGAAAACCACGCAAGCCGACCACCAAGGTTGCCTTGGCTACTGGACTTGCCGCGCTCACTTGCGCTAGCGCCACTATTTGGCAGCCCAACATCCTCGCGGTCTACGTCGACCCATGGGGGGTGGTACAGGCTAATGTCCAATGGGACAACGCAGACCGCTCTGTTCATGAGAACATTCCTGTGTACTACATGAAGTCAACATTGCCTTCGGCATGTCGGAACTTCACCTCCCCCACATGGGGACCACTAGAAGAACTCCCGGAACTCACAAGGCACTATGGCCGTTTGAGTTACCAACACGAGAAGCACGTCACTCCCCACGAGCAACCCCACTCACAGGGCATGTGCCTGAGGATACCCCCCACCCACACTCTCGAGCAGGTCGTCGCAGAGATACAAACCAGTCCAAAGGACACACTCCTGGTCACCCCACGTTGGGAACACGCCACATGGTTCGCAAAAGCCAAGGAGCTCTGTCTAGAGTATAAAATACTGATGCCGCTGCTCAAATCTAACGCAACGACAACGGAATGGGCAAAGACTGCTTTCCTGTTCCAGTGCAAACGCACAAGACTCAAGCACAAGCAAGACTGACGGGCTAGCCACGTAACACCTGTCTCAACGCACCGCCATCAAGGTCGTTTGACCATCATGGTCCACAAAGCACGCATACACTGGCGACGTGATGCGAGTATCGTCTTGGTCTACCGACCATCGACCATGTTGGTCTACCGTAGGCTACGATTGTGACCCACTACCGGCCGAGCGGCCTCCACGCACTCATCGGAGCTCCGGCCACACCACCGGCCGCCACCGGAACAACCTTGCCCGCCACACCCGCGAGGGCCGTGGGCAATCACTCACACCGACTTTGCCATATGCTCTCTGTGCCGCCTTGGCCGCCCGTCAACGCGCAAAGAAGTCTACGACTGATACAATGCCAACAGGCGAAGCGTGGGGACGTGGCCGACTGGCCGGCAACCTCGCAGCCACCTTGGCCGCCCTTGCCCCTTGGTCGCCCTCGCCGCTTGGCCGCCTACCTTGGCCGCCCTTGGCGATTGGCCGTCCTTGACCCCCGCCGCACGTAAACCACTTGGTCACCCTTGCCGCCTTGGCCTCCCGTCACCTCGTAACCTATGGCTGGATCATGCCAACAGGCGATGTGTAGGAATGTGGCCAACTGGCCGTCAACCTCGAACCTCCCCGGCCGTAGCACAACGGCGCTACCCGCACTCAAGCAACAGCTCAAGGTGCCGACTGGCAAACGTGTCGGACCATGGCCGACTGGTCAGCGACCACACGCCCGTGCACCCGCGCGTCGAGCCAACGCACGGGAGGGCCAACCGGCCGTGACCCCAGCACCACGCGGTACTCCGCCGAGTCAACACGGGCCGACCACACGGCCTGCACGTAAACAACGGCCCAACACGCCGACAGGTGAACACGAGATCGGTGGCCAACTGGCCAGCGACCACACCCGCCCGTCAGGCTATCACCGGGAGGCCAACTGGCCGCGGCTCAACAACCTTGTCCTTGACCACGTAGTGCACTGCACTATGTTACGTGGCACGCCGCTCCGCGACCGGCGCGAGGCAAGCAGTGGGCCACACCACGGCCACACTGAACCGAAGCTTCTGGAAGCACCAACCGGTGCTGGCGCGACCCCGGCACGCTTGCTGGAGGCCACGCCCGGAGCATCCCGCCCACACAGGGCACAACCGGCAGCAAGCTTGCACCCGACCGGATCTCGCCGGGACGGCTCGAAGCTTGCAACGGGGGTATGTAGCATATCCGCCCTTAGTACCAAATTCCGGTATTGTCTAGCTAGTAGCCCCCCTGACTGGTGGTCCCAACCTTGTCGGTATGGGCCACTTGTGGCTCGCCCTTTGGGGACTACTTTTGTTTTGTATTGTTTATCTGTCCATGCCTTGGAGGGATCGTTTATGTTGATTGCCATGCTCGTAGGGATCGGCCGCCTGGCCTCCGCTCGGTCGCTCGACCAGCATGTTATTTAGCCCTTATCTGCGACGTGGGGGCTCGCCGCTCTACACGCCGGTTTTTTTTCGTCCTTTTCTTTGAGGCTTGTCAAATGCCCGTAGACGTCGCTTTCCACGATTTTGACGGTTATGACAAGACGTGCAGCGACGGTGCGTACCTGAAGGACGTTGAAAAAAAGTGTTGTACTGCCGTCTTAGAAGACCATCCACAACACTTCTCAAGCATCGTACAAGCATTGGGCGTGGCAGCATGTCGGTCGCAGGCCGCGTTTAGGCCTGTTCGGCCTGAACTAAGAGGAAGTCCCGCTGGAAAAGGAGGCCCAACTGGCGTCTGACCTGGTACTGTTGGGATTGAAGGGCACACTTTGTAGTCTAGTGAGACATGCGAAACGCCTCGTTGGCAGACCCAAACCCTCCGTAATGAAGTCGGGATGGATTGACACAGGCAACTGACTGAGTCATTACAAATAATCAACAGACACTCCACAAGTGAGTGTTCGGCTTCTTGCTCCCTCTGCAATCGCCGCATCGCTACGAAGTGCTGGGCTCATGGGCATCACGCTGGGCAGGTGTTGGTGTCCCCCGCGAGAAACCGGACAAACTGCCTGCGCCTCCGCCCTGACGACGCATCGTCCCCCGGCCATGCTCCATCTCCCTCACCCCCCAGTTCCCTTCCCTCCCCCCCCTTGCCTCTGCGACCTACGATGTGGCCGGGGTGTCCCACGCGGTTGGTTGGCGACGGTGACCGGCGACGATGGCCGGCGGGGGGAGCTGACGGGGTTGGCCTGCGGCGATGGCCAGCCGCTGATGCCTTGGGCGGTGGCCTGCCGCTGGCATTTCCAGGCACTTAATCGGTACTGCTTCTCCACTCATTAGCGATGCGTTAGCTTAACAAGACGCACGTGTCGCACTTACTCCTGCTTTACGTCGGCTGCGCAACCAAATTCGATTTAGTTTTACCCGTCGTTTCAGCCCGGAGGGCCTGCTTGACAAGCGCCGTACACACAAGCCGTTTGGGCCCATAAACAGGCTTGTCATGAATCCCGCGTCTGGGACCACTGCGCTGGCCGCACAGGTGCCAGCTGGCCGTACTGGTGCCACCCACCAAGGGGTTCTTCGCCGGCTGGCCGCACTGATGCCAAACACCAAGGGGTTTTTCAGCACAGGAGTGAGCCATGGAGAAGCCTATGGTCCGTTGCACAAAAAAGATCCATCGAGGTTTTTTCGGCTCGGGCTCGGGCAGCACCTCGGCCGTGACGGGGTCCACGGCCGCCATGCTGACAGCAGTATCACAGAGGTCCTTGCGAACTCATGAGGGCCTTGGGTCTCCTGGTAGTGTACCGCTCTGAGGACACCCTGAGTGGACCGGTTGCTGACCACCTTGAAAACGGGGCCATCCTTTTCGCATTGATTTGCACTGCTCGGGGGCTGGTTCTTGCCCATGTGCTAACAGAGGCTTGGAAGAGGGGTGGTCAGATCTGGGGAGAACCCAGCGGGTGCCTGGAGGCCATTTTTTGAGTTCTTTTTCCGTGAGCGAGTCCTCGTTTTTTGAGATGGCCGTTCGTGGGGTAAATGTTCCATGTCATGGGCTCGTCTGATTGGTCCACGAAGAAGCCGGGTCCTCACGTGTGAAATGCCATTTCTGGCTTTATGTACATATCGCCTGGTGCCCCTCATGAAGTGGTTTTCTCGTCCCCCTGCCTCTCCTGGTCCCCTCTCCTGGACCAGATACCTCGAGGAGACAATCCGCCCCTACTTCCCGCCACCCCCTCCACCCTCCGGCAGTACCTCATGCGGGGACTTAGGCGAGTCCACTAACGGCGGACGGAGCGCTGCTCGGGGTGCTGCGCCCAGACTGAATGGGTTCTTCGCAGGCACCAACAGTGTCCGGCCCCATGGAACAAGATGACAGCAGCGTCCCGCGCCTGTGGGGTGTGAGGGGTGGGGGCGTGGATCGTGTGAGACGAGACGCAAGTGCACAACGCGCCTTGCTGCTTTTTGCCTCTTGGGCTGACCGCGCCTTTCGCGAGGCCCCCCAATATTCGGTCTCCACATAGCCGTGCGTCATTCCAGCACCACTTCGCTGCCGCTCCCGTTCAAGCAGAAGTACCGCGCCCTGCCGCCCATTTCCCTTATGCCAGTCGG
>CM020618.1:35615647-35669273 GCA_009829735.1 Pyropia yezoensis
CGTCGTTGCCAACTTTCGGGACGCGTCAATCGACGGGCGGTTCTACGAGGGCGAGTCCGTGTCGGACGTCCATGGTCATGCTGACTTTGGTCGTCAAGGGCCGGAACGGCAGGCGTACGAGGTGTTGTCGTTGTCCAACGAGTTGCTGCGGTACGGGGCGGCTGGTGGTCTTCACCCTTATCATTCGGCGTCTGTACGCTTGGGCGCTTGCCTTTCGTGTCGGGCAAGTTGAGACCTTTGTGGTCGCGGCCAACAACTTCGACCGTCTTCGCCGGCTGTGGCCTTCGGCCGTGTTCTTGGCACGTGACTTGGCCGAGCGGCTTGATGTGCCTATCGCGGAGGACCATGGGCTAGAGGAGTATCTGGCCATGTTGGCTGACAAGGTTGCCCATGGGGTGCGTCCGGCGGGCGTCGAATTTGGTCCTGCGACCTGTTCGCTTCCTAACCCGTTCCGGGATCCGACGACGTCGATTCGTCTTCGTAGGTCGTGGGACCTGGCGGCCTTTGAGCGTCGCGGCCTTTTGGCGCCGGCTTGGGCGTCCAGCCTGGGGCGCGCACGCCCGTTCTTCGACCTGAAGCGTTGGCTTCCATCACGCCCATCGTGGTGGGTTGAGTACGGACCGTACATGGAGACGCCGGCGGCATTGTCGTACGTCGCCAGTGGGCTTAAGGACGCAGATAACGCGGCTTGGGGCGTCGTGTACGACGAGTTTTTCTGCTTTGCCTTGGCGGCTTGGGTGCATTGGCTCGTCCATGACGGACTTTTTTGCTGGTTGCCGGACCAAGTGACCGAGTGGTTCGACGGGTTGGACGTGTCGCGGCTGGCCGATGGGCCCGGGGGTGAGGAGCGTCTTGCGACGTACCACCGTATGCGTGATGCACACGCCGTCTTCCCGTGGACAACCATTGTCGCCGACGTCCGCCGACGTGATGAGCGCACCAAGGCGGCTCGCCAGGTGTACGTCAAGTTGGACGCGACGGCCAAGTATGGCTTCGTTCTTCGTCAGCCGTGCGGCGCGTTTGATTGGAAGTATGACGCCTCGTGGGAGGGTGGTGACGAGTCGTCCGGACCGGGTCGTGGTCCCGGTCGTGGTCGTGAGACCGGTCGTCGGGTGCGGGACGCGTCTCGGTCGTTGTCGCCGGTGGCCGGTGCGGGGTCAAGTGACCGTGTTAACCCTGGTGTGGTTGCCCCTGTGTCCGGTGGGACCGGTGGCACGGAGCCGATCTGGCCGTCGGAGTGGGCCCGTGTGGGTGCTGTTGCCCTGTTGGGTACTGACCGGGTGGGTGCCTTGGATGGGCAAGTGGTGCCTCGTGGCGCAACGGCTGGGGCGTTGGCCATTGCTTGGTCTCGTCAGACCGTGGAGATTGATGACGTTCTTCGTCGGGTCAGTGGGATGACTGAGTCGGAGGCCGTTGAGGCTTTGGTGTTGACGGTCTCCCGTTTGGCGGATCCGTCTCGCATTCGCGATAGCTTGCTCAGTGAGCTGCGTCGTGCGCCCTCGGTGGAGGCTCGGGCTGCGATTCCTCGTCGTGTTGACGTTGGTGCCATTCTTGGCGTTCGTCGTCGACAGATGTCGGATGACGAGGAGGAGGGTGCGCCTCGTGCGTCGGCTCGGCGTGTGCGCTCGCGCAGTTCGTCTTTTGACGAGGGCTCGCGACGTCGCCGTTGAGGGGGGGGTTGGGAGGTGAGGGTGTTGCCGTACGGCTTGTGTTAGTCTTGTTTGTACTTGTGTTGGCCCTTTGGCTTGTTGTTTGTTTGTTCGTGTTTGAACATGAAGGCAGCCCTGGCCCATTCTGTTGTCTTTTTGTCCGATGTTAGGACTGGCCGGAGTATCTTCGACTCAGGACAGAGCCGCTTGGCTTTTGAGAACCATGAGGCATGTTCCCAGCGTGGGGTGACCAGGAGGGTGTCCTTTGGACTGGATTGTAGCTCTGTGACCACTTGGTCAAGGGTGTGGGTGGGGGGTACCCTTAGGCAGATGCCTTGTGAGTTCTGCTCCGAGGCAGTGACATGCCTCTCCGGCTGGTAGCTCAACTGGCCATAGTGCTTGGTGAGTTCTGGAAGTTCCCAGAGTGGTCCCCATGTGGGGGAGGTGAAGTTCCGGCATGCCTCTGGCAGTGTTGACTTCATGTAGTACACAGGGATGTTTTCCTGGACCGAGCGGTCTGCGTTGTCCCATTGGACATTAGCCTGTACCACCCCCCATGGGTCGACGTAGACCGCGAGTATGTGTGGTTGCCAAATAGCGGCGGCTGCGCCAGTGAGCGCAACAAGTCCAGTTGCCAGAGCAACCTTGGTGGTTGGCTTTCGTGGCTTCCGCCACGTGTATCCAGGTATTTCTACCTTCTTGGATCGCAAATGTCGAATGACAAGGTTACGTGGCAAGTTTTCCACTGGTTCCCACGTGTCGTCCTTGGGGTATAATCATACCATCGGACTTTGAATTCGTACGAATCTCCAGACCGTTGGTGAGACATGAGTTTTTCGATGACGTATTCGTCGTGGACGGTTGGCTCCGGCCGTGGTTTGTCAAACCCATCGAGTAGTGGGTGTGGTGTGGACTCATTGGAGTTGTCCGGCCGGGGTGCCGCAGTGGCATGATCGCTGTTGATGCGTTTCTCGATACCATCGACGTCAATGACGAAGGTAGAGTCGTCGGCGTCGACGACTATGAATGGCCCGACGGCCTTGCTCTGCAGCTTGTTAGCTCGTTGATGGTTTGTCGTATAGACAAAGTCGCCGATCTTGATCTTACGATTGCGCGTCCCAACGTGGGCATCGAAGTTACGTTTGTAACGTTGTTGAGTCTTGGCGAGGGCCTTGATGACGGCCGGAACTCGCGCTTTCTCGCGAGCGGCGATCCGTCATTGAGGGTCCCTCTTTGGGATATTGACGTGCCTGGTGGCAAGTTACGAACCGACAGGTTAGGGACACGTCGTGGGATCACAAGCTCGAATGGCGCTAGTCCAGTGGACCGATGTGGTTGGCTGTTGTAAGCCATAGTCAGGACGGGCAGAAGCTCGTCCCAGCGCTTGGGGTCCTCGGTCACGTAGTGACGCAGTTGTGTAGCAATCGTACGATTGTACCGTTCGACTTGACCGTTGGTCTGTGGGTGGTACGCGGTGGTGCGCACCGTCTCGACTCCGAGTACCTTCATCACGGCGATGAAAAAGTTTGACATGAACTGGGGTCCTTGGTCGGACAAGATCTTGTCCGGTGGGCCATAGCAGACTATCCAGTGTTCAATAACAGCGGATGAGACGGAGATGGCCGTGATGGTCTTGAGTGCGATGCACTTTGTAAGCTCTGCAAAGCGGTCCGTAATGACCAAGATGAATCGATTTCCGCTTTTGCTTGCTGGCAAGGGGCCTAGGATGTCGATCGACAGTTCCGTCAGTGGTTCTGACGCCGGGAACAGGGTCAGAGGCGTCGTATGCTTACGCAACGCTAGCCGGTTCTGTGCACAAGTGGTGCAATTGGTGATGGTCTTGTGGATATCCGATATCATGGATGGCCAGTAGAACTTTGTTCTCATAGTGAAGTACATCTTGTTCATGCCCGGGTGGGCGGCCGTGGTGGCCATGTGTTGGAGCTTCAAGATGACATCTTGTTGCGACTTGGGGATGACCAGTTGGTCTCCATACACAGTTTTGCGACGCAGTGCGTTGTTGTCGTCAAGGTAGAATGACTTGTGTCCTCCGTTGTTGACGCTGTCGATGATCGACTTGCAGAAATCATCCGATTGTTGCTTGTTAATGACTTCATAGAAGTCAAGAGGCTTTGGGTCGGTTGTGCCTGTGTACCTGTCCGTTTGGACGCCGTGTGCCGTCTTGGCCACCGCTAGACATGGTATGTCATCGTTGATCGTTTCGTTCATCGCGTTATTGTCCGCGCGGGACAGGAAGTCGGGCAGGTGGTGACTAGCACCTGGCTTGTATTTCAGTTCGAAGTCGAACTCTGCGAGACGCATACGCCATCTCATCAACCGACCGCTAGAGTCGGCAGTGCTGTATATCCAGCTAAGGCTTTGATGGTCCGGTCGGATTATGAAGTGTTGTCCTTCTAGGAAGTGCCTCAACTTGAGGACAGCCCACACAATGCCAAGAAATTCTCGCTCCGTTGTGGAGTAGTTGAGCTCCGCTGCGTTAAGAGCGCGGCTCCAGTAGCCGAGTGGCTGTGGTTTTCCATCGTCGTCCGTTTGGAGTAACGTGCAGCCGAGTTGATACGCACTTGCGTCGACATCGAGCGTTAGCTCACGCCCAGCCTTAGGCAAGGCCAAGATTGGTGGGTGCACCAAGGCGTCACGGAGGTCCTCAAAGGACGCCAACTCCTCGGTCGAGGGTGGGGACAGGTCCGGTAGGACGTCTTTCTTGGTCAACGCGTTTAGCGGTCGGGCTCTCTTGGTAAAGTCTACCACGAACCGTCGATAGACGTTGCACATGCCGAGAAAACTCTTGAGTTGGGTCTTGGTCTTGGGGAACGTTGCTTGACGCAGGGCGTCGGTGTTCTTGTTAAGAACGTGGAGTTTACCAGGCGTTATGCTGTGGCCGAGGTACTCCACCTCGTTGGAAAACCACTTGCACTTCTCAAGATTGAGAGTCACGCCGGCCTACCGTAGTCGGGTAAGGACCTTGTCTACATCATGGATGTGTTGTTTGGCGGTTGCCGAGAAGATGATGACGTCGTCGAAGTAGACGAGGCAGACTTGCCACTTGAGTCCGGAGAGTATAATATCCAGGGCACGTTGAAACGTCGCCGGGGCATTGGTCAAGCCGAATGGCATCGTTGTCCAGTCGAAGATGCCATAGTGCGTTGTGAAGGCCGTTTTTTCTTGGTCCTCCTGCCGCAATGGCACTTGCCAGTACCCAGCGGTACAGTCGAGAGAGGTGAATACTTTGGCGTCTCCGAGGGAGTCGAGACAGTCCTCCATACGCGGGAGGGGGTACGCATCCTTCTTAGTGATGCTGTTCAACCGTCGATAATCGACACAAAACCGGGCCGTCCCATTTTTCTTCGGTACGATGACGACCGGACTGGCCCAGTCACTGTGACTTGGTTTAATAACCTTGAGCTTCAACATCTTGTTGATTTGATCGACGATGATCGCCCGCTTGAACGCACCGGTTCGATAGGGCTGCGCCCTTATAGGGGCAACCCCAGGTGGGGTGACGATGGCGTGCTCTGTAGCGTGTATGACCCCGAGGGTCCCGTCCCACATCTTGCCATGCTTGGCCAACATCGACTTAATTTGCGCGTGCAAATGTTGGGGAGCCCCGTCGAGGTTGATGTCGTCAAGTGACGGTTTGGGCTGTTCGGTCTCTGGGTCGGTTGACCCCGTATCCTCCGTCGGGGCGGCGAGGACTTGCCCGAGGTGGGGCTCGGCAAACGCGAGGACGCAGCCCCTTCGCAGGATGGCCGTGTCTGGCCCGAAGTTGCATACCTTAACCAGAAATGGTTCGTCAGGTTTGATGGTGGCAAGTCCGCGGGCGACTGCCATGATCTTGTGTCGGCACAATCGTGCGTTTGGTTGAAGAGTAACCAGTCCCGGCGTGTCACATCTGACCATAATCCATTCCTCGGTCTTGCCCTTGAGGCGCGTTTGTTTGCAAGCACGGACCTTGGTCGACCCCCCGGCCCATTGGGGCTCCATGACGTCGTCTTGACGGATGCTCAGGATTGGGGAGTGGCCGATCGAATGGTTTTCAGCACCTTGCCAAACGATACGTTTGCGGGCGGGCAGGATTGCCTCGATGTGCTTATCGATGAACTCGGTCCCGAGTATGCACTTGACCGACAGGTTGGGCGTAACGTAAAAACGTTCAAAGGCTTGAACCCCTCCGGTGTCGATGAACAAGTGGATGGCTTGGAGAGCCTTGATTGTTTGCCCGTTGGCATCAACAATGTGCGGTGCACTGGTTAACGTGTCGGCATAGTCGCGCCAATGTGGCGGTAGAACATTCGGCCGGATGAGGTTGACGCCAGCTCCGGTATCGAGGATGGGTCTCATACTCCGCGTGTTCGCGAGCTCCGTGCCTATACAGGCGGCGATTTCATAATGTCGATGAGCTTTGCTCAGTATCTTGGTGACCTTAGGTCTATCTTGTCGGGCAGGCAAGGGTGCGTCGGGGAGACTGCCCGGTGGTCCCCGACTTACTCGTTTTTCGAGTCGGCCTTGCCGTCGCCGGCGTCGTTGCTTTCGACGTCGTCGTCGTCCGAGTCCGGCAGGACTTCGTTCTCGACGATCGCATTGATCTGCTTGCGGACCGAGTCGTCAATGAGTGCCATCACTCGTGCCTGACGTCGTTCACGACGGGGCTTAGGGCATCGAGAGGCAAAGTGTCCGCGCTCGTTACAGTTGTAACAGATGTCGTTCGCTCGCGGGTTGGGCGTGTCCGTGCGGACAGCCCTAATGGGGTCGAATGGTCGATCGACCGTGCGCGCTGTGGGCTCAGGGGTAGAGTCGATTTGACTAACCTTGATCATGGCTGGCCGGCTGGCCTTGATGGACTGCCGCAGGCGCGTGGCGCCTTCCCAAAACCCTTGGGCAGCTGCCACTGTGTCCGCCATTGGGCGATCAGGGAACTGACTGTCCAGAACACGAACGTTTGGTTTGATGAGGTCTGAAAGACCGTTGATGAAGACATCCTTCACGTCTTGGGCGGAGAACAGGCCACAGAGGCGATCGCACGCCGCCTCCACGCGGGAGGCAAACACGCGCGGGACCTCTGTGTCCGCTTGATTCATCGTAATGATGTCGTGGTAGGCCGTTGCCAAACCGGCATGAGTTGCGTACTTCTTGAGAAGCCAGTTGACTCCTTCACCATAGGTGGTGAGCTCGTAGTGCCTGCCACTGAAAACCGTGTTGGCCGCGCTGGCGAATGCGCGCTTGGCGGCTCCCGCCAGCCGGAAGGCGATCAAGGGGAACGCCCGGCCGTGGGTCAGCCCTGCCGCGACGCAAGCTCTGCGAAAGGTGGTGAGGAAGGTGAAAACACCGAGGGGGTCGCCACCGTTAAAGGTCTCTTGACCCTGGAACGCCCCGTCTAGGCGCTTGTTTATCTTGCTAGCATCTTTCACCATCGATGGTTTATACTTGGTGCTCCGTCGGAGAAGGAAGTAGGTCCTGTAGTCCAAGAGTGACTTAAAGCGACTGTTGCCGGGTCGAATGACCAACTTGCGGTCACCCAACTCCGTGAGTTCAGCTGCCGGCGCCGGTCGGCGCCGGAAACGACGCGCACGTCGACGGTGCGCGTCCGAACTTTCCGTAACGGAATCACTGCTCGATGAGGTCGGGCTTGACGGTGGGGAAGGGTCCCAACGACCGTCATAGGTTTCGTCCGAAGACGAGGAAGACGAGGACGACGAGTTGTCGGATGACATCCCATCATCAGCGGATGATGCGCCTCCCTCCCGGGCGTTCGAACGCTTAGTCGAGACCCTGACCTTTAGGTCTTCGACTTGGCGCTCCAACGCGCGGATCCGACGGTTCTTCATCTGAAGATTGCCAATAGGCAGGCTGGCGTGGGACGCCCCTTGAGCAGGTCCCCGGGTCATCTTGCCCACCGGCTGTCGGTTCGACGTCGTCCGTTGACGAAACGCCTCATTTGAGGGTGGCTTTCTCAGCTCCTCAAGAGTGGTCACCAGTTTGGTGTTAGACTTCTCCAACTCCTTGTTGGCGGCCTCTTGGGCCTCAAGACGGTCACGAAGTGCCTCCACCACCGCCTTCAAGCTCTCCAACTTGGAGTTAGGAATATCCTCCGCGTCGGGGTTGGGGGGGGTAACCTCGGGTGCCGGACGGCGGCTTGTTCCGCTCCCTCCGCCTAGTGGCGTGTAACCCGAAGGCAGGGCAATCCCCTTACCCTTCCAGCGCCGAGCGCCATCAGGGGCTCCCGAAGCCATATCGCAACCCGGCGTACTTGCGTCGGCGCGCCCTGCGTCGCCAACCAAAAGGTCCTCGTGGCACGACGCCCGGCGTCGTCCAGCCTTCACTGATCGGTGATGTCGCCCTGCAACACCCGATCAAGAGATCGTCAACACAACTGCCACAAGGCACCAAGGAACACGTACGAGTGTACGGCAGCGCCGCACACGAGCAGTATCCCCTGCTGCTCCACCAATGTGGAATATGTGTTACCCAATATAAAGGATATGGGACCGACCGGCGCCCGGAAGGCAAAGAGGAAGCTATTACCGTAGAGGCAAAGAAGACAGACCTTTAGCTCCTGGACATTCGATGGGGAGCAAGCCGGCCGAAGGCAGCAGCGAGTCCCCACGTCGCAGATAAGGGCGAAAACAATATGCCGGTCGAGCGACCGAGCGGAGGCCGGACGGCCGATCGCTACGAGCATAGCAATCAATATAAAAGATCCCTCCAAGGCAAGGACAGATAAACAATACAAAACAAAAGTAGTCCCCCAAAGGGCGAGCCACAAGCGGACCCATGCCAACAAGGCTGGGGCCACCAGTCAGGGGGGCTACAAGCCAGTAAATACCGGAATTCGGTACAAGGGGCGGATATGCTACATGCCCCCCTGCCCCCTCCTACCCTCACCACCGGCACCACTCCCGGCCTCTTCGACGAACGTAGCCACAGCTGCCTGTGGCCTATCCCCCCCCTCCCCACCAAAACGTCGACGCGGCCGCCTGCGCCCCGCTGCCCCCTCCAAAAACACCGTTGCTGGCACCGCCCCCTTCAAAAAACCCATAGCTGCAGCGGCGTGGGGCCTGACCGCTGTCGCGGCCGCCCTAGCGGCCGCCGTTGCCGTCGCCTCGGCCTCGGTCAGGACGGTCGCCGCTTCCGCCGACGACGCGGTAGCGCCGACGCCACCGACGCCGTCGCGGGCACCACCGCCACCGTGTCGGCCGCAGCGGCCTACACCACGGCCACCGCGGCAGCCGGGGTGGCCGCCACAACCCCCTCGGCCGCCGGGCTGTCTGCTACAGCAGCCGGCGACACCGGCACCATCGTCGTCGCCGCCGCCGCCACCATCGCCGCCGCCGTTGCCCTCCCCCCCCCCCCCGCCCCAAACTCGTCGTCGTGACCGCCATTATCGTCCTCGTCGCCGCGGCGGTCCTCGTCGCGAAACCGTTGACACCAACGCCGCCGCTGCCGCCGCCGCCGCCGCCGCCGCCACCGCGGCCGTCGCCACCGACGCTGCTACCGCCGCGCCCATGGTCACCATCGTCGACGCTGACCGTGGCGCCGGCCCTACCCCCCGTGTCGTGGCCCTCCCCACCCAGTGTGCTCTCTCCCACAGTCCCAGTTAATGAACGCGCTGGCAGCGGGTTCCCAAAAGGGACCGGCCAACATTCATGCGGGGCCCATTACACCGGGGCATCTGTAGGCGCACCTGATTGGCCGAGGCCCGTAGCCCGAAGCTTCTCGGAGGACTGAGAAAAGAATGCTCGATGTATCTTTTTTGGGCAACGGGCCATACCAGGAGAAACGGCTTCGTTCCGGGCTAATGACATGTCCGTCCAGGAGGAAAAATTCTCGAGCTTTCCTCCGAGAGGCAGTCAACTTGGTGAGAATTTCTTCAAATGTGTGTACCTGTGACTGAGGTCGCACCCGCTCAGTCACTCAACTCTGGAGTGTCATGAGTGGAGCCGTGCCAGGGCCATCCACTCTGTGCGTTGGGGTGCCTCACTTTCTAAATGCAACGCCTCCGTGCCCGAAGTGGTGATCATGGCACATTGACGGTGCTTGGCCGGCACCGTGTGCCAGTCCATAGATCAACCTCCGATGATCGCACCGGCCCCTGTATACACCCAGTTTAAAAAGGCCTGTGGCGGACATGTGGCTGTGGCACCCCATGAAGCAACGTGAAGCACGGACGATAAAACCGCAAAAAAGTGCTTGAGAAAGAGGAGCTTATAGCGCATCTGGTAGTGTACGACGCGACTACTCTCTCCCAGCCAGCCTGACTCCAGGTGCCCATCTGTGTCTCCCTCTTACGTCACTGAGCTTCTTTTCTGCGTGTTGCTGGTAGTTGTGTACCAATGAGAAGCGTCCGTTCTGACCCCAGATGTCCGCCCTTAGCTGGGTGTGCCAGGCGGATAGGTTTGTGTGGCACACGTTCAGGTCCGGTGCCACGAAGCAACGCTCAAGCCGGGCCACTCGACTCTGGCAGTGCAGAGGGGCTGGGGGAGGTGTCAAGAGGGGATCCCTCTTTTACCGACCGACGGCCCACCACCAGCCCCGTTCCGCCCGCCTGCCGCCGTCCACTGCCCCCGCCGCTGCCCGCTGTCGTCCTCCAAATCCCCGCCATCCGCGCCTTGCCACTCTGTCTGTGCAACGGGCGGCGGGCGGCTGCCCCTGCAGAGCTTGGCGGCTGGACAGCACTGAGAGGCGCACCCCTCTCCCTCGGGTTCACCCCCTTCGATTCCCTTCCCCCCAGGCGGCGGCACCCCGCTCCCCGCTCGTCGTGGTGTCAACCGCGGCCACCACTGCCAGCGGCAGCTGCCGCCGCCGCCTGTGAACGGCCATGGCTCCCGAGCAAAAGTGGCAGGTGACCTTGCTGCCGCTCTCCACGGCCTCCTCCACCGCGTCGTCGGCCGCCTCTTCCACCTTCTCTTCTCCCAGACGACCTCGCTTTCGTCTCATGCACTGGCTGTTGGGCACCTTCCTTGGGCTGATGCTCCTCGTGATCGCCCCCGCGCTGTTGGTCTCCATTGGCGGCGGCTACGACAAAGGCGTCTTGGTGGCAACGGCCGCCCGCGGGGTATTGGCGTCTGTTGGGGGTGTGTTCGCGCAGGGGGCCCCACCCCAGCTTACCTACCTCGACACCGCCCGCAACCTCACGTGGGCTGAATGGCGCCGCCGGGAGGCTGCGCTCGTGCCACCAAACGAGCGGTGCGTTGTCAACGTGTCTCTGCCGCTCGTGCCATACGAGCCACGGTCGCCTGTGCGGTGGCTGCATGTGCCAAAGACCAGCACGTCCTTCCTCATCACCATCATGCGGCGCTACTGCGACGTTGGCGTGGACTTTTCTTTTGGCTCGTGCGTGACGGCCTCGCTCGTCATGTCGTACTTTGAGAATCTTGTGCGCCTTTACTGCCGCGACAGCTTGTACGTTCCTGCGGAGAGTATGCCCGGCGGTGGTCGCTCCATGGAACCCATAGTGGACCACAGCCCGCTATACGCACGGGATGTGCCACACGCGTACGGCCTGTTTCGCACGCCCACTGCCCGCATGGTCTCCCACTACCAGTACTTTGTGAACCGGTCGAACGAGTACAGCCCCAAGTCGTCCCTCAAGGTCTTCCCCACGGAGCGGGACTTTTTGGCGTCCGCACCGGACCAAGGGTGCCAGACCAAGATGCTGCTCGGTCACTACTGCAACCATCCCATGAGCCTCAACGCGAGCCACGTGAACAAGGCGCAAAGCGTCCTCAACGCCATGCGGTTCGTGGGCATCTCTGACTACTTTGACCTCAGCGTGGAGCTCTTCCACGCCACTTTTGGTGGACAGGACCATCCATCCGAGCACTCGAACAACCGGCCGGGGCGGGTCAACAAGGCTGCCTGGAAGGCCAAGGCTGCGGCCATGGCCGATGGCACACAAGAAATGGAGTACGAGGTCGTCCAGTGGAATGCTGGGCGCAATGCGACGTACCCCGTTGACGACGTCGAGGAGCAGGTGTTTGGGTTGGCGGTGGAGCGCTTCCGGGCGGACCTGGCGCTGTACCTGCCCCACCGCGTGAAGTGGGTGAAGCCCTATACGCCGCTGCTGTCATCGAACGAGAGTGTCAATGCGAGCCGTGACCTGGCCGCGTGATTCATCTCGCACATGAGAGCTCGAGATGTGGTGTTCCTTCGTATCACTGTGAGACAAAAAATACGTGCAAAAACCATACCCTCCCGCCCGCGTAAGAAAACAAACGCGAAAAACCCAACAACAAAAGGCGTGACAAAAAAAGTCAAGAAGCTACAACCCGGTTGTCGTGCGCACCGGGGACGTCCCGGGGCGGTCGCCTGACGCGGCGGCGCACTCTTTTGACGACACGCTCCATGCCTTACCGGTTGGAAGTAGGCCGAAGTTTGGCTGTCGAAACACGGCTGTATCCTGGTCGGACCTCGGCTGTTTGTACCTACGGTGCACACTCGAAGCCACACACCACTCGCAGCCAACCGCACCTGTATGCCACTTGAGAGTCCATTGGGCAATCAAGCTGGACAGGTCGTTTGCCAGCAGGATACAGGAACGACTCAAGAGAAAACCCAGTTACTGTCACTTCGTCATGCTACAACCACGTACGCCCGCGCCTGCACCACGCCCCCCGCTCACTGGAGAACCAGCTTGTGGTCGTAAAAGCGATAGAAGAGCATGTCCTGCTCCCACACAGAGGTCTCCCCGCCGCCGCTCGTGGCCACAATCTTCAGCGAAAACCGCCGATTAATCCGAAAGTCCGACCAGCCCACCTCCGGCGCCCACGCACGGAAGGGGGCTTCAAAGGTGGTGGTAATGAGCTTGCCGTCCACCCAAAACTCGACCGACCGCACGTCGCCATAAAGCTCTGCCAGGATGTTGACCGCTGTGATCCGCCACACGTTGACGGGCAGGAACCCTGCACGGATGGGAGCCAACACCCCCGGGCCCGCCGTGCCCGCACGCTCCACGAGCACCTGCCGCATGCTGAGCCGCTTGGACACAACCTTGTGGAAGAAGGTCGGGGCGATCATCTTCTTGGAACACCGCCGGGTCTTGGAATCGCACGCCCGCGCAAAGATGGTCACTGGCACGTCGTCGGGTATGTTCGTCCACGCACGCGCGCGGCCTTTGCTGTCCTTGCCCGTCAGGAAGTAGGGTCCGTACCCACTTTGCGTGCTGACCTTGATACCCGCCACGTACCACTCGACCATATCCGCCACGCCCTTGGTGGTGGCCGCCACAGACAGGGCAGGCAAGTGGTGCTTGTTGATGCGGGGATAGGGCATGACGAGCGACATGCTCCTGTTGCGCCACACCAGCCACATGGACAGCTCATCAACACCAGGGTAGCCAGACGGCGGACGCGACGCGCGCTTCTGAATTTCGACAAGCGGCGCGGAGTAAATCACGGTCGGCTCATCGCGGCCGCCGCGAAAGCCCTTGGGCAGCCGCACCTCTGCCTTGCCACACTGCAGGCCACGGGCTTCGTACGGGCATGCGCCAATGCGGTCCACCGATGCCAAGCAGCCAGCGGTAGACGCGATGGTGGTGTTGATGCCCGACTGGAACGTCGCTTGGTAGGCTTCGGCAACCTCGTTGCCGCCCGAGATGCGAATGTAGGAGCAGTCAAAGTAGTCCCCAAACTGCCCGTGCAGGCCACCGCCGTACCAAACCCAGGAGAGCACATCTGTGGGGAGAGAATCCAAGCACCAAGGCCAGCAAAACATTCAGGGGTACAACGCAGTCAGCGAGAAGAAATACCATCAAAAGCATCCTCAGGGTAAGACGAGCCGTCCCACCCCTGTTCCAGAGCAGTTCCTGGACCGCGACCGCCCCAGTAGTGCAAAAGCCGACCCCCCCGCCCACAGCACAACAACGTACAGTCGCCATCTGGATACACGTCTGGCACGGTCACAGTCTGCCGAAACGCCGAATTCTGCCTGTCCACCGCGCAGTCCCGAGCGCGCTCGACCTCCCCATTGCACTCGTGGCGGTCACTGACCCAGCATGAGTGCATAAACGCCGCCTGGTGGTGTGCCCACTTGTTGTGCATCTGCGAGACGGGGACCAGCGCCCAGCGGACAAAGCCCCCTTCATGGTTGTTGCGTGCATACGTGACGCTGTAGCGGCCGCCGCGCGCCCACACCGCCGCGGGCTTGGACGGGCTCGTCTCAGGATCGATATCCACGTTGGGGCACGGCCCGGGGCAGTAGCGCACCCACAGGTCTTCATGACCGCCTATGCGGCAGCCTTGCATGCGCGACATGGAGCGAGGGTAGGTGAGGTACGAGTGCGCCGCCGCGGGGGGGGGGGGAGGAAGCACCACCGCCATTAGCAGCGCCGCCACCAGTACCCGCGGCAGGCGGGGCCAGCCGCACTTCTGCGGGGCCATCCTGGCCAACGAGGTTGGGGGAGGATGCGACCGAGGCGGGCGGGGGCGGGTGGGTGGATGACGAGACCGGGCTGTCGGCTGCGCCAGGGCGCAGCGCGCGGCAGCAACGACGGTAGACGGTAACAGAGGGGAGGCAGCGCCTCGTCCAATGCACACAGAAGCCGCACCGCGACCACGATCACGACGACGACGACCACCAACAGCGGACACGGGCGGAGCTGGGGATCCCGCTCCTGGTCGTAAAGCGCCGACGACGCTACTGGGAACGCGGCAGGCAGGTCGGTCCAGCGCACTCGCCCACCGCTTTACGTGACCCTCGCACCGGCCGAAGGGGGGGGGGGGCGCATGCGAGCGCGGCCGCCGCACTGGCGGAAAGGGTTCGGCCCGTGTGGCCGCCGCGGCCGCCGCCAGCCACCTCAGAAGGGGCCCGCCACCAGCGCACATCCCCCCACCCCCCCACCACCACCACCCCCCGGCCGCGTCAACCGACAGACTTGCCCTCTCCCCGGCACGGCGCTCCCCCAACCTGCTCAACCGCCGCCCACCGCCGCCGCCAGTACCGTGACCGCCGCGCCACTGCCGTGGCGGGGGACCTCATGGGGCCTCGCCACCGCCGTGGCCGCGCCACGCTGGCCGAGCCGCCGCCCCGACGCGGCCGCCCGCCCCACCCGACCCGAGCATTTCCCCGCCCCCGCCCCCCCGACGGTTGCCATGCCACAAGAGGCGTCCACACACCCGCCGCGGGGTGGAGGCGATCACGACGACACGGCAGCAGCAGCAGCAGCCGTGGCCAGCAACAGCAGCAGCACGTACCCGGGGGGGTTGGGGGGGGATGAAGAGACGGCAGCGGTAGACAGCGCCGGCAGGATGGCGGCGGCCTGCGCTCACTCGCAGGGGGGGGCGGCGACGAGTGCAAGGCGGGTGCCGCGGGAGCCACCGCGGCCGCTGGCGGTGCCAGCGTGCCCGTGTCTCGCTGCCCGCCCACAACACGGCGAGGAGGGGGACGAAGGGGGGGGAGGGGGTGGCGCGGGGGGAGCAGGGGGGAGCCCCTAACGTGGCGCCACCATTGTCGAGTACAACCACCACTGCTCATGAGGCCGCGCGGCGGGACGGGGCCGTCGACGGCAGTCGGCAGGGGCACCGAGTCGGCGACCTGTCGACACGGCCGAGCTCCCCCCGCACAAGTCGACCGGGGCGGAAGAATTTGGCGGACAGCTCCAAAGGCGAATGTGCCTGAATATGCGGATTTGACGGACAGTGAGTGTTCGCGCCAATGGGGACAATGGATGATCTCCCGCCTCACGGACCGTGGACGAGGCCCGCGCGACTGCGGCTGCAGCCGTCTCTCCTTGCGCAACCGTCGCCTGTCTGCCTCGGCCCGCCCACTCTCCTTGCAGGCGCCGGCCGCCTGTTTCACCCTCCCTGCTGCTGAGACAGCCGTGGCGGCGCCCTTCCGGCGCCGATGGCGTTCCTACCGTCGGCCGCCCCACCCGCCCCCGCCCGCTCTTCCGCCCCCTGCTGCCCGTACCGTCGGCCGTCGCTGCGTCCCCGCCGCGCTCGTCTTCACATGAAAGGCCGTCGCAACGACGGCGGCGGCGGTGGCGGTGGCGGCGGCAGCGGCGGCGGCGGCGGCGGCGGCGGGGTCATCCCCCCCCCCACCGCCTGGCCAACTCCCGCGGGCCCGGCGCTGCAGCTCCTCACCGCCGCCCCCTGCCCGTACGCACAACGGGTGGTCCTGGCGTTGGCCGCCGCGGGCCTCCCCTACACGTCCACCCCCATTTCCCTCTACGGGGCAGGCGGCAAGCCCGCCTGGTTCACCGCCCTCCACCCGCCTGGCACCGTACCGGTGCTGCTGGTGTACCCCCCCCCGGCAGGGGGGCCTGCTGCCGAGGCGGCGCGGCGGCGGGGGCGGGGGCGGGCACCCCCCGCGGTCGTGGTGGGCTCTCAACAGGCCCTCACCTACCTGCGCGACGCCCACGGCGCCGGCGCGTGCACCGACGCCGCGTCCACGGCGGCGGCGGACGGGTGGCGGGCGTGGGTGGATGATCGGCTGGCGCCCGCGGGCCGCGAGGCGGTGGAAGGAGGCCCGCTGGACGGGGGGCGGAGGGGCGGCAGTGATGTTCCCCTCAGCCTGGCCACGGAGCTCGACTGGGCCGACGCGTCGCTGAGCAGCCGCCCCGAAGGCGGGGGTGCCGGCAGCGGCGGCAGCGGCGGCAGCGGCGGCAGCGGCGGCAGCGGTGGTGGTGGTGGTGGTGGTGGTGGTGGTGGTGGTGGTGACGGCAGCGGCGGCAGTGGGCCGCTCGTTGGCGACGCCTGGTCGGCCGCCGACGCGGCGGTGGTGCCGTTTTTGTTGCGCCTCGACGAGGTCGTCGGGCTGGCGCCCCGCTGGCCAGCGGTGGCGGCGTACGTCGCGTGGGCACGGACCGTGCCGGCCGTGCGGGACACGTGGATGACCGGCTGGTGGTGGTGGTGGTGAATGTGGGGGGGGTGCGCGTCACCGTGTATGGTGCATAGGGGAGCCAGCCGGTGCTACGGGGCTGCGCGCGGGGCGGGGCGCGTCCTGACTGTTTTGTGGCTTGTGGCGTGGCGCCATGGACAGTCAGCGGCCCCCTCCATGGCCCTCTCCATGGCTGGTTTCACTACGCTGGTTGGGTCTCTGTTGTCTGTGTGCTCTCCACAGCTGTGTAAAACACATAGCGCGCTGCCGGGGATCCCTCGCTCCTGGCATGGGTGGTGGGGACCCCGGACTGTGTCCGAAAAATATATTGTACAAAGTTTTAATGAAAGCGCGTTCGCGAAAACACCCTACATACAGGGTTGTTATTTTTCAAGAAGCCATCGATCGTTAGTAAAATTCTGCGGTAAAGATCAAAATTATCAAATGATAACTGTCGCCACGTTTTATGACACGTGTTTCAAACAGAAGCCCAGGCCGACTGGAGATGGCTGACCTTGTCCGTGGTGACGAGGATGGGCCTGATGGTGACTGCGACCGCCCCCCCGACAATCACACAAACGTACCGCCCTTGTTCTCAGCCGATGATGGGCGCATCGCCTTCAGGGAGGTTGCCACTCGCACGGCGTCGGGCCTCGCCGCCCTCGCGCGGAATGCAGCCTGTTCGCCGAGGTGGCCTTCGATGCGCGGGACAACGTCGGCGGTGGAAAGGACGCCAACATCGGTGGCGACCATGTAGCTGAGAGGCACCTCCTCGCCTTCTCTGCGAAGTGCCTTCGAGTGGAGGACAGGATGCGTGTCACAGGTGCCTGTCGCCGCCACGGTGGTCGCGCTCATGGCTATCGCGTCTTTCCGGTGGAGCACGATGGCTCAACGGAGGGCTCACACGGATCCAGGGACACGTAGTCGACCGTTTGGTAATTATGAACACGCAGCCTCGTGATCGTATCGTTTCGCGATAATTCACTCAATAATTTTGACATGATGATTATGACCTCTCAACCCTGCCTACATAGCCTTGGATTTTTTTCTTAGTTATGTTCACAAAAACGAGTCAGCACTCTCCCAAAACATCGCTTCGGGCTGGTCCACGCACCCGCCCGACCTGCCCTCGGACATGGTGGGGTGGCTGTGGGAGCGGCGCGCACCAAGCCGGGGCGCGGCGGCCGCTATGTACATACATGGGGGACGGCACGGCCGCCCGAAGGAGGCGGCGGCGCCACCACTGGCGGAAAGGCGGCGCAGCTACTGGTGGTGGGGCGACGCGGCTGCTGATGGAGGGGCGGCGTGGACGCTGGAGGGTGGTGGCGGGGTGGCCGGCGGGGGGCCCACCGCATGGGGGCTGCCCGGCTGATGACGAGGGTACACCCGTGTAGCAGCTGGTAGCGGACTGAGGGCGGCGAGCACGGCGAGGGTCAGAGGCTCGGTAGGATTATGGCGTTTTTGTTGCACCAGCTGCATGTCATCTTCATCAAGTGGCAAGAGACTTCACTCCAAAAAGAAGAGCATCAACGAACAAGAAACCGCCAGCAACCCCTGCCTCAACGCAAGTCACACGCACGACCAACTACCCCACACGCCACTCACCAACGGACATGCTATAATACCCCGCGCCCCGCCAGCACCGCACCGCGCCTCAAGCGCCACCCCTCTCCGCCACCAGCAGCCGTCCCGCCGCACACTGCCGCCGCCCGCTACCACCAGCGGCAGCACAAGCTCCCAACGTGCTGCACAACGCCGCCAGTGCACATTCCCCCCAGGTAGAAGACGTCCCGCACCCCCCCGCCAGCACTCGTCCTCCACCAGCAGGCGCCCCTCTCCCCCGCCAGCAGCCAAGCCCCAGCAGAGCAGCCGCCACCATCTGCCAGCGCCCGCCCCCCCCACCATCCGCCGCCCCGCCCCTACCAGCAGCCCTCCGCCCACCGCGCCACCAGCAGCGGCCCCCAATAGCAGGCGCCTCGCGCCCCCTTCATCAGCCGCCTCCACGCACAGAATCCCCACCCCCACCAACAGCCGCCGCCCCCCCCCATGAGCCCCGCCCCCGCCAGCAACCCGCCCACCCCAGCCAGCAGCTGCCTCCCCCCCCGACAGCGTGCCGCCGCACCCCCGCGTCAGCAGCCACGCTGCCTCCCCCAAGTGGCTGCGTCTCACCCGCCCGCTGCAGCCCCGCCCCCGCCAGCAGACGCCCCACTCCCGCCAGCAGCCGCCAGCGACGGCCCCGCCCCCCCACCAGCAGCGGCCCCGCCCCACCACCAGCAGCGGCCCCGCCCCACCACCAGCAGCGGCCCCGCCCCCCCACCAGCAGCGGCCCCGCCGCCCCCCCCCCCCAAACGGCCGCGCCGCTTCCCTCACTGCGGCCGCCGCCCCTCCACGCTGGCAGCCGCTCCGCCTCCCCGATGGCAGCTGCCCCGCCCCCATCAGCTGGCGGTCGCGTCGCCCCCCCCCCAGCCGCCACGGCCCTTCGCCAGCCGCCAACCCACCGGCTCCCCTCAGCGGCCTTGCCGCCCCCCGCCCAGCGGCCGCCGCCCCCGCGCCAGCAGTCGCCCCGCCTCTCCGCCAGCAGGCGCAGTGCTGCCTCCACCCATGGCCCGCCGCAGCAGCGGCCCAGCCTCCCCGCGAGCTGCCGCGCCGCCACGCCGCCAGCAGCGGCGCTGCCCCCCCCCCCCAGAGGCTGCGGCGCCCCCGCCAGCTGCAGTCCCGCCAGCGCCAGCAACCGCCGCGGCCTGGCAAGCAGCCACAGCCCCCCCAACAACAGCCACTCCACTGGCGCCAGGAGCGGACCCCGCCTCTGGAGCCCACCCCCTGCTCCCACCTGCCGCCCCCCCCGGCAAGCAGACCTCCCGCCCCGGTGGCGGTCGGCCCCGCCGCAGGTCTCTTGCGGCCTGTCGACGCCCGCCCGCCCCCGGTCACTGGCGGCCTCTCCCGGCCGCCCTGGCTCGCCCTCCACCTCCCCGCGGTGGCTGGAGGAGGCGGCGATGGATAAGCGGGGGGGGGGGGGAGATTCCGCCGCCGCCGCCTCGCCGCCGCCACCATCGCCACACCGCCCCCGCTGCCGAAAGGGACGGGGGGGGAGGGGGGAGTGCTAATCACGCTGGCATGTGGTGGGATGGCCGCCGCAGCCGCCGCGGTGGCCGTCGCCGGCGGGCCGGGGTGGTCACACACCGCGAGCGCCGCGGCGGCGCTGCATGCAGCAAGGCGCGGCATTAGCGCTACCGCCGCCGCCGCCGCCACCGCCGCAGCCGCCGTCACCACCGGCGTGGCCGCCACCCGGCCGGCGGGACCGCCTCCGCTGGCGTCGCCAACAGCCGCCAAGGCAGGGACGTGACCACCCCCTATGGGGCGGTGCGGGCAGGTGGTAACGCCGTCGCCGCTGCCGCTGACGCCGGCCACCCCGCCCGCGCCCCCATTCCACGACAACCGGGGGGGTGGCGACTCCGGGGGGGGGGTCAACGACGGCGCCGACGACGCCAACCCCAGTACCCAAAGAGCCGTCATCGTCGTCCACCCCCCGCCAAAAACTACGCCCCGCCACCGCTTCCCCACCGAACCCTCAAGGCCGTCACCGACCTCTTGTCTCGCCGCCCAAACGCCGCCGCCGCTGCTCCGCTCCTTCACCCAAACGCTCTTCACGCCGTCTCGACCTTGCCGCCCCCGCTCGCCCAAAGCCGTCGCCGCCGCCGCCACCGTTGTGCCCTCCCCCCCCCACAGCATGGTAGCCGCCCCTGTCCTATAGTCGTCGACGTCCTCGTCCTCGACGACGCTGTTGCCACCGACCGTCGCCGCCGCCGTCTTTGTCGCCGCCGCTGCCGTCACCGTCGCCACAACCGTCGCCACTGTCGCCGTCGCCGTCGCCATCGCCGTCGCTGCCACCGCCGTCGTCGTCGCCGTCACCGCCGTCGCCGCCGTTGCTGCCGTTGACGTCGGCGCCATCGTCGCCCGTGCCGCTGCCACCTACCAGACCCCGCTCGAGCACCACCCGCGTCGCCGCCTCCGACCCGACGACCCCCCCATCCGAACAAGGCGCCCTGTCCTCCCCGCTCCCCTCCCCGGTGAACGGTCGCCGCCAGGCAGGTGGGTAGGCGAGGAGGCGGGCAGGCGGGGAGGTGGGCGTGGGGGTGGGCGGTCGGACAGGGGGGTGCGCAGGCGAGCGGGGGGAGGCGGGTCAAGAGACGCGGCGGCACAGAGGGATGTGGGTCGTCGCTTGCGTTCGAGCGACCCTCCCAGGATGGGCCAGCAGAAGCTGTTTCTTGCCAACTACACGACAAATACCCCCTCGCGCCCTGTCGAATGCAGGCAAGATAGCCGTTTCCAGCCCGTCTGAGACAGACCGATTGCGTTTCCAGCGATCTGAACGAGGAGAAATCGACGAGAATCACGTGTAGCCCCGTCCCGCCCGAACACGACGTCCATCGCGCATAAAAACAAGACAGCACGGAGCGCTAGCACACGAAACGTGAATGAGAGCAACAAAACAACAACAAGAGAAGCTCATAGCTTGCCACAGCAGCGGTTTTTCATCCCATGGCCAAGTACTCCCGCGTGTGCACTGGCCGAAAAAGAATTTATAAGAGGTCCACGGGGTGTGTCGTTTTTTTGGTGGCCAGTTTTTCTGGTTGCCATTTTTGGTGGGCCATGTACCACACTTTACAATGTTGAGTAGTACCCTAACCTAAAGGCTAGGGAATAATGGCATTTTTATATTACATATTTCATGTATTTCTAGCAAGACATGGCTGCATCCTGGCACATCTTCCCGCGCTCGCTTGCACCCGCACGCTTGGCGCCAAAACCGAGTGGCCGACCACCCCGTTGGCCTGTTACCGCTCTGCTGTGGCCACCCCATCGGCCGTCTGCGGCCGCATCTCCATCCGCTGCACGCTCCGTCTACACCCGCAACCCCGTCTGTACCGCCTGCGTCCACCTCTACACCGGCTTCTACCCCCCGCCGTGTGACAGAGCGCTAGTCATTGTCATCCCTCCCCAGCCGCGGAAGGCTCCCTGCCCGGCGGGTACGGGCTCTTTGGGGGGCATGGACGCCCCCTGCTCGGGCGCCTCGAGCGGCAGCCGCCCCACCTCTGATGATAGTGACGGCGGTGACGGCTGCCGCGTGCCCGCCGTGGCCCCATGGGCGGCCATCCCCCCGGGCGGGGCGCTGCGTCGGCGGCTGACGGCGGCGACCGGCCTGGACGCGTGGGCGTCTGTGCGGCGCGTCCGCAAGCGCCCCCGCCCAGAAGAGGGTGGCCCCGCGGGGGGCGGTGGGGGCACCGCCGGGGGCACCGCCAGCGCAGGTGGTGGTGGTGCGGCTGTGGATGCCCCCCCCACGTCTGAGGACGGGGAGGAGGGGGGCTCATCGGACGCTGATCTCGGCGTCGACGGCGGGGGGGCGGTCCCCGAGGAGCTGCCCCCGGGGGCGGAGCAGCTCATCTTCACGGGCCGCAAGAGGGCGCCCAAACGCAAGTCCCGCCTCGCCCGCCCGCTGACGGCCATGCCTGGCTACCGCCGCCGGTCGGGGCGGCCCGGCGGCGGCGGCGGCGGCGGCGGCGGCGGCTTTCGCGGCGGCGGCGGGGGGGGGGGCGGCGGCGGCGGCTGCCGCGGCGCCATTGGCGGCATGTCCGCCGTCGGCGCTGCCCACCTGGACCGCCGTGTGTCCGCGTCCGCCTACTGGGACGGCGACGGGTGCGCGGGGGGGGACGCCGGCGGGGGGGGGGACGATGCGCTCGCCGCCATTGCGGGCCGTGCCGACGTGGAGGACGAGGCGGGCGTCTTTGACGACGTGGAGGTTGCCGAGGGGGGGGTGGACGGCGCCGCCGCCGCTGCCACCGCCCCCGCCCCGCGCGGGGCGGGCGGCCGCAAGAGTCGGTCCACCGCACGGGCGGGCGTCCCGTTTGACGCGGGCCTGCCGACGTCGGCGGCGGCCAGCGCGGTCCCCCCCCCCCCCCCCCCCAGCGTCCCCCCGGCCGGTGGTGCCCCCCCCGGCTGTGCAGACGCGTCTGCCGCCGCAGACGCCGACGCCGCCGCCGCCGCGACCGCCCCCATCCCCGAGCTGGCCGACCCCGCCGCGCTCGCCGCCAAGCTCACCGCCGTCACGGGCCACACGGCGTTCCGGGCCAACCAGGCGGCGGCCATCACGGCGGTGCTCCGCCGCGAGTCGGTGCTGGCCATCCTCCCCACGGGGGGCGGCAAGAGCGTGCTCTACCAGCTCCCCGCCGCGCTGCTGCCCGGCTTGACCATTGTCATCACGCCGCTGACGGCGCTGCTGTTGGAGCAGCTGGCGCGGCTGCCCGCCTGCCTCGTCGGCGAGTGCTTCCGGGCGGGCCAGTCCGCGGCGGCGGTGGCGCGCATTGAGGGGCGGCTGCTCGAGGGGGCGGTGGACGTGCTGTTTGTGTCCCCCGAGCGGCTGCTGAGTGAGCGGTTTGCCTCGTTTATGCGCGCCCACGCGATGACCGGCGGCGGCGGCGGTCGCGGCGACGGCACCGCCGCCACAGACGACGGTGACGGCGGGGCAGGCGGCGACGGCCCGGGGGGCCGCGCCCCCCGGGTGCCCGTGTCCCTCGTTGTGCTGGACGAGGCCCACTGCATCTCTGAGTGGTCCCATAACTTCCGCCCCGCGTACCTGCACCTGGCCGACGCGCTGCACGGCTCGCCTGGCAGCCGCCTCTTCCCCCCCCGAGGGTCCCCTCACGCGCCGGCGGTGCTGGCGCTGACCGCCACCGCCAGCGTGGCCACCGCGGCGGCCATCACGTCGGCGCTGCGCACGCCAACAGTGGTGGCGAGCGACGTGGCGCGGACCAACCTGCAGCTGTCCATAGTCCGCGCGCCCACCGTGGACGCCAAGCTCCCGCTCCTCCTCCGGCTGCTCCGGACGCCCTTCTTCCGTGCCGCCCGCGCAGACCCGTCGGCCGCCATCATCGTGTACGTGCCGCGGCGAAAGTCGGCCGAGCTGGTCGCCTCCCACCTGTCTGCGGAGCTCACCGACACGCCCATGGGCCGCCGCGTGTCGGTCTACCACGCGGGCCTGTCCGCCGCCGCACGCGCGCGGGCGCAGGCGGACTTTACGTCGGGCGTCGCGGCGGTGCTGGTCGCGACCGTCGCGTTTGGGCTGGGCGTCGACAAGGGCAACGTCCGGGGGGTTGTGCACTACGCACCGCCACCGTCGGTGGAGGGCTACGCCCAGGAGGTGGGCCGCGCCGGCCGGGATGGTGCGCCCTCCCAGTGCGTGGCGTTTGTGGCCGAGGACGACTGGCCCGTGGCGTTTAGCCGGGCCCACACCGACGCGGTGGACCTGGGGCCGCTCAAGGGGCTCCTCCGCCGACTGGTGGCGGGTGCTGCGGCGGCGGCTGGCGCCGCTACAGGTGACCGCGGCAAGGCAGGCCGCGGGCGGCTGGCCGCTAGACACTCGACTGCCTCGGCAGTAGCCGTGGCGGCCACCTCGCCGCTAGCGTCGGGACTGGTGGTTGTGCCCCTGTCGGTAGCAGACCTGGAACGGGAGCTGGACCTCAAGGCGGAGGTGGTAGAGACCGCCATCACGTTGCTGCAAACGGCCCACCATCGGCCCGCAGAGGGGCAGGTGGCCAGTCCCCCCCCCGCCACCCTGTTGCGCCTGCAACTTCGACCGCGGTCGCCGGCACTGGCCAAGGTGCGCTTCCTCGTCGCCGCACCCGCCTCCTACTTTGACCGCTACCCGCTGCTGGAGGCGGCTCTGGGAAGCGTCAAGCCTTCCAACGGCGTCTACACTTTCTCCGTGTACGGCGTTCGTGGCGGGGAAGGCGGGGGAGGCGTTGCGCCTGCTGCGGACGTCGTGAGCATGCTGGACGACCTCCGTGCCGCGGGCTCGATTGCCTATGACACCAGCACGGACAGCATCGTGGTGGGCGTTGGCGTGGACGACGCGCTAGCCGACGCGGCCACCCGGGCGGTCGCGGTTGACGCGTCGGCCCGTTTTATCCACTCGCGGCTGGCGGGGGTGCTGGCCACCAAGCTCCGCAACGTCCGCGCCATCCGCTCCCTGTGCCGCGACGCGGTGGCCATGACGCGGGGCGCCGCCGGGGGGGGGGTGGCCGAGCGAGCGGCCGCCGCAAAGGCCCAGTCGGCAGCCATCCACGCGCGGTTCCACACTCACTTTACCGAGGCGGACGTCGCGAGGCTGCCTGCCGCCGGCTCTGCGACGCCCTCCCCTGAGGCAGACGCGGACTTGGCCGCCTACGAGGCGCCGCTGACACCATCGCAGCGGGTGGCGGTAGAGGCGGACGTTCGGTCGCTGGTATGCCAGTCGGCGGGCATGACGCCGCCGTCGACTGCACGGCAGGCAGCGCGGCTACTGCATGGCATCCAGTCGCCCGCCTTTCCTGCGCTGGTGTGGTACTCCCACCGCGCGTGGCGGCGGCATGTGCGGCTGCCCTTTGAGGCGGTTCGGGAGGTGGCGGCGCAGGTACTTCGGGGACTGGTTCGGTAGTGGCCGAGAAAAGGGAGGTTGGTACGATATCTCAACAGCAGAAGGAAAGGAGTTCACATGGATTGACACAAAGAGCAGCGACGGAAGTCGTCCGAGGTGTGGGAAAGAAAAATAAATCTTCGATACAAGCAAAAAACAACCTAGAAACGCATACACAGGAAGTGAAGAAAGGAGCGGTCATATGAGAACCGTCCTGATGGCACTTAGTACTTGTACCCGGCCTCAAAGGTGCCCACCGCGTCAGCAGTCGGCTCAGAGCCCGGGACGTACTCGCCCTTGGAGGCCTTGGAGTTGGCGCGCGCCCGGGCCATCAGGGCCGCCTGGGCGGCCCCAACGTTCTCCTTCTTGCCCGCCCACGCCTTGAGCGTCGACTGCTGCAGGGCACGGCCGTAGCTGAAGGTCAGCGCCCAAGGGCCCTTGCGCTTGATCTTGTTCATGGCGTTGAGGTTCACCGACGCCTCCTCTTCCGACATGCCGCCTGAAAGGAAGGTCACACCGGCCACCGCCGAGGGCACGCGGCGCTCCAGGGTCCGGACAGTGTAAGCGCCAACCTGCTCGGGCGAGGTCTTGCCCTTCCAGTCCGCACCAGGGACAGTCATGTTGGGCTTGAGCAGCGACCCCTCCAGGTACACACCGCACAGGTCGCAGGCCTTGTACACGGCAGCCAGCACCTTCTCCTGGACGGCGGCAGTGGTGTCAATGTCATGGTCCCCGTCCATGAGGATCTCCGGCTCAATGATGGGTACCAGGCCAGCGTCCTGGACGGTCTTGGCGTACCGGGCGAGGCCCCAGGCGTTCTCCTGGATGCTCAGGTTGGACGGCGTGTTGCCCGTGATCTGCAGCACCGCGCGCCACTTGGCAAAGCGGGCGCCCTGCTTGTAGTAGGAAGCCGCACGCTCCGCAAGGCCGTCGAGGCCAGTGCACCACGTCTCAAAAGACTCGGCACCGCCCAGGGGGGCGAGACCCATGTCCACCTTGATTCCGGGGATGACGCCAATAGCCTTCAGGCAGTCCACAAACGGCTTGCCGTCAGCAGAGCTCTGGAACAGCGTCTCCTCGTACAGGATCGCCCCCGAGATGTACTCGCCAAGGCCCTCACAGTTAAACAGCAGGCCACGGTACGCCTGGCGGTTCTCCTCGGTGTTCTCCACGCCAATGGATGCAAGGCGCTTGCCAATGGTCTTGGTGCTCTCGTCGACAGCAAGGATGCCCTTGCCCGGGGAGGCAATGGCGTTGGCGGTGGCAACCAGCTCAGCAGCGAACTTGCTCGCCTCGCCCACGACGCCGGCATCGTTGGTGCTCATGCGCACCGGCGCAGACGCGGCGGGCAGGCGAGCAGCAACATGGCGGCGGCTCACAAAGGCGGTCTCACCAACCCTATGAAGTGCGGAAAAGGAAATGAAAACGCGCTCAAAAAGGACCGCAAGACCAACATGTCGTCAGAAATCGCGGAACAAGTCTTCACGCAGAAGAAGAAAGCCCGGTGCTCAACGCCCACGTGTGCCAAGCTTCCAAGTCCTGGGCCAAGCCAAGAGCCAACAACAACATCATGCCATGAACAGACAGAACACACAGGCCAACCGCGCATTGTGGCAGACAAAAAAAAAACGGGTGCCAGCTTGTCCAAGCAAACGCCCTGGCCCTGAGATCCACCTCGCGACAGGGGAATGAAACTTCCAGAGCAATAGCAGAGGCAAACGAAACGTACTGGCAAGTGGCGCGGGCGGTGGTCGCAGCAGCGCTGAGGGCGACAGACGCGGCAGCAACAAAAGCCATGACGCCGAAATGGAGGTTGGGGCAAGACGGACGGGTGACGGCGGCAGTCGGCGAGGCGACGGGCGTACGTCGTCGTCGTCGGCGTCACCGTCGTCGTCGGGAGCTAGAACTGGGAGGCGGTGGGTGGGATGAGTTTGTGAGATGCGGTGGGTGGCAAGCGCGCGGGGGTGGGAGCACTGTCGGATCAATCTTACGCAAATGAACAGGACAGGGGGTTGCGCAGCCGAAGACCCACACGCCCGTATGACCAGCGTGAGGCGATCTCCAGGCCGTCTTGGCAGCGTCGCCCATCCAGATTGGGCGGGCGTCGCGTAGACCACACATCGCAGAGCCGATTTCAAGCCAGTCAACGCAAGTTGTGGCTCTCCGGCTCTCTCCGCCAAATGGCGGCGACCAGCCGCGGCATACCAGTCGACCATTGGTGGACACCCACGGGATGAGATGAGGGTTGGTCTCGAGCGCGTATGGATCGAAACGGCACGTAGTGAACGACCTATTGGATTGAGCCCAATCGAACGCTCAATTCACAGAGGCCAGCATCGCACTTACAGTAAGTTGCATACACAACTCGTCCAGACTTGGCCAAGACGAGGATCTCAGAATCTGAGCTCGTCACGGCTCCCGGCGCGCACACGACTCGAAGCGGCTCGGTTCTATCCGCGGTGCCTTCCTCGCTACTGGCAGCCGGTACGCAATCCTCGCCAGAGACGGTGACGTCGACGAGAACAGCGGCTTGCGTCTGCTGGCCTGTCGGTTACCACTATCGCTCATCCTTCCTGCTTCTTTCTTGTCATTCATTGCTCTACTATGGCGTTTGTTGCTGTCGCGCCTGTCGGCATCGGTGCAACCGCGCCCGCAGCCCGTGCCACTTGCCAGTACGTTCTGCGCTGGCATACATCACTTTCATTTGTCTGGACATGCAGGGGCCCTCCTTTCTTTGGCTAGGATCCGCGCGTGGGACCTATGGGTTGTTGGTACTGCTCTTTTTCTATCTCCATCGACTTGCCTGTTTTGCGCTCATCGCGGGAGCTCTTGGAAGCGCGCGTTGCACCGCTGCGTGGCATAGGCCTTTGCTGACCGTCTGAACCCCTGACGCTGGATTTCATTCCCTGATGTTTGAGTGGCCTTGCGATTTTCGACACAGGATTGGTGTGAGCGCTTTTGTTGGCCGTGACCATGTCGCCGCCCGCTTGCCCGCCGCCACTGCCCCGGTACACATGAGCATTAACGACGCTGGTGTGAAGGCTGCTTCATCCACGGCGTCGACAGCTGACACGGTGTCGGCGTCCAAGGAGCCCTTGCTGGTGCGCGCTGCCCGCGGCGAGACTACCGAGCGGCCTCCCGTGTGGATGATGCGTCAGGCTGGGCGTTACATGAAGGTGTACCAGGAGTTGGCCAAGAAGCATCCCTCTTTCCGGGAGCGCTCGGAGGTGTCGGAGCTGTCCACGGAGATTTCGCTGCAGCCGTGGACGGCCTTCCGCCCTGATGGCGTCATTCTGTTCTCAGACATATTGACCCCGCTGCCAGGCATGGGGGTTGGATTTGACATTCCGGACAAGGGGCCCGTCATCAGCCCACCGCTGCGGTCAGAGGGGGCCATCCGGGCGGTGCACACGCTGGACCCTGACGCGGCGTGCCCGTTTGTTGGGCAGACCCTGCGGGACCTGCGGACGGAGGTGGGTGGGGAGGCCGCGGTGCTTGGCTTCGTGGGCGCTCCCTACACGCTGGCCACGTACTGCATTGAGGGGGGCTCCTCCAAGTCGTACAGCGCGATCAAGAAGATGGCCTACACTGAGCCCGCGCTGCTGCACTCACTTCTGACCAAGTTTGCCGACAACATTGCGAAGTATTGCTGCTACCAGATTGAGAACGGCGCGCAGGCTGTGCAGATGTTTGACAGCTGGGCAGGGCAGCTGTCGCCGGTCGATTATGACCTCTTTGCGGGGCCGTACCAGCGGTCGGTGGTGGAGCAGGTTAAGGCGGTGCACCCCGACGTGCCGTTTATCATTTACATCTCTCAGGGGGGGGTGCTGCTGGAGAAGATGGCGGCGACTGGAGTGGACGTGGTCAGCGTGGACTGGACCGTGGATATGGCTGACGCGCGGGCGCGCCTTGGTGCCGACATGGGCGTGCAGGGAAACCTGGACCCAGCAGTGCTGCTCGGCAGCAAGGAGCTGATCACCGAGCGCGTCATCGACGTGATTCGCAAGGCGGGGCCGACGGGTCACGTCATGAACCTGGGTCACGGCGTTCTTCCCATCACACCAGAAGAGAATGTTGCGCACTACTTCAAGACGGCGCAGGACTTCAGCTGGTGATGGCGGTCCTCGTCATGGCATCTTTTTTGTTTCTACAATGTTTTTTGCGATTTTTTGACATGCGATTGTGGTATTTTGGTAGGGCAGGACGTGGGCAGGCGCACTCGGGACGGGCAGTGTGTAAAACGTGTCTCTTGTACACACGTGTTGTATAAATTGGGAGAAATGCCCGAGAATGTCACGTTCAGGACTACTTTTGCGAGTGTCAGTTCGAGTTGTTTCACGGATTGTTGGGCGTGCTGCTCATTCTTAGCTTGCTTGTGCCAGCCTCTGTCTGGCGTGTCCCATAGTCCTTCCGTGCTCGTCGACTCTTCGCTCACACGTGCGCGCACGTCACGGATACGGCGCTTCCGTCTTGCCTGGAGCCCCGTCTCCTTGCCCCCAGTCCACTCTGGCCCTGACGCACCCCTGTTCCTGGGGCGGCATGGGGCTCCCTCGGACGGTTCGAGCGGCGACGTTGGCCGCCCTGGCCACTGCTGCTGTCGTACTCGGGGCGGCGCCACCTGCAGCCGGCCTGCATTTTTACCTGCTACCGGGCCAGCGGCGGTGCTTCACAGACGACCTTCCGCTCAATACGTTGGTGCGTCTTGGTTAGGCAGGCGTAGGCGCCGCAGCTTTCACGTGAACGTGAGCGGGCAAGACCGGTTGCCAGGGGTGCTGTCTTGCGTGTTGTCTTCTACACTTCGGGTTTTTCTGGAAGTGTGCTGTATCCCAGGGTGTCCCTCTGGCATAAAAGATTTTCTGACCATGTTGCCTTCGCTCTTGCTTGCTTTTGCCCTTGGCTTGCCGTCTCGTCATGTGGTGTGGCTGCCGAGCTTGCAGATTAAAGGGGAGGCGAGCATTTCCACCGGCAAGGGCTACATGGAGCTGGACGTGTGGGTATGTTGATCGTGCGGTGTAGCGGATTCGCTTGTGTCGTGGGTGACGTCATGCTCTTTCGCGTGTTGGTGGACATTGGCGCCGTCATCGCACCTGACGGAAGACCTTTTTGTCTTCTCAAGTGACACGGTTATGTTGCCGGATGTGTTTGCACGCCTCTAGCTGTGGCTTGTAGTGATACCGGCGCGGCGCGGCTGCACACTTTCGTTGTGGATTACCCTTAGTGCGTTGCCTCACGCTCACTTCATACTCACTTGACTTCATTGTGACCGCCCCCGTTTTTCCCCATTTCTTCCTGCTCTATCCTTGCCCTGCCGCCATCCCTGCTGCTAGGTTATCACTAAGAACGGACGAGTCCTCTTTCACCGACGCAAGACCCACCACGGCAAGTTCTCCTTCACCACTCCCGAGCATCCTGACGTGGACCATTCGCGCCCACGCAACGATGAAGACACTGAAGAAGAGATGTATGGCGTGGAAGAAGACAACTACCAGGTGTGTATTGAGCACCAAGACCACCCCGACGCCGTTCACGAAGCGGGCACCAAGCGGCTGGTGTCGTTTAAGCTCGACCACTCCGCGGCCTATGATCCGTCAGGCGGCCATACTGTTGCGGCCAAGGCCAAGGACGTGGACGGGGTGGTGCGGGCGCTGGAGGACATGCACCACACGTTGCTTTCGATGAAGAACCAGCTGGACACACTGCATTACCGGGAGAAGCGGCTGGCCAAGGCCAATGAGGGCACCAACGAGCGCGTTGCGTGGTATTCGAGCGTGGGCTTTGTGGTTCTGCTGCTGACAGGGGCGTACCAAAGCTTCTACATGAAGAGGTACCTGACGTCGAAAAAGATTTTGTGAGCAGGTGCTGCTGGGGCAGCACCGCTCCCTTCTTTTTGCCTTTCTGGTCTATGTATGTTATCGCACATTCGCTGCCCCGGATTGCATTAAGCGGTCGGCTCGGTCGCTGTGCTCCCTACGCTTGGCCAGACCAGTCTCTGCAGCGGCTTTTGCCATTGGACGGGCGGGGAGGGAGTGGGCGGCGCAGCTGATCAGCCGCTGCATCGCAAGAGCTTGCCACAGCGCCTGCATCAGGACGACCCGTTCTTTCTTTCAGACCGCGAGCAGCAGTCGGGTCTTGTTTGCTTCTTGTCCTACCTACTGTCACTGCGTCTCCGGTGCCAACTTTGGCGGGGCGCTCGATTGCCGCGAGCACATGTGCGCGGGACGACCGCGTGGGCCACCAGCATCACCCGACGCCTCGGTCTTCGCGTACGCGGCGCACCGCAAGGAACGGAACGGGATTGCGCTGCCATTGTTGTCCCCTCCCCTCTTCTAGTTGTGCCGCCCTACGGCCCCGTCCACCGCTTCAAACCCGCCGTCTGATGAGGAACGCCCCATTGGTGAATACCACCCGCTCCAGCTATCCTCGGACCCATACTTTCCATCCAGCGTCGCCCCGCTCCACGCTGCGTCCGCCATCTGCCGCACAGCCTCCGGTCCGGGGCCAGACATCACCCTGCTACACGCCGCGTTCGTGTACCATGTATCAGCAGAGATGCCGTCCAGGCCGGGGCACGACCCGCGCCCGACAGTGACGGCGTCCAGGATGAGGTCACGACGAAGGCCGCGGGAGGGCACAAAAACATTGCGTGGCACGTCGGCCGTCGGCGCCAGCTCAACCGGCTCCTCGTCCGAGCCGGGACATCCCAAGCTGCGGCACCCTGTGATAGGGTCCTTGATGTCGATGGTCATCCCCGCGCCGCTTTCGGGGGAGGACGTGCAGTAGCCGAGCCCCCCGCGCCACTCTTCGTAGCGCCCCACCGGGAGGTCCGCTTCGTCAATGGATGGATCCCCACCTGGCACCACCACGTTGATGCGGCGGGAGTGGTGGATGGGCTGCCGAGCCGGGTCGGCCTCGGCGGCCGCCTGGATGGCCGCTTCGTCCGCGCCCAGTGCGAGGAAACGAAAGTTGCTCATAAAGTCCGACGGTAGGGTAAAGCCAAAGCCAAAGTCCCCCTTGCACCGCACGTCGAGGAGGGTGGCCCCCTGGTCATTGACTGCCGCCAGGCTCACGGTGTGCGTTCGCGTGTGGGCCCGCCGCATGCTGGTCGTATCAATGTGCACGGTGAGGTAATAGTAGACGCTGTCGACGCGAAAGGCGTATCCCTTGAAGCCAATGTGGCTTTCGTCTTCACGCCCATTCTTCCACGCGACCAGCCCAAACGGCGGTGGCGCCAGACCCGGGATGCGTGCCGGCGAAGAGCCATGCTCGTGGCCAAATGAACAGTAGTAGATGGGGTCGAGCTGCGGGTGCCACGTCGCCCACACGCGGCCAGCGGTATCCCCGTCAGCCTCGTCGGAAGACGAAACCACCCACAGATCGTGTAGGGCGCGGGGGCACGGCTTCCCCGCCTGGGCTACCTCCCCTCGCAGCTCGTCCACCTGCCGGGGAGGGACAGGAGCGCTCCCGTCCGCCTCGCCCAACAGCAGGTCGTAGCCGCCCGGGGCGTCCTCAAAGCCCGGCATCGCCCCTTGCCCACGGGCGCCGACCATCCCCAGCGACAGAACCCCCGCGGGGGCCTGCCGGCAGTAGACACTCGCCAGCGGCGGAAGCGTCATCATGATCGGGTCCCCCCAGCGGCTGCGCTCCTCCGGCGGCACCGCCGCGACGCCCACGCGGGTCCATTCGCCGCGCACGGCGCCAGGGTCCTCCCAGGCGCCCCCCCAGCCAATCATGAACCCGCCGACAGCAACGCAGACGGTGGCGGGACGGGCGAGGCCGGCACGGAGCCAGCCGCCGCCCGGGCGGCCATAGCCGGGCAGCTTGAGAAGGTCCCACCCTCGGAAGCGGCCCGCACCGCTGCCACCGCTGCCGTCGCCGTCGCCGCCGTCGGTCGAGTGGTCGATCGGGCGCCAGTCGCCATGACCGGGCCCGCCGCCGACGGCGCCGTCGGGACCAGCCACCAGCGTATGGGCGTACCCGCCGCCAGGCGCGTAGGCTGCGTGGCTTTGGCCGACCCGTGACGGCCAGTCCGACGACGGGTGCACCTGGTACCATGTGAGTAGGACAGGCCGCAGGGGGGGGGTGGCGCCGGCCAGGGGGTGGGAGGCCAAGAGGGTCGGTCCCCACGAGGCGGGCAGGTCTGACGGGGACAGGGGCGGGTCCGCTGCGAGGGCCACGCCCAAGGAGGTTGCCGCCGCCGCTGCCAGCAGCAGCGTGGTTGTGGAGGTGGTGGTGGCCAGCTCTGCTAGGCGCAAAGAAATGCCCGGGGGGGGGGTGCGCGAGCGGAGAGGATGACCGCATCCCCTGAGAGCAGCCATGGTAAAAAAAAAAAAGGGAGTGAGGAAAGGAGTGGAACTAAGCGGCCCGCCGCTTGGTGGGGGCAGCGTGGCTCCGCGAGAGAAGAAAGAAGGACGGGGACGCGCTCACTTCGACGCGGCCGCTGCGCACCGCGGTCTGGCGCTGCTGCCGGCGGGACCACCACCACCCCCCCACCCGCGGGCGGCGGCGCTCAAGTAGCTCGGTCCACGGGGTGTCGCGGCCTCAGGGAGCGACCGCTGCCGCCGCCGTCGCCACTGCCGCTGCGGTATCGGCTCGCTGCCCACTGGCGAGTACAGACACCCTCCCTCCCCGCAGGTCGCACCCCACTCCCTTCCCACCCATTGTGCGTCCGCATCGCCCAGAGCGGCACGGCGCGGCTCCGCACGCTCCGCACGCAGAGCCAGGCAGCCGCGGGCGCGGCGCGGGGGCCCGCAATGGCGAGCCTCCGCCGGGTCGGCCGCTCGGCAGCGGCGGCGGCGGCGGCTGTGGCGGTGGCTACTGCGGCACCACCGATGGGCCGACCGCCACGCCCCGCCACGACACGCGCCGCCGACGCGCCGCGCCGCGCCGCGTCGTGCACAGCCGACGCGGCCGCCCGGCCGTGAGGGCGCGCCCGCGGCCGCGACCGCGTGCGTGCACGGCTGGGGGGGCCTCCCCACCGGCAGCGGCGGTGCGTGATGGGGGGGGGGGGGGGGGGGGGGGGGCGAGCGACTAGGTGGGGCACCCCCCCGCTCCGTTGCAGCGGCGACGCGGCCGCGGCCGCGGACGCGACAATACGGACCGGAACGGGCGGCGCCACAGTGCCGCCGCCCCCTACCTCCCCTCTTCCCCCACGGGATTCCTTGACGCCCCCACTCGTCGGCCAGGCGAAGGGCTGTGTACGGCCGGCCGCTGCATGGGCAGCTGCCGCACGGCGCCGGTCAGTCCCCTTGCAAGGGGGGCTGTGCGAGCGGCTGTGCTGTATTTACCGACAGTCCCTTGCCCTCTGCTTGCGGCCGGTCGCTTGCCTGTCCGCTCGGGAGGCGGCGGCTACCGAGAATGTTCGGGAGGGTGTTTATCTATTGAGTTTTCCGAACTACAACAGGCATGTCGAACACCATCCACCCCCACCTGCCGCTCATAAGCAGACATTTACGGTTGAATATCTCGACCATGACGCGACCACGGTGACGCTAGATACCGCCGCACCCTCCCCAAGGAAGAAGCTGGGATGGGCAGAAGCTCCTCAGCCCGCGTTGCAATCAGACTGACCAAACAGGACGCACTCTCTTGTCGGCCCCCACGCTCATTCGTCGTCCTGTGGTAAATTAATTCAAGTTGAATAACTGAAAACCGGGAGCCCTTCTCGGGACCGCTCGTGCCCATTTCCCCCAGCTTGCACTCCTTTGCTGACCGCCCTTCCCTGGCCAGCCGTGGGGCTGATGGGCCCAGCAGTCGTTGCAGGGGGCCACCGCGGAACAGCGCTGCCACGCCGGCGCTTCCGCGCCCAACGCTGCGAGCCTCCCGGCCGCTCACCTGGACGGGCCCCCTGGCCGGCGTCCCCCCCCTGTAGGTACCTGTCCCCCCCACCACCCTCGTCTTCGCTTTCCACCGCACGGGTCAAGCGGCATCAGCCGCGGTCAGGAGCCGTGGTGGCTGCACCTCAGGCCGAGGGGGTAAAAGACAGCCCGGCCTGCCTGCCCTATTCACGGGTCCACCAGCCACGCGGTCGCCGGGCACCTCCGCCCCCCGCCCGTCCGCCACGGTCGCCATTCCTCCACAGCTGCCAGCTGGCCGGCGGGTGTACCCGGGGGGCGGCGGCAGAGTGTCGGCGAGGCGCGCCGGCGGCGGTGGGCGACGGCGGCTGCCCCCACCGCCGCACGGCCCGGCCCAGCAGCGTGCCCCGTCGGCGGCAGCCGTCCCCCCCCATCCCCGCTGGCCGGCGCGGCACACAAGGGCCCCTCGCCACGGCACGGCGTGGAGTGTGCCGGCTCCCTCCTGGGTTGCTCACCCACCCACCTCACTTGAGACAAGGAGCTCCTCCTCCTCTGTGCCCAGCGGCGGCAGCCATGGGGCCACGCTTCCCCTCGGTTGGCGGTGGCGTCGTGGCGGGGGTGGTCACCGGCTGGTGATTGGGGCGGCGCCCCGCGAGAGTCACGCCGGAAAGGGGGGAAGGGGGGAGGGCACTGCCGCAGCCTTCCGTTCACCCCGGCACTGGGCAGTGACCGGGCAGTGACACGCAGTAGAAGGATATGCCAACGGCGCCACCGCAAACGCCCATCGTTCCCGCCCCCACTCCCCCCGCCTTACCCGCGACACGCTGCGACGCCCGTTTTACGCCCTCCCGCCCCCTCTCTCCCCCCAGCGTGGCCCTCTTCCCTAGCGGCCATCCCGCGCGTCAGTGCGGCGGCCGTCCTTCGGTTCCGCCGCTCACCACATTGCTGCTCGGAAAAGACGGGTGGGGAGATGGTGAGGAGAGTGGAGAAGGGAGGAGAAATGGCCCATCCGGGATGCTGCAGGGCAGTGGGGGGAACGACCCCGTTTGCCGCTGCTGCCGGCCGACCAACTGCCACCCCATCCCGCCGCACGGCCGCTGGGCAGAGGCGGCGCTGTTGTGGCCCGCCGGCCGGCGCACCGCGAGAGGGGGGCGGGCGGCCACGGCAACCCAGTGGCCACTGTCTGGGCGGTGGCGCGGGTGCCGGGGCGCCCTCCACCCGGCGACGGCGGCGGTGGTCGTGGGTCACCGCGCCGCCACTGCCGGCGCGGCAACCCAGTAGTCCCCCGCTCCCTCCCCTTCCATGCGGGGGATCGGGGAGCCCAGCCACGTGCGCGCCACGTCGGCCGTTGCAGCCAGCGGTACCTCCCCCTATCCCCCGCGACGCTGCTGAGTGGGAGTGGCTAGTGGGGGCGGCGGTGGCCTCCACCGCGGCCATGTTGGCGCCTGCAGCTTTTCGGTGACTTGGGCTGGGATGCTTCCCGGTCGCGTCGACCACCAATATCAATGATGGCCGGCATGTGGGGAGGAGATGAGAAGGGGGGGTGGCAAGGGGGCGGCGGAGCGGGAAAGTGGGGTCGATCGTCGTTGCGCGAAGCGGCTAAGAGCACACGCCCTTCAACAAGGAGACCAAGACTAAGCGAATTTCATTTAAGGCTGAAATGGGAGCACGTGGCGGCCTGTGACTGGATGACCAAACAAATCCGTGCTCCCCAACCGCGGGGGAAGGACTACTGTAGAACGATGTCAGAGGGTGGCTAAATAGGGCGTAAACATTCGGAGCCATTGCTACACCTTGCCGGACCAAACCCCATTCCCATTTGAAGTTTTCATAGTGACCATGGAAGCAGGGAGATACTGTCCGAGCTTCCCAGATCGTCTGCGATCGTATCCTTCCGAAGCGATTCTCGGGCGATCGACCGTGACACGTAGAGGGCAACTACGCCGTCGATCGCAATCATGGCCCCCAAATGGCCCTCAAACCGTACCATTTTCTCGACGATCGGCGCACGCGGCGCAATCTGGCTCGGATCTCCCTGGTTGTGCTCGTCCGTGTTGCGTGAGGGGGGAGAAACGGGTGGAACACTCACTTTGACCCGTCGCATTGGCCGTAGTCTCCCCGTGTAGAGGGGGTTTTGGAGGGGGGGTGCTAGTGTGGGTGTGTGGCGGTGTCTCTTACGGCAAGCATGTCACCTGTGTTCCCTTCCCGCGTGACTCCACGGATCGCCAACGATGTACAAGGATCAGCCTCTGATTCTTCAAGTGGCACCAGCGTGGACGCCGCAGCCGTCCGTTTGCTGCCGGCAACACCCGCGTCTCTCTTTTCTCTCTCTCTCGCGTAAGCGTATTTTGCACAGACACAACATCGTCCTTCCCTCGGGCTCTGAACGTTCAGCACGCTCCAACCCCCCCCTCGCCCGCACGCCACGGTTCTGATTCGCGGATGGACTGTTCTGATGGCTTTTGAGCCCATATGGCGAGGATTCTCCACCAGGACGAGACAACGAGGGGGGGGGTTCCTCGCGGCAGGCCATGGTGTGACGCCGCCCCTGGCGGGCGTTACGTAACGGACGAGTGCGAGGGCGTCATGGTGCCGACGCAAGGCGGTCCTTATCATCCGCCTGCAAGGGAGGTGTGTGTTCGGGCGTTGTGTCTCCAGGTCGCCACCTACAAACAGTCCCCATTGCCCAAACCTCCCCTGCCACAGTCTCCCTACCATATTTGTCATTGGACAATCGAGTGTGCGCTCGTCGTGGTGCTCCTACGGCGGTCGCGCGAGCCCTCTGGATACTTTCCAGCGGGGCGGGGCGGCTGCGTCGGGGCATGCAGCAGGCGGAGAGGGGGGTGTGCGTGCCACAGGCCCCTCTTTCCCAAGCTCTGCTTCACAACCGATACCACTCGCCCGCGCCAGCCACCATGCTCCAGCACACGAAGCGCCCAGCAACCCGGGGAAGGAGAGCCATTTCTCGGCCTTTCTCCCCCCTGCAGCCCCCCTCCCCCCTTCTAACCCCTCCCCGAGCATGGTTTGGCGGGGGTGCAGTGCACACCGTGCGCCCCGCGGCGGCCGCCCCCCCTCCCCGAAGCAACCCCCCCACTCGCGATGGACGGCGGAGGTGCAGTGCAAACCGCCCTCCGACCGCCCCCCCCCCCCCCCTCCGGAGGACCCCCGTCCCCAGCATGTCTCTGCGGGAGTGCAGTGCAAGCAGCCCCCCCCTCGACGGCCCCCCCCCCCGTCACATCCCCCCCACACGGCATGGACCGCGGGGACGCAGTGCAAGCCGCCCCCCGACCGCCCCCCCCCCCCCGTCAATCCCCACACACAGCGTGGATCGGGGGGGGTACACCACGAAACCGCCCCCCCCCCGTCTCTGCCATCCCCCGCCCCCCCCCCCCCCCACAACGTGAATCCGGGGGGACTGACCGCCCAACAGCCCCAGCGGCCGGACACGCACCCTCCCCGCCTCCTCTGCAAGGGAGGGGGGGGAGCGTGGGCGTTGAGCTGGCGGAGGGCGTGCTCCCGCCTTTCGTCGACGTTTTTTATTGGGAGGGGGCGGGGACGTCGCGACCCCCGCCCGGGTCGACGCCACCCCGCCCACCCGCCACCGATTGCCGCGTCCCACGCCGCACGACTCTCGCCACTCTGCTTGCCCCCGCCCAACCGTACCGACCATTCCGTCTCCCGCCTTTCTATCTTCCGCCCTGGCGCACCCGACCCCGCGGCGACCCACGCCAACCGTTCCCTCCCCTGCCTACAACGACATACAAGGCCGCGGTTCTGGTGGCACCTCCGCGGGGGGCGCCTGGATGTTGCCCCCCCGCGACGGCGCTTGGGTGCCGGCCGCGCCCCCGTCAACTGAATGGATGCCGTGGGCGGCGAGCAGCGCGCCCCGCGGCGCCTGCCACTGGGCGTGCCCGTGCCCTTGGGCGGCGCCCCCGCCACCTGGCTGGACCTACACCCCGCCGCCGACTACTTATGGTGGCGGACCTGGCCCTCCGCATGGGGATCAACACGGCAACTACGGCGGCCGCGACATCGACAACTTTGGACGCCGCCACCCCCCCCGCGCTGGGCGGGACGAGTCGCCGCGCCCCCGCAGCTGCACTCGCGCGCCGCGCTATCGCAATGACCAACGCCGGCGCCCCCCCAGGCTCGGCTGAGAGGAGCAGCGCGGCGACCGCTGGGTCTTTCCTGGCGCTCCACCCCCGCCCTACAACGACCGCATGCCCCAGCTCTACAACGAGCGCCAGCACCCGCCCTACAACGAGCGCCCGCCTTTGCCCTACAACGAGCGCCCGCCCTTGACCTACAACGAGCGCCCTCCTGCGCCCTACGACCAGCGGCTGCCACTGCCGCCGCCGCCTCCGCCTGCCGCCGACCTTGGCCCCTGCCCGCCGACTCCTCGACTGCATTTGCCGCGCCACGGTGGTCGTGGCGGCTACCGCTGGCAAGACCCTCCGCGCAACTAACGCCATGGGCTCTGTCCTGGGGTGGTCTGAGGTGGAGTTGACGTGTTTGTCGCAGGCGTGGCTGGTGAAGACGCGGGACAACATCGTGGGGACGGACCCGGGTGGGGCAGACTTCTACACTGGGGTGCGTGACGAGTACCTGGACCTGATGCGCGCCCGCCGGGCGATGCCGATCACGAGCGACCACACGGTGGGATCCATCAAGAAGACCTGGGACACCAAGTCAAGAAGGGGACCAGCGCTTTGGCATCGTCATTTTGGGCTGTGCAGCGCCTGCAGCTGACATGAAGCCCGTCCGAGGAGGCGGTCATCGAGGGCGCTTTGGCCCACAGCAAGGGCTTGGACATCTACGAGGCTATCCGCAAGCATGAGGCGCGTATGGACGGGATGGAGGCAGAGACTGGGAAGCGCAAGTAAAACTCGCTGGAGAAGTATGTCCCGTGCTGGAAGGTGATGCGCAACTCGGACAAGTGGAGCGGCGCCGCTGGATCGGCTGCCGCGGGAATCGGCACCCGCTGCGACACGGAGGGCAGCGGGACGAGCGAGCATGGGGACCCAGAGACGGACGACCCGACGGATGGCCCCCGCACCGGTGGCAAGGTCGGGGGCCCTGCACGCAAGTTTGACCCTCGCACACCTGGCACCAAGGCGGCAAAGCGTGGCCGCAAACAGGACATTGCGGCGGCACGGGAAGTGCGGGCCAGTACTGAAGCACTCCAGGCTGTGGCAGATGCCACGGCCGAGCGGTCGGCCGTTATCCTTTTTAACCGGCCCAACATGCGCGATACGGAGGAGCCGAAGCTGTTTAAGCGCACCACAGCGCGCGAGATGCTGTAGGCGGCCGGCATCCCTCTCGGCCCCGAGCCGGCCACGTCCTGGACCCCACCGACGATGTGCCCGGCTGCGGCGATGAGCGCCACGACCGGGCCTGCTGTGTATGAGATTGCCGACGAGGAGCAGGTCGACGGCGACAATGTGCGACCGCCGCGGCCCCCCCCCGCCGCCCCTGTGCACATGGCGCCGTTGCCCGCCCCTGCGGCTGAGCCTTTGGTGAAATCTGTTGAAGGGGCCTGTAGCATAATACATAATCACCGCTCGGCTTACTTAAGTAATGAGATGGGAACTAAACCCCAAATCTGGCTGGAGATGTAAGGGATTTCGCCCGGTTGCCTAGTATTTTGTGCGCGCCATTCCGTTTTCTTCTCCAGGGCCCGGGTTCGATTCCGGCTCTCCGATACGAACTTTTTCGTTATTCCACACGGCCCTGGACCCGCTCGTGCAGCCGCCCACGCCACCGGAGGCAGCCACACCCGCGCAAGTGCCCACAGCAGCGGACGGCACTCAAAGCTCCTGCCCCCGAACTGTTGTGCCCCCTGTTCTCGCGCTCTCGCGCGCGGCCAAAGCCCAACTGACTGAGGCGGCTGCCGCGGCGAAATTGCAGAACAAGTCATTGGGCACCACGCTACCCCTTGATGAGTCCGACCTGTCCTCTGGGCTGTCATCGCCCCGCGGGCGGGTGCTGACCCCCCGCCTTTCTGACTAATCTAGCAGGGAGTCTGATAGTGATGCCGGCATGTAGTGTTTTACCTGCGAAGTGTTTGTGCATGTCGCTTGTGCTCGTACGAGACCGTGGGAATGAAAAGTTATTTTCTTACACCCATAGGGCAAGGTATTTCTTTTCCTTCCTATATCTCTTGTTTGTCCTGGGTGAACCAGAGCATCTTGGCAACTATCTCCCCTGCCCTCACCGTCGCTGCCGCCGCCGCAGATGGAGGCGGGCGGCGAGCGGTATGGGGTTGGCCGGCTTCCCCCCCCGACTCCCACCAGTCCCTCTCCTTCCACCCCAGGCAGCCGCGGCGCCCAGCACTGTTGCCGCCGCCGCGACCAGCGCTTCCCCGATGGCGGGGGACGAAGAGCGCCACACGGGTTGGCCCACCTCCCCCCCCACCTCGCACCAGACCCCCCCCCTCCACGCCAGCCAGGCCCAGCGGCTGCCGCCCCAACCGGTGCAACCGCCGCCATCCCGGGACGAGGGGGACAGCGGCTGGCACCTTCCCCCACCCACCGCCCACCTGCGCCCCCGCGTCTACCCCAACCAGCCAGAGCGGCCCACCCTGCGGCCAGCGCCGCCGCGGACGCCGCCCGCCGCCAATGGCAGCAGGCGGCAAGCACCACAGGGGTGTGGCCGCTTGCCCCCCCGCCCCCCCCCAGTCTCCCCCCCGCCTGCGCTGCCAGCCGCGACGGCTGGCGCCGTGGCCGGCGCCGCTACCGCCACCGCCCCGTGATGGCGGCGGGCGGCCAGCACCACAGGGACTGGCCCCCTCCCCCCCCCACCTCCCACGAGTGTCCCACCTTCCATCCCTACGGGCACGGGCGGCTGGGGCCGCCCCCCCCGCGCCCAATGGCGGCGGGCGGAAGGCAGCACTGTAGATTTTGCGCTCCCCCACCCACCTATCAGCAGTTCCCCCCCCCTCTGCAGAAAGCCGCAGCCGCCAGCGCGGTGGCCGCCGCCGCAACTGGCATCGCCCCGATGGCGGCGGGCGAGAAGAGCCACGCCGGCTGGCCCACAGCCCCCCCCACCTCGCACCAGGCTCCCCCCCGCCACGCCAGCGAGTCCCGCCGGCTGCCGCCGCACCCTACGCAACCGCCGCCATCGGTAGGCGAGCGAGCCAGCGGCTCGCACCTTCCCCCATCCACGGCCCGCCTGTCCCCTTGCGTCTATTCCATCCAGCTAGAGCGGCCGGCGACGCGGCCAGCGCCGCCACAGACGCCGCTCGCCGCCAATGGCGGCAGGCGGCAAGCACCACAGGGGTGTGGCCGCTCCCCACCCCGGCCCCCCCCAGTCCCCCCCCCTCCTGTGCAGCCAGCCGCGACGGCTGGCGCCGTGGCCGGCGCCGCTTCCCCCACCGCCCCCGATAGCGGCGGGCGGTGAGCACCACAGGGGCTTGCTTCCTTCCCCCCCCTCTACCACCCTTTCCTCTCATCTCCCCAGCGACCAACCCCAGCGGCCGCCGCAGAGGCTGGCGCCGCTGCCACCGCCGCCGCGGCCGCCGCTGCGTATGGTGGCGGTCGGCGAGCGGCACAGGGGTGGGCTACTCTCCAACCCCACCACCCTTCTGTACGTTCCTCTCAACGCCGGGCAGCTGTGTCCGTGGCGCCGCAGTGCCTGTCGCTCGCGTCCGCGGCCACCGCCGCAGGTCTGGGGCTTTCCCACCCCCCTCCGCCCCCATTTCCTCGCACCGCCGCACGCGCGCGCCACCCATCCCCGACTCGCACCCCATTTACTCCCTCAAACACCTCGTAGTCCTCCGCCTGCACGCCACCAGCTTCCCGACCCCCTTTCCCCCTCTCCGCTGCTGGACACACCCGCCCTGCGCAGAGCCGGTTGCTTCGCTCCACCTCCTCCCCCCACCGAGTGCCCCACCGTCTTCCCCCGCTGCGGACGGCTACACAGTTGCGTCAAGTGGTGGTACAATAAATAGCAAAAGAAAATCGTGTCCAAGAAAAGAAAGAAACCCTGCTGAACGAGGAACAAGAAAACCTTTCATGACAAATACACTCTCAGCTTGGCGGACTCCCTCACAGGTACGGCTCCAGCGGCTTTCCCCGGTCGCGGTAGATGTGCTCGGCTACGTCATTACGCAGCGCAATGTGCTCCTTAGCACTCCAGACCTCCTTTCAGGCCATCATAGCTCGTACAAGCGCGTTGGGTGTCGCCTGGGCAATGGGCATGATGAATGGGCTTGCCTCCCCAGCAGTTGGAAAGCGTGCGCCAAGTGGACCTCCTCTCCGCATACCGCCGGATGCACCACTCCCGGCGGCAGAGCCACCAAACTCACTCAAAGAAGAATCAGAGTCCGACGTCTCCTCAACAACTGCAGCAGCGAAGTCCCGCCGATGCTTGACCAGATACCCCTCCCGACGCACCTGAGTCACCATGTTGTGCAAAATAGCAACCGCCTTGGCCACAGCACAGATGGTTGTGACCTTAGCCTACCAAGCCGGGTGGAGGGCGATGTGAAAGCGAGAGGTCAGTACCGCAAAAAGTCGCTCAACGTCCTTACGCAGCGCCTCCTGGAGGCGATTGAAGGTCTTCTGCTTGTCCGTGACAGGCTGTCCATACGAGCAGATGAGCTGGACGTAGTGCGGGTAAGTGCCGTCAACCAGGTAGTACGGAAGCGTGCGCGTGCGGCCATTGATCGTTAAGGGCTTGCTGCGGGGCGGCCAGTCCCCCGCAGTGATATTCTGGTAGAGCGGGGACGGCTGCATAACATTAACGTTATTCATTCTGCCGCGGCAGCCGACAAACAGGTGGCAGATACACAGGTCCTCGTCACAAATGGTCTCCATGACAACTGCCCGACGCCCCTTCCTGATCTGGGGCAAGTTCACCCTCAGTGCCCATAGTCTGGCGCGGCGCGCTTGGTGTAGCCGCCGGCGTTTCCGGGGGGAACTCCCCCATGAAGGGCGTACGCCCCACCGAGTATGGTGTGGCTCCCTCGTTGGGAGTCACAGGTGTCGCCCCCTGTTCGGGGCGACCCGAGATAGGCGTGAGGAGGGATTCCCCCTGCGCCTGCGGGCTCGAAAGCCCCGATCCGGTCTGGACATTAAGGCCATCTGGCAAACTCGCCACAATCTGATTCAGACTAGTATTCGTCATCGTGACCACCAGGTCCGGCAAAGTCTGCCGCAACACATTGGTCGCCTCCCGACGGACAGTTTCCGCGAGGAGTGGATTGACGACTCCAGTTGAGTCTCGGCCCGCCTCCGGGAGTCCACCTGAGGGGTAACCACGTTCCTCAGGGGTCTCAACCGGGGGCATGGGCGCGAGCCCATCGCCGACCAACGGAGGTTCGCCGTCCCCCGAAAGCCTAGTTGGCGACGGCTCCAAGCCAAAGTTGGCTCCAACCCGAGTGGAACCCGCGGGGACAGTCCTCACCCCTTGGGACGTTCCCGTTGAGTGAACCACACGGTGGCCAGACTTCGGCCCACCCACATCAGATGTGTCACCCGAGCGAACTCCCGACTGAGTCGGGGTGGCCTGTTGTCCGCCCGCACTTCCAGTCCTGCTGGCTTGAGGGACCTCCAGTCCCTCTGCGACCCCAGGTAAACCCACCTGTGTCTCACCAGTATTCAAAGGCACTGAAGTACGTGCGTCACCCGTGTACTCCCCGGACGACGGGGGGTCCGAACTAGCCATGTTGGCAGACGATCCGTATGACACGGTCCAAGTCCACCGTTCCTCTGAGACAGAGGGCCCCCTACACGCGGGTGTACCTGGAGGTAAAGTTTACCTCTGTCCCCTGCTGCTCCACCAAATGTGGCAAAAACCACTTACACACACGGCACCCAAGTTGGGGCGGTGTACAAGGGCTGCCTCCCGTGTCGGGGGAACCGGAAGAAGTGCAAGTCGCACACACTCTGTCCCTGTTGTGGGGCAACCCCCCCCCTCACAAACAAGAGGATGGTGTGTGGTCCAACAGTTTCTTGGTCGGGACGGGGACGCAGGGCCAAGCCCCGCTGTCCCTCCCCTTATCCCCCCAGGGTCCCCTTAGAATCTCGCCACTCAGAATCTCCCACCCCAGCACCTGCCCACCGGGCCACACGAAAATTCAAGACGATAAATGCACCCTCCAATACAAGTTGGATTTACTACGAAGCTAACTATCCCAAACTTAGGGAATATGGACCCAAATGCAGGGGGAGGAACGGATCAGGCTAGTGGCCTGCCGCCCCTTGCATGGCACGTGTTGCCCCCCTACCTGGGGGTCAATACTGCCACAAAATGCGGGGGGAGGAACGGATCAGGCTAGTGGCCTGCCGCCCCTTGCATGGCACGTGTTGCCCCCCTACCTGGGGGTCAATACTGCCACAAGGAGGACATTGAGGCGGCCTCGGAGGTTGCTTCACACCTGTCCGTTCTCCGGCGCTACCGCCACCGTGTGCGCGCGACCCGTCGTGGGAAGCGGCCGCGGTACCGCGGATCTGCGGAGGGCCGGCAGAGCAAGCCGCGGGACTTTGCGTTGGGCATGTTTTGTATCGTACGTGACTGTTTTGGTGCGAATGGCGCCCCCCCTGTGTACTCGGAGGCCGATTTTGAGCGTCGCTTTCGCGTCCGTCGCGCTGTGTTTGTCCGGGTGTATCGAGCATTGAAGGACCGCCCGTGCCGGGCGCACAACGTCAACGCCACCGGCCAACTGGAGGCCCACCCGCTGCTGAAGCTTGTTGCCGCTTTTCCCGTACTGGGGTATGGGGAAGCCACTAGCGGTCCCGAGGAGTACTGGCGCATTTCCTCGACCACGATCGAGATTTTTTGTGAAGAAGCTGGTTGTTTTTATTGGTGACGAGTTTGGAGGAGAGTACCTGAGCCCCCCCAACAATGCCGAGCTGGACGTGCTGCTGAAGAGGAACGCGGAGAGGGGCATGCCGGGCTGCATTGGATGAATGGACTGTTCCCAGTGGGAGTGGAAGAACTGTCCGAAAGGGCAGGCTTGGCTGTACCAGTGCCACAGCGGCTGTTCCTTCAACGTGAGGTGCCGCCCAAGATCCAGGTAGCCAGCCCGGTCTACCAGAGGATCTTTGATTGTGAGACCTACGCCCTCCACAATAGGTCGGTGGCGTATGGTCCTGACCAGGCCCAAGCCATGGGCCGTGCCAAGAAGAATGCACTTCACTCTTTTGGGCACAAAGCGGAGTGGGATGGAACTCCCCCCTGTAGCATCCCTGGCCCCGACTTGGCGCCGACCCGGGACTACAACCAGAGGGCACCAGGTGCCAGAGCACGCCCGCCGTGTGGTGATGCTTGGCGGCCGTGGCCCGTGCCCGGCACTGGGATGCGGTGGACTACGCTATCCACACGTGAGAGAGGGATTGCTGATGGGTTTTTGCATACTTGTGAGGGACTTGATTTGAGAGAATTTGAGTGTGAGATTAGTGAGTGGGAATAGAATTAGTAGTGATAGTGGCCCCCGACCTGACGAGGTTAGACTCGGGTCGGGGCCACTCGGGGTTATGGGGGGGCTACCTGGCCAACGTGCCGAGGCTCCCCCAGATGCACGTTAAGAGGGACAGCGAGGCGCCCTTGGCCCGCGCCCTCAGGAACAAGACAACTGCGCGTTTGCTTTCCTCTTCCCCGTGTGCACTACCGTGCGTATCTGTTTGCTCTGCGAGCAGGCACGTGAGGCAACAGGCATACCATTCTCGTAGTTCCCCTTTCTGTGTTACCTGTCCCTTTCCCCCGAGGGATATTGACACGTGTCTGAGAGGATCGAGTTTTGTACCACATATTTGGTGGAGCAGCAGGGGATGATTGGAGTGTTTGAGAAGAGATATTTGGGAGCAGCGGTTGGGTTGTTCCTGTTCTGTCTTTTTCGGTGGTTTGGGAATTATTTGCACCCGTTCACGGGAATCCCATTCCTGGCTCTCCAACCCCTCTCTTGTGGTCTGGCGATCTTTGGACACGCAGGCAACTGGACTGTGGCTGTCAAGAGACCAACATGGCTACCCTCCCTGGCACGACGGTGCCCGAAGGGGTAGACCCCGCGTCCCTTGATGCATCCCTGGTCACCGCGGGGGACGGTGCCCAACCCGGCGTTCTCCCTACGGGTGAAGCAGACCTGGGTGTGACATCCGGTAGCGGACTGGAGTCCACAGGCGGCCAAGCACCACCTGCTCCCGTTCCTCCGGCTGTTCCTCCTGTGGGAGCCACCCCGGGGTCAACGGCGTTTGAGTCCGCTCGCAGCAGACGTCTCCCTCCTGTCGGTTCTACTCCTCAACCTCCAGGGATAGCCCCTGGTGTGTTTACTCCTGGACCCACACATGGCAGTTGGGTGTATACACCTCTTCCTGTGGGCACTAGCGATGCCAGAGGCACCGTTGTGACTGGTTCTACGGGTCTCCCTGAGACCTCGACTCCTGGGACCGGCCAAGCTTTTCCTCCCCTTGCATCCTATGGGGCGGGGAGCTCCAAGACCGGTAACCGGAGCAGCCGAAGGCGTCGGCGTCATCGCCGTCGCTCTAGCACCAGCGAGACCAGTTCCTCCAGCTCTGAGGAGGGATATGATTGGGATGCATCTCCCGGTCCCACCCGGCGCAGGCTAGTCGAGTTTGACTTCCCTGCCCACCAAGTGGGAGATGCCACCCTGAACAAGGTCACGTATTGGGGTAACTACGGGCTGGAGAACCAAGACCAAGGTTACACCCGGAAGATGGCCAAGAAGATGGCGTCCCTGAACCGGCGAATGCAGCCGAGCTTCGGGGGACATCCTAAGTTTTCCGGGAAGAGACCGGCGCTTATCTTTGCCTTCCTGCGCCGGTTTGTCAAGGGATGCAATGACAACGATGTGTCCGAGGGCAAGGCTCTCTACCTCCTGGTTAACTTCATGACCGGAGAAGCGGAACAGCGGCTTGCACAGGTTCTACCAGACTCTGCCGGACACATTGTCGGACGTACCGTCGCGAGTTATCCGGAGGCGGTCAACTGGCTCCTGTCCAACTACGCTGACGCGGACTCTCTGCGTAAAGCAGTCGGCAGGCTGAACCGGGCAACCATGGAAAGACAAGAGACTCCAGAGGCGTTCGCCCGTCGTGTCCGGGAGATGAGCGATGCTTGTGGCAACGTTTACCCTGAGGACAGGCTCAAGATGATCTTCTCGGAAGGGCTTCCTGAATATCTTCAAGTGGATGCGGAGAACTACAACCAGGAGCATCAAGAACATACCTTCCAGCAGTTGATGGCCTACACCCAGGGCAAGTACCGGCAAGCCAGGGCCCTCCAAGCTCCCATGGTATCAACTCCCAAGCCGTTGTCGCGAGTTCGACCCGGACCCGACAAGTATAAGGGAGGTGATAGCCCTGTACCGGTACTCGCAGTTGGCGAGGCCTCACCCATGGGGTCAGGGGACAAGTGGGGCGGCTTCGTTTCCAAGGAGCAACCATCCCTGGTCGCCCCCAAGCAAGTCAAGAACCAGCGGTTCCGGTCTTGTTGGCTGTGCCAGAAGGAGGATCACATGTCCTACCAGTGCCCGACCATTCCCAAGGACCTCCAGGAGAAACTCAAGCGTCAAGGACTGGTGTTTGCAAAGGCGGTCAACTGGGCTGACCGGCGAGTACCCTCCAAGATGGACCAGGCACAGGTACACGCAATCCGAGTGGCAACCTTACAGAGCATCACGGAGGCTCTGGCAAGGGAAGCTCCTACGTACTTTGACCTGGAGACCGAAACCTCTAAGGACTCCTCGGACCCGGGAAACGAGTAGGGCAGGCGCTCTCCCCAAGTGTCTTCCCGAACCTCAAACGGCAGGGTACTTCTATTTGTTCCCCCCTTGCGTGCCGGGAGAATGCACGGCGGTTACCTGCTCAACCGGTAGCCGCCTGGACACCCTGTTTGTTCAAGGGGACATTGCTCGTCCTGCGTAAAGAAAACCTCAAGATTAATGCTCGTATGCGTGTGGGGGATAGCCTCCCCCAAGCTCTTACGCCGGTGGTTGACACGGGAGCCGGACCAAGCGTCATCACTGAGAACCTGTTACCTCCGGGCTGGCGTCGACATGCCTGGAGAGCGCCTACCCGGACCCATATCGTCGACGCTTCGGGTCAAACCCTACGACCGCTTGGCCGTCTTCCTGTCGCCATCTATGTCAACAATGAAGCAATGCTTTTTCCCTTTCTAGTAGTCAAGACCCTATCAGTCCCCCTCATCCTAGGCTGGGACTTCCAGAAGCAGCATGTCAAGAGCATCCTACCCGGAGAAGGGAAGGTCCAGTTCAACCATGGGTTTGTGTCACCGGTATTGGAGCATCTGGACGCCAAGGTTCGTGTAGCCAAGAGCAAGAGGGAACGCATCCCACCCTCTACCTTGACTCTCTTCAAACCGGTGCTCCTACCTCCTCGCTCGGAGACCAAGGTTCAAGTAACGACCCGGATTGCAGGTCAATGCCTGATCTACGGACGTAAGGGATTTCTGGCGAAACACCGGTTATACTTGGCCCACGGACATCACAAGAAGGTAGAAAGGCACACCCCGTTCCCGGTGCTCATCGTCAACGTGAGCCGGAAGCCAATAACCCTCGCCAAGGGCACCCGAGTTGGTACAGCAGAGCCTTACCGGGGATCCGCCCGTGCTATGAGCAAGGAAGACCTCCTGAACCTGCAACAAGAACTGGCATCCAACTTGACGGCCTTAGACGTACCTCCGAAACAAGAGCAGGCTGGTAGCGCTACTCCGAGACCCGAACAAGCACCACCCGGGATGCCGAAGGTCAAGCAAGAAAATGTCCCTCCCGACTTGAAGGAGGCACTGGAGAAGTTCTCTCCAGGAATATCGGCACCTGTGGTCGGGAGAGCTGGGCAAGATGGACGCCACTCTACACCGGATTCAACTCAAGCCGGAAGCTAAGCCAGTGCACATGCAACCATATCGGGCCGGACCTCATCGCCGGGATGAGATTGAGAAGCAGGTTAACAAGATGCTCAAGATGGATGTTATCGAGCCGTCTGATGGCGAGTGGGCTTTCCCGGTGGTAGTCGTCCCGAAAACCGGCGGTCACTTCCGTTTCTGCGTTGACTACCGGCGCCTGAACGAGATGACAGTCAAGGACGTATACCCGATACCCCGGATGGATGATTGCCTCGACTTTCTTGGTGATGCCACCCTCTTCTCGACGCTGGATTGTAATGCCGATTACTGGCAGATCCCTCTGGCTGACGAGGACAAGGACAAGACCACCTTCACGTGCCACCTGGGACTATTCCGGTGCAAGCGTCTTCCTTTTGGTCTCACCAATGCTCCGGCAACCTTCCAAAGAGCCATCGACATCATCCTGTCCGGGCTAAGGTGGAGAACATGTCTGGTCTACCTGGACGACATTATCTTTTTCTCCAAGACCCCAGCGGAACACCTGGAGCACCTTCGGGAGGTCCTGGCCCTCCTGTCCAAGGCTGGAGTTACCCTCAAGGCCGAGAAGTGCCACCTGTTTGAGACTGAGGTGGAGTATCTGGGGCACGTGCTGAGTCCGGGGGAGCTCCGAGTCAATGAGAAGAACATCAAGGCCCTCCGGCATGCACGGCAACCCAAAACCCAGACGGAACTCAAGAGCTTCCTGGGTATGTGCAAGGTCTATCGCCGGTTCGTACGGAACTATGCTCTGATTGCCCGGCCATTGACCAAGCTTACGAGCAAGAAGCTTCCCGCACAACTCCCGGTGTTCGACGAGAAGCAGACCGCGGCCTTCGAAGAGCTCAAGAAGCGCCTGACCACCACTCCAGTACTGGCGTTACCCAAGCGGGAGGGCCAGCTTGTTCTGGAGACTGATGCCTGTGGCGTCCAGGTGGGGTGCTCACTACTCCAGCAGCAACCTGATGGGCACTTCCTCCCGATAGGCTACTACAGTCGCGTCTTGATTCCAGCCGAGAAGAACTATTCCACGACGGAGCGCGAGTGCTTGGCAGTCGTCTGGGCTTGCTTCCTGTTACGGCCATATCTTGAAAGACAAGAGTTCCTCATCCCGACGGATCACGCCAGTCTAAGGTGGCTGCTATGCATGGACAGCAGTCAAGAAAGGGTCGCCCGGTGGCGCCTACGCCTTTCGGAGTTCAAGTACAAGGTGTGCACCAGAGCAGGGAGGGAGCACCACTGCGCCGACGCCATGTCCCGGCTGGAGACTCCTGCAGCCGATACCGGTCCTATCCCGGAGGAAATACCTTGCTTCATCCTCCCGAATGTCGGACGTGGCTGGCATGCTCCCCTGTATGAGACACCTGAAGCTGATCAACCGGTGACTATTCACCGGATGCTGGAGGCACAACTGACGGATCCTCAATGCTTGGAGCTTCGCCACCAAATGGACCTGAACCGGAACAGTCGTTTCTCCGAGTCTACGGACGGACTCCTAGTACGGGTGTCACCCTTCGATGGGGCCATTCAAGTCTACGTACCCCGGGGCCTACGAGCTGACATCCTACGCCTGGAGCACTCGTCTCCCCAGGCCGGACATCCTGGTATCAATCGGATGTATGCTTCCATGAGACGACACTATTACTGGGAAACCATGGCCAGTGACGTCCATAAGTACCTGGAGGCTTGTGTTTCTTGTGCAAGGAACCGGTTGTCCCAGAGGAAGAAGACTTCTCAGCTACGCCTATTCCCTGCGGCGGAGCCCTTTGCAAGCTTAAGCATGGACATCCTGGGGCCCCTACCTGAAACATCCAGTGGCAACATATACCTGCTCATCATTTGTGACCGGTTCTCCAAGTTCACTCGAGCAATCCCGCTGAGGACCATCACGGCTCTGGATGTCACGTCAGCCTTCTGCGAGTACAGGATAGCTGCCTACGGCCCCCCAGACTCCGTCTTAACCGACAACGGTCCCCAGTTTGCATCCCTGTTCTTCCAAGGAGTCTGTGACCTGATGGGCATCAAGAACTTGTACACCACGACGTACCACCCGCAAACGAACGGCCAGGTGGAACGATTCAACCGGACCCTAGTGGACATGCTACGGCACTACGTGGAGGAGCACCAAGAAGACTGGGACGAGCTCCTGGCTGTCCTCACTCTAGCCTACAACTCCCGAGTTCACCGGACAACGGGAGTCGCTCCACTCGACTTTGTCACCCCAAGGCGGCTGACCAACTTCTCCCTGGAAAGAGTACCAGATGGTCTCCAGCCTGCACTGAAGTCAGGTCCCAAGGCAAAGGATGAGTTCCTGGAACAACTGAAGCTCCTGCTCCCAAGAGTCAAGGAGTCAATCTCGAAGACCCAGGAGCGATACAAGCGGGGCTATGACAAGGGCGTTCGGGAAAAGAACAAGGAACTGGGTGGTGGCGACTGGGTTTTTGTGGACATCCATAGCAAGACCCGGGGGAAGCTGGACTCGAAGACGGATGGACCTTATGAGGTCCTGAATACGGACGGTTGGACCTTTCTTCTAGACGTGGATGGCTCCCCGTACCGCGTGAGCAGCGACCATGTCACCCGAGCTCCACCGCCAAGCCAACGGGACTTGACCCGGCGCAAGCGGGCCGCAGTACCCTGGCTATCCCAAGAAGAAGGTCGGGAATATGTCTACGTCAAGTTTGTGGACCATGCCTGGAGAGATGGACGCCTGTACCTGCGAGTACGCTGGTTCGGTTTTAACCCGGCAGATGATACCTGGGAAGCCCCAAACCGGCTACCCATCGCGGATGTCTGTGCCTACACGCGACGGAACGGGATAGAGGGCACTCCAGTGGCCAGAGCCGGCAAGATTCTGGAGTCGGACTCGGAGGAGGACCAAGAGGATGGGGCCAACCAAGACCCTCGGGACGAGCCGAGTTCATCCGCAACGGATGCGGAACAAGAGGATTGAGAAGAAGGGAACGGGTATATCAAGGAGAACACGCAATACAAGCATGGAACAATCAAGGAAAACAAGCACCCGCTCGGGCAACCCTTCTCTCCGCCTCTTCCCTCCTCGCTTCTCCCAAGACCCTCACCCTCCTTGCCTCCAACTACTACTCCCGGCGCGGACGCTGAGCCGCGGGAGTGTCCTCCAGCGCTGCCTCCGCGGCACGACGGGAACCGGAGGAAGACGGGATGTCGTAGTGCGGTGGACGCGGTGCATCCCGGTATGACACCATCGGAGTAGTACCGGTAGTTGCCGGGGGCTCCCGCTCATACAGATATGCCCGTCGGCGCCCCTGGAAGCCAGTGAAGGTTTCTGACCACTGCTGGGCCAAGCCATGCCGCGTCAAGGTCGCCAGAAGTTCGCCAACCACCGGGCTGTTCGACATCTGGCCGCTGTCCGCGCAAGCAAACACCCGGTCAACCACGTTGTTCAAGACGCTGGCGTAAGTGCCCCGCACCATGGAAGACCCGACGCCCTCAACCTGCACCGGAAAACGACCCAGCTGGTCTTCAATCATACCGACGTCGTACTGGTCGCATGTCGGGCCACCTTGGTTCAGGTACCAGTCAGGCACCCGGAAGCGGGTAAGGCGCAGAGTCGGCGCCGGAATCTCGAACCGCCCCGAGGATGACACCACCGGACGGTCCACAACGGCCCCCGAAACCGGAGTACCCAACTCCAGCGGAGGCACAGCGCCGCCGGCGTTGGAAGAAGGCGTCCGAGGCGGAGCGGCCGGAGTGGTAGGCGACCGCACGGTCACCCCCAGACTCGCCGCAGACAGGCGCGGTGCCGGAGGAGCTTGAAGTACCGGCACAGCCGGAACAGGGCGTGAACGCGCCGGCGACGGTTCAGGCGAGGCCACCGGGGCGACAGGTGCAACAGGAGGAAGCGGAGCCGCCGCAGACGCCTGACCGACCGCCGCGGCCCATCCCGACTCCTGCACCGGCGGCCCAACTGGCAGAAGATCAAGGGCGGCCGGGGCAGGAAAGCTACCTAGCTGCGGCCACGCCGGAAGCGGCGTCGCCAGCTGCACCTTGGCCGGAGAAGACTGGTAGAC
>CM020618.1:35669773-36197204 GCA_009829735.1 Pyropia yezoensis
CCGAGCTTCGGGGGACATCCTAAGTTTTCCGGGAAGAGACCGGCGCTTATCTTTGCCTTCCTGCGCCGGTTTGTCAAGGGATGCAATGACAACGATGTGTCCGAGGGCAAGGCTCTCTACCTCCTGGTTAACTTCATGACCGGAGAAGCGGAACAGCGGCTTGCACAGGTTCTACCAGACTCTGCCGGACACATTGTCGGACGTACCGTCGCGAGTTATCCGGAGGCGGTCAACTGGCTCCTGTCCAACTACGCTGACGCGGACTCTCTGCGTAAAGCAGTCGGCAGGCTGAACCGGGCAACCATGGAAAGACAAAGAGACTCCAGAGGCGTTCGCCCGTCGTGTCCGGGAGATGAGCGATGCTTGTGGCAACGTTTACCCTGAGGACAGGCTCAAGATGATCTTCTCGGAAGGGCTTCCTGAATATCTTCAAGTGGATGCGGAGAACTACAACCAGGAGCATCAAGAACATACCTTCCAGCAGTTGATGGCCTACACCCAGGGCAAGTACCGGCAAGCCAGGGCCCTCCAAGCTCCCATGGTATCAACTCCCAAGCCGTTGTCGCGAGTTCGACCCGGACCCGACAATAAGGGAGGTGATAGCCCTGTACCGGTACTCGCAGTTGGCGAGGCCTCACCCATGGGGTCAGGGGGACAAGTGGGGCGGCTTCGTTTTCCAAGGAGCAACCATCCCTGGTCGCCCCCAAGCAAGTCAAGAACCAGCGGTTCCGGTCTTGTTGGCTGTGCCAGAAGGAGGATCACATGTCCTACCAGTGCCCGACCATTCCCAAGGACCTCCAGGAGAAACTCAAGCGTCAAGGACTGGTGTTTGCAAAGGCGGTCAACTGGGCTGACCGGCGAGTACCCTCCAAGATGGACCAGGCACAGGTACACGCAATCCGAGTGGCAACCTTACAGAGCATCACGGAGGCTCTGGCAAGGGAAGCTCCTACGTACTTTGACCTGGAGACCGAAACCTCTAAGGACTCCTCGGACCCGGGAAACGAGTAGGGCAGGCGCTCTCCCCAAGTGTCTTTCCGAACCTCAAACGGCAGGGTACTTCTATTTGTTCCCCCCTTGCGTGCCGGGAGAATGCACGGCGGTTACCTGCTCAACCGGTAGCCGCCTGGACACCCTGTTTGTTCAAGGGGACATTGCTCGTCCTGCGTAAAGAAAACCTCAAGATTAATGCTCGTATGCGTGTGGGGGATAGCCTCCCCCAAGCTCTTACGCCGGTGGTTGACACGGGAGCCGGACCAAGCGTCATCACTGAGAACCTGTTACCTCCGGGCTGGCGTCGACATGCCTGGAGAGCGCCTACCCGGACCCATATCGTCGACGCTTCGGGTCAAACCCTACGACCGCTTGGCCGTCTTCCTGTCGCCATCTATGTCAACAATGAAGCAATGCTTTTTCCCTTTCTAGTAGTCAAGACCCTATCAGTCCCCCTCATCCTAGGCTGGGACTTCCAGAAGCAGCATGTCAAGAGCATCCTACCCGGAGAAGGGAAGGTCCAGTTCAACCATGGGTTTGTGTCACCGGTATTGGAGCATCTGGACGCCAAGGTTCGTGTAGCCAAGAGCAAGAGGGAACGCATCCCACCCTCTACCTTGACTCTCTTCAAACCGGTGCTCCTACCTCCTCGCTCGGAGACCAAGGTTCAAGTAACGACCCGGATTGCAGGTCAATGCCTGATCTACGGACGTAAGGGATTTCTGGCGAAACACCGGTTATACTTGGCCCACGGACATCACAAGAAGGTAGAAAGGCACACCCCGTTCCCGGTGCTCATCGTCAACGTGAGCCGGAAGCCAATAACCCTCGCCAAGGGCACCCGAGTTGGTACAGCAGAGCCTTACCGGGGATCCGCCCGTGCTATGAGCAAGGAAGACCTCCTGAACCTGCAACAAGAACTGGCATCCAACTTGACGGCCTTAGACGTACCTCCGAAACAAGAGCAGGCTGGTAGCGCTACTCCGAGACCCGAACAAGCACCACCCGGGATGCCGAAGGTCAAGCAAGAAAATGTCCCTCCCGACTTGAAGGAGGCACTGGAGAAGTTCTCTCCAGGAATATCGGCACCTGTGGTCGGGAGAGCTGGGCAAGATGGACGCCACTCTACACCGGATTCAACTCAAGCCGGAAGCTAAGCCAGTGCACATGCAACCATATCGGGCCGGACCTCATCGCCGGGATGAGATTGAGAAGCAGGTTAACAAGATGCTCAAGATGGATGTTATCGAGCCGTCTGATGGCGAGTGGGCTTTCCCGGTGGTAGTCGTCCCGAAAACCGGCGGTCACTTCCGTTTCTGCGTTGACTACCGGCGCCTGAACGAGATGACAGTCAAGGACGTATACCCGATACCCCGGATGGATGATTGCCTCGACTTTCTTGGTGATGCCACCCTCTTCTCGACGCTGGATTGTAATGCCGATTACTGGCAGATCCCTCTGGCTGACGAGGACAAGGACAAGACCACCTTCACGTGCCACCTGGGACTATTCCGGTGCAAGCGTCTTCCTTTTGGTCTCACCAATGCTCCGGCAACCTTCCAAAGAGCCATCGACATCATCCTGTCCGGGCTAAGGTGGAGAACATGTCTGGTCTACCTGGACGACATTATCTTTTTCTCCAAGACCCCAGCGGAACACCTGGAGCACCTTCGGGAGGTCCTGGCCCTCCTGTCCAAGGCTGGAGTTACCCTCAAGGCCGAGAAGTGCCACCTGTTTGAGACTGAGGTGGAGTATCTGGGGCACGTGCTGAGTCCGGGGGAGCTCCGAGTCAATGAGAAGAACATCAAGGCCCTCCGGCATGCACGGCAACCCAAAACCCAGACGGAACTCAAGAGCTTCCTGGGTATGTGCAAGGTCTATCGCCGGTTCGTACGGAACTATGCTCTGATTGCCCGGCCATTGACCAAGCTTACGAGCAAGAAGCTTCCCGCACAACTCCCGGTGTTCGACGAGAAGCAGACCGCGGCCTTCGAAGAGCTCAAGAAGCGCCTGACCACCACTCCAGTACTGGCGTTACCCAAGCGGGAGGGCCAGCTTGTTCTGGAGACTGATGCCTGTGGCGTCCAGGTGGGGTGCTCACTACTCCAGCAGCAACCTGATGGGCACTTCCTCCCGATAGGCTACTACAGTCGCGTCTTGATTCCAGCCGAGAAGAACTATTCCACGACGGAGCGCGAGTGCTTGGCAGTCGTCTGGGCTTGCTTCCTGTTACGGCCATATCTTGAAAGACAAGAGTTCCTCATCCCGACGGATCACGCCAGTCTAAGGTGGCTGCTATGCATGGACAGCAGTCAAGAAAGGGTCGCCCGGTGGCGCCTACGCCTTTCGGAGTTCAAGTACAAGGTGTGCACCAGAGCAGGGAGGGAGCACCACTGCGCCGACGCCATGTCCCGGCTGGAGACTCCTGCAGCCGATACCGGTCCTATCCCGGAGGAAATACCTTGCTTCATCCTCCCGAATGTCGGACGTGGCTGGCATGCTCCCCTGTATGAGACACCTGAAGCTGATCAACCGGTGACTATTCACCGGATGCTGGAGGCACAACTGACGGATCCTCAATGCTTGGAGCTTCGCCACCAAATGGACCTGAACCGGAACAGTCGTTTCTCCGAGTCTACGGACGGACTCCTAGTACGGGTGTCACCCTTCGATGGGGCCATTCAAGTCTACGTACCCCGGGGCCTACGAGCTGACATCCTACGCCTGGAGCACTCGTCTCCCCAGGCCGGACATCCTGGTATCAATCGGATGTATGCTTCCATGAGACGACACTATTACTGGGAAACCATGGCCAGTGACGTCCATAAGTACCTGGAGGCTTGTGTTTCTTGTGCAAGGAACCGGTTGTCCCAGAGGAAGAAGACTTCTCAGCTACGCCTATTCCCTGCGGCGGAGCCCTTTGCAAGCTTAAGCATGGACATCCTGGGGCCCCTACCTGAAACATCCAGTGGCAACATATACCTGCTCATCATTTGTGACCGGTTCTCCAAGTTCACTCGAGCAATCCCGCTGAGGACCATCACGGCTCTGGATGTCACGTCAGCCTTCTGCGAGTACAGGATAGCTGCCTACGGCCCCCCAGACTCCGTCTTAACCGACAACGGTCCCCAGTTTGCATCCCTGTTCTTCCAAGGAGTCTGTGACCTGATGGGCATCAAGAACTTGTACACCACGACGTACCACCCGCAAACGAACGGCCAGGTGGAACGATTCAACCGGACCCTAGTGGACATGCTACGGCACTACGTGGAGGAGCACCAAGAAGACTGGGACGAGCTCCTGGCTGTCCTCACTCTAGCCTACAACTCCCGAGTTCACCGGACAACGGGAGTCGCTCCACTCGACTTTGTCACCCCAAGGCGGCTGACCAACTTCTCCCTGGAAAGAGTACCAGATGGTCTCCAGCCTGCACTGAAGTCAGGTCCCAAGGCAAAGGATGAGTTCCTGGAACAACTGAAGCTCCTGCTCCCAAGAGTCAAGGAGTCAATCTCGAAGACCCAGGAGCGATACAAGCGGGGCTATGACAAGGGCGTTCGGGAAAAGAACAAGGAACTGGGTGGTGGCGACTGGGTTTTTGTGGACATCCATAGCAAGACCCGGGGGAAGCTGGACTCGAAGACGGATGGACCTTATGAGGTCCTGAATACGGACGGTTGGACCTTTCTTCTAGACGTGGATGGCTCCCCGTACCGCGTGAGCAGCGACCATGTCACCCGAGCTCCACCGCCAAGCCAACGGGACTTGACCCGGCGCAAGCGGGCCGCAGTACCCTGGCTATCCCAAGAAGAAGGTCGGGAATATGTCTACGTCAAGTTTGTGGACCATGCCTGGAGAGATGGACGCCTGTACCTGCGAGTACGCTGGTTCGGTTTTAACCCGGCAGATGATACCTGGGAAGCCCCAAACCGGCTACCCATCGCGGATGTCTGTGCCTACACGCGACGGAACGGGATAGAGGGCACTCCAGTGGCCAGAGCCGGCAAGATTCTGGAGTCGGACTCGGAGGAGGACCAAGAGGATGGGGCCAACCAAGACCCTCGGGACGAGCCGAGTTCATCCGCAACGGATGCGGAACAAGAGGATTGAGAAGAAGGGAACGGGTATATCAAGGAGAACACGCAATACAAGCATGGAACAATCAAGGAAAACAAGCACCCGCTCGGGCAACCCTTCTCTCCGCCTCTTCCCTCCTCGCTTCTCCCAAGACCCTCACCCTCCTTGCCTCCAACTACTACTCCCGGCGCGGACGCTGAGCCGCGGGAGTGTCCTCCAGCGCTGCCTCCGCGGCACGACGGGAACCGGAGGAAGACGGGATGTCGTAGTGCGGTGGACGCGGTGCATCCCGGTATGACACCATCGGAGTAGTACCGGTAGTTGCCGGGGGCTCCCGCTCATACAGATATGCCCGTCGGCGCCCCTGGAAGCCAGTGAAGGTTTCTGACCACTGCTGGGCCAAGCCATGCCGCGTCAAGGTCGCCAGAAGTTCGCCAACCACCGGGCTGTTCGACATCTGGCCGCTGTCCGCGCAAGCAAACACCCGGTCAACCACGTTGTTCAAGACGCTGGCGTAAGTGCCCCGCACCATGGAAGACCCGACGCCCTCAACCTGCACCGGAAAACGACCCAGCTGGTCTTCAATCATACCGACGTCGTACTGGTCGCATGTCGGGCCACCTTGGTTCAGGTACCAGTCAGGCACCCGGAAGCGGGTAAGGCGCAGAGTCGGCGCCGGAATCTCGAACCGCCCCGAGGATGACACCACCGGACGGTCCACAACGGCCCCCGAAACCGGAGTACCCAACTCCAGCGGAGGCACAGCGCCGCCGGCGTTGGAAGAAGGCGTCCGAGGCGGAGCGGCCGGAGTGGTAGGCGACCGCACGGTCACCCCCAGACTCGCCGCAGACAGGCGCGGTGCCGGAGGAGCTTGAAGTACCGGCACAGCCGGAACAGGGCGTGAACGCGCCGGCGACGGTTCAGGCGAGGCCACCGGGGCGACAGGTGCAACAGGAGGAAGCGGAGCCGCCGCAGACGCCTGACCGACCGCCGCGGCCCATCCCGACTCCTGCACCGGCGGCCCAACTGGCAGAAGATCAAGGGCGGCCGGGGCAGGAAAGCTACCTAGCTGCGGCCACGCCGGAAGCGGCGTCGCCAGCTGCACCTTGGCCGGAGAAGACTGGTAGACCTCCTGCGCCCAACCGAAGCCATCCCGACGCGGGCGGTTCTGGTCGGCAATCGCGTTCAAGAAGTTCCGGTCATGCACCGGCACCAGACGCCGGAAGTCAATCATCGCCTGGAAGAGCCCCTTGTACTCTTCGTCCTGGCTGCACTGGAAGTCGACGGTCAACTTGTCGACAATCCAGACCATCAGGAGGTCAGGGAGAAGCCAAAGCCGGTTGGACACCAAGACCTCGTGAAGCCAGTGGTTGGCCGCCAAGACTGTCATCTCGGACGTGTACATCATGTACGGGATCGAGTGGAAGAAGCCCTTGATCGACGCCTGAGTCAAGGCGTCCAAGAAGTACCAGGTGAAGGGGAAGCTGGAAGGAGCAAACCCGACCGGGATCTCGACTTCCTGCTGCTGCGGGATGACCTTGGGGTAGTACGCCGCCCGGTTAGCCTTATCCAGCTTCCAGAACTCCTGATGGTTGCAGCTCACGAGGAAGTCACGCTGACGGCCGCGTCGCTCGCCTTGCTCCCGTGCCGGTGACAACTTGGAGTACTTCCGGGTCAGGAAAGGCGGCTCCAGAGCGACCATGCTCGGACGGGGGTCGCATTTCAGGCTCCCCGACCCCTTGAGCGCCTCGTCCCAGACCTTGAGCGCCCGGTGGACGTACCCTTCCTCCTCCGGCCACCGGAGAACGGACGCGGACACGCGACGCTCGGTCAAGGGCAGATCCAGCACCAGCGCGAAGGGGAGATCCTCCAGACGAGCAACCCAAGAGGAACCCGAGAAGCTCTGGGAGCGGTCTTGTGCCAGGCGCATCTGGTCCGCCGTGTGAAGACGAGCCTTATCCATCTCTGTCAAGACCCCGCGCTGGAGTTCCTTGCGCCAGAGGTCCAAGCAATCCTGCTGGCACTGGGCCGCGCCGGCGTTGCCGACCACCGTGGAGTAACGCCGGGCCGCCAGAGGGTCCTGCCCAAGAAGCATCTCCGGGAGACCCACCGGGGGGGTCTCGACCGGGTGCATCACAGAAGCCGGGGGAACCCGATCCGTCCCCGCCGTGGCGACCGGCGCCGACATCGACACCCGAGGAACCGGAGGCAGGAGAGGGGCGCGACTACCCGAGTTCTCCTCCGCAACACTCGCCGCCGGAACCACGGGCCCAGCTTGGATCTCGGATCTGGACATGACGTCCAGACTCCGGGGGAACGAGAGGGCCAAGGTGAAGGAGAGAAGGGGGGCAGAGAACCGGAGCAGGTGATCGTGACCAGGGTGAAGACGCTCGACCTCGGCACCGGTGTGGACGTGCTCGAGGCTGTGCACGGTGGCACCTGGTTCGGCCCGAGGACGTGCCGGACTAGGGAGGGAGCTATGTAGCATCCCTGGCCCCGACTTGGCGCCGACCCGGGACTACAACCAGAGGGCGCCAGGTGCCAGAACACGCCCGCCGTGTGGTGATGGTTGGCGGCCGTGGCCCGTGCCCGGCACTGGGATGCGGTGGACTACGCTATCCACACGTGAGAGAGGGATTGCTGATGGGTTTTTGCATACTTGTGAGGGACTTGATTTGAGAGAATTTGAGTGTGAGATTAGTGAGTGGGAATAGAATTAGTAGTGATAGTGGCCCCCGACCTGACGAGGTTAGACTCGGGTCGGGGCCACTCGGGGTTATGGGGGGGCTACCTGGCCAACGTGCCGAGGCTCCCCCAGATGCACGTTAAGAGGGACAGCGAGGCGCCCTTGGCCCGCGCCCTCAGGAACAAGACAACTGCGCGTTTGCTTTCCTCTTCCCCGTGTGCACTACCGTGCGTATCTGTTTGCTCTGCGAGCAGGCACGTGAGGCAACAGGCATACCATTCTCGTAGTTCCCCTTTCTGTGTTACCTGTCCCTTTCCCCCGAGGGATATTGACACGTGTCTGAGAGGATCGAGTTTTATACCACACCCCCCTCCGTGTCTTTGAGTTCCTACGTCGTTTCACAAAAGCCTGTGACGACAATGCCATAAGTGAAGGCATGGCTTTCTACATGCTACAGGAGTTTACGAAGGGAGACCTGCGGACAGAACTTATGTCAGTCATGCCCAGCTCCTCAAGTGGAGGCGCTGGTGAGGTGACGTCCTATTTGGAGCTCGTCAACTGGTTGTTGAGAGCCATGGTTGATGAAGCGGCGCTGGCTTCTCAAGTCGAGGAGTTTACGCAAGCCCATCAGGAAGAGGCGGAGGACGAGCTGTCCTTTGCGGAGCGAGTCCGTAAGCTCAACAATATTTGTGGGTTTCTTCATCCACAAGCTGTGGTGAAGAGTCGGTTTGTGGAGGGACTCCATTGGTCAGTCCGGATGGAGACCCGGGAGCATAACACTGCCCGGGCGACCCTCGCCGAGTTGGCTAGGTTCGCCTACCGCAGAAGCGAGGCCTACCGCAAGTTGCGGGAGGAACAACGCCAGGAGCGTCAAGCCGAGTTGGCCAAGGAACGGGAGGAGGCGCGCCAGGCCAGAGAGTTGAGAGAAGCACGCCGAATCCGCAAGAAGAGGGTGGTAGCTGCCGTGGGAACTTCCCAGGGTACCTCTTCGTCTTCCCCTGTCGGGAAGACCCTTCCGGGAACTGACAATCGGTGTTGGAACTGCAACTCCGATGGACACTGGGCATATGATTGCCCCAAGTTGAGTAAACGCATCCAACAACTTGTTAGGAATGCGAGTAAGAAGTCGGCTACGAACGAAGTACGTTCACGCCGCGAGGGTGGGTTTCGACCGGTGGTGGCGGTCGCCACACCCTCGGCGAAGGGGGCGGACACGACGTCCTCGGACTCGTCGTCTTCCCCTTTGTCCTCAGATTTGGACGCCAAGTCGGCGGGAAACCAATGACTGTTGGAGCTGGTCGTCCGAAGCTCACAACGGCAGCCTCGGCCAAGTGGGTCAAGAGGACGAACCAACCGTGCCGGATACTGCGGCGTCCTAAGGGAGTCCGCCCACCTCGGGTAGGACTCCCCAAGAACGTAAACCCACGTCGGGTCATCGCGGTGCTGACGGGTGAGAACTTCCAGGTGGCTGGACGGGTGCAACTTGCCCCCGGCCGCGCCTGTTGTGCCCGTGTCATACTTGATACCGGGTCAGGAGCCTCCTTGATACGCAAGTCGCTAATACCAAAGGAGATGAAGCTCCAACGCTGGAAGTCTAAAGCTGACCATCTGATCGACATCAATGGTGGGGTACTGCCCATCGTTGGTGCCGTGACCCTACCAACTAGGTTGGGGGCCCATACGGTCGACGTGACCTATGGTGTAGTTGAGCATATATCGGTACCCCTGCTTCTGGGTACCCCTTATGTCGTAACACAAGTGCCTTTGATTTGTGGCCCTGAGTACTGGGTCAAGTTGATGAATGGGGAGACTATCCCCATCCTTGGTAAGGGAAAGTCTGTGGCTCCTGTGACAGTCCCACAGTCGAATCCTGTTTGCTCTGTGAGGGAAGGGTTTACTGCTACCCTGCGTTTAGCCCGTAAAGTCACGTTGCCCCCCAACTCGGTGGCGCACGTTGATGTTGTAACTGATTATACGGGGAACGGGTTGGTGCACCCGTACCCCCGCCTTGCTCGCAAGCACCAAGTGCATGTTGCCCTTGGCACGATGGACTCCAAAGCCGGAGTCCCGTGGAGGATCCAGGTGATGAACCTGAGCTCGTCGCCCAAGTACTTCAAGTCGGGAGCCAAGTTCGGCTATATCGACCAACACGAGGGGCCGGTAGTAGCGGTCACCCTCAACGCGGGCGCAAGTAGCGACCCGAGGTCCGGAAAGGAGAAGCATCAAGCCAAGTCGGCCGCCTCTCCTCGGCCCCATGTGAACATGGAGGGTGTTCCACCCAGGTTGAGGGTTCAAGTTGAACGCCTCTTGGACCGATATCACAAGTTGTGGGATGGTCAATTGGGACTCATGAGAGCTACCCATCACCGGATCGAGTTGAAGCCCGGTGCACCCCCTATACGCCAACAACCGTATAGGGGAGGACCCCGTTCAAGGGCCCTCGTTAAGGAGCAAGTTGCTCGCATGGAGGCCCTCGATGTGATCGAGGCCAGTAACGCCGAGTGGGCGAGTCCGGTGGTTATCGTGCCCAAAGTTGATGGGACCCCCCGGTTCTGTATCGACTACCGTAAGCTCAACGAGAGCACGGTGAAGGACAGTTATCCCCTACCTATGATGGACGACTTTCTGGATTCTCTGGGGGAGGCAAACGTGTTCTCTACCCTGGACTGTAACGCGGGGTACTGGCAAATTCCCATTGCCCCGGAGGACAGGCATAAAACTACCTTTACCTGTCACTGTGGTACCTACCAGTGCAAGCGTCTACCGTTTGGCCTGAGTAACGCGCCGGCAACTTTCCAGCGCGCTATGGACATGATTCTGGCCGGAGTACGGTGGCAGATCTGTCTCGTGTACCTAGACGATATCATTGTGTTCTCTTGAAGTCCGGAGGAACACATTGGCCATCTTGGCCAGGTGTTCAAGATACTTGCTGACGCCGGTGTGTCACTGAAGGCGAGTAAGTGCCACCTCTTCACTCAAGATGTGGAATACTTGGGACATGTTGTCCGTCCGGGGCGTCTCAGTGTCAACGAGAAGAACTTGAGGGCCATCCATAAGGCTCAGTACCCCCGGACCCAGACCCAGATGAGGAGCTTCCTCGGGATGTGCAACGCGTACCGACGTTTCACCGAGGGCTTCGCCAAGGTGGCGAAGCCGTTGGATGAGTTAGTGAGCTCAACGCTACCGAAGAACCTGCCTCCCCCAAGTCGGGTGGAGCAGGAATCCTTTGAGACTCTTCGGGACCTTCTGCTGAAGCCCCCTATCCTGGCTATTCCCAGGTTGGGAGGCCACTACATCCTGGATGTGAACGCTGGCTACGACCAACTTGGTTGTGTGTTGCATCAGCAGCAGCCGGACAAGGAGTACTTGCCGGTGGGATACTTCAGCAAGGGGCTGAACTCGGCCGAGAAGAACTATGGAGTCACCGAGTTGGAAGGACTCGCAGTGGTGTGGGCGGCGACGTCACTTCGTCACTACCTAGAGGGTGAGAAGTTCCTCATCCGCTGTGACCACCGCGCGTTGCAGTTCATCTTTAAGACGGATTGTACGAACACTCGTCTCAACCAGTGGAGGGTGTGACTGGCACCCTTCAACTTTGATATTGAGTACCGACCTGGCAGGCAACATGCCCTTGCCGACGGCCTTTCTCGGGTACCTACCGAGGGGCTGGACACTAACCCAGTCGATGAGGACATCCCCATCGTGGGGGTAGTCACGCGCTCGGGTCAGGTGTTGAACCCCGAGGCGCCAGGGAACAAGAAGTACTTGCCCTTGTCCCTGGACGAGGTGGTGAAGGCCCAGGCCGAGGATCCCTTCTGCAAGTCGCAGAGGGATACTATGGATACAGTGGCGGAGACGCGGTTCTTTCTGGGAGACGATGGCCTCCTCATGAGGAGGGAGGTATTCCAGGGGACCGAACAACTTGTCGTCCCCGCATCCCTCAAGGACAGTATCCTTGAGAGGGAGCATAACGCTCCCACGGGTGGACACCTGGGGTCTAGTAAACTGTACCAGACCCTGAGGACCAGGTACTCCTGGCCGTCCATGGTGGTGGACATCTACAGTTGGGTAGCTGCCTGCACAAGTTGTGCACAGAACCGTCTGATGAAACGGCAGCCTACTACGGCTATGCTATTGTTCCCGGCCAAGGAGCCCTTTGCCGCGTTGGCAATGGACATCCTTGGGCCACTGCCAGTGACCGAGGAGGGCAACCAGTACCTCCTGGTCGTCTGTGACCGCTTCACGAAACTTACGCAAGCGATCCCACTGGCAGAGATCACGGCCATGTCGGTCGTGTCAGCCTTCCTAGATCACTGGGTTGCCGCGTATGGCATTCCGGATGGTACACTATCGGACAATGGACCGCAATTTGCGTCTGTACTGTTTCAGGGAGTGCTGTGTAGCATATCCGCCCCTTGTACCGAATTCCGGTATTTACTGGCTTGTAGCCCCCCTGACTGGTGGCCCCAGCCTTGTTGGCATGGGTCCGCTTGTGGCTCGCCCTTTGGGGGACTACTTTTGTTTTGTATTGTTTATCTGTCCTTGCCTTGGAGGGATTTTTTCTATTGATTGCTATGCTCGTAGCGATCGGCCGTCCGGCCTCCGCTCGGTCGCTCGACCGGCATATTGTTTTCGCCCTTATCTGCGACGTGGGGACTCGCCGCTGCCTTCGGCCGGCTTGCTCCCCATCGAACGTCCAGGAGCTAAAGGTCTGTTTTCTTTTCCTCTACGGTAATAGCTTCCTCTTTGCCTTCCGGGCGCCGGTCGGTCCCATATCCTTTATATCGGGTAACACATATTCCACATGGGTGGAGCAGCAGGGGATACTGCTCGTGTGCGGCGCTGCCGTACACTCGTACGTGTTCCTTGGTGCCTTGTGGCAGTTGTGTTGACGATCTCTTGATCGGGTGTTGCAGGGCGACATCACCGATCAGTGAAGGCTGGACGACGCCGGGCGTCGTGCCACGAGGACCTTTTGGTTGGCGACGCAGGGCGCGCCGACGCAAGTACGCCGGGTTGCGATATGGCTTCGGGAGCCCCTGATGGCGCTCGGCGCTCGAAGGGTAAGGGGATTGCCCTGCCTTCGAGTTACACGCCACCAGGCGGAGGGAGCGGAACAAGCCGCCGTCCGGCACCCGAGGTTACCCCCCCAAGCCCCGACGCGGAGGATATTCCTAACTCCAAGTTGAAGAGCTTGAAGGCGGTGGTGGAGGCACTTCGCGACCGTCTTGAGGCCCAAGAGGCCGCCAACAAGGAGTTGGAGAAGTCTAACACCAAACTGGTGACCACTCTTGAGGAGCTGAGAAAGCCACCCTCAAATGACGCGTTTCGTCAACGGACGACGTCGAACCGACAGCCGGTGGGAAAGATGACCCGGGGACCTGCTCAAGGGGCGTCCCACGCCAGCCTGCCTGTTGGCAATCTTCAGATGAAGAACCGTCGGATCCGCGCGTTGGAGCGCCAAGTCGAAGACCTAAAGGTCAGGGTCTCGACTAAGCGTTCGATCGCCCGGGAGGGAGGCGCATCATCCGCTGATGATGGGATGTCATCCGACAACTCGTCGTCCTCGTCTTCCTCGTCTTCGGACGAAACCTATGACGGTCGTTGGGACCCTTCCCCACCGTCAAGCCCGACCTCATCGAGCAGTGATTCCGTTACGGAAAGTTCGGACGCGCACCGTCGACGTGCGCGTCGTTTCCGGCGCCGACCGGCGCCGGCAGCTGAACTCACGGAGTTGGGTGACCGCAAGTTGGTCATTCGACCCGGCAACAGTCGCTTTAAGTCACTCTTGGACTACAGGACCTACTTCCTTCTCCGACGGAGCACCAAGTATACACCATCGATGGTGAAAGATGCTAGCAAGATGAACAAGCGCCTAGACGGGGCGTTCCAGGGTCAAGAGACCTTTAACGGTGGCGACCCCCTCGGTGTTTTCACCTTCCTCACCACCTTTCGCAGAGCTTGCGACGCGGCAGGGCTGACCCACGGCCGGGCGTTCCCCTTGATCGCCTTCCGGCTGGCGGGAGCCACCAAGCGCGCATTCGCCAGCGCGGCCAACACGGTTGTCAGTGGCAAGCACTACGAGCTCACCACCTATGGTAAAGGAGTCAACTGGCTTCTCAAGAAGTACGCAACTCATGCCGGTTTGGCAACGGCCTACCACGACATCATTACGATGAATCAAGCGGACACAGAGGTCCCGCGCGTGTTTGCCTCCCGCGTGGAGGCGGCGTGCGATCGCCTCTGTGGCCTGTTCTCCGCCCAACACGTGAAGGATGTCTTCATCAACGGTCTTTCAGACCTCATCAAACCAAACGTCCGTGTTCTGGACAGTCAGTTCCCTGATCGCCCAATGGCGGACACAGTGGCAGCTGCCCAAGGGTTTTGGGAAGGCGCCACGCGCCTGCGGCAGTCCATCAAGGCCAGCCGGCCAGCCATGATCAAGGTTAGTCAAATCGACTCTACCCCTGAGCCCCCAGCGCGCACGGTCGATCGACCATTCGACCCCATTAGGGCTGTCCGCACGGACACGCCCAACCCGCGAGCGAACGACATCTGTTACAACTGTAACGAGCGCGGACACTTTGCCTCTCGATGCCCTAAGCCCCGTCGTGAACGACGTCAGGCACGAGTGATGGCACTCATTGACGACTCGGTCCGCAAGCAGATCAATGCGATCGTCGAGAACGAAGTCCTGCCGGACTCGGACGACGACGACGTCGAAAGCAACGACGCCGGCGACGGCAAGGCCGACTCGAAAAACGAGTAAGTCGAGGACCACCGGGCAGTCTCCCCGACGCACCCTTGCCTGCCCGACAAGATAGACCTAAGGTCACCAAGATACTGAGCAAAGCTCATCGACATTATGAAATCGCCGCCTGTATAGGCACGGAGCTCGCGAACACGCGGAGTATGAGACCCATCCTCGATACCGGAGCTGGCGTCAACCTCATCCGGCCGGATGTTCTACCGCCACATTGGCGCGACTACGCCGACACGTTAACCAGTGCACCGCACATTGTTGATGCCAACGGGCAAACAATCAAGGCTCTGCAAGCCATCCACTTGTTCATCGACACCGGAGGGGTTCAAGCCTTTGAACGTTTTTACGTTACGCCCAACCTGTCGGTCAAGTGCATACTCGGGACTGAGTTCATCGATAAGCACATCGAGGCAATCCTGCCCGCCCGCAAACGTATCGTTTGGCAAGGTGCTGAAAACCATTCGATCGGCCACTCCCCAATCCTGAGCATCCGTCAAGACGACGTCATGGAGCCCCAATGGGCCGGGGGGTCGACCAAGGTCCGTGCTTGCAAACAAACGCGCCTCAAGGGCAAGACCGAGGAATGGATTATGGTCAGATGTGACACGCCGGGACTGGTTACTCTTCAACCAAACGCACGATTGTGCCGACACAAGGCCATGGCAGTCGCCCGCGGACTCGCCACCATCAAACCTGACGAACCATTTCTGGTTAAGGTATGCAACTTCGGGCCAGACACGGCCATCCTGCGAAAGGGCTGCGTCCTCGCGTTTGCCGAGCCCCACCTCGGGCAAGTCCTCGCCGCCCCGACGGAGGATACGGGGTCAACCGACCCAGAGACCAAACAGCCCAAACCGTCACTTGACGACATCAACCTCGACGGGGCTCCCCAACATTTGCACGCGCAAATTAAGTCGATGTTGGCCAAGCATGGCAAGATGTGGGACGGGACCCTCGGGGTCATACACGCTGCAGAGCACGCCATCGTCACCCCACCTGGGGTTGCCCCTATAAGGGCGCAGCCCTATCGAACCGGTGCGTTCAAACGGGCGATCATCGTCGATCAAATCAACAAGATGTTGAAGCTCAAGGTTATTAAACCAAGTCACAGTGACTGGGCCAGTCCGGTCGTCATCGTACCGAAGAAAAATGGGAAGGCCCGGTTTTGTGTCGATTATCGACGGTTGAACAGCATCACTAAGAAGGATGCGTACCCCCTTCCGCGTATGGGGGACTGTCTCGACTCCCTCGGAGACGCCAAAGTATTCACCTCTCTCGACTGTACCGCTGGGTACTGGCAAGTGCCATTGCGGCAGGAGGACCAAGAAAAAACGGCCTTCACAACGCACTATGGCATCTTCGACTGGACAACGATGCCATTCGGCTTGACCAATGCCCCGGCGACGTTTCAACGTGCCCTGGATATTATACTCTCCGGACTCAAGTGGCAAGTCTGCCTCGTCTACTTCGACGACGTCATCATCTTCTCGGCAACCGCCAAACAACACATCCATGATGTAGACAAGGTCCTTACCCGACTACGGGAGGCCGGCGTGACTCTCAATCTTGAGAAGTGCAAGTGGTTTTCCAACGAGGTGGAGTACCTCGGCTACAGCATAACGCCTGGTAAACTCCACGTTCTTGACAAGAACACCGACGCCCTGCGTCAAGCAACGTTCCCCAAGACCAAGACCCAACTCAAGAGTTTTCTCGGCATGTGCAACGTCTATCGACGGTTCGTGGTAGACTTTACCAAGAGAGCCCGACCGCTAAACGCGTTGACCAAGAAAGACGTCCCACCGGACCTGCCCCCACCCTCGACCGAGGAGTTGGCGTCCTTTGAGGACCTCCGTGACGCCTTGGTGCACCCACCAATCTTGGCCTTGCCTAAGGCTGGGCGTGAGCTAACGCTCGATGTCGACGCAAGTGGGTATCAACTCGGCTGCACGTTACTCCAAACGGACGACGATGGAAAACCACAGCCACTCGGCTACTGGAGCCGCGCTCTTAACGCAGCGGAGCTCAACTACTCCACAACGGAGCGAGAATGCCTTGGCATTGTGTGGGCTGTCCTCAAGTTGAGGCACTTCCTAGAAGGACAACACTTCATAATCCGATCGGACCATCAATGCCTTAGCTGGATATACAGCACTGCCGACTCTAGCGGTCGGTTGATGAGATGGCGTATGCGTCTCGCAGCGTTCGACTTCGAACTGAAATACAAGCCAGGTGCTAGTCACCACCTGCCCGACTTCCTGTCCCGCGCGGACAATAACGCGATGAACGAAACGATCAACGATGCCATACCATGTCTAGCGGTGGCCCAGACGGCACACGGCGTCCAAACGGACAGGTACACAGGCACAACCGACCCCAAGCCTCTTGACTTCTATGAAGTCATTAACAAGCAACAATCGGATGATTTCTGCAAGTCGATCATCGACAGCGTCAACAACGGAGGACACAAGTCATTCTACCTTGACGACAACAACGCACTGCGTCGCAAAACTGTGTATGGAGACCAACTGGTCGTCCCCAAGTCGCAACAAGATGTCATCTTGAAGCTCCAACACACGGCCACCATGGCCGCCCACCCGGGCATGAACAAGATGTACTTCACTATGAGAACAAAATTCTACTGGCCATCCATGATATCGGATATCCACAAGACCATCACCAATTGCACCACTTGTGCACAGAACCGGCTAGCGTTGCGTAAGCATACGACGCCTCTGACCCTGTTCCCGGCGTCAGAACCACTGACGGAACTGTCGATCGACATCCTCGGCCCCTTGCCAGCAAGCAAAAGCGGAAATTGATTCATCTTGGTCATTACGGACCGCTTTGCAAAGCTTACAAAGTGCATCGCACTCAAGACCATCACGGCCATCTCCGTCTCATCCGCTGTTATTGAACACTGGATAGCCTGCTATGGCCCACCGGACAAGATCTTGTCCGACCAAGGACCCCTGTTCATGTCAAACTTTTTCATCGCCGTGATGAAGGTACTCGGAGTCGAGACGGTGCGCACCACCGCGTACCACCCACAGACCAACGGTCAAGTCGAACGGTACAATCGTACGATTGCTACACAACTGCGTCACTACGTGACCGAGGACCCCAAGCGCTGGGACGAGCTTCTGCCCGTCCTGACTATGGCTTACAACAGCCAACCACATCGGTCCACTGGACTAGCGCCATTCGAGCTTGTCATCCCACGACGTGTCCCTAACCTGTCGGTTCGTAACTTGCCACCAGGCACGTCCATATCCCAAAGAGGGACCCTCAATGACGGATCGCCGCTCGCGAGAAAGCGCGAGTTCATGGCCCGACTGCGGCTGCAGATCCCGGCCGTCATCAAGGCCCTCGCCAAGACTCAACAACGTTACAAACGTAACTTCGATGCCCACGTTGGGACGCGCAACCGTAAGATCAAGATCGGCGACTATGTCTATACGACAAACCATCAACGAGCTAACAAGCTGCAGAGCAAGGCCGTCGGGCCATTCATAGTCGTCGACGCGGACGACTCTACCTTTGTCATTGACGTCGATGGTATCGAGAAACGCATCAACAGCGATCATGCCACTGCGGCACCCCGGCCGGACAACTTCAATGAGTCCACACCACACCCACTACTCGATGGGTTTGACAAACCACGGCCGGAGCCAACCGTCCACGACGAATACGTCATCGAAAAACTCATGTCTCACCGACGGTCTGGAGATTCGTACGAATTCAAAGTCCGATGGTATGATTATACCCCCAAGGACGACACGTGGGAGCCAGTGGAAAACTTGCCACGTAACCTTGTCATTCGACATTTGCGATCCAAAAAGGTAGAAATACCTGGATACACGTGGCGGAAGCCACGAAAGCCAACCACCAAGGTTGCTCTGGCAACTGGACTTGTTGCGCTCACTGGCGCAGCCGCCGCTATTTGGCAACCACACGTACTCGCGGTCTACGTCGACCCATGGGGGGTGGTACAGGCTAATGTCCAATGGGACAACGCAGACCGCTCGGTCCAGGAAAACATCCCTGTGTACTACATGAGGTCAACACTGCCAGAGGCATGCCGGAACTTCACCTCCCCCACATGGGGACCACTCTGGGAACTCCCAGAACTCACCAAGCACTATGGCGAGTTCAGCTACCAGCCGGAGAGGCATGTCACTGCCTCGGAGCAGAACTCACAAGGCATCTACCTAAGGGTACCCCCCACCCACACCCTTGACCAAGTGGTCACAGAGCTACAATCCAGTCCAAAGGACACCCTCCTGGTCACCCCACGCTGGGAACATGCCTCATGGTTCTCAAAAGCCAAACGGCTCTGTCATGAGTCGAAGATACTCCGGCCAGTCCCAACATCCGACAAAAAGACAACAGAATGGGCCAGGGCTGCCTTCATGTTCAAACACGAACAAACAAACAACAAGCCAAAGGGCCAACACAAGTACAAACAAGACTAACACAAGCCGTACGGCAGCACCCTCACCTCCCAACCCCCCCCTCAACGGCGACGTCGCGAGCCCTCGTCAAAAGACGAACTGCGCGAGCGCACACGCCGAGCCGGCACACGAGGCGCATCCTCCTCCTCGTCATCCGACATCTGTCGACGACGAACGCCAAGAATGGCACCAACGTCAACACGACGAGGACTCGCTGCCCGAGCCTCCACCGAGGGCGCACGACGCAGCTCACTGAGCAAGCTATCGCGAATGCGAGACGGATCCGCCAAACGGGAGACCGTCAACACCAAAGCCTCAACGGCCTCCGACTCAGTCATCCCGCTGACCCGACGAAGAACGTCATCAATCTCCACGGTCTGACGAGACCAAGCAATGGCCAACGCCCCAGCCGTTGCGCCACGAGGCACCACTTGCCCAGCCAAGGCACCCTCCCGGTCAGTACCCAACAGGGTGTAGCACAATAGGGATCCGTCGCGCGTCCACTCTCAGGGAACACTCACCAAGGGGGATCGGCACCAACGTCACCGGGAGGCCAAGGTTGCTGTCCTTGGAGCGCAAGCCACGGGACCAAGATGGGAGCCCAAATGGGAGGGGTTTGTTGTTCTACCTTGGCCGGCGGTGGATTCGCCACCGGCCCCCTCGTTATAAACCCTCGGAGACACTACTAACTACCCTCCACCCCAAGATGCAAGTCCCTCTGGTCATACGTAACTTATAGATACCGTGACCAGTACGAACTATCAAATTGAAAGTTAAGGGTTAGAAGTAGCCCCCCTGATATTAGGGTCACAATACGGACAACCATATTGCTACATATCCCCCCCTTAGATTCGGCCCGTCCTCGGGTCGAGTTGCATTCGGGGTACCGAATGTAAGTGGGTCGCGTGACCGTTTACCCGTCGGGTGGGGCTTTGCGCCCCGTCGCGACAGACACCCCTTTTCGAGGTTGTCTCAGGGGGGTGCCCCCCTTTGCGTGGTACACACACACGATCCGTTTTCCGGACCGTTAAATTCCCGATGCGGGTTGCTGTTCACGCCCCCCCTTTCCGAGGGGTGGTGCAAGCGGATCCGCCACCAGGTGCCTGGTGGTAGGGGGGCCCCTCTCGTGTGGACGATTGAGTGGGGGGCGGGGGCTGCCCGCGTTGCGTGGGGGCGGTTGGGGGTGACCCCCCTTGCTTACCCCGTGTGTGGGTGTGGCCCCGTCCCGCCCAGGTGCCTGGGTGGAGCGCGGTCGTAGCCCCGTGGGGCGCGGGTCGACCCGCGTGCCTGCGGCGCTTCTCGTGGCCGTTTGTGGTCATAAGCGCGGGTGTCCGCGCTTCCCTGGCTCGTCCCGGTTATCCACCCGTACCGGGTTGTAGCCGTCGACGGCTTGTGGGCGCGGGGGGACTCCGCACCCGTTATCATGTCCTATCCCCAGGTGCTTGAAGAGGAGGAAGACCTCCTGATCGGGGAGGAGATGGAGGACGACGCGCCTGTCGGTCCCGACGCCGCGCGTTACGGGGTGAGCTCGTCTGACGACGACGGGCCTGCGGTGTCCGTCCGTCTGTCGGCCGGAGGACTGTCGTCCGTGTGCAGCGGCACGACGGTGCCGTCGGCCGGAGGTCAACCCGGCGGTCAACCGCGCGTGGCGGCTTCTACCCCCTCTCTGCCGGCTGCCCGGATGGGGCCTGGTGCCGATGCCGGCTCACCGCAGGTACCTCAAGATGGTCCGCCCTGCGGCGGAGGTGGCGACCCGCAGCCGACTCCGGCTGGTCAAGGTGGTCCGGGTGTCCGGGCGGTGACTCCTCGAGGCGGTCCCGACGTTGACGCGGGTGGTGGTGGCGGTGCGACACCCGGTGCGGTGGGTCAAGACGGTGCGGGTGTCCGCACGGCCGGGGCTCCGGCTCCGGAGGCTGTCCAAGTGCCTTCCACTTCCGAGGCGGGGGCTACGCCGACGGGTGGTGCCGGCGCCGGTACCATACCTGCGGTGCCGCGGGTGTCGAGCGGTCAAGACGCTCCTTCTCCCATGGCGGTTGACACCGGGAGTTACTCCGGGCGGGCGCCCGCCCTTCTTCTTCCTCCTCGGCCTCGTCCATTTCCGACGTCGGCCCCTCTGCCGGTGGTGCGTCCCCCGGCGCCCCCGATTCTTCCTGGTCCTGCCCGGGTTGCCCCGTTGGGTGGCGGCGTCGCCGTGGCGGCGGGTCAACCCGCCATGTCGGTGTCCGACTTGGTGGCTCGGGTTCGAGGCCTCACGGTGCAAGAGTCGATGGAGTCCGATGGGCGTATGCGGGTGGACTTCCACCTGGTGCATCCCCGTGGAGAATCCTCCCGGCGCGTCAAGGTGGACCCGTGCTGGGAGCGGGAGTTGGTGCGGCTGGTCAACCAGCCGAACGCGGTCCGGGTGGAACACCATTGGATCCTGAGTCAGCCGGACGACCGGCATGCGCAGCTCTGGCGCACCCGGGTGGGACGGGGTGAGGTCTACCTCGACCCCAACTTCGGGGTCTGCGACTTGATTGCCCCCGCGTTGCCGCGGGAGATTGACTACCCGGCTAGTGCTCGGGGGATTGCGGCGGCGGCGGAGCCGGTTGCGTTTGGGGAGACGGTGAGCCGTACCGGTCGGTATCCCGACTTTGACTACTACCCGGGGGTACCCCCGTATCTGTCGTTGACGGCTCCCTACCCGCCCATGGCGGGGTTGAAGTCGGCGTCGAGTTGGCGACGTAACCATGGTGTCATGGCGGATGCGTTCCACACGGATATAACGTGTGCGTTGCAGACCGGCAACGGTCGTGCTCCGGTATACACTCCCGTGCGCCCGCCGCTATGGCAGGAGGGGTGGGAACCCGCCCCTGCTTTCCGGTTTGACACCGGTTCCTGCCTTCGCTACTTCGGGAGTGTGTTGGCCTCCCGGCCGGTTCACCCGTTGCAGGGTACCTTCACCCTTGAGGTTACCCTCGGGCAGGCTTCATCCTTCTTGCTGTCCGTCCGCCGGCAGGGTCGTCTGTTTCATCTTCCGACGGGTGTCCGTCGGCACATCGCGCAGTTGGGCGTGGATCTGATAGCCGCCAAGACCGGGTTGGCCCGGGAGTTCGAAGCCCTGCTGGCTGTTCACGATGCCGTGAACTGGGCTGGGGTGTTGGCCCTTCCCCCGTACCGGGACCCGCAGGCTGGGGCTTCCCCCTTGCCTCGTCACTCGTTGCGTGTCCGGCGTACTCAGCCGGGTGAGCCTAGTTGCCATGGGTGGGCGTCCACCGAGGCCGTTCCTGACCTGGGTATTCCCATGGTTATCCATGACCCTCTTCAGGTCCTTGCTCCGTGGTTCGGTAACCCGATGCCTGCGGCGGTTGGCCGTCGTCCCCGAGAGTGGGGCTCTGCGGGTGGGGAGCGTGAGGTGTCCCGTCGTCGGGCGGAGTACCGCCGTGGTTACGGTGGAGCCCCTTCGGTAGGGTCCTACCGGGCCTCGTATCAGGTGCCACCGGCTCCGGTGGTAGCCGTGTCGGCTCCTGTGGCTCCTCTGGCTGCGCCAGTGTCACCTCCCGCCCCTGTCCTACATGACGGGGGTCCCCGTCTCTGGTATGAAGGCGTTGACGCCCTTGTTACCCGCGCAATGCGTGGGGGTCTCTCTGTTAGCTGGGGGGATATCCCCCCAGGTGCTGCGCTGGTTGGGTCAGCGCGTTGCTTCGGTGGCGTGCTGGACCGCCTCCAGAAAGCTCTGGAGGACGTGGAGGCTGGCCGCAGCACCCTCGTCCAGCTATGCACCGAGGTAACTCGGGTGGTCGACCGTCGTGACGTTGCCGACCGGTGGAGCACGGAGGTCTACGCGCTTACGCGTGAGTGGCCTCCCTCGGGCAGTGGGTCTACCCACTGAGGAGTGCTATTGTTTGTGCGGGAGAGGGCCCCGGCAACCCTTATGGTAGCCGGGTAGTAGTGAGTATAAACTCATCCCCCGCTGGGGGCATTGCTTGCCTCTGTTTGCTGCCCTGGGGAGTACCCCTTCTGGCTCAGTGGTGCCTTGCCTCCCGTCCAACTTCTTCCGGTTGGTTCATGCTTGGGGAGGTTATCCTCCCTCACTTTGTGTCTTGGCTTTGGGATGTCATCCTCCCGTGTAAGCCCCCTAGTTACTTCCATATTATCGAGGTTAGCCTTTACCTTTAAGTTAACTTATTAAGGTTCAGGTTTTACTTAGTTACCTAAGCTTAGCTCTACTTAGTTACCTAAGCTTGGTTCGACTTAGAAACCTAAGTCTGATTTGACTTAGAAACCTAAGTCTGCCGTAACCATGTCACACCCTACTTAGTAGGTATAAGCCTCACCCCCCAACAGCCGATGTCGGTGTCGGTTGGGTTGTTACAGTAGGCGTCGTCGCCTCATGTAAGGCATGAGTAGTTGGCGGGGTATATTCGCCGCCTGTTCCCAGGTGGGTGAGTCGTATCCGACCCACATAACCTTGACGTACCAGGGTCCTGGTATGTCCGGGTCGGTGTGTCCGACCACGCTCTCTACTTGGTATGGAATCCCATCCGGTCCCACCGGGTCATCCGACCGGTGGGTTGTAAGAGCTTCATGTAGCAACCCAGCCGGTACCGGCTGAGGCTGTTCCGGCTTCGGAGCAGGTGTCACATCATTCATACTGATGCGTTGGATCTCCGTATCGGAGTGTAAGATAACAGAGTGGTCATCTCTGTGGAGGATCTGGTACGGTCCCTTGACCGGTTGCATAAGCTTGTTCCCTCGGAACTTCTGGTGTCTGATATAGACCCAGTCACCTGTTACCAGGGTTGCGTTGCGCACCCGTAGTCGGGCGTCGAAGTTCTTCTTATACCGAAGTTGTGTTCTGTCAAGGGCACCCTTGAGCTTAGGAATCATCCACGATAGCTTGGCCAACCAAGCTAGGTGGATGCGTTCGGCGGGTCGGCCCTTCGGTGTATCATACCGAGTGCACCTGCCGGGTGGCAGCGTCAGGTTACCGACGCCTAGTGGCATGACCCACTCCAGCGGAGCAATGTTTGTGCTCCGATGTGGCCTGGCATTGTATGCCAGGGTGAGTACGGACAGAAGCCTGTCCCAAGTGTTCGTGTGCTCGGCCACGTAGCACTGTAGCATCTTTACGATGGTGCGGTTGAACCGCTCCACCTGCCCGTTGGACTGCGGGTGGTAGTCGGATGCCCGACGTGGTTCGATACCGAACATGCCCAGGACCTTAGTGCAGAATGCCGACGTAAGGTTTGCTCCGTTATCGGAGAGGAGTTGCTTCATGACTCCGTATGCACTGATCCAGTGGTCAACCACTGCGTTCATAATCGTGTATGCCGTATCATTCGGGATGGCTGCCGCTCGTGACAGCTTGGTGAATCGGTCAGACATGACCAGGATGTACCTGTTCACTTCTTCCGTTATCGGAAGTGGCCCGAGTATGTCGATAGCGACTTGCTCGTTGGGCCCATCAGGTGGGAATAGCTTCATGGCAGACGCCTGCCTATGTAGACTCATGCGGTTACGCGCACAGGGGTGGCATCCCCTTACGTGGTCGACCACGTCGACGGCCATTGCTGGCCAGTAGAAGAACCTTCGCATTGCTGCGAACATACGTGAACCCCCCGGGTGTCCGGCTGTAGGGTTCTCATGTTCTCGTTCCATGACGGCTTGCCGTAAGGACACGGGAACCACGACTTGATGTCGTCCATCGGCGGGTGCCCGCCGGTATATGAGTCCGTCTTCGTTCTCGGAGAAGATGCCGGCCGTACCGGCCAGGAGGTTAGCACGATGACGTCTACAGTCATCGTCGTTGGCTTGTGCCTCGCGGAAGTCCGCGAGGGTCAATGGGCACGCCAGGTGTGCCATGGTATGGTCAGCCATACCCTGGGTAGCATTACCCACCATGCACACCGGTACTACCGGGATGTCCTCGTCCACCGGGCGGGTATCCCCGCTCGGGGTGTCGAGTCGAGACAACGCGTCTCCGAGGTGGTGGGTTGACCCAGCCTTATACACCGTGCGGTAGTCGTGCTCGGCCATCTTCAGCCTCCATCGGGCTAGCCTCCCATGGCTATCGGAATCCTTGTCACCAAGGTTGAGGAGCCATCGTAGGGGTTCGTGGTCGGACCTCACGATGAACCTGGAGCCCTCCAGGTATGGACGGAGCAGTTGCACTGCCCATATAACTCCGAGGCATTCACGCTCGGTGGCACTATAGTTCCGCTCAGCCGGGTTGAGTGTCCGGCTGAAGTACCCTACCGGACGTAGGTCCGGGATAACGTTATCGGTACCGATCAACGTCTCTCCCTGTAACAGGGTGCATCCCACTTGTGTATCACACGCATCGACATCGATGACGAAGGTACCCCGTCTATGCGGTAACGCAAGGACGGGTGGGGCTAGTAGGGCTCGCTTCAGCGACTCGAATGCCTCCTCTTCGCTAGGCGAAGGGGGTTGGAGTACCTTGGGTAAGGTACTGCTCGTAAGAACCGTTAACGGTTTAGCTATCCGAGCGAAGTCCTTGACGAACCGTCGGTATACATTGCACATTCCCAGGAAGCTCTTGAGCTGCGTCTGGGTGTTAGGGAACTGGGCATCCCGGAGTGCCCGGGTATTGGCTTCGAGTACCCCTAGTTTACCAGGGGTTATCTGGTGGCCCAGATATTCGACCGTCTGTTGGAAGAAGGCGCACTTCTTCAGACGCAGGGTTACCCCGGCGTTCCTCAAGAGGGTGAGTACCTCGTCAACATGTTGTACATGGTCATCCATGTTACGCGAGAAGACGATGACGTCATCGAGGTACACTAGGCAGTTACGCCACTTCACCCCCGACAGTATGATGTCGATAGCCCGCTGGAATGTAGCGGGGGCGTTGGACAATCCGAAGGGCATCCTTAGGAACTCGTACACTCCACTGTGACAGACGAATGCCGTCTTGGGGATATCCTCGTCCGCCACCGGGATCTGCCAGTATCCGGCGTTGCAGTCGATGGTGGAAAACACCGTAGCCTCCCCCAGGGAGTCGATGCATTCATCCATCCTTGGTAAAGGGTATGAGTCCTTCTTGGTAACCAAGTTGAGGCGTCGATAATCGATGCAAAACCGAGGGGTTTGATCCTTCTTCGGCACAATAACTACTGGGGCACCCCATTCCGACATCGAAGGTCGGATCACCTTAGCTTCACTCATCCTCTTCACTTCTCCATCAACGATCTCTCGTTGCATAGGTCCCGCTCGGTGCGGTTGTGAGCGGGCGGGTCGTGCGCCTGGTACCAGGTCTATACGATGTTGGGTTGCCCCAATGGTCCCCAAGGCCCCGCCTGTCCACATAACGTCATGCTTTCTTAGCATCCGTCGTACCCCTTCGGCTACCGAAGGGGGAAGGTGGTCGAGGTCAGCCTCGGCCAGTGCCTTCAAGGCCTCTTGGTCCTTTGGCGGCAGGTCCGCCGGAGCCGCCGATGGGTTAGGCTTCCCGTCATCGGGTTGCTGTCGCTCGGTGGTCTCGGTGACCGCCAGTACTTCAAGTGGTTCCACTTGACCTTCCTTATCAGGGGTAAGGATATCTCCTTCGTAGAGTTCGGCAATCCCGAGGATAGTTCCCTTCGGGAGGGTGACTGCCTTACGGCGATAGTTCGCCATCACTAGGAGGGACGACCCTCCTGCTGGGAGGTCTATGAGACCGTTGGCCATGGTCAACCCATGGCGCTTGTACGTCCGTAGGTTGGACTGGACTCTGCAGATGCCTGCGAGGTCGCAGTTAACCGGGAGGACTGTCTCTGACAACGGCTCAAAGCGAGTTCGCTTGGCCAACCGAAGTGTCTTCGGCTCGACGCTTGCGTACACCTCAGCCACGTTAACGTGGCTTCCTTGTAGCGTCAGGTCCCTGACGATAGCCGTGTGTCCTCGCTTCGTCCCGTCGGCTTCTTGAAGCTCGACGGTCCTCCGGCCTGGCCGGATTGCATCAACGTGAACGTTGATGAAGGTGCACCCCAGTATGCAGGGCACCGATAGCGTTTCACATACCAGGAAGTCAACTTCCGTGGTGAGATCCCCGATGGTAACCTGCAGCGACATCGCTGCGGTCGTACGAATGAGTCGACCATTCGCGTCCTTGATGGTGGGTCCCCGAGTCACTCTGACTCGTGGAAGCCACTTGTCCGGGAGGGTATCCTTCCGGATAAGGTTGGGTCCAGCCCCTGTGTCCAGTACAGGGTAGTACGATCGTGTCGACTGGGGGTCAACCCCCAGTGTGGCTGATACCTTGAAGTTCTCCAAGGTAAACAACACATGTCCTACACCGATATCCGGTGTAGCTCGGGCATCCTGAACAGGGCCCTTGTCTGGTTCAACGTGAAGGGGCTTCCCGTCCTCTCCTCCCAACCTCGGAGGTTGGTCATCAATCCCCTGACGCCGTGTCGTCGGGGCCGGAAGGTGTACCCGGGGGTTGATGCGGCGTCGGCTCAACCGCGCTCTCCGTGGGGCTTTCCCCGCGGTACTCCGGGGTGGCTTGCTTGGGTGACCCCAGCGCCCCCCGGTCATCCTTCCTCTTACTCGTTTCCCGCCCTTGGTAGGGTGCTGTCCGCCGGGACGTCCGGCTGAGGAGGTGCCCCCTCGACGGCCAGTACTCCACCTGGAGCTGGCTGCCTACCCGGTGCGGGTCCGGGTGCTCGGGGGGGATACCCCCCGGTGGATGCCTTGCGTTGCGCCGCTGCCCGCCGAGACTCCTCGGGGATGAGTGGGCAGGAAGACACCCAGTGCTGGGGATCCCCACACAACATACACCCGGACGTGCCGGTCCCCCCTTGAGGTCGCATCGGGGTAGCCCCGTAGCTACGGTTGCCTCCCTCGGGCGCCCGAGTGCCTGCTCCCTGGTAGGCCTTGGGTCCTTGGGTCAACCGGAACATGGACTCCCCCAACCGGTTGGGTCGGCCCGCAATCTGCGGGGGTGCCTCCGTGCGCACCGCCCATGTTGGCAAGGGTTGGTGAGGGTTACCCGTCACCGGGGAGTACCCCGTAGTCCGCACATACGGGACGCGCCGTCCCGTTCCTTCGTTGACCTGGAACTGGGTTCCAGCCGGGGCGATGTACGCTACCGTACCATGTTCATCAATCACCGGCGTCGCCGGTAGCAACAGGTGGCCCTGTTGGTCGACTAGAGGTTCATCCTCGCCCGTAGGGGTATGTTCGGTCGCAACCAGTACTGGTGCGGCCTTACGTTCCACCTTCTCTTGCCTCGGTACCGGGGTAAGACTGGGCTTGCCTCCCTCACCCTTGGGCTTCGGGGCCAAGGCACACTCCGGGTGTAGAACCCGGTAGGCGTCCCCTAGGGACTTGCACATATGCATCAGTCGACTGAAGTTCGTCCGTGCCGTGTTGGCGCCCCGTGCGGATATCCGCACGTAGTTGGGTACTCCTGCGAACAGGATGGCCCGTAGCTAGCCTTCTCCGAGGAGCTTCCCCAGCTCGTAGTCGAGCTCTTGGATCCGGCGTCCAAACATCTCCTCATCCTCCCAGGACTGGGCGGTGGCAGTGCGAAGGGCCCGATAGTGGTCCTCGCACTTGTCCTCACTGAGGTAGCTGCTCAGCAGCTCCTTCAATATCCCACGGTAATCCATGGGGGTGGCCGCGACCCTCATTCCCGGCATCGGGGATGCCTGGCGAAGAATGCCTCGCACCCGTTCATCAACAAAGAACGGGAGGATCTCCAGGGCCAGCCCCTCGTTAACGAGCGCCTTGTCTGCGGCTGCCTTGAAGCTAGTCAAGAAGCCGATGACTCCCAACGGGCGTCCGTTCGGCCCCCCGAACATAGGGACTCCCTTCATAAGGGTCTGCATAGAGCGGATCGCCCGATGCGACGTATTACGCATCGATTCCGATACGGTGGTAGAGCGGTCCTCCAAACGATAACGTTCCGGAGTAAGAACCGACCGGAAGACCTCGTTGACGATCTCCGTGTCAGCGTCCTGGATATCCAGTCGCTTAGCCAGTTGATGAGCGAACTCATCGGACTCCATCCGCTTCAGTAGGCTCGCAGTTACCTGCGCGGTCATAGCTTCCACCACTGAAGATGGTACTTCAGGCGTCGGCACCTCGGGAACCCGAGTTGCCTGGCCTCCTTCGTCGTGGGGGTACTGCGAGAGGGTACCCCCTCCCCCAATAACCGACTCTCCCCCGGCGTACGTATCTGCCGGGTCGTGTCCGCGGAGTCCGCTTCGGTTGCTCCGAGCGTATCGCTCCGTGTGACTCCGTTCCAACTCTGCCGACGAGTCGGACCCATACCCCATTGTGTCCGGGGGTTGTCCAGGAGTAGCAACCCCGGGATTGACCCTGGTGGACTCCGAAAGTAGTCCGGCCGGTTCGAACCGTACCGGTGTGGGAGGAACACGACGGGGTCCCGTCGTGTGCCGTGTTGACATCAACACTGCCATTGCGTCCTCCGTCCGATCTTGACGGGCGTCGAGCCCGGAAAACCGGGCCTCGATGCGGGCCAATGATGCCATCAGGGAATCCCCTGGTGAAGGAGGCGGCGGAGTGAGGTCGGTCGACGACAGTTGAGGCGGGCCCCCGCCTCCTGCCGTCCGAGCCGTGCCAAACGTCGATCCGGCACCGGAAAGCATTGGCGTCTCAATGTTATCGATCGGGTTCCCGATCCCGGTTCCCGTAGTCACCTCCGGAGTCGGCGTCGACGCCGATCCGTCATCTTGAACGTTCCCCGTCTCTTGGGTAGACATAGTCACAGTCAGTCAACCGACGCAACGACCACCACGAATAAGGGAGCGAGGGGGTAGATTGGGGAGAGTAACAGTAGGTCACAGTCACAGGTAAAAGCTCAACACAATCGATCAGGTCGCAACACCACGAGTACAAGAAAAGGACCGGATCCCTATCCGTGTGCCAGGGCCGAAGACGGCGTCACCACAAGGGTGACGGAAACCCGTCCCCTGCTGCTCCACCAATGTAGCACAATAGGGATCCGTCGCGCGTCCACTCTCAGGGAACACTCACCAAGGGGGATCGGCACCAACGTCACCGGGAGGCCAAGGTTGCTGTCCTTGGAGCGCAAGCCACGGGACCAAGATGGGAGCCCAAATGGGAGGGGTTTGTTGTTCTACCTTGGCCGGCGGTGGATTCGCCACCGGCCCCCTCGTTATAAACCCTCGAAGACACTACTAACTACCCTCCACCCCAAGATGCAAGTCCCTCTGGTCATACGTAACTTATAGATACCGTGACCAGTACGAACTATCAAATTGAAAGTTAAGGGTTAGAAGTAGCCCCCCTGATATTAGGGTCACAATACGGACAACCATATTGCTACACAGGGCAACAGCACCCACACGGGCCCACTCCGACGGCCAGATCGGCTCCGTGCCACCGGTCCCACCGGACACAGGGGCAACCACACCAGGGTTAACACGGTCACTTGACCCCGCACCGGCCACCGGCGACAACGACCGAGACGCGTCCCGCACCCGACGACCGGTCTCACGACCACGACCGGGACCACGACCCGGTCCGGACGACTCGTCACCACCCTCCCACGAGGCGTCATACTTCCAATCAAACGCGCCGCACGGCTGACGAAGAACGAAGCTATACTTGGCCGTCGCGTCCAACTTGACGTACACTTGGCGAGCCGCCTTGGTGCGCTCATCACGTCGGCGGACGTCGGCGACAATGGTTGTCCACGGGAAGACGGCGTGTGCATCACGCATACGGTGGTACGTCGCAAGACGCTCCTCACCCCCGGGCCCATCGGCCAGCCGCGACACGTCCAACCCGTCGAACCACTCGGTCACTTGGTCAGGCAACCAGCAAAAAAGTCCGTCATGGACGAGCCAATGCACCCAAGCCGCCAAGGCAAAGCAGAAAAACTCGTCGTACACGACGCCCCAAGCCGCGTTTTCTGCGTCCTTAAGCCCACTGGCGACGTACGACAATGCCGCCGGCGTCTCCATGTACGGTCCGTACTCAACCCACCACGATGGGCGTGATGGAAGCCAACGCTTCAGGTCGAAGAACGGGCGTGCGCGCCCCAGGCTGGACGCCCAAGCCGGCGCCAAAAGGCCGCGACGCTCAAAGGCCGCCAGGTCCCACGACCTACGAAGACGAATCGACGTCGTCGGATCCCGGAACGGGTTAGGAAGCGAACAGGTCGCAGGACCAAATTCGACGCCCGCCGGACGCACCCCATGGGCAACCTTGTCAGCCAACATGGCCAGATACTCCTCTAGCCCATGGTCCTCCGCGATAGGCACATCAAGCCGCTCGGCCAAGTCACGTGCCAAGAACACGGCCGAAGGCCACAGCCGGCGAAGACGGCCGAAGTTGTCGGCCGCGACCACAAAGGTCTCAACTTGCCCGACACGAAAGGCAAGCGCCCAAGCGTACAGACGCCGATTATAAGGGTGAAGACCACCAGCCGCCCCGTACCGCAGCAACTCGTTGGACAACGACAACACCTCGTACGCCTGCCGTTCCGGCCCTTGACGACCAAAGTCAGCATGACCATGGACGTCCGACACGGACTCGCCCTCGTAGAACCGCCCGTCGATTGACGCGTCCCGGAAGTTGGGCAACGACGCCCACCGCGCGTCGCGGATACGCTGTAGAGCCAATGACCGATTGGTCCGCGCCGCCTCCATCAACGGCGGGTCCGCCACGAACCCGACACCGTCAAACATATAGGTCGCCCTTGGGCTCCGATACCAGCCCACCACCGGCCGTGCGGCCCCCGCACATTCATCAAGCGATGCCTCCGCCTCACCACCGCCCACTACCGGGGCAACCTCGTCTGCCATACTGGCAATAGCCACAAGCAACTGACGCCAACCGGCAAGACGCGACGCCCTTGACCACTCGTGCCCCTTGGCCGACCGCGCCGCTTGGCCGCCCTTGCCGTTCGACGGCCGCACTTGGCCGCCCTCGCCCCGACGCCCTTGGTCTCTCGTGCCGCGTAACCGCCCTTGCCGCAAGACGCGACGCCCTTGACCACTCGTGCCCCTTGGCCGACCGCGCCGCTTGGCCGCCCTTGCCGTTCGACGGCCGCACTTGGCCGCCCTCGCGCCGACGCCCTTGGTCGCTCGTGCCGCGTGGCCGCCCTTGCCGCCCGGCCGACGCCCTTGGTCGACCGCGCAGCGTGGCCGCCCTTGCCGCCAGGCCGACGCCCCTGACCGCTCGCGCCGCGTGGCCACCCTTGCCGTGCCGCCACGCCTGCCGCACGGCCGCACTGGCCCCTTAGCCGCACAGGCCGATCTCGGCCGCCAGCCAACGGCAGCCGCGTAGTGCCCCTCGGCGGGGCGTAACGAGCCAACTGGCCAGCCACCGGCCACGACCGACGGTCGAGCCGGCGCACCCGTCAAAAGACGTGCCGACCGACGGCCAAGTGCTCCGCGGCACCGACGTGCCAGACACTTATAGTGCCCTGCCAACGAGGCGTCCGGCCAGGCATGCAAGTCAGCGCCCGACGGCCATACGGCCCGGTGCTTCCGGAACGACGACGCGGACGCGACCCCTCCACCGCACGCTGGCAGGTAGCCACATCCGGCCGCCCGGCCGCACCGGATCGGACCTCGCCGGGACGGCTCGAAGCTCGCAACGGGGGTATGTAGCATATCCGCCCCTTGTACCGAATTCCGGTATTTACTGGCTTGTAGCCCCCCTGACTGGTGGCCCCAGCCTTGTTGGCATGGGTCCGCTTGTGGCTCGCCCTTTGGGGGACTACTTTTGTTTTGTATTGTTTATCTGTCCTTGCCTTGGAGGGATCTTTTCTATTGATTGCTATGCTCGTAGCGATCGGCCGTCCGGCCTCCGCTCGGTCGCTCGACCGGCATATTGTTTTCGCCCTTATCTGCGACGTGGGGACTCGCCGCTGCCTTCGGCCGGCTTGCTCCCCATCGAACGTCCAGGAGCTAAAGGTCTGTCTTCTTTGCCTCTACGGTAATAGCTTCCTCTTTGCCTTCCGGGCGCCGGTCGGTCCCATATCCTTTATATTGGGTAACACATATTCCACATGCTGGATAAGTTGGGGATGCGGGCATACTATGCCACCCTCTACCACCCGCAAACTAATGGGCAGGTGGAGCGCTTCAACAAAACTATAGTTCGGCGGCTGCACCACTATGTGAGTGAGCATGTGAAAACGTGGGACCAATACATTTCTATTCTTACCACAGCCTATAATTCGCAGGTTCACTCATCTACCGGGGAAGTACCCCTCGCTTTAGTGACCCCCCGTCGCGTGCGGTCTATTGCTGTGCGGCGGCCGCTCCCAACTAGTGAGGATGGTGGCAGTACGCCTACTCCTACTGAGAGTAAGGCGGAGTTCGCTGCTAGGCTTGAAAACCTCATCCCTAAAGTCAGGGCTGAGATGGACAAAGCACAAAAGCGCTACAAGCGTACCTTTGACAAAAAGGTGCGCAATGCTAAGCATGTCCCCGAGCAGGGTGACTGGGTGCTGGTACACTCACACACCCCAACTGGGGGTGAGTTGGTATTCCAGACGAAGGGGCCGTACCAGGTCCTTCGTACTGATGGGCGGCGCTTCACCATCGAAAGTGACGATGGGGTCCGCACAGTGAACGGACAGGACGTGGTCAAAGCTGCACCTCCGCCTGCAGGCGACCCAGCTTGGGCGCGTGCGTTGGAAGCGTGGCGCCTCCCCTCACTGCCTGCGGCCAAACAGGGCCCGCAGGAGTACGTGTTCGATAAGTTCATCGACCACGGCTGGGATAAGGGCACTGACCGCCTCATGTTGAGGGTGCGATGGTTTGGCTACAAAGCCAAGGATGATACGTGGGAGTATGTGGAGGACCTTCCCGCTGAGAACGTCCGGGCACACTGTGCCCGGAATGAGATAGACCCTAACAGCCCTCCCTCAACGTGAGGGAAGGCCGAGCAACAGTGCCAAGAGAGTGCTTCAAGTCGAAGTGGTACGTAGAGTGGCTTTTAACTACAGCCCTAACCCTCAAACTCTCACAACAAATGCAGCTGCCAACTAGGCATGCATGCTAGACTCTCCAACCCCACGGCCCTCGCCCTCACGTGGAGGCGAGCGGCGAGACCCACGGCAATAACGCTCCCCACCAGTCGGCGGGGCCGGCGGCTCCAAGTCGGAGCCGCCGCGCCCCTCACGGTCGCGCAAGTGGCGACGACCGCGGCTGCCCTTCTGTTTAGTCTTGCGCGCAAGTTGGCGACGTAGAGCCCGGACCGACTCCGACTCTGACGGAGTCGAGGACTCCGAGACGGAGTAAGACAACTTGTCTTCCGATACGAAGGGAGAGCGCCGCGAGTGTCGGCGACGACGGCGAGGAGGCGAGTATGCCCAGCTCGCGCGACGTTTGCCACGCCCAAGTGGGGCTGGCTGGGGTATAATAGCCCCAATGCGAGCCAAATCGGCCGTCATAAACTCCGCCACCGACTCGCAACTCGCGGTCGCCACTGCAGTACGAACGCGCTCCTCAAGTTGAGGAGTCTCGGAAACTTGAAGGGTTGCGGTCGACGCGGCCAACCAAGAAATGGTGCGCACCAACGTGGCGATCATCATCTCTGAGGTCAAAGGCGTGGCCAGCAACACCAACTTGGGCAAAAACCGTCAAGAGGGTGGCCCCCAAGTTGGGGGACACCGGGGTAGACGACTCAACGGCAACGATTATCGGGATGTCCCCGTGCGGTTGGAAAGGGACAGGAGGAAGCGGAGGGGCACGCCGAGGTGGCGGGACCCGGGTGTAACTGCGACCCCGACTTGGGGCCCCCGCAGTGGGTTGAGTCATATGGTCATTATACGAGGGCACGGCCATAACTATGGCCTTGTCCGGGGGTGGCGCAGTGTGCCGATCCACCCCCGGGGCATACGGGTAGTCCCCGATGCCCAACCCCTCTCGTAGGACCACACGGCCGTCGTGAAGTTCACGAGCGACCCATACGAACTGGCGAAGTGCGCCATCGTCCTTGGGCCCACGAGTGGGGCGGCGCGACTTGTGCTCAATGCTCCCCCACTCGATAAACTTGTGGAGGCGGAGCATCTCCTCAAGTAGAGTGAGTTGTCCTGATGAGCACCCCTCCGCAACTAGCTGAGGGGTGAGCTGTTCCAAACCTTGGATAAGCCGGAGGGGGAGATGCCAGAGCATCCCCCGCCGCTGAACACATGACATCCAGGTCGACATGACCTTGACGAGCCACTGGGTGGCCAACATGGCTCACACCAGGTGATCAGGGCCAGCCGTCAACATGACGGCGCCGAAGTGGTCAAGCAACCGTGGCAGCAACGCCGGGAACCCGTAGGGGACCTCAACTTGAGGCCACCACTCGGGCTTCTTCGGATAGTACTGCTCCTTACTGGCAGCAGACTGCTGAGGGAACTCAAGTTGAGCCGAGGTCACCAAGTAGGGACCTCGACGGAAGTCCTTCTCCATCCGCACATCAAAGTGATGAGTGTGCGGATCGGCCTCGTGAAGGTACGGGGGGCGAGTTGCCACCGCGTCCCGAGTAAAGGTCGGCAAGTCGCCGGGACCCGGGATAGTTCCCCCGCGGTCCACCATGGCTTTGGCCCGCTGTATGTCATCGACCTCCTCGTCGTCCAGGAAGGCAAACTGGTCCGTCCTGAAGCCGGCAGGGAACCCGACCCTACGGGGATACTTCTCCCGTAGGCGGTCCCATACCCGACCCATCGCTGCGCCAAGTCGGCCACAGCGAAGAACAGTCAACTCCTCCTCATATAGAGGCCAAGCGGGGTAAAACCACCGCCCCAAGGCCTCACGCGGGACAACTTGTCCCGCCTCCGGGGGAGATCCCGCCGTCAACCCAACGCCGGGTGACGCGGGAGTCCCATCCCCCGGAGCGATCGCGGAGCCCCCGCCGGAAGTCCCGGCGGGCGCTGCACCGTAGGAGGTGTCCTCCATACGTTCGTCGAGAGAGTCCGTCTCCACCCCCGGGGTCGCCATGGCTCTCCCCAAGTTGGGGAGAGACGCCCTCGCTACAGCGGCACGAGACCCGCTTCGAGTTGAGGGGGACTCGGATCGTGGGTAGACGGGTGGCCTCCCCAGCGTGGGGCGGCCCCGTGGAAGGTGAAGGGGAGGTGGTGGTGAAGGTGAAGTGTGAACCGGGGAGAGCAAGCTGCCGAGTGGGCAAGCTTGAGGAGAGGGGCGGTCAACATGACCGCATCCACATCCGAGTTACGTACTCAAAGGAGGACAGCAAGTCGAGCCCCCAACGCCGAGACGTGCGTTTACGCACCCCCTCACAGGGCCGACCGGGTCGGTCGGAACTGAGGAGAGGGGAGTGTGGCAGTATTGACCCCCAGGTAGGGGGGCAACACGTGCCATGCAAGGGGCGGCAGGCCACTAGCCTGATCGGATCCTCCCCCTGCATTTGGGTCAATATTTCCTAAGTTTGGGATAGTTAGCTTAGTAGTATATCCAACCTGGATTTGAGGGTTTTCTGCATTTATCGTCTTGAATTTTCGTGTGGCCCGGTGGGCAGGTGCTGGGGTGGGAGATTCTGAGTGGCGAGATTCTAAGGGGACCCTGGGGGGATAAGGGGAGGGACAGCGGGGCTTGGCCCTGCGTCCCCGTCCCGACCAAGAAACTGTTGGACCACACACCATCCTCTTGTTTGTGAGGGGGGGGGTTGCCCCAAAACAGGGACAGAGTGTGTGCGACTTGCACTTCTTCCGGTTCCCCCGACACGGGAGGCAGCCCTTGTACACCGCCCCAACTTGGGTGCCGTGTGTGTAAGTGGTTTTTACCACACTCCTGGTCACGCATCAGCGCGCAAACGTCCAGATCAAGCTCCTCCATGCCAGCGGGTACACAGGTCTCTTGTCGGGGGAGGGAAAAGCTAATGGCGTGCGTAGGAATGCGGGTGTGACGATGGTGGGCGTGACGTCGACGACGATGGGCGTGACGGCGGTGGTGACGGCGGTGGCCATGCCGCCAGGGTTAGCCACCCCCCTAGAAATCGGCCTCACGGCCAGTGTCGCAGCGGACACGCCGCGCCCCCGGCCTCCACCCCCCAGAACATGCTTGCGGACGACGGTCGGGTGGCCAGAGCACGCCAGCACATTTCTATCCTCACGCCGCCCAATCAGGGGCGAGAAGTCGTACAAACGCTGTGCCCCCTGGCCTCCCCCCTCATCCAGTCACCCCAGTGGTACGATGCAGTCGCGCCACCGTACACTCATCCGCCACCAGCATGAAAACAGTATTGGCAGGGGGAGGGGGCTCGTCGGCCGTTCCTAGGCTCTCCCGCCTGCATCAAATCACCCAATCAGCGGGCGGCAATAACTGTGGCGCCGCCGCCCCTCCACGCCAGGTGCCCATTCCACGCATTTCTGGAGGGGGGGGCACTTTCGCTATCGCTGCAGCAAATCAACGGTCCCAGTGAGGGGGGATGGCAACAGAGCACAAACGTGCTGTCATCTAGACCACGGCGAGGATTGCAGACAGCGCGGCCGGCAACAAACACGTCCCGACGGGATAGCCGGCATGCGCTTCGGCAAACGTCGTGGGAGATGCATTCAGTAATTGCCGGCAGTTACCATCATTATTGTAAACATGATGCGACCGAGATCGATTGACACGATCGTCCTAGCCACCGCTTGGGGTCGTGCTTATCTCTTAACTCGGTTAAGATCCCGTTGGGTATCGAATTCCTCCTTTTGCAATATATTTGCTGCCTTCCTGAGACCCCTTGAGGGGGGTACAACCGCGAGGCGAAGATATGCAAGGGCGCGAGAGTAAACCACGAGAAGAAGCGCCAACAGAGCAGTGAGAAGCAGTGCCATACTCGCCATCATGCGGGCATCACGACCATGTGTCGCGCTTAGCGAGAAAGGGGCGGGAACGTGGTAGTAGCTGCAGTTACTAAAGGCATGTAACAGCCAGGAACAGATGTTCTGTGCCTATGGTAGCTGTCAGTTACCAGGCACTTCCTACCATAGCTACGGCTTGAAACTGCAGCCCCATGACGCCCGCACTATGGAAAGAGCACCTGTGCAAGAAAAACGAGGATCAAAGATGGTTGCCAAACGGTCGTGGGCCCGGTAGTGTCAAAGTGTCTTAAGGCGCCCAAAGAAGGACCTTGGGGGGGGTTCTCCGAAAGTGGCAACGACGCCCCCACGGCGACCGTTTTTGAGGGTGCTGATTACGACTCCCTGGGAGCACTGTGATAGTCCCCTTCCGCTCGATTCCTAGCAGCTCTTTTTTTTCTTTCTCTTTGACGCACGGAAAAACCAGAAACCCACTTGCACTCCCCCGCCACCCTGACCGCGCCACTTGTGCCTACCAAGGCCCACTTCGCGATCTTCGTGGAGCCTGTATTACTCTGTCCTCAACCGCTACCTCTCCCGCCTCTGCTCCCACTCCCATCGCCGGCGCAGCAGCAGCGGACGGCGGCTGTAGAAGCCGAAAAAGCGGGAAGAGGTGTAGCCGGGGGGAGAGCAGCCGCCTCGGAAGCGTTCAGATGGGGTATGGTCGGTGCAGTAGACGGAAACATTTTCGCCAAAGCCATCGTGGCGAACCCAACCGCTGCCGCCACCGCCGCTGGCAGCGCCGCGGCGGCCACGGCGGCCTCAGCTGCCGTAACGCAGAGCCATACCCGGCGGCGGCCGGCCGCCCCGTCGACGTGGCCAGCGTCGGTGGGATCCCCCCCTCGCCTCGTCCCCCCCACCCTGGCGTCACGGCCGACTCCGCCAGCGCAGGCAGCGCTGCCGCCGCCGGCTACCCCCCCCGCCTCTCTCGACAAGGCGCCCGGCGCACGGTCGCGGAAGGCGGCAATGTCGACGGGAGCGCCACCGCCGCTGCCGCGGACTGACGCGAGAGGAATAAAGCATTGGAAGCCTCTCCCCCTCCCCTCTCTCCCACCGCCACACCTCTGCGCCCGTGTCGGGCTCACCCCGCCACGCGCGGTCAAATCGCGTCGCGCCACCGCCGTCGAGTTGGCGCCTGGCGCCACTACAGCCCATGCGGCCGGCGTCAGCAGAACGTATGCCGCCAACCGGTGCATTTCCCAGGACGGGGGGTATGGGGGGGAGCGGGGGTGTGGTAGTGGCGTCGCGGCGGCCACCCTGCCACGGCCATCATGGACGAATGTTTCAGGGCGTGGGCGGTGGCGGCCGACTCGGCGGCCGTCCTGATATGCATTCGCGCCCGCGGCTGTGGCTTGCGCGACGTCCCCTGCTCCCATGAGATCCCCCGACCGCCCCCCGACATCCTCCCCCCCCCCGGGGCCCCCCAACCCCCCCCCCCCCTCCCCCACTCCTGGCTGCTGCGGGCACAGCCGCCGCGGCGGTGTCGACGGAGGAGCCGCCGCCAGCCCTCTCGCAACCGGTGAGTGGCATGGACTTGTTTTCTTCCCACACGATGGTCCCCGCCGATGACTTACCGTCCTGGATGGGGCGCCCCTCTCCGTGCCAACAAGCGGCGGCAGCTACGGCGTCTGCGACGGTAGTGCCCTCCCCACGCAGACCAACACAGTGTCGGAAGGCCTGATCTTTGATGAACTTGTCACCGCGGTCAGGGGGGGCGGGGGGCCCTCCACTGGGAGAAAATGGGGAACGGGCGGGGCTCCGCCTCGAAAGCGTATTTGTGTTCGCTACCGCGGCCACGACCGACAGCGTCGGTGACGCCACCGTTGCTCTGCAGCCTCAAGAGCACTCATGCAGCTTTCATGGTCTGTTCACTCCGCGCCAGCGGGCGCCCCGAGTCGGAGGGGACAGGGTGGGGGTAGGGGTAGGGAAGGGTCAACTGGCAACGAAGACGGGGGGGCAGACCAGGATGAGGAGGAAGGCACGAGAGGCTCAGAAAGTACATAATTTAGATGACTACATCTTGGATCTTCGTACTTAATATTGCATCCGGTCTGGTCCCCGTCCACCGCCTTGGCCATCTCCCGCCCCCCCTGACCACTGCGGGGGGGGAGGGGACGAACTCGAACCGCACCGACCCAGCCTCGCGGCCGCCACCGCAGTCGGTGGTACAGCCGGTGCTTGTGGTGCTCTTCCCCCCACGTCGAACGAGTTAGAAAAGCCTGCGGGCCGCTGTCGCCGCTGGCCGCGGCCTCCGCTGCTGCCGCCACCGTCAAGGAGCATACCTCCATTGCTTCCAAGACAGACGGCGGGGGGCCGTGGCATAGGGGGGGAGGGGCGCTTCGTGGGGGCCAGCCTCAACGGCAGCCATCGTGGTGCCATTGGGGTGAGCAGAGGATTGGCGCGGAGGCGACAGGCTGCCTCGGAGGTGGTGACGCAGTGCCTTACCTCCGAAGCGGCCGTCGAAGAGGCCGACGGTGGTGGCGATGGCGGCGCTCCCCCCACCTCATCTCCCCCAACCTGGCGCCACGGCCACCTCCCCCGCTGCCGGACCGGCTTTTCCAGCCGGCTGCCCCAGCCGGCGATGGCAACGAGTCCCCCGACGCGCATTCGCCGAGGGTGGCAACGCTGACGGAGCCACCGCTGCGGCATCAGCCCCTTTCCCCCCCACCTACATCACTAACGCTGCGTTGGCCAATTCCGGTGTGGGGGGGGGGGGGGGGGGGGGGTACTCCCGGGGGGGGGGGGAGGGGGAGGGTCGTTTCCCCGGGGGGGGCGTCGATGTCGCCGCAGCCGCCACTTCATTGCGGGCGGAATCTTCGGCAGACAAAGACTGCGTAAGAGGCGAGCCTGGGGGGAGGGCTGGCCACAGGCTGGGCACTTTCGCGCCGACGGGTGCATTTTCATTGTGCAGGTCATGGTGAAGGCTGCAGGCGCTGGTGAGCATCTGCTTGGGGAGCCGCCCGCGCCGCCGGCAGGCACGGCTGCGGTGGTGGGGGCGGTGGTTGCGGTGGTGGTGGCGGCGGCGGTGCCGCCGCCGCCGCGTCCACCACTGGTGTGGGGCCTGAACGTTTGGGCTTCACATGCTCGTCCCCGAAGTTGACCCGCCGTTCTGGATGAGTCACTCTCGACTGTGCTCACTCGTGGAGACCGCTGCCGCCTTGGCCACGGCATAGCCCCCGCCACGTTGGTGCCCCCCCCACACCAACCAACGAGCCGGCCTGCGCGCCGGAGCGGTAGTTGGTGGGGTTGGGGGTGGACGCCTCCGCCAGGTAGCTGGTTGTCGAGGAGCGCTCCCGCCGCACCGGGCTTGTGGCGGCAGCTGTGGCGGCTGCGGATGCCGTCACGGGGGCCGGCGGTTGTGGGGCCGGAGGGGCGTGGTGCACCGCGCCGGGTGGGGCGTGGCGGGAAAGCTGGACTCGGCACTACTGCCGCTCTCCGAGGATGCTCTCCGCCCCAGCTGGCGCCCCAGTCCAGAGGGCACAACGTGGGGGTGACGAACACGGTGGGGTCGACCGGCAACGATGACCTGACCGGGGGGGCTGACCAGAATGAGGGGGACGGCACGAGTGGCCAATCAAGTAAAGTATTTATAGTGACTTCAGCCCAGACCAGCGTACTCAATATAAATGGTCCGTCGGTTTTAAGGGACTGATATCAGCTGTCCCCTCGTCGGCAGCAGCACCCAACAAACCGAAAGCACCCGCCCCTCCACCGGCAGCAGCCGCTTTTCCGCAACCCCGCCCGCACCAGCCGCCCCCCTGCTCAGGTAGCAGGCCCCCCAACAGCAGCAGCAGCCGCCCCCCTACCGGTAGCAGCCGCCCCCCTGCACAGGTAGCAGACCCCCCCCCGCCGGTCGTAGCCGCACGCCCAGCAGCTGCAGCCGCCCGAGCGCCGGCATGAGCAGTCCCCCCGCCGCCAGCAGCCGCTCTCTGCCCCCCCGCAGGTAGCGGCCGCCCTCCCACCGGACGCACCCCCCACCTCGACAGCAGCCGTCCCCCTGCCGGCAGCAGCAGTTACCCCACCTAGCAGACGCCTCCACGCCGATAGCAGCCCCCCCCCCCCGCCCCCCCCCTCGAAAACAGCCGCACACCCACCGTTAGCAACCGCCTCCACAGCTGATACCAGCCCCCCCCCCGCAGCAGCAGGCAGCCCCCCGACCCGGCTGCAGCAGCCCCGCCACCGGTAGCAGCCGCCCCCCCACTGGCAGCAGTCGCACCTCCGCCCCCCCACCGGTACCAGCTGCCCCCTCACCCCCCGACCGGTAGCGGCCGACACCCCGCCGGTACCAAGCCCCACCCCGCAGCCGCAGCTCGCCCGCTCCCCGACCGGTAGCGGCCGACACCCCGCCGGTACCAAGCCCCACCCCGCAGCCGCAGCTCGCCCGCTCCCCGCCGGTAACGGCCGCTACCCGGCCCCCCCACGGCCCGCCCACCTGTAGCAGTGTAGCAATATGGATGACCGTATTGCGACCCTAATATAGGGGGGACTACTTCTAACCCTTAACTTTCAATTTGGGAGTCCGTGTTGGTCACGGTACCTATAAGTTACGTATGACCAGAGCGACTTGCATCTTGGGGTGGAGGGTAGTTAGTAAAGTCTCCGATGGTTTATAACGAGGGGGCCGGCGGCGAATCCACCGCCGGCCATGGTAGAACAACAAACCCCTCCCATTTGGGCTCCCATCTTGGTCCCGTGGCTAGCGCTCCAAGGACAGCAACCTTGGCCTCCCGGTGACATTGATGCCGATCCCCCTTGGTGAGTGTTCCCTGAGAGTTGACGTGCAGCGGATACCTATTGTGCTACATTGGTGGAGCAGCAGGGGACGGGTTTCCGTCACCCTTGTGGTGACGCCGTCTTCGGCCCTGGCACACGGATAGGGATCCGGTCCTTTTCTTGTACTCGTGGTGCTGCGATCTGGTTGATTGTTTTGAGTGGTTGCGTTTGACTGCGATCTACGGTTACTCTCCCACAACTACCCCCTCGCTCTCTTATTCGTGGTGACTGATTGTGACTATGTCTACCCAAGACACGGGGAACGTTCCAGATGACGGATCGGCGTCGACGCCGACCCCGGAGCTGAACACGGGGACCGGGATCGGTAACCCGATCGACAACATTGAGACGCCGATGCTCTCCGGTGCCGGATGGACGTTTGGTACGGCACGGACGGCCGGGGGCGGCGGACCGCCTCTACCGTCCTCTGCCGACCTCACTCCGCCGCCACCTTCACCAGGGGATTCCCTGATGGCATTCATTGGCTCGCATCGAGGCCCGGTTCACCAGGCTCGACGCCCGTCATGAGCGTACGGAGGACGCAATGGCTGTGCTGATGTCAGCACGCCACACGACGGTACCCCGGCGTGTTCCTCCCACACCGGTACGGTTCGAGCCGGCCGGACTACTTTCGGAGTCCACCAGAGTCGACCCCGGTGTTTCTACTCCTGGACAACCCCCGGACACGGCGGGTTATGGATCCGACTCGTCAGCCCATTTGAAACGTAGCCATACGGAGCGCTACGCTCGGAGCACCCAGAGCGGGCTCCGCGGACATGGTCCGGCAGATACTTACGCCGGAACAGAGTCGGGGATGGGGGGAGACGGTACCGTATTGCAGTACCCCATCGACGACGGAAGCCAAGCAACTCGGGTACCCGAGGCGCCGACGCCGGAAGTTCCAGCGTCACTGGTGCAAGCGACGACAGCGCTGGTTACCGCGAGCTTACTGAAGCGGATGGAGTCCGATGAGTTTACTCATCAACTTGCCAAGTGACTGGATATCCAGGACGCAGACACGGAGATTGTCAACGAAGTCTTCAGGTCGGTACTGACTCCCGAACGTTATCGTTTGGAGGACCGATCCACTGCCGTATCGGAATCGATGCGTACGACCTCGCACCGAGCGATTCGCTCTGTGCAGACCCTTATGAAGGGAGTCCCTATGTTCGGGCGCCCGAACGGACGTCCGTTGGCAGTCATCGGCTTCCTGACTAGCTTCAAGGCAGCCGCGGACAAGGCACTCGTTAACGAGGGGCTAGCTCTGGAGATCCTCCCGTTCTTCGTTGACGAACGGGTACGGGGCATCCTCCGCCAGGCATCCCCGATGCCGGAATTGAGGGTCGCAGCCACCCTGATGGATTAACGTGGTATACTGAGGGAGCTGCTTAGCAGCTACCTCAGTGAGCACAAGTGCGAAGACCACTACCGGGCCCTGCGCACCGCCACCGCCCAGTCCTGGGAGGATGAGGAGATGTTCGGACGCCGGATCCAAGAGCTCGACTACGAGCTGGGGAAGCTCCTCGGCCAAGGGGAGCTACGAGCCATCCTGCTCGCAGGAGTACCCAAATATGTGCGGATATCCGCACGGGGAGCCAACACTGCTCGAACGAACTTCAGTCGACTGATGCATATGTGCAAGTCCCTAGGGGACGCCTACCGGGTGCTACACCCGGAATGTGCCTTGGCCCCGAAGCCCAAGGGTGAGGGAGGCAAGCCCAGTCTTACCTCGGTACCGAGGCAAGATAAGGTGGATCGTAAGGCCGCACCAGTACTGGTGGCGACCAAATATGCCCCTACGGGTGAGGATGAACCTCTAGTCGACCAACGGGGCCACCTGTTGCTACCGGCGACGCCGGTGATTGATGAGCAAGGTACGTGTAGCAATATGGTTGTCCGTATTGTGACCCTAATATCAGGGGGGCTACTTCTAATCCTTAACTTCAATGTGAGAGTCCGGACTGGTCACGGTATCTATAAGTTACGTATGACCAGAGGGACTTGCATCTTGGGGTGGAGGGTAGTTAGTAGTGTCTCCGAGGGTTTATAACGAGGGGGCCGGTGGCGAATCCACCGCCGGCCAAGGTAGAACAACAAACCCCTCCCATTTGGGTTCCCATCTTGGTCCCGTGGCTTGCGCTCCAAGGACAGCAACCTTGGCCTCCCGGTGACGTCGGTGCCGATCCCCCTTGGTGAGTGTTCCCTGAGAGTGGACGTGCGACGGATTCCTAGTGTGCTACATTGGTGGAGCAGCAGGGGACGGGTTTCCGTCACCCTTGTGGTGACGCCGTCTTCGGCCCTGGCACACGGATAGGGATCCGGTCCTTTTCTTGTACTCGTGGTGATGCGACCTGATCGATTGTGTTGAGATTTTACCTGTGACTGTGACATACTGTTACTCTCCCCAATCTACCCCCTCGCTCTCTTATTCGTCGTGATCGTTGCGTCGGTGGACTGATTGTGACTATGTCTACCCAAGAGACGGGGAACGTTCAAGACGACGGATCGGCGTCGACGCCGACTCCGGAGGTGACTACGGGAACCGGGATCGGGAACCCGATCGATAACATTGAGACGCCAATGCTTTCCGGTGCCGGATCGACGTTTGGCACGGCTCGGACGGCAGGAGGCGGGGGCCCGCCTCAACTGTCGTCGACCGACCTCACTCCGCCGCCTCCTTCACCAGGGGATTCCCTGATGGCATCATTGGCCCGCATCGAGGCCCGGTTTTCCGGGCTCGACGCCCGTCAAGATCGGACGGAGGACGCAATGGCAGTGTTGATGTCAACACGGCACACGACGGGACCCCGTCGTGTTCCTCCCACACCGGTACGGTTCGAACCGGCCGGACTACTTTCGGAGTCCACCAGGGTCAATCCCGGGGTTGCTACTCCTGGACAACCCCCGGACACAATGGGGTATGGGTCCGACTCGTCGGCAGAGTTGGAACGGAGTCACACGGAGCGATACGCTCGGAGCACCCGAAGCGGACTCCGCGGACACGACCCGGCGGATACGTACGCCGGGGGAGAGTCGGTTATTGGGGGAGGGGGTACCCTCTCGCAGTACCCCCCCGACGAAGGAGGCCAGGCAACTCGGGTTCCCGAGGTGCCGACGCCTGAAGTACCATCTTCAGTGGTGGAAGCTATGACCGCGCAGGTAACTGCGAGCCTACTGAAGCGGATGGAGTCCGATGAGTTCGCTCATCAACTGGCTAAGCGACTGGATATCCAGGACGCTGACACGGAGATCGTCAACGAGGTCGTCCGGTCGGTTCTTACTCCGGAACGTTATCGTTTGGAGGACCGCTCTACCACCGTATCGGAATCGATGCGTAATACGTCGCATCGGGCGATCCGCTCTATGCAGACCCTTATGAAGGGAGTCCCTATGTTCGGGGGGCCGAACGGACGCCCGTTGGGAGTCATCGGCTTCTTGACTAGCTTCAAGGCAGCCGCAGACAAGGCGCTCGTTAACGAGGGGCTGGCCCTGGAGATCCTCCCGTTCTTTGTTGATGAACGGGTGCGAGGCATTCTTCGCCAGGCATCCCCGATGCCGGGAATGAGGGTCGCGGCCACCCCCATGGATTACCGTGGGATATTGAAGAAGCTGCTGAGCAGCTACCTCAGTGAGGACAAGTGCGACGACCACTATCGGGCCCTTCGCACTGCCACCGCCCAGTCCTGGGAGGATGAGGAGATGTTTGGACGCCGGATCCAAGAGCTCGACTACGAGCTGGGGAAGCTCCTCGGAGAAGGCTAGCTACGGGCCATCCTGTTCGCAGGAGTACCCAACTACGTGCGGATATCCGCACGGGGCGCCAACACGGCACGGACGAACTTCAGTCGACTGATGCATATGTGCAAGTCCCTAGGGGACGCCGACCGGGTTCTACACCCGGAGTGTGCCTTGGCCCCGAAGCCCAAGGGTGAGGGAGGCAAGCCCAGTCTTACCCCGGTACCGAGGCAAGAGAAGGTGGAACGTAAGGCCGCACCAGTACTGGTGGCGACCGAACATACCCCTATTGGTGAGGATGACCCTCTAGTCGACCAACAGGGCCACCTGTTGCTACCGGCGACGCCGGTGATTGATGAACATGGTACGGTAGCGTACATCGCCCCGGCTGGAACCCAGTTCCAGGTCAACGAAGGAACGGGACGGCGCGTCCCGTATGTGCGGACTACGGGGTACTCCCCGGTGACGGGTAACCCTCACCAACCCTTGCCAACCTGGGCGGTGCGCACGGAGGCACCTCCGCAGATTGCGGGCCGACCCAACCGGTTGGGGGAATCCATGTTCCGGTTGACCCAAGGACCCAAGGCCTACCAGGGAGCAGGCACTCGGGCGCCCGAGGGAGGCAACCGTAGCTACGGGGCTACCCCGATGCGAACTCAAGGGGGGACCGGCACGTCCGGGTGTTTGTTGTGTGGGGATCCCCAGCACTGGGTGTCTTCCTGCCCACTCATCCCCGAGGAGTCCCGGCGGGCAGCGGCGCAACGCAAGGCATCCATGGGGGGGTATCCCGCCCGAGCACCCGGACCCGCACCGGGTAGGCAGCCAGCTCCAGGTGGAGTACTGGCCGTCGAGGGGGCACCTCCTCAGCCGGATGTCCCGGCGGACAGCACCCTACCAAGTGCGGGAAACGAGTAAGAGGAAGGATGACCGGGGGGCGCTGGGGTTACCCAAGCAAGCCACCCCGGAGTACCGCGGGGAAAGCCCCACGGAGAGCGCGGTTGAGCCGACGCCGCATCAACCCCCGGGTACACCTTCCGGCCCCGACGACACGGCGTCAGGGGATTGATGACCAACCTCCAAGGTTGGGAGGAGAGGACGGGAAGCCCCGTCACGTTGAACCAGACAAGGGCCCTGTTCAGGATGCCCGAGCTACACCGGATATCGGTGTAGGACATGTGTTGTTTACCTTGGAGAACTTCAAGGTATCAGCCACACTGGGGGTTGACCCCCAGTCGACACGATCGTACTACCCTGTACTGGACACAGGGGCTGGACCCAACCTTATCCGGAAGGATACCCTCCCGGACAAGTGGCTTCCACGAGTCAGAGTGACTCGGGGACCCACCATCAAGGACGCGAATGGTCGACTCATTCGTACGACCGCAGCGATGTCGCTGCAGGTTACCATCGGGGATCTCACCACGGAAGTTGACTTCCTGGTATGTGAAACGCTATCGGTGCCCTGCATACTGGGGTGCACCTTCATCAACGTTCACGTTGATGCAATCCGGCCAGGCCGGAGGACCGTCGAGCTTCAAGAAGCCGACGGGACGAAGCGAGGACACACGGCTATCGTCAGGGACCTGACGCTACAAGGAAGCCACGTTAACGTGGCTGTGGTGTACGCAAGCGTCGAGCCGAAGACACTTCGGTTGGCCAAGCGAACTCGCTTTGAGCCGTTGTCAGAGACAGTCCTCCCGGTTAACTGCGACCTCGCAGGCATCTGCAGAGTCCAGTCCAACCTACGGACGTACAAGCGCCATGGGTTGACCATGGCCAACGGTCTCATAGACCTCCCAGCAGGAGGGTCGTCCCTCCTAGTGATGGCGAACTACCGCCGTAAGGCAGTCACCCTCCCGAAGGGAACTATCCTCGGGATTGCCGAACTCTACGAAGGAGATATCCTTACCCCTGATAAAGAAGGTCAAGTGGAACCACTTGAAGTACTGGCGGTCGCCGAGACCACCGAGCGACAGCAACCCGACGACGGGAAGCCTAACCCATCGGCGGCTCCGGCGGACCTGCCGCCAAAGGACCAAGAGGCCTTGAAGGCACTGGCCGAGGCTGACCTCGACCACCTTCCCCCTTCGGTAGCCGAAGGGGTACGACGGATGCTAAGAAAGCATGACGTTATGTGGACAGGCGGGGCCTTGGGGACCATTGGGGCAACCCAACATCGTATAGACCTGGTACCAGGCGCACGACCCGCCCGCTCACAACCGCACCGAGCGGGACCTATGCAACGAGAGATCGTTGATGGAGAAGTGAAGAGGATGAGTGAAGCTAAGGTGATCCGACCTTCGATGTCGGAATGGGGTGCCCCAGTCGTTATTGTGCCGAAGAAGGATCAAACCCCTCGGTTTTGCATCGATTATCGACGCCTCAACTTGGTTACCAAGAAGGATTCATACCCTTTACCAAGGATGGATGAATGTATCGACTCCCTGGGGGAGGCTACGGTGTTTACCACCATCGACTGCAATGCCGGATACTGGCAGATCCCGGTGGCGGACGAGGATATCCCCAAGACGGCATTCGTCTGTCACAGTGGAGTGTACGAGTTCCTAAGGATGCCCTTCGGATTGTCCAACGCCCCCGCTACATTCCAGCGGGCTATCGACATCATACTGTCGGGGGTGAAGTGGCGTAACTGCCTAGTGTACCTCGATGACGTCATCGTCTTCTCGCGTAACATGGATGACCATGTACAACATGTTGACGAGGTACTCACCCTCTTGAGGAACGCCGGGGTAACCCTGCGTCTGAAGAAGTGCGCCTTCTTCCAACAGACGGTCGAATATCTGGGCCACCAGATAACCCCTGGTAAACTAGGGGTACTCGAAGCCAATACCCGGGCACTCCGGGATGCCCGGTTCCCTAACACCCAGACGCAGCTCAAGAGCTTCCTGGGAATGTGCAATGTATACCGACGGTTCGTCAAGGACTTCGCTCGGATAGCTAAACCGTTAACGGTTCTTACGAGCAGTACCTTACCCAAGGTACTCCAACCCCCTTCGCCTAGCGAAGAGGAGGCATTCGAGTCGCTGAAGCGAGCCCTACTAGCCCCACCCGTCCTTGCGTTACCGCATAGACGGGGTACCTTCGTCATCGATGTCGATGCGTGTGATACACAAGTGGGATGCACCCTGTTACAGGGAGAGACGTTGATAGGTACCGAGAACGTTATCCCGGACCTACGTCCGGTAGGATACTTCAGCCGGACACTCAACCCGGCTGAGCGGAACTATAGTGCCACCGAGCGTGAATGCCTCGGAGTTATATGGGCAGTGCAACTGCTCCGTCCATACCTGGAGGGCTCCAGGTTCATCGTGAGGTCCGACCACGAACCCCTACGATGGCTCCTCAACCTTGGTGACAAGGATTCCGATAGCCATGGGAGGCTAGCCCGATGGAGGCTGAAGATGGCCGAGCACGACTACCGCACGGTGTATAAGGCTGGGTCAACCCACCACCTCGGAGACGCGTTGTCTCGACTCGACACCCCGAGCGGGGATACCCGCCCGGTGGACGAGGACATCCCGGTAGTACCGGTGTGCATGGTGGGTAATGCTACCCAGGGTATGGCTGACCATACCATGGCACACCTTGCGTGCCCATTGACCCTCGCGGACTTCCGCGAGGCACAGGCCAACGACGATGACTGTAGACGTCATCGTGCTAACCTCCTGGCCGGTACGGCCGGCATCTTCTCCGAGAACGAAGACGGACTCATATACCGGCGGGCACCCGCCGATGGACGACATCAAGTCGTGGTTCCCGTGTCCTTACGGCAAGCCGTCATGGAACGAGAACACGAGAACCCCACAGCCGGACACCCGGGGGGTTCACGTATGTTCGCAGCAATGCGAAGGTTCTTCTACTGGCCAGCAATGGCCGTCGACGTGGTCGACCACGTAAGGGGATGCCACCCCTGTGCACGTAACCGCATGAGTCTACATAGGCGGGCGTCTGCCATGAAGCTATTCCCACCTGATGGGCCCAACGAGCAAGTCGCTATCGACATACTCGGGCCACTTCCGATAACGGAAGAAGGGAACAGGTACATCCTGGTCATGTCTGACCGCTTCACTAAGCTGTCAAGAGCGGCAGCCATCCCGAATGATACGGCATACACGATCATGAACGCAGTGGTTGACCACTGGATCAGTGCATACGGAGTCATGAAGCAACTCCTCTCCGATAACGGAGCAAACCTTACGTCGGCATTCTGCACTAAGGTCCTGGGCATGTTCGGTATCGAACCATGTCGGGCATCCGACTACCACCCGCAGTCCAACGGGCAGGTGGAGCGGTTCAACCGCACCATCGTAAAGATGCTACAGTGCTACGTGGCCGAGCACACGAACACTTGGGACAGGCTTCTGTCCGTACTCACCCTGGCATACAATGCCAGGCCACATCGGAGCACAAACATTGCTCCGCTGGAGTGGGTCATGCCACTAGGCGTCGGTAACTTGACGCTGCCACCCGGCAGGTGCACTCGGTATGATACACCGAAGGGCCGACCCGCCGAGCGCATCCACCTAGCTTGGTTGGCCAAGCTATCGTGGATGATTCCTAAGCTCAAGGGTGCCCTTGACAGAACACAACTTCGATACAAGAAGAACTTCGACGCCCGACTACGGGTGCGCAACGCAACCCTGGTAACAGGTGACTGGGTCTATATCAGACACCAGAAGTTCCGAGGGAACAAGCTTATGCAACCGGTCAAGGGACCGTACCAGATCCTCCACAGAGATGACCACTCTGTTATCTTACACTCCGATACGGAGATTCAACGCATCAGCATGAATGACGTCACACCTGCTCCGATGCCGGAACAGCCTCAGCCGGTACCGGCTGGGTTGCTACATGAAGCTCTTACAACCCACCGGTCAGATGACCCGGTGGGACCGGATGGGATTCCATACCAAGTAGAGAGCGTGGTCGGACACACCGACCCGGACCTACCAGGACCCTGGTACGTCAAGGTTATGTGGGTCGGATACGACTCACCCACCTGGGAACAGGCGGCAAATATACCCCGCCAACTCCTCATGCCGTACATGAGGCGACGACGCCTACTGTAACAACCCAACCGACACCGACTTCGGCTGTTGGGGGGTGAGGCTTATACCTACTAAGTAGGGTGTGACATGGTTACGGCAGACTTAGGTTTCTAAGTCGAACCAAGCTTAGGTAACTAAGTAGTAGAGGCTTATACCTACTAAGTAGGGTGTGACATGGTTACGGCAGACTTAGGTTTCTAAGTCGAACCAAGCTTAGGTAACTAAGTAGAGCTAAGCTTAGGTAACTAAGTAAAACCTGAACCTTAATAAGTTAACTTAAAGGTAAAGGCTAACTCCGATAATATCGAAGTAACTAGGGAGCTTACACGGGAGGATGACATCCCAAAGCCAAGACACCAAGGGAGGGAGGATGACCTCCCCAAGCATGAACCTACCGGAAGAAGTTGGACGGGAGGCAAGGCACCACTGAGCCAGAAGGGGTACTCCCCAGGGCAGCAAACAGAGGCAAGCAATGCCCCCAAAGGGGATGAGTTTATACTCACTACTACCCGGCTACCATAAGGGTTGCCGGGGCCCTCTCCCGCACAAACAATAGCACTCCTCAGTGGGTAGACCCACTGCCCGAGGGAGGCCACTCACGCGTAAGCGCGTAGACCTCCGTGCTCCACCGGTCGGCAACGTCACGACGGTCGACCACCCGAGTTACCTCGGTGCATAGCTAGACGAGGGTGCTGCGGCCAGCCTCCACGTCCTCCAGAGCTTTCTGGAGGCGGTCAAGCACGCCACCGAAGCAACGCGCTGACCCAACCAGCGCAGCACCTGGGGGGATATCCCCCCAGCTAACAGAGAGACCCCCACGCATTGCGCGGGTAACAAGGGCGTCAACGCCTTCATACCAGAGACGGGGACCCCCGTCATGTAGGACAGGGGCGGGAGGTGACACTGGCGCAGCCAGAGGAGCCACAGGAGCCGACACGGCTACCACCGGAGCCGGTGGCACCTGATACAAGGCCCGGTAGGACCCTACCGAAGGGGCTCCACCGTTACCACGGCGGTACTCCGCCCGACGACGGGACACCTCACGCTCCCCACCCACAGAGCCCCACTCTCGGGGACGACGGCCAACCGCCGCCGGCATCGGGTTACCGAACCACGGAGCAAGGATCTGAAGAGGGTCATGGATAACCATGGGAATACCCAGGTCAGCAACAGCCTCGGTGGATGCCCACCCATGGCAACTGGGCTCACCCGGCTGAGTACGCCGGACACGCAACGAGTGACGAGGCAAGGGGGAAGCCCCAGCCTGCGGGTCCCGGTACGGGGGAAGGGCCAACACCCCAGCCCAGTTCACGGCATCGTGAACAGCCAGCAGGGCTTCGAGCTCCCGGGCCAACCCGGTCTTGGCGGCTATCAGATCCACGCCCAACTGCGCGATGTGCCGACGGACACCCGTCGGGAGATGAAACAGACGACCCTGCCGGCGGACGGACAGCAAGAAGGATGAAGCCTGCCCGAGGGTAACCTCAAGGGTGAAGGTACCCTGCAACGGGTGGACCGGTCGCGAGGCCAACACACTCCCGAAGTAGCGAAGGCAGGAACCGGTGTCAAAACGGAAAGCAGGGGCGGGTTCCCACCCCTCCTGCCATAGCGGCGGGCGCACGGGAGAGTATACCGGAGCACGACCGTTGCCGGTCTGCAACGCACACGTTATATCCGTGCGGAACGCATCCGCCATGACCCCATGGTTACGTCGCCAACTCGACGCCGACTTCAACCCCGCCATGGGCGGGTAGGGAGCCGTCAACGACAGATACGGGGGTACCCCCGGGTAGTAGTCAAAGTCGGGATACCGACCGGTACGGCTCACCGGCTCCCCAAACGCAACCGGCTCCGCCGCCGCCGCAATCCCCCGAGCACTAGCCGGGTAGTCAATCTCCCGCGGCAACGCGGGGGCAATCAAGTCGCAGACCCCGAAGTTGGGGTCGAGGTAGACCTCACCCCGTCCCACCCGGGTGCGCCAAAGCTGCGCATGCCGGTCGTCCGGCTGACTCAGGATCCAATGGTGTTCCACCCGGACCGCGTTCGGCTGGTTGACCAGCCGCACCAACTCCCGCTCCCAGCTCGGGTCCACCTTAACGCGGTGGGAGGACTCTCCACGGGGATGCACCAGGTGGAAGTCCACCCGCATACGCCCATCGGACTCCATCGACTCTTGCACCGTGAGGCCTCGAACCCGAGCCACCAAGTCGGACACCGACATGGCGGGTTGACCCGCCGCCACGGCGACGCCGCCACCCAACGGGGCAACCCGGGCAGGACCAGGAAGAATCGGGGGCGCCGGGGGACGCACCACCGGCAGAGGGGCCGACGTCGGAGATGGACGAGGCCGAGGAGGAAGAAGAAGGGCGGGCGCCCGCCCGGAGTAACTCCCGGTGTCAACCGCCATGGGAGAAGGAGCGTCTTGACCGCTCGACGCCCGCGGCACCGCAGGTACGGCACCGGCGCCGGCACCACCCGTCGGCGTAGCCCCCGCCTCGGAAGGGGAAGGCACTTGGACAGCCTCCGGAGCCGGAGCCCCGGCCGTGCGGACACCCGCACCGTCTTGACCCACCGCACCGGGTGTCGCACCGCCACCACCACCTGCGTCAACGTCGGGACCGCCTCGAGGAGTCACCGCCCGGACACCCGGACCACCTTGACCAGCCGGAGTCGGCTGCGGGTCGCCACCTCCGCCGCAGGGCGGACCATCTTGAGGTAGCTGCGGTGAGCCGGCACCGGCACCAGGCTCCATCCGGGCAGCCGGCAGAGAGGGGGTAGAAGCCGCCACGCGCGGTTGACCGCCGGGTTGACCTCCGGCCGACGGCACCGTCGTGCCGCTGCACACGGACGACAGTCCTCCGGCCGACAGACGGACGGACACCGCAGGCTCGTCGTCGTCAGACGAGCTCACCCCGTAACGCGCGGCGTTGGGACCGACAGGCGCGTCGTCCTCCATCTCCTCCCCAATCAGGAGGTCTTCCTCCTCTTCAAGCACCTGGGGATAGGACATGATAACGGGTGCGGAGTCCCCCGCGCCCACAAGCCGTCGACGGCTACGACCCGGTCGGTGGGATAACCGGGACGAGCCAGGGAAGCGCGGGCCCCCGCGCTTATGACCACAAACGGCCACGAGAAGCGCCACAAACACGCGGGTCGACCCACGCCCCACGGGGCTACGAACGCGCTCCACCCAGGCACCTGGGCGGGACGGGGCCACCCCCACACACGGGGTAAGCAAGGGGGGTCACCCCCAACCGCCCCCACGCAACGCGGGCAGCCCCCGCCCCCCACTCAATCGTCCACACGAGAGGGGCCCCCCTACCACCAGGCACCTGGTGGCGGATCCGCTTGCACCACCCCTCGGAAAGGGGGGTCGTGAACAAAAACCCGCATCGGGAAATTAACGGTCCGGAAAACGGATCGTGTGTGTACCACACAAAGGGGGGCACCCCCCTCGGACAACCTCGAAAAGGGGTGTCTGTCGCGACGGGGCGCAAAGCCCCACCCGACGGGTAAACAGTCACGCGACCCACTTACATTCGGTAACCCGAATGCAACTCGACCCGAGGACGGGCCGAATCTAAGGGGGGGATATGTAGCAATATGGATGACCGTATTGTGACCCTAATATCAGGGGGGCTACTTCTAATCCTTAACTTCAATGTGAGAGTCCGGACTGGTCACGGTATCTATAAGTTACGTATGACCAGAGGGACTTGCATCTTGGGGTGGAGGGTAGTTAGTAGTGTCTCCGAGGGTTTATAACGAGGGGGCCGGTGGCGAATCCACCGCCGGCCAAGGTAGAACAACAAACCCCTCCCATTTGGGCTCCCATCTTGGTCCCGTGGCTTGCGCTCCAAGGACAGCAACCTTGGCCTCCCGGTGACGTCGGTGCCGATCCCCCTTGGTGAGTGTTCCCTGAGAGTGGACGTGCGACGGATTCCTAGTGTGCTACAGTACGGTAGCGTAGATCGCCCCGGCTGGGACCCAGTTCCAGGTCAACGAGGGAGCAGGCCGGCGCGTCCCGTACGTGCGGACTACGGGGTATGCCCCGGTTACGGGTAACCCCCACCAACCCCTGCCGACATGAGCGGTGCGTACGGAGGCACCTCCGCACATCGCTGGTAGAACCAACTGGCTGGGGGAGTCCATGTTACGGTTGGCACCGGGATCCAAGGCCTACCAAGGGGCAGGCTCTCGGGCGCCCGAGGCAGGCAACCGGACCTATGGAGCAACCCGACGAGGACGCCCGGGACGGCCGGCACGTCCGGATGTATGTTGTGCGGAGACCCCCAACACTGGGTGTCCTCATGCCCGCTCATCCCGGAGGAGTCTCGACGGGCAGCGGCGCAACGCAAGGCATCCATTGGGGGGTATCCCGCCAGAGCACCGGCACCGGGTAGGCAGAAAGCTCCAGGAAAAGTACTGGCCGTCGAGGAGGCACCTCCTCTCCCGGATATCCCGGAAGATAGTACCCGGCCGAGCACGGGAAACGAGTAAGAGGAAGGACGACGCGGGGTCGCTGGGGCAACCCTCGCAAGCCACCCCGGACTGCCGCGGGGAAAGCCCCACGGAGAGCGCGGTTCAGCCGACGCCGCATCAACCCCCGGGTACACCTTCTGGCCCCGACGATACGGCGTCAGGGGATTGATGACCAACCTCCGAGGTTGGGAGGAGAGGACGGGAAGCCCCGTCACATGGAACCAGACAAGGGCCCTGTTCAGGATGCCCGAGCTACACCGGATATCGGTGTAGGACATGTGTTGTTTACCTTGGAGAACTTCAAGGTATCAGCCACACTGGGGGTTGACCCCCAGTCGACACGATCGTACTACCCTGTACTGGATACAGGGGCTGGACCGAACCTGATCCGGAAGGATACCCTCCCGGACAAGTGGCTCCCGCGAGTCAGAGTTGCTCGGGGACCCACGATCAAGGATGCGAATGGTCGTCTCATCCGTACGACCGCAGCGATGTCGCTGCAGGTCACCATCGGGGAGCTCACCACGGAAGTCGACTTCCTGGTGTGTGAGACTCTATCTGTGCCCTGCATATTGGGGTGCACCTTCATCAACGTTCACGTTGATGCAATCCGGCCGGGCCAAAGGACCGTCGAGCTGCAAGAGGCCGACGGGACGAAGAGAGGACAGACAGCTATCTTCAGGGACTTGACGCTACAAGGGAGCCACGTTATCGTGGCTGAGGTATACGCAAGCGTAGAACCGAAGACACACCGGCTGGCCAAGGCTGACCTCGACCATCTTCCCCCTTCGGTAGCTGAAGGGGTACGATGGATGCTAAGAAAGCATGACGCCATGTGGACCGGCGGGGCGCTGGGTACCATTGGGGCAACCCAACACCGTATAGACCTGGTACCAGGTGCACGACCAGCGCGGTCGCAACCGCATCGCGCGGGACCTATGCAACAAGAGATAGTTGATGTAGAATTGAAGAGGATGAGCGAAGATAAGGTGATCCGACCTTCGATGTCGCAGTGGGGCGCCCCAGTCGTTATCGTACCGAAGAAGGATCAAACCCCTCGGTTCTGCATCGATTATCGACGCCTCAACTTGGTTACCAAGAAAGACTCATACCCTTTACCAAGGATGGATGAGTGTATCGACTCCCTGGGGGAAGCCACAGTGTTTACCACTATCGACTGCAATGCCGGGTACTGGCAGATCTCAGTTGCAGAGGAGGACATCCCCAAGACGGCGTTCGTCTGTCACAGTGGAGTGTACGAGTTAATAAGGATGCCCTTCGGATTGTCCAACGCCCCCGCCACATTCCAGCGGGCCATCGACATTATACTGTCGGGTGTGAAGTGGCGTAACTGCCTGGTGTACCTGGACGATGTCATCTTCTTCTCGCGTAACATGGATGACCATGTGCAACACGTCGACGAGGTACTCACCCTCTTGCGGAACGCCGGGGCAACCCTGCGCCTCAAGAAGTGCGCCTTCTTTCAGCAGACCGTCGAGTATCTGGGTCACCAGATCACACCGGGTAAACTGGGAGTGCTCGAAGCTAATACCCGGGCACTCCGGGATGCACGATACCCAACCACCCAGGTACAGCTTAAAAGCTTCCTGGGGATGTGCAACGTATACCGACGGTTCGTCAAGGACTTCGCTCGTATAGCCAAACCGTTAACGGTTCTGACGAGCAGCGCCTTGCCAACGGTACTACAACCTCCCTCACCCTACGAGGGAGAGGCATTCGAGCTGCTCAAGCAAGCTCTGCTAGCCGCACCCGTGCTTGCGTCGCCGCAAAGACGCGGGACCCTCGTCATCGACGTCGATGCCTGCGATACCCAAGTGGGATGCACCCTGTTACAGGGAGAGACAATCATTGGTACCGATAATGCTATCCCGGACCTACATCCGGTGGGGTACTTCAGCCGGACACTCAACCCAGCTGAGCGTAACTATAGTGCCACCAAGCGCGAGTGCCTCGGAGACATATGGGCAGTGCAACTGCTCCGACCATACCTGGAAGGTTCCAGGTTCATCGTGAGGTCCGACCACGAACCTTTACGATGGCTTCTCAACCTTGGTGACAAGGATTCCGACAGCCATGGACGGCTAGCCCGGTGGAGGCTGAAGATGGCCGAGCACGACTACCGGACCATATATAAGGCCGGCTCTACCCATCATCTGGGAGACGCGCTGTCGCGACTCGATACACCGAGCGGGGATACCCGACAGGTGGACGAGGACATCCCGGTTGTGCCGGTTTGCATGGTGGGTAACGCCACCCAAGGCATGGTTGACCATACCATGGCACACCGCGCGTGCCCATTGACTCTCGCGGACTTCCGCGAGGCACAGGCCAATGACGATGACTGTAAACGCCATCGAGCTAACCTCCTGGCCGGCACGGCCGGCATCTTCTCCGAGAACGAGGACGGACTCATACACCGGCAGGCACCCGCCGATGGACGACATCAAGTCGTGGTTCCCGTGTCCTTACGACAAGCCGTCATGGAACGAGAACACGAAAACCCTACAGCCGGACACCCGGGGGGCTCGCGCATGTTCGCAGCAATGCGGAGGTTCCTCTACTGGCCAGCAATGGCCGTCGACGTAATCGACCACGTACGGGGATGCCACCTGTGTGCACGGAATCGTATGCGTCTTCATAGGCGGGCATCCGCTATGAAACTATTCCCTCCGGATGGGCCCAACGAGCAAGTCGCTATCGACATACTCGGGCCACTTCCGGTTTCGGAAGAAGGGAACAGGTACATCCTGGTCATGTCGGACCGCTTTACTAAGCTGTCACGAGCAGTAGCGATCCCGAACGACACGGCCTACACGATCATGAACGCAGTGGTTGACCACTGGATCAGTGCTTACGGAGTAATGAAGCAACTCCTCTCCGACAACGGAGCCAACCTTACGTCAGCATTCTGCACTAAGGTCATGGGCATGTTCGGTATCGAATCACGTCGGGCATCCGACTACCACCCGGTCGCGGCGTCGGTCGGTGACCACCCGCAATCCAACGGGCAGGTGGAGCGGTTCAACCGCACCATCGTCAACATGCTCCAATGCTACGTGGCGGAACACACGAACACGTGGGACAGGCTTCTGTCCGTGTTGACCCTGGCATACAATGCCAGGCCCCACCGGAGTACCAGCATTGCTCCACTGGAATGGGTCATGCCGATGGGCGTCGGGAATCTGACGCTGCCACCAGGCAGATGCACTCGGTATGACATACCGAAGGGCCGACCAGCCGAACGGATCCACTTAGCTTGGTTGGCCAAGCTATCGTGGATGATGCCTAAGCTCAAGGGTGCCCTTGACCGTACACAACTTCGATACAAGAAGAACTTCGAAGCCCGACTACGGGTACGCAACGCAACCCTGGTAACAGGTGACTGGGTCTACATCAGACACCAGAAGTTCCGCGGCAACAAGCTTATGCAACCGGTCAAGGGACCGTACCAGATCTTACACAGAGATGATCACTCTGTAATCCTGCACTCCGATACGGAGATACAACGCATCAATCTCAATGATGTGACACCTGCTCCGAAGCCGGAACAGCCTCAGCCAGTACCGGCTGGGTTGATACATGAAGCTCTTACAACCCACCGGTCACATGACCCGGTGGGGCCGGATGGGATTCCATACCAAGTAGAGAGCGTGGTCGTACACACCGACCCGGACTTACCAGGACCCTGGTACGTTAAGGTGATGTGGGTCGGATACGACTCACCCACCTGGGAACAGGCGGCGAATATACCCCGCCAACTTCTCATGCCTTACATGAGGCGACGACGCCTACTGTAACGACCCAACCGACACCGACTTCGGCTGTTGGGGGGTGAGGCTTATACCTACGAAGTAGGGTGTCACATGGATTCGGCAAGACTTAGGTTCACTAAGTTGGAGCAGACTTAGGCAAACTAAGTAGGCTACTGACTTTAACAAGTTTACTTGAAGGAGGTGACTAACTCCAATAATTTCAATTCTGAGGCTTACGCCAAGGTAAACCTTCATCCATGGGGCAAGTGACGGATCGAGGAAGGTTGACCTTCACGAGTATTAACCAACCAGGATGGGTTGGGGGCGCGAGAAAAACCAAGGCAAGCCACTGCTATGACAGACGGGGTACTCCCCACAGGCAGCCATCGGTATCATGCAAACGCCCCAGCGGGGGATGAGTTCATACTCACTACTACCCGGCCACCATAAGGGTCACCGGGTCCCCCTCTCTCACAACAACATCACTCCTCAGTGGGTAGCCCCGCTGCCCGAAGGAGGCAACTCACGCGTAGACGCGTACACCTCCATGCTCCACCGGTCGGCAATTTCGCGACGGTCAATCGCCCGAGTTACCTCGGTGCATAGCTCGACGAGGGTGCTGCGGCCAGCCTTCACTTTATCCAGAGCTGTCTGGAGGCGGTCCAGCACACCACCGAAGCAACGCGCGGAACCAACCAGCACAGCACCTGGGGGGATATCCCCCCAGCTAACAGAGAGACCCTCCCGCAGCTCGCGGGCAACGAGGGCGTCAACGCCCTCATACCACAGACGGGGACCCCCGTCAGGCATGAAAGAAGCGGAAGGTGACACTGGCGCAGCCAGAGGGGCCACAGGAGCCGACACGGCTACCACCGGAGCCGGTGGCGCCTGATACGAGGCCCGATAGGACCCCACTGAAGGGGCTCCACTGTAAACCCGGCGGGGCTCCGCCCGACGACGGGACACCTCACGCTCCCCACCCGTAGAGTCCCACTCTCGGGGACGACGGCCAACCCCCACTGGTATCGGGTTACCGAACCACGGGGCGAGGACCTTACGAGGGTCATGGATAACCATGGGAGTACCCAGGTCAGGAACAGCCTCGGTGGACGCCCACCCTGGGTAACTGGGCTCACCCGGCTGAGTACGCCGGATGCGCAACGAGTGACGAGGCAAGGGGGCAGCCCCAGCCTGCGGATCCCGATACGGGGGAAGGGTCAACACCCCAGCCCAGTTCACGGCATCGTGAACAGCCAGGAGGGCCTCGAACTCCCGGGCCAACCCGGTCTTGGCAGCAATCATGTCTACGCCCAGCTGCCTGATATGCCGACGGACACCCGTCGGAAGATGAAACAGTCGCCCCTGCCGACGGACGGACAGCAGGAAGGAGGAAGCCTGCCCGTGGGTAACCCCGAGGGTGAAGGTCCCCTGCAGCGGGTGGACAGGCCGGGAGGCCAACACACTACCGAAGTATCGGAGACAGGAGCCGGTGTCAAACCGGAAAGCCGGGGCGGGCTCCAACCACTCCTGCCACAGAGGCGGGCACACGGGAGTGGACACCGGCGCGCGACCGATACCGGTCTGCAACGCACACGTTATATCGGTGCGGAACGCATCCGCCATGACACCATGGTTGCGTCGCCAGCTCGACGCCGACTTCAGCCCCGCCACGGGCGGGTACGGAGCCGTCAACGTCAGATACGGGGATACCCCCGGGAAGTACTCAAACCCGGGATACCGGCCGGTATCGCCCACCGTCTCCCCAAACGCCACCGGCTCCGCCGCCGCCGCAATCCCCCGAGCACTAGCCGGGTAATCAACCTCCTGCGGCAACGCGGGGGCAACGAAGTCGCAGACCCCGAAGGCGGAGTCGAGGAAGACTTCACCCCGCCCCACCCGGGTGCGCCAGAGCTGCGCATGCCGGTCGTCCGGCTGACTCAGGATCCAATGATGTTCCACTCGGACAGCGTTCGGCTGGTTGACCAGCCGCACCAACTCCCGCTCCCAACTCGGGTCCACCTCGACGCGCCGGGAGGACGCTCCACGGTGACGCGGCTGGTGGAAGTCCACCCGCATCCGCCCAGCGGAGTCCATGGACTCCTGCACAGTCAGGCCTCGAACCCGAGCCACCAAGTCAGACATCGACATGGCGGGGTGACCCGCCGCCAAGGCGACGCCGCCACCCAACAGGGCAACCCGGGCAGGACCAGGAAGAATCGGGGGCGCCGGGGAAAGCCCCACCGGCAGATGGGCCGGGGCCGTAGGCGCACGGGGCCGAGCAGGAAGAAAAAGGGCGGGCGCCCGCCCAGAGTAGCTCCCGGAGTCCACCGCCATCGGGGTAGACACGTCTTGACCACCTGTCGCCCGCGGCACCGCGGGCAGAGCGTCGCCGCCACCCGGGCCCGACGTAGGCACACCGGGGACGGAAGGGGTAGACCCGCTACCCATCTCCGCGGACGCACCACCAACCGGGCGGGCACCCGCGCCATCTTGACCCGCCGTCCCGGCCGCGGTACCGCCACGACCGTCCGACACACCGGCTGCACCGTCTTGGGGTAGGGCCGCGCCGGCACCGGCGACAGGAGCCATCCGGGCCGCCGGAGGAGTAGTGATAGAGGCAGCCGCTACACGCGGTTGACCGCCACCCGACGGAGCCGTCGTGCCGCTGCACACGGACGACAATCCGCCCGGCGCGCCTTCCGGGGCCACACGAACGGTCACCCGGTCGCCTTCGTCCTCCGACGAGCTCGCCAAGAAGCACTCGGCAGCGGTGGCGGAGACGGGAACGTCGTCTTGCATCACCTCCTCCTCCTCCTCAAGCAGGAGGTCGTCCTCGCCCCCGGGTACCTGGGGGTCCGACATGGTGGAGCCGGGGCGAGCGTCGCCGCCACCCGGGCCCGACGTAGGCACACCGGGGACGGAAGGGGTAGACCCGTTACCCACCTCCGCGGACGCACCACCAACCGGGCGGGCACCCGCGCCGTCTTGACCCGCCGTCCCGGCCGCGGTACCGCCACGACCGTCCGACACACCGGCTGCACCGTCTTGGGGTAGGGCCGCGCCGGCACCGGCGACAGGAGCCATCCGGGCCGCCGGAGGAGTAGGGGTAGAGGCATCTACACGCGGTTTACCGCCACCAGACGGAGCCGTCGTGCCGCTGCAAACGGACGGCAACCCGCCCGGCGCGCCTTCCGCAGCCACACGGACGGTTACCCGATCATCGTTGTCCGACGAGCTCGCCAGGAAGCACTCGGCAGCGGTGGCGGAAACGGGAACGTCGTCCTGCATCACCTCCTCCTCCTCAAGCAGGAGGTCGTCCTCGCCCCCGGGCACCTGGGGGTCCGACATGGTGGATCCGGGGTAGCAGGGGCGCCCCGTGCCAAAAAAGCCGCAGCCGGCTCGACCCGGTACAAGGAACGCTCGCGGACGAGCCAGGGAAGCGCGGGCACCCGCGCTTATAACCACACGCTCAGCACGAACGATACGGCAGCGCGGGACGACCCGCGCCAGCCGAGCTACGAGGTCGCTCCACCCAGGCACCTGGGGCGGGGCCACGCCCCCCCACACGGGGTAATCAAGAGGGTTCACCCCCAACCGCCCCCACGCAACAACGCGGGCAGCCCCCGCCCCCACTCACTCGTCCACACGAGAGGGACCCCCCTACCACCAGACGCCTGGTGGCGGATCCGCTTGCACCACCCCTCGGAAAGGGGGGTCGTGAACAAAAACCCGCATTGGGAATTCAACGGTCCGGAAAACGGATCGTGTGTGTACCACACAAAGGGGGGCATCCCCCTCAGACAACCCCGAAAAGGGGTGTCGGTCGCGACAGGGCGCAAAGCAACACCCGACTGGTAAACGGTCACGCGACCCACTTACATTCGGAAACCCGAATGCAACTCGACCCGAGGACGGGCCGAATCTAAGGGGGGGATATGTAGCAATATGGATGACCGTATTGTGACCCTAGTATAGGGGGACTACTTCTAACCCTTAACTTTCAATTTGGGAGTCCGTGTTGGTCACGGTATCTACAAGTTACGTATGACCAGAGGGACTTGCATCTTGGGGTGGAGGGTAGTTAGTAGTGTCCCCGAGGGTTTATAACGAGGGGGCCGGCGGCGAATCCACCGCCGGCCATGGTAGAACAACAAACCCCTCCCATTTGGGCTCCCATCTTGGTCCCGTGGCTAGCGCTCCAAGGACAGCAACCTTGGCCTCCCGGTGACGTTGATGCCGATCCCCGTTGGTGAGTGTTCCCTGAGAGTGGACGTGCAGCGGACACTTATTGTGCTACAAGCAGCCGCATTCCGAGCCGGTAGCAGCCCACCTCCCGCAGCAGCAGCACTGTCCCCGCCCCGGTAGCAGCCGCCCCCCCACCGCTGGCGGCACCTGCCCGCGCGCCCCGGTAGAAGGAGACTCCCCGCCGGTAGCAGCGGCACCCCCAGCAGGTAGCAGCCCCCCCCCCGCCGGCAGAAGCCGCCCGCCCGCCCCAGTAGCAGCCGCCCCGCCAACTGCAGCAGCCGCCCCGCCGCCCCCGAACCCGTCGCAGTCGCACCCCCACCGCCAACAGCAGCCCCCGCACAGGCAGCTGCCGCCTCTCCGCCGCCCCTACGGTCGCTCCCCCGCCGGCGGCCGCCGCCCGCACGCGACAACAGCCGCCTCATGCCCGTTAGCAGCCGCGCTCCCTTGGTAGCAGCCGCACCCCCAGCAGCAGCAGCCCGCCCCATCACCCGTCGCAGCCCCCCCCCCCCCCCCGCCGGCAGCAGCCGCCCACCCGCCCCATATGCAGGCGCCGCCCCATCCAGGCAGCCGCACCCCCAGCCGGTAGCAGCCCGCCCCCACGCAGCAGCAGCCGGCCGACCGCGCCGGTAGCAGCCGCTGCCCCACCCAGGTAGCAGCAGCCACCCCGCCCCCCCACCAGCGAACGCCTCCCCCCCGGCCGGCCGCACACCAGCAGCCCTCCCCCCGCCGGCAGCAGCCGACCCCCCGCCGGTAGCAGCCGCCCCCCCGCCTGTAGCAGCCGGCCCCCCGCCGCGGTCACAGCCGCCCCCCCGCCCCGCCACAGGCGGCAGCCGCCCACACGCCGATAGCAGCGCCCCCCCAGGCAGCAGCTGCACCCCCACCTGCATCAGCCGCCTCCCCACCGGTAGCAGCCGCACCAGCAGCTCCTCTAGGGTGCGTTGGACACATACCCGCCGCCTCCACCTTGCTCCCCCCACCCCTCCCCTGCACCCCCCCTCCTCCAGGGCTCGTCGGACATGCACCGGCGGTGCTCACCGTCGCCAAAGAGACAGCCACTGGGAGAGACCCCAGGAGAGCGCCGGTCGTGCGGCAGCCAAGAGGGTGCGCGAAGGTGGGTGCGCAGGGGAACTGGAGAGATGCCGCCGCGGAGAGCGCGGCTTCCTGCTGGGGAGGGAGGGTGGGTCGGACGGGGTCGAGGGCAGCTGAGATAAGCAGGAGGGGATCCTCCCGATCATTCAGACGATCGCTTCGATGTACTGTGGTAACTGCCACACCAACAATCGTCACAACTCGAGTTACCAACGGCAGGGAACGTGGGCGATATCACTTCAGAAAGCCGACGGAGGGGCGCATCGAGCGCCAGTCGGGAGACGATCGTGGGGCGACGCGGAAGCGATCGTCTATGTCTAGAATGGTATTCAAAAAACTGCCACGCGGCACGCCGGATCGCCTGCCAGAGGGCCTCGAGAATGGGGAATGGTCGTGGTCCTCCCCCACTTCTGAAAAAAAATGGGGCGGGACCAAACCAACCTCCATTCCTGATTCTCAATCGACAAGGAGTTTTCGTCGGTCGGGTAAATAAATCCGAAATGGTTGCAATAGTCTTGGGGTCCCAGTGTTGCTGCAGGCACCCGACCAACCCGTTTATTGCCGAATCGACCACATTTGTGTCATATTGGAGTGGTTTTGGCAACTTCTGGCCGCGTGTACATGTTCGGTGGGGTTTGCTGTTGAAGGGCGTGCTCTAAGGGAGACGGACAGACATGCCCGTCCGACGGCCCGCGCCCATGGGCACCGTTAGGGGGGGGGAAGAGCGCGCCAGCCCGCCACGAAGGCGAGCGGCCCACCCGCCGCTGCCGATGGTGGGTGCAGTCATTCGGGGCGTGTCCCGGACAGGTGGGGAAACGGGCGAGAACGAGTGTGGGCGGGCACGCGTGCCGGGGCGAGGTGACTTTGGGTCGTTCTTCACCCAGCCGATTGCCCGTCGAACACCGAATACCAAACACTTCTGAGCTTCTCATTGGCCACAGAGCGCCAATTGCTGCACGAGGCAACTTCGCTGTTCGAGCACGCGAGAGAGCTACTCGAACACGCCCGAACATGGGCAAACTGATGTTCTCCAGAGAAGTACCAGAAAAGATACCTGTACTCGAAGAGAGTTCTTTCTGGACGTTGACGGGACGCCGTGTCTTTCAAGGGCACATTGACAACGGATTGACATCCGTGAAACCCACTGCGCGCCGCACACCGGCGAGCAGCTGTCTGGACCGCTCGCTTGTCCATGCGAATACGGGCGACGACAGCGCGACCACACGCATGGGACTTGTGATACATTCCACAGATCTCTGATGCAGCCCACCAATCCGGAGGCAATCGGGGCCCGCAGCAGGCATGGTGGGGCCCCTGCCAAAGCGGCCACGCTCGAGGATGACGCTGCTTCTCGGTGTGGTGGTGGGAGGTTGGGGGGTAGGGAAATGGGAGAATAAGTACGCGACGCGACACGGCCGAGTCACTCGTTCACCAACAGCGTCCGTCGTGCCATCGAGGGGGGGGGGGGACCTCACGCCAGACGAGGATTGCAGGCTTTCGCGAAGCACTGGCCGTCATCAGGATCGTGGCGCTTGGCTCACGGGACACCCGAGAAACGGAGCCAATCAGGACACATGTGGCCACACGGGCGCCAGCTGTCACGCAGCCTGGGGGTCCACACATCACGCGGCGTGCCACATTCGAGTGGATTAGATGGCTAGCTTTGACATGGTGCCAACGCAAGAGTGGTATCACTCGTCGGGAGAAAGAACTTGTTTGCATTTTTCAGCGCTCTTCTTGTCAGACTCGTTGTGCATTATCTTTTTCCCAGGTAGTTTGGTGTGAAGAACGGAACACGCAATGGCCCGAACAGTGTTCGGCCCGTGTTCGGTGTTTGGCTGTGTTCGGGGCAGAACACCCTGGGTGAAGAATGACCCTTTGTCTCCCCCCTCCCCCCGACTTTCAGGGCCAGGCTGGCGCGCCGGCGCTCCCGATGGCAGTCGCGATGCTCCTGAGCAAGGCCCCAGCCAGTGCGAGAGGGGGGGAGGGGAAACTCACGCAAGAAACGCGGGATCGGCACCGTCACCACTCACTGCGCACCGCCACGACTCACTGCGGACCGCGACACGCCACGATCGAGATGGCCCGCCGTCGTTGCACGTCCTTGTATCAACAAATGAGCGGCGGTGCAACAGCCAAGTACGGGGCGCGGCTGCGGAGAGCCGCGCATTGCTGGGAGCAGGGTGGGAGTGGCCGGCGCGCCGTCGAGGACTGCGGGCACGTCAAGATTTATGTACTGGAGTGGCTGGTGGGCAACTGATGACAGAGCAGCCGCTGGCCAAGTCAAGGTCAAGCGAAGATCAAGCAACGAGTGAGGACTGCCCACACGCACGCCGCAGGTGCAGCAAGCAACACGTACTGTACGTGAGGCGCACCGTGGAAAGAAGCACGGTGCAGGGCACGTTCGCACGTCAGCCCGAGTACCTCCGTGTAGCCCCCACCCGTTCTCACACGGGTGGCGCCGTCATGTGACCCAGGGCAGCCAACTCCATCCAAAATCGATACGCTTCTGCACCGGCCAAGTGCAGCCTCGACAATACTTTTCCGCCTCATACGAGTATTTGGGATGCCGACGACCCGCCATGAAGGCTAGCATCAAAGCTTCTCAGGCGGTACTACCTTGATGCTACATACCACCGTGGCTGGTAAGTGCCGACTGACAGTCACTTAGGAGCGTGCGTGAAGAATATGCTGTACGAAGAAGAGGACAAAAGAAAACATACACTGTTCATGCCGCTGCAACTTAGGTAGCCGCCGGCGTGTCATCGCCACCGCCCGCAGCAGCCACCACACCCGCTTCCATTACGGCTGCTCCCGGCGTCGCCTTGCCGGGCTTGTGCACCATCGTCTCCTTGTGGATGAGGTTCCGCGTCGTCTCCACGAGCGTCAGCAGCTTGGTCACATTGCCCGCCCAGGTGTTCAGGGTCTCCTCTGGTGCTGGGGGAGACCGGAATGCCACTACGCCCGCGGGACGGTCCATCTTGGCCTTCAACGACTTCTGATCAGACACCATCGCCGATACCTTGGCCTCCGCGTCGCTCACAGTCGTATCGAGGAGGGCAGCCAGCCGCGACAGCGGGATGCGTGTGTAGTAGAGCGCGCAAACCCGTAGGTTGTGCTCCGTCACGCGCTGCGTCAGCGGTTCTTGCCAGTCCAGCTCTGCCCCTGCTGCGTCCTCCTTCAACGCACCCGTTACGGACGAGCGGAGCTCATCTCCAAACCGGGACATCAGCATCGGTTGCCGAATGAGCTCAGAGGTGGTGAACAGCTTGAGCAGCGCCTTGTACTCAGGAAGCTTGGCCAGGGCCTTGTCACCACTCAAGCGATGAAGCAGGTCCGTCTGCATGGGCCCATAAGGGGAGAGCACCACAAAGGCAGCTGCCAGGCGGAGTTCACGCGCCCACGGCTCGGCAGTGTCGGCTGAAACCTTGGTGGTCTCATAGCGCGCAATGTAGGCGCGGCAGATCTCCAGCATGTCCGCGTTGGCCACATGGATACGCACCATGAGCGCATAGTAGCGCAGCTTAATGTCCTCAAGCCCCTCCTTGCTGATCTGTCGCGGCAGAATCTTCTTCGCCATGATGCCTGCGCGCACATTGTCCTTTTTGTCCAAACACAGCCGCACCTGCTCCAGGATGAAGTCGTATTTGTCTCGCCGATCCATCGCGCTGAAAGTCTCCACTTGCAGCTCCTGCATCAGGTCCGCCGCAGTGCTGATGTCCCCGCGAGACTCATAGATGGCTGCCAATGACCGGGTCAGGGATGCACGCTCCACCTCCACGTAGATTTTGCCCGACGTCACATCGCAGAGCGTCTTCAGGAGCTGAACCTGGGTGTCCTCATCAGGTTTCTCCTCCTTCAGCATCCGCATTGCTTCCTGCACGGAGCGAGAGACGGCCGCCTTCAGCTGGGACCGCCGCTTGGACAGCAATACCACCATCTCCCCGAGTGCCACCCATCCCTGACGAGAGTAGGCAAGCCGCACCAGCTCAGTGCAGATAGCGGCCGTCTCTGGCGCTGCCTCTGCCAGTCGGCTCGTCCGCTCAAGTGTCAGCAGGGCATCGATCGCGGCCTGCGGGGAGTCGCTGTCGGCCAAGGCCACCGCTGCCGCAATCTTGGCGGGCAGCTCCGTATCGGTCATGGTAGCAGCAGTCGCCATGGTTGAGAGCGGACAGGACAGCCGTCAGCGCAGCAAAGAACAGTGGGACTCGGCGGCAGTGGCAGCAGCCAGAGGAACGGCAGCCGGCAGAGCGCGTGATGTGACCGCGCAGGGATCGCGACAGCAGGTCAAGGGACAGGAGAGGTGGAGTGTGCCCGTGCGAGCGAAGTCGTCAGCGTACACGGTTCCTCGGAACCATACAGTAATTATTCTATAAGTAGCACCCATACTGTACATAAAAGCTAATCACGAAACAGATATTCTATACCCACGTGTTCGTGACGTGTCCTGGCGAACACATCTGGGGGACGACTGCAGAGCTCGTCGTATATACCTAGAGGAGACAACGACCCTGCCAGGTTTCCTCCAAGGAGCAAGTGACGCTTGGTCTGCAGAAGAAACACTCAGACACAATACGATGCGAGAAAGAGAAGATACAGCACGATGCGAGAAAGAAACGGAACAGCGCATGACGCACGCGACACGACCACCACCGCCACCGAAGACCAATTGACATGGCCACGGGCACTCACGCCCGCCCATAGTACTTGACCACTACCCGCGGCGTTTCCTCCTCCCAGGCATTAGCAAAACCTGTCAAACAGCAAAAAGAAGGGACGGGCCGGGCGTGAGACCGGCAACAAGGGCAGTGAATGACAGAGTGCAGCAAGGCAAAGCACGACAAGGAACAAACAACCGGGTTAACACTGAGGGACAAGTCGTCGGAATGCAGCAGCACCGCTCAGCAGCCGAAGCTGGAACAGCCTACCCATCATAAAGCATTCTGAATCAAGAATCAGCCGTGTGGCACCATGACCGGAGTACCCAACCAAGATGACCAGAGGACTCAACCAAGACGTACCGTTCTCCTTTTCCCAGCTCTCCTGCAGTGCCTTGACCAGCGCGGACTGAGCATCAAAGCGGCAGGTGACCGTCTCCCGGAACGCCACTCGAAACTCAGACGTCGCCCCCGCGGTGGTAACCACTCGCAGGTCCACGCCCAGCCGGTCCAGCGCCATCATCGTCACCGTCTCTGCATCCGTGACACCTAGAAAGACGCGGCACATGGAGCGGAGCTCCTTCTGCTGCCGCTTGTTGGTCGTGGACACCATAGCCGGCGCGTCGAACGCCAACGGGTCGGCCGAGGCGTTGGAATACAGCTCGGGGGGCACCCACGTGGCGGTAACCCCAAAGCCGCCCACAAAATAGACGTCCTCGACGGACATGCGGAAAAAGTTAAAACGGTCGGGATATGTCAACGCCTTGGCCGCATGCGGGTGGCGCTCCGTGTACGCCTCAACCAGCTCCGCCACCTCCTCTTCTTCAGCAGCCTGATCAGCCCCGTCGGCAGACACGGCCAAGGGCGCCAGCCGGCCAACAAGCGTCGCCCTGCAGCCTCCCTGCCCCGACGACTCCTGCGGCTGGGCGTAGAGGGATACGCGGTTTGATTCGGTCAGGTTCTTAGAGTGTGCCGCGTCAACGGCCAGGAGCATCACGGGACGGCCAACACTGTCGAGCACATAGTCCACGTGGGAGCCAAACGGCACCCCCCCGTGCTTGACCGAAGAAGTGCACAGCGTGCCGGTACGGCAGACGTGGACGACCGTACGGGCGCGCTCGCCAACGGTCAGGCGATGCTCTGCTTCGAGGGCAACCGCAACCTCTGCCACAGCGTTGTCTTCGGTGATGGCCGCCGATGACGCGTCCACCCAAAGTGTGGTGGTGCCGGGGAGGTAGGAGGACGGAGCCGCTGGCGCCGACGACTCGGCGTGCTGCATGGTGGGCACTGAGCGCCCTGTGGGGCTAGTAGTTGGCCTGCCAGCAGCAGAGAGTGAGCGTCCGGCCAATGTGGGAAGTCGGAGAGGCCTGCCGCTGCAGGAAGCGGCCTGCGTCCGGCACAGCCCTGCAGACCTTGCCGGGGCAACCGGGGTGAACGCCATGGTTGCGCCGAGGGTGGGCGCGGGGGGGGCGGAGGAAAGAGACAAGAGGTAAACTCGGAGCAACTTCAGCTTTGTCAACCACAGGAGACTAGTCGTTTGCGCCCAAAGGAAGGAGGGCGACAGCGGACGGAGACAACGCAGTACCGAGGATTCGTCGAGGGAGGGGGCTGGTCAGACCGAGGGGGACACTGGGCGGAGGTCACACCAAGCATGCCCAGATCCGACCAGCGCGTCCTCAACCACACTGGCCAAATCGACAGGAAACAGGTGAAACTACATGACTTGATGAAAACAGTCAACAATTACTAAAGTAGTCTGTGTTAATTGGGACTTCATTTCCACGAACAGCTTGCTCCCAGCCCTTCAGTGCTTGCGCCACCGGCAGCCACTGGCGCGCTGCTGGGGGGGGGGGGAGGGGAGGGTGCGAGCGGCACGCACGCCTTGACGTGTGGTGGTCTCTTGCCCGGCGACCCGAGCTTACGGCGCGGTCGCACGAACTTGTCCACCTGCCCGCCCTCATCCTGCCTCGTCGATTAGGGGTCGCATCGGCACGTGTGCTTTGTACCATGGTGGCCACCTCCCCCACCTCTGGGGCGGTTGCGCCATGGACGGTCATCTCACAGGGCAGCAGCCTCACCTACGAGCAGGCGACAGGGCTGGACAAGCTGGAATTCGCGCAACGATCCCAGGGGTCGGCATTGTCACGGCTGATGGACGATGAGGGCCATGTTAAGCGGGCCACGGTACGTCATGGAGGTTTGAGTGGGTCTGCTTCTGCCAGGAGCCGTTCGGTCTGTTTCGTTTCTGCTTGAATCCCCCCTCCCCCTCCCGTCTTGTTTTTGTGTGTGCATCGCTGCGCTACACGTTATGTGCTCCACAGTGCTGCTTGTAGCTGACGCTTGGTCCTTTGTTTCCTTCTCTTTTGTCGCTGTGAACGTTGTGATCTTCGGCCTGCGTCACTGCGTACTCGTGTCCTTTTCCCCGTGCACACCTCTGCTTCCACCACCCAGGCTGCCCTGCTTGTAGCGCTGAACAGCATGAGCTCCCCCACAGCCATTTCTCGCTCTGCCTTTCTCCTCCATGACGTCGTTGGCTGGTCTCCCGTCGCGGCCGCCGCTGCTGTGAACACGATTCTCACCTCCCAGCTGGACGACGCCCCCCTCTTTGCGCCGCTCCTCCGCCACATAGACGCAAGTGGCAGCCAGGACAGTGCGCCGTCCGTGACGGCCGCCGCGTGCGCGCTGGCCACGGGGGCCCTCATGGGGACCCGCGCGCTGGTCAAGGCCATCCCCAAGTCGTCGGTTTTTGCGCCCGTGTTGGCTGCCCAGGAGGCCGCTTTTTGCCGCTACATTGCCACCTCCCTTGCCACCCACACTGCCGTACATGCCGGCCTGGGGGCAGATGATGAGGTGGAGGACGGAAAGGCGGGTGGTAATGGCGCGGGCGACGATGAGGAGGAGCAGCTGACGCCCGAACAGGAGCATGCTGCGGAAACTGCGCATGACGCGGCTGCACGAGCGAGGGAGGAGGCCATCCACCGGACGCTCGGCGCACTGGCCGCTTACATGATGGTCGACGAGCACCGTACCACCTACATCCAGACGATCGGGGACCTGGAGCCCATTGCTCGGCTGGTGCGCCCCGCTGACGCTCTGGGCGGCAGTGGCGGCGGCGGTGGCGCGGGTAGCAGCGGTGGCAGCGCCGGCCTGGCCAATCGCAGCAGCGTGCAAGTTGTGTACGAGGCGTTGCTGTGCCTGTGGCTGATCTCCTTTGCTGCCGCCAACGACAATGTGAGTGGCGCCATGGACGCAGCGGCAGTGCCCCGCCGATTGGCCGCCCTCCTCCGCGACGCGGCGGCGGAAAAGACGGTGCGGGTAGCGTTGGCGACGCTGCGGAATCTGGTCTCCCGTGCGGGCGGCGGGCGAGGCGAGCAGCTGCGGCGAGAGATGGTGGGTGCTGGCCTGGTGGCCATCCTCGGTCGCCTCTCTGCCCGTGGCTGGGCTGATGAGGAGCTCCGCAGTGACTTGTCGTCGCTGTCGGACGCGCTTGCGGATGAGCTGGCCTCGATGAGCACCCTTGACGTGTACCGCTCCGAGGTGCTGTCGGGCGCCCTCGGTTGGACGCCCGTCCACACGGACGCGGCGTTTTGGCGGACCAACGCTGAAGCGTTGGAGCGGGACAACCGCCACGTCCTCCGCGCGCTGGTGCGGCTGCTCTACGACCAGGCCTCTGAGCCGGTGGTGCAAGCGGTGGCGTGCCACGACCTGGCCATGTTTATCAAGGCCCACCCGCGGGGGCGCGCCATCGCCAACAGCCTCGACGTCAAGGGGCGGCTGATGCAGCTGATGGAGTCGCCCGACGCGGCGGTTCGGCGCCACGCCCTCAACGCGGTACAGGTGTTGATGATTATGCACTATGACCTGCTCCAGCGGGCGTCGTCTTGACCTGACCAGCGGCCGACGCTGTGGCCGACGCGGTAGCCGACGCGGCGGCCCCCCCCTCCCTGCAGCCCCCGGTAGGGCGGCGGGGTCCCCATGAGCGAATGGGTGGTGTGGCTGTGCGCATTGGTCGCGGCCCACGGCCCTCTGCCGGTGGTGCCGTGCCCCAACGGCCCAGGGACACACTTGATAATAGGGGCCACCGTTGGCCCACCACACCGAGCCAGAAGTGTATTTTTTTTTCTCCCTTTTTCCCCCCCCCGCGCGAGGGGCACTGCCCCTGCCCCGCCCACTCGCGCGCGGGCGTAGCCCTGCGCCACCTCACGCCACAGGGGTGGCCAGGCGACCCGTTTTATTGTCCCCCCCCCCCCCAAACCCCGCTGCGCTGCCGCCGCCCCCGCGCCCGCACGAAGCGACGCGGCCTGGTGGCGTTGTGCTCTCCCACACGTCTACCCCCCCCCCCCCCCCCCCCCCCCCCGCCGCCCCCCCCCCCGCACCAGCCCCCCCATCCAGACCGTGGCGGTCTTGCACGCGGCGCCCAGGTAGTTCCACTCGAGTTCGCACGCCACTCCCCCTCCGCCCCCCCCCAGCGGGGGCGTCGGCAACGGCGCAGGCGGCGACGGCCGCCGCAGCGCTGCCGGCAGCGCCGCTGCCACTGGCGGCGGCGGCGGCGGCGGCGGCGGGGGCCCCAGGCCGAGCGCCGCCGGCACCGCCGCCGGGTCCACATTCCGGGGCAGCAGGATGGCCACGTTGGGGGACACCCCCCGGGCGGCCGCGACGCAGTCGCCCGCCGCGTACGGCCGCATGGACGTGAGGTCAAAGGGCGCGCCGCCCGTCTTGTTGTACGCGGGGCCCCCCCAGGGGGGGGACAGGAAGATGGCCGCCACGGGCGACGTCCCCGCCGGTGGGGGGACGTCGGCGGCGGCGGCGGCGGCGGCGGCGGCGGCGGCGGCGGGGGTGGGGGCGCCGGGAGGGGCGCTGCCGGCGGGGACGCTGCCGGCGGCGGGCGCTGGGGGGGTGCGCCGGGGGGGGGAGCCCCGCCGCTGCCGCTTGCCGTCGGGCTGGCCCGCCACACACAGAGCGGGGGGGGAGCGGGGGGCGGGAGGGGGGGTGCCCGCCGCCGCCGCCGCCGCCGCGGCGGTGGCGGTGGCGCGTGGCAAAGGTGGCCGCGGCGGGGACGGGGGTGCCGCCGTCGGCGGCAGCGGCAGCGACGACCGCGACGGCAGCGGTAGCGGGCACGACGGCAGCACGCCGACCGCAGCAGCGGCAGAGGCGGCAGCGGCAGCGGCAGCAGCAGTGGCGGCCGTGGCGGCGGCGGCGGCGGCGGTGGCGGCGGGCGACACGGGGCTGCTGCTGCCGGCGGGCACGCCAGCGGCGGCGCCGGCGGCGCCGGCGGCTGTCGCTGCCGGCGCCCCCCCCCCCGCCCCCCCCCCCACCCCCGCGGGGCCACCCGCAGCGCCGGCAGGAGCGCAAACGCGTCGGCAATGACCACATCCACCGCCGCGCCCACCCCGTACAGCGCCGCGTTGGCCGCCGCCGCCGCCGCCCGCGACGGCGCCAGCTCCACCGCCACCACCGCCGGCGCGCCGGCGCGCGCAAACGCAATCGCATTGCCCCCAACGCCCGCGAATACGTCGAGCACCACCCCAGGGGGGGGCGGGGGCGCCCCCCGCCGGCCGTGCCGCCCGCCCCGCCGTCGACGGCGGCGGCGCGGCGGCGGCGGCGTCGCCGGCGTCGCCGCCGCCGCCGCCGCCGCTGCCGACGCCGTCCCTGTCATCCCCGGCGGCGTCACTGGTGGCACCCCCGCCCCACCGCCGCCGCTGCCGTCGGCCACCCCCCCCCCGCCCCCGCCGGCGGCGGCGGCGTCGACGGCGGCGGCGGCAGCAGCAGCGGCGGCAGCAGTGGCGGCAGCAGTGGCGGCGGCGGCGGCGGCGGCGGCACCCCCCCCCCCACCGGCGGCGTGACGACGGCGAGCGCGGCGAGCAGCCGCCGCGCAATGTGGAGCGCAATCTTTTCGGGCGTCACCGAGTACCACGCCTCCGCGTCGGGGAGGTGGACGCCCTCGTCGTAGCGGTGGAAGAGGCGGTACCGCTGGGCGTGGTACTTGGCCACGCCGGCTGGCACGGGGGGGGGGGGGGGGGGCTGGGCATCCTGTTGAGGAGGGGGGGGGATGGGGGGGTGGTGGGGGGAGGAGGGGGAGGAGGGTTCGTGGGTGCGTGGGAGAGGACAGATGGGGTTTGGGATGTGGAGGAAGGGGGGGGGGGTGGGGGGGCGGGGGCACGTCGCGCGCACTGACCACACGGTCTGGCGCGGACGGGTCGGTCGATGTGGGGAGAGGGGGAGGCGCACCGCGATGATGAGCGTCGTTGACCAACCAGCGTGGCTGGCGCTCCCCCAATCCCCAAGCGCTGTCTGCCCAGACGCAGCCCTACGCCGCGTCGGCTGTGTGTGTCACGCGGTGCTGGGCCGCCGCGCATACACACGCGGCGGGGGGCGCCCGTTTCTTTCCGCCCGCTGTCATGGGAGCAACGTCCGTCCGTCTCGGTCCCGCTGGTCCCCCCGCCGCCGGCCGTGGCGCCCACGCCCCCCCCCCCGCACCCGACTTGCCCATCGAGGGAGAGGGGAGCCTCCCTCCCTCCTCCCCCTCTCTTTTTTTCCTTTTTTTTTTTTTTCTTTTTTTTTTCTTCTTTTTTTTGCCGCGCTCGCGACGGCCGCTCCCTCCCCGGCCCCGCTCCCCCCCGCCTCTAGGTAGCCGCGCGGGCCGGCGCAACGCGCCGGCAGGGGGGGGGGGCGGCGGCGGCGGTGGCAGCGGCGCTGCCCTGCCACACCCCCCCCGAAAAAACGGCAGACAGACAGACGCTGCCGCGTCGCCACTCTGCTGTGTATCGCGCCACGGCTGGGGGGGGGGGGGGGGGGGGGCGGCGGGACGGAGGGGGCGCCACCGGCGGCGGCGGCGCGTGGTCAGCCCGCCACGGCGGCGGCGGCGAGGGATGCCGCCAGCGGGCGGCCCGCCCCGCCCCGCCCGTCTCCGCGCCCGCCGTTGCGGCGGCCGCGGGCGGGCGGGCGGGGCGGGCGTGCCCGGCGGGGGCGGGGGGTGCGGGCGGGTCGGGTGCCATACGCCGCCTCCCTGCCCCACCCACCCTCTCCCCCCACGGGGGGGCGCCGCCTGCCGCCATTGACGGGCGGGCGGCGGCGCGGGGGGGGGATGGCGGCGCGTGGCATCCCCCTCCCCCCTCTTCCCCTCCTCGCCCCCCCTGTGCCGCCGCGGCGCGGGGGGACGCGGCCCGCCGGGGCAACCCTCCCCTCTCTCCGCCAACTACTTCCCCCCCCCCCCGCTCACCCCCCCAGCGCCCCGTCACGCTATCGGCGCCACCGCCGGCGTGGCGCCAGCCTTTGCCTGCCGGCACCGCAGGACCCCCCCTCCCCTGGTCGGCGCGTCAGCCGCCCGCGGGCGCCCGCCGCAGCGCCGCCAGCGCCGCCGCCACCGCGGCCACGGCGGCGGCCACGTCGGCAGCGGCGCCGCCACCGCCGCCACCGCCGCAGCCACCGCCGCCACCGCCGCCGCCACCGCCGCCGCCGCCGCGGGCGGCGGCAGCCAGCCGGCCAACCGCCGCGTCGGCCGCAGCAACCGCCGCCGCCGCCGACGCTGCCGACGCCGCCGCCGCGGGCGGGGTGCGACGACTGGTGGCGGCAGCGCCGGCGGGGGGGGGGGAGGGGACGCCGCCGCCGCCCGCCGCCGCCGCCGCCGCTGCCGTGCGGGCGGCGGCGGCCATCCGCCGGGCAACGGCCGCCCGCACCGCCGCCGCTGGTGCGGCGGCGCCCGCCACGGCCAGCCCCGCCGGCTGGCGGGTCAGCGTCACGACGGTGGCGGCGGCGGGCGGCCGGCGCACCGCCACCGCCACCCGCCCGCCGGGGACGGCCAGGGCGGCCACAGCGGCGGCCGCGGCGGCGGCGGCGGGGGGGGGGGTGTCCGCCGCCGCTGCGACGACCGCCGCGACCGCCGCGGCGGCGGCGGCAGCGTCGGCGGGGAGGGGCAACCAGGCGGCGCTGGGCGGGGGGGTGGGGGCGGGGGGGGTGGGGCGCCCGGCGGTCAGCGCCCGCGCCAGCGCCGCCCGCGGCGCCGCCGCACCGACCACCACCGGTGGACGGGTGGCACCGCCGCCGCCACCGCCGCCGCCGCCGCCGCTGCTGCCGCCGCCGCCGCTGGCATTGCCGGCGGGAGTGATCACCGCCCAGTCGAGGACGTCGACGGTGGGCGGGCACGCCCAGAGGGGCACATCCAGCACCCCGCCGTCGCCACCCTCCACCCCCGCCTTCCCCCCCCGTCCCCCGCTCGCCAGTGCCGGGCCGCCGCCGCCGCCGCCGCCGCCACTGCGGGGCGCTGCAGGGGGGGGCGGGGGCGGGGGCACGTAGCGCAGCGACGCGGTGACCGTCAGCGGCGCCAGCGACGTTAGCGGCAGCCGCAGGGTGACCGCCGCCGCGGGGGCGGCGCCGCCCCCGCCACCGGCGGCCGCCGCCACGGCCGCCGCCGCCGTGGCCACCCGCTCCCCACAGGCGGCGGCAGCGGCGGGCGGCGGCGCGCCCATGGCCGCCGACGGCCGCCCCGGCGTGACGGCGACGACCAGCAGCCAGCCCGGCCCCCACGGCAACCCCCCCCTCCCGCGCAGGGTGGCCGTTACCGCCAATACCGTCGTCGTCGTCGTCGTCGCCGCCGCCGCCCTATTGCCGCCGCCACCGCCGCCACCACCACCACCACCACCCCCACCCCCAACACCTCCACCCCACCCCCCCTCCCCCGCCACCGCCGCCGCGGGCGCCACCCGCACGTCTGCCCACAACCCCGCGGGCGGCGCCCCCCCGGCGGCGGCGGCTGCCGCCACCACCGCCGCGGCGGTGGTGGCGGCGGCGAGGCGGGCGCCCGCCCGCGACGCGGCGGCGGTCGCGGCGGCGTGCCACCGGGTCGCCGCCCGCAGCGCGGCGACGGTGGTGGCCAATTCCGCGTCCGCGGTGGGCGGGCGGTGCAGACGGGGGGGGGAGGGGAGGGTACTGGCGGCAGCAGCGGCAGCGGCGGCGGAGGCGGCGCCGCCGCCGACCGGCCACCCGCACGCGGCGGCGGCGGCCGCGGCGGCGGCGCCGGTCAAGCGGGTGACGGCGACGGCGACGCCGCCGAGACGCCCCCCCGCGGCACCGCCCCTCGACCAGTCCACCCGCGCGGCCGCGGGGGCGGGGCGGTCCCCCCTCGGCTCCGCGCTGCGGCCCCTTACCACAAAAAAAACGCCACCGTCGCCGCAGACGTCCCCGTCCCCGTCGGCGGCGGCAGCGGCGGCGGCGGCGGCTACCAGCCGCGTCCCACCCGTCGGCGTGGGGCCACCGCCACCGGCGGCGGCGGCGGCGGCGGGCAGGCGTGCCGCCGCGGGGAGCCACCAGGGGGTGACCACCACCCCCGCCGCCCTCACCGCGGGGGGCGCACCCACGGCGGCGGCGGCGGCGGCGGCGGCGGCGGCGGCGGCGGCAGCGGCGGCGGCGGCGGCGGGGGTGGTGGCGGACCCCGCGGGGGCGGCGGTGAGCAGCACCCCCCGGCCGGCGGCCCCCACCGCCAGCACCGCGGTGGGGGAGGCGGCGAGCGCCACCACCGGCGCGCCGACGGCCGCCACCACCCGCGGGCGGCGCCACAGCCCGCCCGCCCCGGCAGCCGCGCCACCGCCGCCGCCGTCGCCGCCGTCGCCGTCGCCGCCGCCGTCGCCGTCGCCGTCGCCGCCGCCGCCGCCGTCGCCGTCGCCGCCGCTGCCGCTGCCGCCACCGCTGCTGTCGTCGCTGCTGCCGCTGCTGCCGTCGCTGCTGGCCCCCCCACCGCCGGCGGGGGCAGCCACGGTCAGGACACCCGCCCACGTGCCCGCCACCCGCACCCGCAACGATGCCCGCCAACGGCCGCCGCCACCCGCGGCGGCAGCGGCGGCGGCCGCCAGCGCAGGTGCCACCGCCCCCGCACCGCCCGCCGCCCCCGCCGCCGTCGACGACAGTGTCGTCGGTGCTGCTTCCCCCGCCGCCACCGCCGCCGCCGCCCCCGCCACCGCCGCCGCGGGCCGTGGCACGTCCAGCGTCAGGGCCGCCGTCTCTGCCGCGCCGTCGGTACCACCGGCGGCGGCATCGTCGGCGGCATGGCCGTGCACAGCGGCGGTGGCGGTGGTGGCGGACGCTGCGTCGTCGACACGGTCGTCGACGGCGGCGGGCGCGGCGGCGCGGGGGGCAATGGCGGCGGGCGTGGCGGCAGCGCCGCTGCCGGTGGGGGGGGTGGACCAGTGCATGGCGGCCACACACACGGGGTTAAGGGGGCGGGGGGGGGGGGGAGAAAGGGAGGGGGGAGAAAAAGAAGAGGAAAGGTGGGGGGAGGGCGACGGCCGCCGGCGCAGCGGCAACGGCGCGTGCCGCCGCGCCGCAGCGATGGGAGAAGAGGGGACGGGGGACTGGACCGGGATCAACGCCACGCCCGTCCCCCCTGTCGATCCTCCTACTGATTGCTACCTCTCTCTTCCTCACGCTCCTTTTCCTTGACCGCTGCCGACCGGTGGTCACCCGTTGCACGCCCGCGCCCTGTCCGCCGCCGCTGGCTTGACCCGCGCCCCCACCCGGCTGCCGCCCCGACGCGGCCACCCCCGACGGTGGAGCACGCGCCGGGACCACCCCGCCCCCAGCCGCCGGCCCCAGACGTCATGTCCCCTTTTTCGGCCGCCACCCGCTGTCGACAGCCGGCCGCGCCGGCGGGCGCCGTCCCCGCGCGTCGGTGAGCGACCCCGCCGACCCCTCCCGCCTGCCGTGCTACGCTCTTTGCCTGGGACCGCCGGTGGGTGGCCCAGTGTCTTCCGTGCGTCTGGTGCTCTCGCGCATGAGCCTCGCGCAGGAGCCAGCCGCCCGTCGCTCTTTGTCATGCGTGGATGACTTTCTGGGGGGGCAAGACCAAGGACATGGGGGGCACGCAGGGACGTCCCCGCCAACGCCGCCGACGACTGGTGAGGCTGCTATGGTTTTCTTTCACTTGAACAGGCCTGTTGCGCTCTCGTCTATGTATTTATGTTCACGCCCGCCCCCGGGCTCAACCACTCGCCCCCTGGGGCGAGGCACGTCGGCGCTGTGCCCAAGCTCGTTGCCTCTGCCGCCCCCCCCCCCCCCCCCCCCCCCCCTCCTCCTCTATCCGTCCCCATCCCCTTCCCTCCTACGCCCATTGCCACCCCACAAGTCTCCACACCGCCTCCTCACCAACGGCCAGGCGGTCCATCCTCCCCCGCGCCGCGGCAGGGTCCCTTACGCCGGGGGCGCGCCCGGCTTGGTGACCGGCACGTACGTGACGAGGGGCTCGAGCGTCGGCGCCGCCGGGTCGGCAACCGCCGCCACATACACGCCGCCGCCAGCCGGCGGCGCCACCGCCCCCGTGGGCGTCACGCCCAAGTCGGCGGCGGCCGCCTCGAGCGACTGCGCCCGCCCCAGCGCGTGCTCATACTCGCTGAGCGCGGCGGGCACCGCGGGCGCCGTCGCCGCCACCGCTGGCGGTGGCGTCGCCGCCGCCACCGCCGAGTCGGCCGCGTCCGCAGCGGCGGCGGTCGTGCCCGCCGCCGCACGCTGCGTCGCGGCGGCAGCGGCCGCCCCCTGCTCCGCCGCCACATCCTTGGCCGCCACCACGCCGGAAACGGCCTGGTCCTTTACAGCCGCGGCCGTGCCGGCGGCGGCGCCCGCCCCACGGGCGACCGCAGAAGATGCGTCGCCAGCCATCTGTTGTGTGGCAGCGGCGGCAGCCGCCCCTTTCTCCGCCGCCACGTCCTTGGCCGCCACCGCGCCGGCCACGGCCTCGTCCTTGACCGCCGCCGCCGTGCCGGCGGCGGCGCCCACGCCCTGGATGGTCGCATCCTTGGCCCGCACCGCGGCGTCGGCCGTCATGTCCTTGGCCGCCACCGCCCCGGCAACGGCCTGGTCCTTGACCGCCGCGGCGGTACCAACGGCGGCACCGACGCCCTGGATGGTCGCGTCCTTGGCGCGGACGGCCGCATCGGCCGTCATGTCCTTGGCCGCCACCGCCCCCGCTACGGCCTGGTCCTTGACCGCCGCGGCGGTGCCAACGGCAGCGCCCACGCCCTGAATGGTCGCTTCCTTGGCGCGGACGGCCGCATCCGACGCGGCGGCTGCGGCATTGCTCGCCGCCACCGCCGCCTGGTCCTTGGCCGCCGCGGCGGTACCCACAGCCGCACCGACACCCTCAATCGTCGCGTCCTTGGCGCGGACCGCCACATCCGAAGCGGCGGCCGCGGCGTTGCTCGCCGCCACCGCTGCCTGGTCTTTGGCCGCCGCGGCGGTGCCGACGGCAGCGCCCACACCCTGGATCGTCGCATCCTTTGCCCGCACGGCCGCATCCGACGCGGCGACAGCAGCGTCGCTCGCCATCACCGCCGCCTGGTCCTTGGCCGCCGCGGCCGTGCCAATAGCGGCGCCCGCCCCGGCAATGGTTGCGTCCTTGGCGCGGACCGCCGCGTCCGACGCGGCGGCCGCAGCATTGCTCGCCGCCACCGCTGCCTGGTCCTTGGCCGCCGCGGCGGTGCCCAGCGCGGCGCCCGTGCCCTGAATGGTCGCGTCCCTGGCGCGGACGGCCGCATCCGACGCGGCGGCGGCTGTGTTGCTCGCCGCCACCGCCGCCTGGTCCTTGGCCGCCGCGGCGGTGCCAATGGCGGTGCCCGCCCCCTGGATCGCCGCGTCCTTGGCCACCGCCGCCGCGTCCGTCGCCGCCACCGCCGCCTGGTCCTTGGCCGCCGCGGCGGTGCCAATGGCGGTGCCCGTCCCCCGGATGGCCGCGTCCTTGGCCACCACCGCCGCGTCGGTCGCCGCCACCGCCGCCTGGTCCTTGAGCACCGCCGCGTTGCCCGCGGCGGCGCCCACCCCCCGCGCGGCGGCGGTGGTCGCGTCATCCGCCGCCAACACCGCCTGGTCCTTGAGCACCGCCGCGTTGCCCGCGGCGGCACCCACCCCCCGCGCGCCCGCGTCAGCGGCGCGCGCCGCCCCATCCGCAGCCACATCCTTGGCCACTGCCGCGTTGCCAGCCACCGTCCCCGCAACGGCGCCGGCGCCCACCGACGCGCGCGTCGCGGCGCCGCTCATCGCCGCCACTGTCCGGTCCTTGGCCGCCACCGCCGCGCCCGCCACGTTGCCCGCCGCACGGGCGGCCGCGTCCGTCGCCGCCGCCGCGCGCTCCGACAGCGCCGCCGCCGCCGCCGACGCCTGGTCCTTGACCGCCACCGCCGCGTTGACCGCCGCGTCCTTGGCCGCCACAGCCACCCCCGCAACGGTGCCCGCCGCGCGGGCACCCCCGGTGACAGCCGCGTCGGCACCCGCCGCGGCGCCCGCTGCGGCCTGGTCCTTGGCCGCCACCGCCGCACCCGCAACGGTGCCCGCCGCGCGCGCACCCCCGGTGACCGCCGCGTCGGCGCCCGCCGCAGCGCTCGCCGCGGCCTGCTCCTTGGCCGCCACCGCCGCACCCGCAACAGCGCCCGCCGCGCGGGCACCCCCGTCCATGGCCGCGTCGGCGCCCGCGGCGGCGCCCGCCGCGGCCTGGTCCCTCGCGGCGGCCGCGGCGCCGGCGACAGAGCCCGCCGCACGGGCGGTCGCGTCGGCGCCCGCGGCCGCCACGTCCGCGGCAGAGGGGGGGGGGGTGGGGGGGGCGCCCACTGGGACCCCCACCGGGTGGACAACAGTGTTGGCGCCCAGCGACGCGGCGGGGATGGCCGTTGCCGACGTGGCGGTGGGGGCGCCCAGGTGCACGACGGGCACTTCGGTCGTTGCGGCGGGCGTCACCGCCACCACCTTTTTGCCAGTCCCGGCCATGGGAACGCCCGCCATGCACGGGGAGGAAAAGTGGAGAGGGGGGCTGAGGAGGAGGAGGCGGCGAGAGGCGGCCGTCAACCACACGGCAGCGTCGGCGAAAGAGAGGAACGCGCCGAGGGGAGGGGGTGGGGGATCAGATCGCGGGCGACAACGGACACGAGAATATGGTCGTAGAGGGGAAACGCTAGGCGCAGATGGTGAGCGGTCGTGACGGGGGTCATGGGACGAGATGCTGCCGCAGGTGACGGCGAGGGCGGTACAATCCCCTCAAGTAGCAGCGCGCCGCTGCTGGCGAGACACAGCCACTGGCGGCAATGGCCGAACACGCCGCGTGCAAACGAGCGCACGGCCGCCGGTCGATTGCAAAAGCCGCCGTCGGCGAACCGCCCGTGTTCCGCAACGGGCCGATGCGTTGTGTCCGGCCATACCCACCCCCAACAGTCAGACACCCAGGCACGCGAGGTGCGTGGCTGCGTGGCTCCTTCCGTCAACCGCCCGCCCGCCATCCGTGCCAGTGTATCTGGAAGGGTGTGGGAGGGGGGAGAGGAGGGAAGGGGGCGGGGTTGGCACACCGGTCTTCAGGGAGCGGCCAAGGTCGACGCCCCTTGCATGTGTGCAAACTTCGGAGAGGGAACGCCCCAGTGCCCGCGGGAGCTAAGGGGACTGGAGTACAGGTAGATCGCGACACCTGACGGAGAGGCTTCCCCGTCCACCTTCGTTTGCATACGCAAGGCCTGTTCACCTCGTCCTCGTCGCGATGCAAAAGAGGGGCAAGTACGGATCATTGGTCTCTATACAATTCTTACTTATTAAAGACAATACATAATGTAGAACACCTCGTCGAACAGAATCTGTTCATCTGATGCACTATCAGTCCTAGGAATGCTACTGAAGTGAGCAGTGACAAGTCTCCTGGCGAAGTACCCCGACCCCAACTGCTAAAGTAAGACCAAAGAAAACTAACAGAAAAAGCTGCACGGTTTAGGGAGGCGCGCGCGCGCCCCACCACCGCTGCACCCTCGACCCCTGCCCGCTCCGGGGCATTGCGAGGAAGGGGACGACTGGGTATGGCGGCGTCGCCGCCGCGGCGTACGGCCACCCTGTGAACACCCTGCAGCGCTTCTGCCGCGGTTCCTGCCGCCCGTCATGTCTGCCGGCGCGGGCGGCGGTGTTGGCAACGATGGACGCGGCGGCGGCGGCGGTGGCGGGGTTGGCGGCGGCGGCGGCGGCGGTGGCGGGGTTGGCGGCGGCGGCGGCGCCGCGGCCGTGTCGGCCACGACCGCTGCGACACTGCCCGCCGTCCCCCCCCCCCTCCCCCAGCCTTTCAACCCATCTCTCGACCGCCTCATCAACGAAGAGTATAAGATATGGAAGAAGAACACGCCCTTCCTGTACCGCGTCGTCCTCTCGAAGGCCCTCGAGTGGCCGTCGCTGACCATCCAGTGGCTGCCGACGCCCCCCCGACGGGCAACGTCCACTCCCTCCTACACCGTCGCTTCCCTGCTGCTGGGCACCCACACGTCGGGGGACGTCCAAAACTACTTGATGGTCGCCAACGCGCGGCTGCCCACCGCCTCCACCCCCGTCGACGGCACCGCGTTTGCGTTTGCGCCGGCGGGGGTGGGGTCGGGCGAGCTCGGCGCGTACGGCGCGGGGGAGAATGGGCGGGTGGATGTGGTGAAAAAGGTGTGCCACGACGGGGAGGTCAACCGCGCACGCGCCATGCCACAGGGCACGGGGGGGGTGGTGGCGACCAAGACCATCACCGCCGAGGTGCTGGTGTGGGACCTGGACCGCCACCCGGCGGTGCCGCCGGCAGGAGACCGCACGGCGCGGCCGCAGGTGCGCCTGGCGGGCCACACCCAGGAGGGGTACGGCGTCGCGTGGTCGCCCGTCGCGCGGGGGCTCCTCGCCTCGGGCGCCGACGACGCGCTGGTGTGTGTGTGGGACGTGGCCGCCGCGGCGTCGGGGGGGGGGGCGCCAGTGGCGGGCGCCGCCGCCGCCGCCGCCGGTATAGAGCGGGGACGTGGCGGCCAGCCGCCGCTGTCGACCTACCGCGGCCACACGGGGGTGGTGGAGGACGTGGCTTTTCACCCGCTGCACCCCCACACCGTCGCGTCGGTGGGGGACGACCGGTCGCTGCGGGTGTGGGACACGCGGTCGCCAGCCGCACCGGCGCCGCTGCCGGGGGCGGCCACCACCGGGCGCGCCCGGGGGGGCGGGGGGGGGGGCGGCGCGGGGGGCGGGCGCCCGTCTGGTGCTGGCAGCAGCCGTGGCGGTGGCGGCAGCGGCGGCAGCGTCGGGAGTGCGGGCTCTCCCCGCTCCACTGCCTCTGCGTCGGCGCCGCTCTCGCCGGCAGGCTCTGCTGGCAGCGCCCGCAACGGCGGGCGGGGCGGCGGCCGCGCCCGGCCCGCCGCGTCGGTGCCGCTGACCATCCCTGACGCGCACAAGGCCGAGGTCAATTGCGTGGCGTGGGCGGCGGAAGGGGGCGCCGGCGGCGACCTGGTCGCCACCGGCTCGGCCGACGCGACGGTGGCAGTCTGGGACCTTAGGGCGCCGCGGGCCTGTGTGCACTCCTTTTTGGGCCACGCAGGGGAGGTGCTGGCGGTGGGCTGGCATGCCGACGCGCCCGGCATCCTCGGCTCCGCGTCGGCCGACCGGCGGGTGCACGTGTGGGACTGTGCGCGGGTGGGGGAGGAGCAGGAGCCCGACGACGCAGAGGACGGGCCGCCCGAGCTCCTCTTTGTCCACGGCGGCCACACGGCCAAGGTGAGTGACTTTGCGTGGGGGGTGGGCGGGCCCGACGGGGACGCGTGGCTCGCCGCCAGCGTGGCAGAGGACAACATCTTGCAGGTGTGGCACCTGGCCGACCACATTTACTCGGGAGGGGTTGTGGGGGGGCGCGAGCGCAATGGCATTGTCGAGGACGATATGCTTGAGTGAGAGTGGGGGCGGGGGGGAAGTGTCACGTGGGGGATGAGCAGCAGGTGGCACCGAAAGAGGGCAAGGGTGGGAGCAGACCCGAGGCGAGACGGATGACGAGGTGAGATGGAGGCGGTGGCACACTGCATCGGAGGTGCGGGGGGAGGCGTGCTGGTGGTGGTCACGCCGACACCCCCGCCACTCGCAGCACATCCTTCCAGTTGAAGTTGGCCTGGCGACGTGCCCACGACCAACGAGCACAAGCAACAAAGTCAAGGAGGAAGGAGAAAATGACACGGCCGCGCACGTGACGGCAGGCCAACATCGGCCTCCCCCCGTTTGAGGGTGGGGTAAAGGCAGACGGGGTTACCAAGATACCACCAGGGGGAGCGAAGCGCATCCATATCGTCTCCGTGAGGTCTGTCAGTGGATAGTCTTCCAATGGGGTCCGCCACCGCCGACCCCAATGACGACGGGGCGCATTCCCGTCCACGGGGGCGCGGCGCAGCACGCCCGGTATCGCGCGCGTTTGTAAACACCACAAACACCACCACCACCCCCCCCGACGGCAAACGTACCGGCTTCTCATTAAACGACACGACAACGTCAAAGTTGCGCTGGTCTGACAGGTAGAACCGCTTGACCGTCTCCCAAAATCTGATCGTCGCGCAGCCCCCAGCCGCCGCCCGCCGCCGTGCCGCCGCCGACGCCAGCGCGCAGGAGCAGTGGGGGACAGAACCACAAGAACCACAAATGACGAGGGAGAAACAAGGAGACAATGAAAGACCAACACCAACGGGAGGCCCCAATGACGCGCAGGCCACCCAACAGCGGCCATGCCGCTCCGAAGTCACCGCCGTGCCAACCCGCCCGTCAGTGCCACGCGCACGCACGTCCTCCCCTCCCCCCGCCCCACCCACAACTCGACCCCTCCCCTTCGGCCGCTCCCCACCTTCCACCCCCGTTCCGCTCCCCTGCTGGGGCCACGTACCGCTCCGCCTCCACCTTAGGGCACGTCTCGGTAAACACCTCCCCCCGGAGGAGGGTCAGCCCCGTCTTGGCCCGCAGCTCCTCGTACGCGGTGAACACCACCGACGGCGTGGCAGTCGCCGGGTTGGCCTTGTACGCGTCCAGGGGGGTGGCGAGCAGGTGCTCGTCCTGCGCCTGCAGAAACAGCACGTAGTAGCCCCGGCCGGCTGCCACGGGGATGACAAAATTAGGGCACCGCTTGATGCGGGCCCGCCACGTCTGCGGCAGCAGCCACCAAAAGGGCACGGGGGGCGGGGCCGGGCGGGGCGGGGCGGGGCGGCGAGCGTCGGGGGGAGAGACAAACGTAGGACGGGAGGGATGGACAAAGCCAAGCCCGGGGGAGCAACGGCGGCGTCAGTCTTCCGGGTGCCCCCCAACGCCACCTCGCCTCACTCGCCCCCGCCACCCCCACCCCACGGCGGGAGACCCCAATCCACCTTCCCCCGCCCCAAGCCCGCGCACGGGACACCTTGACCGCACCCCCACCCCCCCCCCCCCCCCCCCAACGTACCTCCCGCTGGGCGTCGGTAAAGATGTCCCCAATGGCGGTCGCGTGGTCGGCGTGGAACCCCCCCCACACCTCCCGCACGCGCTCACCGTCGAGCTTGGTCAGCAGGGGCAGCTTGACAATGTGCTCCAGCCGCCGGGCGCCGGGGAAGGAAAAGCCGCCCGGGCCAAGGCCGCGGCCCCACAGCGGCCCCGCGCCGGGGGCGTTGGAGAGGCCCCCACCGGCGGCGCCGGCACCCCCTGTTGCCGTCGCTGCCGGCGCCGCACAGCAAGGCGATGACGCGACGCCGCGGCGTGACGCCGGGAAGGCGGCGCTGGCTGTAGCGGCGACGGTGGGAGCGGCAGCCGCAGGGGCGGCGCCGCAAGGGGGAGGAGGGAGGGCGGGGGGCACCCCGCCCGCCACCGCCCGCGTCGCCGCTCGCGCCGCGGGCCGCAGGGCAGAGCGCCACATGGTGAAAGAGATGCAGGTGAGCGGGAAGGAAGGGGGAGGGGGTATGGGGCGGGGGGGGGGGGGTGTACAGCGTCGCAGAACGGTGCGGAAGCGTCAGTTCGGTACACTGGCTGGCAGAGCAGAACGCCGACGAGTCGACGGCGGCAAGAGGCGGGGGGCGTTGATCCGAACATGTGAGCCCCCCCTCCCTGCACTTTGAGGGGGGTGGGATGGGCTCCACTGCTGTGCCACCAGCCGGCCGGCCGTCTGAACACGCTCATAGCGCGCAAACGCGCGGTTCGCCACGGCAATGACGACCGCTGCCGGGGGGGCGAGGGGATGGACACCTCCATAGATGGAGACAAGGGAGAGAGAAGGCGAGGAATGAGCCAGGGGCGGGGAGGAAAAAAAAAAAGAGGAAAAATAGAAGAGGCGCAGGCCAAGGGACCAACAACATGCAAAACAAAACACATCCAACGCGGGCACGCGACCATACACACACGCACACACACATGCGAATACATGCAGAGGCGCAAACCGAGGGCAAACAAAGCAACAGACCACATCAAAAAAAAAAAAATACGAGCCAACCTACGGACAGCCGCCGACACTGCCGCGTCGGTGACACGGGGGGGGGGGAAGGTCGGTCACTCCCCCGCCGCCGCGGCGGGGGGAGACGCGTGGCCATCTGCCACGCCGCCCGCCGGCGTCACCCCCTCCATCGTATGGGTGGGGGGGGCGGGAGGGGGCGGGCCGGCGGCGACGGCGCCATCCGCGGCGCCCCCGCCCGCCCCCCCCTCGCCGCCGCCGCCCCCGCCACCGCCGTCAATCATTGTCTCGGCGGCGGCGGCGGCGGCGGCGGCAAGCGCCTCGGCCTCGGCGGCTTCAGCCTCGGCTTCGGCGTGGGCGGCGGCTGTCGCCGCCGCCGCCGCCGCACTCTCGGCAGCCACGGCGGGCCCGCCGCCGCCGGCCGCGGCGGCCGACTCCCCCTTACCCCCCGCCCCCCCCCCTGGCGGTAGCGGTGGCGGCGCCGCCGCGGCCGCTGCGGCCGCCGCGGCCGCCGCCGCGGCCGCTGCACCAGCCGCGTTGGCGGCGGCGGCGGCCGACGCGGCGGCGGCGGCGGCCCCCCCCGCCAGGTGGTCCGCCCCCAGCTCGGGCAGCAGCCGCAGCTGCCGCGCGCGCTTGGCAATCCCCGCAACGGCCCGGCCCTTGAGCGCCGGCTCCCGCGCAACGACCGTCCAGTTGCCCCAGCCGTGCACCGCGACGGCCGACCGGATGGCGGCGTCATCCTCGGCGCTAAACCGCCGCCACGGCCGCCGCCCCGCCGCGCGGGCGTCGGCCATGGCCGACAGCGCGCGGGCGCGGCGCTTGAGCACATCCCGCCGCCGGCAGTTGAGGAGCGGGGAGCTCTTGCGGATGGCGCCCCACGCCGAGTCCCCGTACGTTGCGACGCCGGCGAGCAGCGCCGCGTCCTCGTCATTTGTAAACTCCTTGCGCGCCCGCCGGCCCGCGGAGCGGAGCGCGCCCGCCTTGTCCGTCGGCAGCAGCGCCCCGGGGGGCAGGTCCTCGGCGCCCCCCCCAGGCGTGTCGCCGTCGCCGCCGCCGCTGCCGCCGCCGCCGCCACCGCCACTGCCACCACCACTGCCGCCGCCGCTGCCGCCACTGGCAGCGGTGGCACCCCCCCCCCCATGGGCGGGGGTGCCACCGGCACCGTCGCCGTCCGAGTCGTCTGACGGGTCGTCCTCAATGTTGCGGACGTTTAGGCACTGGCCCGCGCCACCATCCACGGCGGCTGCCGCGGCGGCGGCGGCGGCCACCTCGGCCGCCACGACCGCCGCGGCGGCGGTGGCCGCGTCGGCCGCCGCCGCCGAGTTGGCCGCGTCCACCGCGGCGGTCGCGGCGGCGACCGCCTGCGCAGCCGCCTCGGCATCAGAGGGGTGGGGGAGGGGGGCGGGGGGGGTGTTGGCCGCCGCCGCCTCCTCGGCCGCCTTGACCGCCGCGGCCACGTCGACCGCGTCAGAGGCGGCGGCCACGGCGGCGGCCGTGGCGGCGGCGGCTGCGGCGGCCGCCGCCGCCGTGTCCGACGCGTCCGCCGGCACGGCTGCCGCCGCCGCCGGGGCCGCGCCGAGCATGGCCGCCGGGGGAAGGGAGCGGGGAGGGGGGCGGTGGGGGATGGGGCATGCAAAGGGGATGGGTATGTATATTCAAGAGGGGGGGGGGGGGGGGGCTGCGTCCGCCAACCCGAAGTCGCAACAAGAAGCACCCCTCTCAATGGTCGGCCAACCTTCGTGGCGGGCTTGGAACGGGGGGGTTGGCCACGAGGGGGGTGGCGCGGGGCCGCCTCACGGGGGTGACCGTCCCGGACGGAAGGTGGGCTTGTTCGGCGTTCGTCGGGAAAAAGAAAGTCGGGCGCGCCGAAACGGGCAAAAGCGGCACACGCGGGCTTGCGGCGGCGCGCGCGCGCGATGGACGGACGGACGGGGGGTGGGGGGGGGGGGGGGCGACGGCCGCGTGGGCTTGCCCGCCCTCACCGTGTTGACGCGCTCTTTGTGGGGGGTCCCTTGCTGTCGCCGTGGGGGGGGGGTCGGGGGGGCTCTGTGCGTCGGCACAGACCAACGACTGCGCGTGCGCTGGCCGGTGGCTCGAGCAACAATTATGCGGCACATGGCTGTTGGACCAACAACATACATCTTGGAACTAAGGTGAATTCACTCATGGATAAGTACGCGTACGGAAGAGAATAGGCGTCGATGCTGTAAAGTATCTACATCCCGAGGCGCCCGCACGATGGTGCTCGCACGAACGCGCATCGAAGGGTGGTGATGCGGCACACGCTCGCGCTGCAGGAGGTGTTGGTCCGTGGACGGGCAGGACCACTGGTTGATGCACGGTTGCGTCTACTGGCGTTGACGGTGCGTCGGGTGAGGGCCCTACAAACCCCTCCAAATGCTTAGTATTCTCTAGGGGACTCCCACACCCTTCAACGACGTTCTTTGGGAAACGCTTGCGGAATCTGGGAGATGGCTGTAGCACTGGAATCTTTCGACGAGTGCGCACCGCCGCGCCATTGTAGGTGGATGGCAGCTCTCAGCTCCCTGCTTCCTCGAGGTAATGGTGGTCGTCAAGGTGGCCATACGCTGGTCTGCTTTCGCTTACCGCTGTGCAACTACCCACAACGGATACACGGCGGGTGCCAACACACACTGACGTACGCGCCGGTGTGCTCTCTCACCCCTTTGAGAGACGGAGCATGCACGTGAACACGCACAGCACCCACGGCGAATAACGATAGAAAATTAAGTTTACGTTGAGGGTTAACGCCGTCGTGGACCTCGACGGCACAGTGACTGCCGCTGAGAGTGTGGCCACGCTAGGCAAGCGCCATGGAAGACACGTCGAGGTCCTTGGTGGCGGGCACCGCCCCCCCGGCCCCGAGGCGCCTGCCCCCAAAGCGGCTGCTCCTCCGCCGGCGGCAACGGGCGGCGGTGGCCGCCAGCCCTCCGCCCGCGGCCGCTGCGACCGCGTCGAGCGCCAGCTCCGAAACGCCCAGCATGCCCGCGCGGCCCGCAGCGGGGGTGCCCACAAAGCCGGCGGCAGCGTAAATTGCCGCGGGCGATGCGTAGTCGTCGGGCGGCACGCACAGCGACTCTGGGTCTGCTGTCGCAACGGAACGACGGCCCGCCCCCCCCACGGCCGCCTCTTCGTCGACCGACGCGTCCGTGTCGCAGTCAGATGCCTCCTCGTCCTCTTCGCCGTCGCTCCAGTCATCCCCACCAAGGCCCCCGTCGGGTCCCTCCCACAGGCCTTCCTCCTCCCCGTCGCCCGCCGCCAACGCCGCGCCGTCGGCCCACAGGCCCAGCAGGCCACCGCCAACCGCACACATGGCCGCGACGGCGCCAACAAGGCTGACTCCCGCATACGCCAGCGCCGCGTAGCTTCCGTCGTATAGCAGGCCACTCGAAGGGGCAGGGTAGACGGGCAACGCCGCCTCGTCCGCAACAGCGACATTGGCGGCCACAGCAGCAGAAGCTGCAGCCGAATATGGGGAGGAGGGGGCCCCCACAGGGGCGGGCGAGCGTAGCCTGTCGTCGCGCAAGCGCGCGCGCGCTGCCGCATCCCGCGCTGCTGCGACCACATACGCCGATGGCGGCAAGGCCGCCGCCGACTCGAACGTCGTCGCCGCTGCCTCAGCCGCCGGCCGCTCAGGTGGGGCGGCCGCCGCGGCCACCGCGGTGGCGGCCGCGACGGCGAGCAGGAGCGTCGCCACTGCTGGCGGCGCAGGCGTCCGCCGCCGCCGCCGCTGCCGCCGCCGCACGCGCGGCCATGGCGCCCCGGGGAGCAGGGACGCCGCCGCCGTGGCGGCGCCGACCGACGCCCGCATAACCGCTGCGCACGTGACGAGGCGGCAAGGAACAATGGGGGGGGGGGGGTGGGGTGGGGGAGGAGCGGAAAGGGGGGGACCAGGGAAAAGGGTCAGATGGGCGACCCTCGTCGGGGGGTGAGGGGTGGACGTCGGGGGGTGAGGGGTGGAAGCGGGCTCCACCCGTGTGCCACTGGGCCGATGAGGTGGGGAGAGGGGTGGAAGTGGGGGTCCCCCGCGCCAATGGCTGCTGATCGGGGGGGGATGGGGAGGGAGGGAGCGGCGGCGACGCGCGCGCTGCAGACACCAGGCCAGCCGGGGAGTGGACGGGATGAGGGTAGATGCGCGCAGTCGGCGAGTCTCGGACGCAGCGAGAGGGGTGTGGTGCCTGCGCCCCCGCCTTAAGCAACGGGAGGTCACTGGGGAAGTGGGGGCGTTCGGTTGCTCGCCCGTGGGCCTCCCCCCCCTCCCCCCCTACCAACCCGTGCGGTGGCACACGCGTGTGCCTGACGGGCTGGCTGGCGAGCCCATCCCCTGGCAGGTCGCGAGGCCCCACTCACACCCCCCCCCCCCACCTCCTGGCGCACCACAGGGCCCTGAGGGCCATCTGGCGATCTGGGTGCCGCCGGCCGCACAGCCTCCACGCGCGGTGCGGCCGGTTGTGGCGTTTTGAGTGAGGGACGCCTCCCCCCAAAGGTGGATCTCTTTCCTGTCGCCTGACGGCCCAAAAGGGCGGTTGCAGCTCAGACAGACAGATGTAGGGGGTGCCACGCTGTGCCAAGCTCACCCTTCCAATGGGGCTGTGAGGGGGGGGGGGGGGGCCGACTTGCATGCCTGGGCCCGGGCCATGACGCATGACACCTGGCTCTTTCGGCGGGGGCTCGACGGCCGTCGAGGCGCACCGAACTCTCTGGCCGGGTTTGGGGGCAGGGCGCACCCCCCGTGCGGCCACCTGGGCGGGACTGTCGGGCCCGTTACGCCTGGCTGGTCAGGCCCGCCAGCAACACCCACAGACGCGGCACAGACACGCGGCAGGGGGGGAATTGCTGTGATGTCCTGACCTTGATGAGCTGTGATCTGGCCTGAGCACGCCAAGCACGCGATCCACGCATGTGATTGGCGCTGAGTGTCACTAGAATGCATAGCTGTGATGCATGTGTGTATTTAGGAGGCGTGGCAGGTAGTGGGCCCCGCACGGATCTGCAACAGGCGGTGTGCGGGTGATCTGTGGTGAGTGACGAGGACCACAAATGCTCAGATGAAAGGCTGGGTGGTCGGGTGCCGAGCATCCGACTCCAGCGCAGAAACAAGTCTATACTTGTACGTGGAAGAACACAGCGACTGTCCACAGAGTGTGTAAGTCTTATAGACTTTTATTGGCGACGCTCTTGCATGTTGGTGGGGGGGCCACATATTGACGCGTTAAGGGTTCTTGTCTAGTGTATTTAAGTAGGTCGATCGACGAATGCCCAGATGAAATGCTCCCACTCGGCCTTCAGAACGGAGTGGAGGGGGGGGGCGACAACTTGGCGCGGTTTTGCTTCTGACTTGTCTCGAGGGATGGCGATCTGTTGTGCCGCAGCGCCCCCGCGTGTGACCATGCACCAACCCCCACATGGCGGGAGGCAAGCCGAAACGGCTGTGCCAGATCACCCGCCGCCGCGGTGGCGTCGCGCCGCACCATCCACCGGCGCCAGGTCATCCCCCAACCGCGCTTCCCGCCAAGGCGGTACGCCCTCCCTCCGCGGCGGCGCACCCCACCCCCACCACGCGGGGTGCCCCCTCCATCCCCACCCCCCCCCCCCCCCCCCACCCCCTCCTTCGTTGGCGGCCGCGCCCGTGTTCCCCCTGCTGCCCGCCCCCCCCCCCCCCTCCCCGCGCCGCCACCGCAGCGCGCTGCTACCGCGCTAGCGGTGGTCGGCCCGCGCTGCCGTCACGGCCACCAGCCGGGACGCGGCCGGGCGGGAGGCCGGGCAACGGGCGGGGACACGCCGGCGCGGGGCGGTCGACCGGTCCGACGGGCGGGCGGGCGCGCGGGGGGGGGGGGTGTTTGGTTGGTGGCTGGCTGGCTGCCGTTGCCCCTTTTTTTTTTTTTTCTGCTCTTGCTCTTTTTGTTTTCTGCCGGCCTCCCGCCCGTCCCCACCCCGTGTGCGCGCGCGCGGCGGCAGGCGCGCGCAACAGGGACATGGGACGCTCGCCCCCTCCTCCCCCGCCCCACCCCCACCACCACCACCGCCCGTCCCGTAACTGGACACGCCGCTACGCGGCGGCGGAGCGGTGGTGGGCGGGGGTGCCCGCGGGAGGCGCTGACTCACCACTGGGAGCCCCACCACAACCGGGCGCGTCCCTGGGACCGCGGAGGCGGCGGCCGGCTGGCGGCCGGTAGTGGGCCAGCACCCCCCCCCCCCCCCCCTTGCGTGCCAACCGCTGTCTTCCTCCCCCCCCGTTCCCCCAAGCACACTGCACGTCGGCTGACGCCGCGACGCCTCCGCCTCGCCGGCGGGGTTGTGGTGGTGGTGGTGGTGGTGGTGGGGGGGGGGGGGAAGGGGGCGGTTGCATTCCCCGCCCGCCCGCCTCTCCCGCCGCTCTGCCCACGCCCTGGTCTTCTTGGTGCCAGGCGAGACACATCACCCCCCCCCCCCCCCCCCCCCCCCCCCCCCCCCCCCCCCGCCGGCAGCCGCACCCGCCCGCCCGCCCGACTGCCTGCCGTCCTGCCGGCCTGCGTACCTACCTGCCTGCCTGCCTGCCCGCCCGCCCGCCCGCCCGCCCGCCTGCGTGTCCCACCCGCGGCGTGCGCGCGGGGGCGCGCCCGCCGGCACCACCCCGCCCAAACGCCCCACCCGCCACCCGCCGTCGCGCCCCGCCCTGACCGACACACCCCTCCCCCCATCAACCCACCTCCCCCGTCTAGGGAGACAGGCCCCCCACCCCGCCCACTTGCCCCCCCCCCCCCCCGCCGAGACCACCACCGCCTGCGCCGTCGCTGTGCGCGCGCGCGCGCGCACAGCGACGGCGCGAGGCGCGCGCGCGCGCGCCTCCCCGGCCGACGCGGCGCCTGCCTGCCTGCCTGCCTGCCCTCCGTCCCTGCCCCGCCCGTCGGTTGGCGGCCGCCCCCGCCCCGCTGGGACGCGCCGCTGTCGACCCGCCCGCCCGCCGCCGCACCCCCCCCCCCCCCCCCACCCCCCCTCTCACCCCGGGGCCGCGCGTGCGCGCCGCCCCCACCCACGCGACGGGCGTGGCCACCGCCGCCGCTCCACGACGACGACCGCCGCCGCCGCTGCGCCACCCCTGCCGCCATCACCGCCATCACCGCCAACACCATCCACCCACAACCACGGCGACGACGTCCAACCTTCTTCCCCTCCTCCCCCCCCCCCCCCCCTACCCACCCCCGTCACCACCACCACCACCACCACCACCGCCACCACCACCACCACCACAACAACAACAACAACGACCTGCCCTGCGGGCCGTCACCACCATGGACGACGAGGGACCACACGTGGGCGGCGGCCCTCCCTCTGCCGGCGGCCACCCCCCCGGCGCCCCCCCCCCGCAGGACGGCACCCCCTCCCCCGGCGGCGTAGCGGGCGCCCCTTCACCCCCGCCGGCACCCCCGCCGCCGCCGCCGCCGCCGCCGCCGCCGCCGCCACCCCCGCCGCCGCCGCTCCTCCCCCCACCGCCGCCACCCCCACCCCCACCACCGCCGCCGCCACCCCTGCCGCCCCCGCAACCGCCACTGTCCCTGCCGCTGGGACCGGCCACTGCCGTCGGGGGGGGCGGGGCGGGGGGCGGCGGCGGCGGTGGCGCCAGCGCCTTTCCCTCCCGCTCGCCGCTGTGGTTTTCCGCCGCCGCCGGCGGGGGGGCGGGTGCCTACTGGGGTGGCACCGCCGGCGGCGGCGGCGGCGGCGGCGCGCGGATGAGCGTGAGCAGCGTGACGGGCGGCGGGGGGAGCGTCGGGTCCGCGTCCCCCGCCGGCAGCCGACCCGGCAGCGCAGCGTGGCGGGGGGGGGGGGGCGGCGGCGGCGGCGGCGGCGGCGGCGGCGGGGCGGGGCGGCGCAACTCGGAGCTCCTCGACGACATGATCATCTTTGCACAGGGCAGCGGCGGTGACGACGCCGGCGGCGGCGGCGGCGGCCGCGGCGGCGGTGCGGGGGGGGGGGCGGCGGCGGGAGGGGGTGGAGGCGGAGGCGGAGGCGGAGGCGCAGCAGCAGCAGCCTTCTTCGCCCCCGCCGGCGGCGGCGCCTTCCCCGACCGCCGCGGCGTCGGCGGCGGCGTGTCGCCGTCTGCGGCGGCGGCGGCGGCGGGGGGGGGCCGGCCCATGTCGATTGACATGACCGCCTACGCGCCGGCGGCGCTGCTGCTGCCGGCAGCCGCCGCGGCCGGCCGCCGCGGCGGCGGCATGGGCGGCCCGCCGCTGCTGCTGCCCGGCGACGGCGGCGGGGGGCTGCTGCTGGGCCCCCCCGGCTACACGCCGTCGCCCGGCGGGTCCCGCCGCATGTCCACATCCACCGCCGACGGCCTCGGCGGGGACCCCCTGCTGATGGCCACCCCCTGGTGCGTGCCGACGCCGTCGCCGCCGCCGGTGCCGGGGGGGGAGGCGGGGGGGGGGGGGGGGGAAGCGCCCGCCTGTCGGCAGGCTTTGCCGCCGCCGTCCTTGCGGCGGGCGGCGTCGTTGGTGGGGGGGGGGGGGGGCTCTGGCGGCGGTGGGGGGGTGGAGGTGCCGCCGCCGCACGCCCTTGCCGCTGCCCCAGAGGGTACCATGGCCGCCGGAGGGGGGGTGGGGGGGGGGGGGGGGCGCCCGGCGTGGTACACCCTCGGCTCCCCGCCGCCACCACCACCGTACGGGGTGCCGACGGGGGGGGGGTATGGGGGCGGCGGGGGGGGCTCCCCGTTTGGGCCGCCCGGGGGGGGGGGTATGGCGCCGCCGCGGGCGCCGCCGTCGGGGGGGGTGCGTATGGGGTGGCGCCGCCCTTTTACCTCACCCCGGAAGCCCCCGCGGGCGGTGGTGGTGGTGGTGGCGGTGGTGGGGACGGCGGCAGCGGCGACGGGCAGGACGCCCAGTCGGCGGGGCAGGGCGGCGGCGGCGGCGGCGGCGGCAGCGGCGGCCGCCGCTACTCGGCGTGCCTGCCCCCGCCGCGGCCGGTAAGCTCGGTGCTGACCTACCTGCCGCCGCCGCCCGAGGGCGCGCCCGCGGCCTTCCTCCCCGACCTTGGGGGGGGCGCCCGGGGGGGGGTGCCCGACGGCAGTGCCGGCGGCGGCGGGGGGGGCGGCGGCATGGCGCTCCCCGCCGGGGGGGTGCGCGGCATTGGCGTCGGCGTCGGCGTCGGCGGCAGCGTCGGCGGCGGCGGCGATGGGGGTGGCGTCCGCGGCGGCGGCGCGAGGGGCGTTGGGGCTGGCGGTGGCGGCGGCGGCGGCGGCGGCGGCGGAGGGGCGGGCGGTGGCGGCGGCGGCGGTGGTGCGGGGGGCGCCGGCGGCGTCGGCGGCGGGCACGTGGCCCTCCCGCCCGTCGGCGGCGGCGGCGGCGGCGGCGACGACGCGGCCACCGCCACGGCGGGGTGGCTCGCCGCCGCCCTCCCCGGTCACCCGGGCAGCCTGCTGGGCGTCCTCCCGGCGGGCTTTGACTATGCCGTCGGCGGCGGGGGCGTCGGCGGCGCCGCCGGCGCGCCGCCGGCGCTGGCGCTCGCCCCGGCCATTGCCGCCGTCGCGGTGCCGACGGCGGCAGACGCGGCGGCGGCGGCGGCGGTGGTGGCGGACGCGGCGGCGGCGGCCAAGACCAAGGCCTCCCCCATAGCCACCGACGCGATGACCACCGAGCCCGCCGCCCCCCTGCTGGGGGCGGCCGCCGCTGCCGCCGCGGCCGAGGGTGCCGGCCGAGGGGGCGGCGGCGGCGGCGGGGGCCACCCCCCCCACGCCCCCCCCCCGCGCTCCCGCCCCCCCCCCCCCACTCCCCGACGCGCTGTCGGGGGGGGTGGAGGAGTACGCGGACAAGGAGAATGAGGTGATGGGCGGCACCGTGTCGACGCGCGGCAGCGCCGGGAGCAACGGCAGCAGCGGCGGCCGCAGCAGCAGCGGCGCGGGGGGGGGGGGGGGGCGCAAGTCCTTCTCGGGCGCCTCGGGGTCGGGCGGGAGCAGCCGCAACAGCCGCGGCAGCGGCGGCAGCCGCGGCAGCGGCCGCATGCGGGGGGTGGTGGTGCGCCGGTCGGTGCTGGGCGCGGCGCCCCCCGCGCCGGGGCCGCAGGGGGGGGTGGGCGGCGGTGGCGGTGGCGGCGGCGTCGGCGTCGGCGTCGGCGTCGGCGTGGTCGGCGTGGGGGGGGGCGACGACGACCCCTTTGACGCTGCCCCCCCCGGGGGCGGCGGCGGCGCGCCCGCCGACGCCGCCGCCTACCCCGCCGCTGCGTACGCGGGGTGGGCGCGCCACCACCACCCGCCGTCGCCGGCACCGGCGGGCGACGCGGGGCTGGCGCTGACGTTTGTGCCCGCCCCGCCAGAGCCGCCCGCGTCGCCGCCGCCGCCGCCGCCGCCGCCGCTGCCGTCGGCCATGGCGGGGGTGGCCACCCCACCGGGGGTGGTGGGGGCCCACCCCCTGGCCGCGTCGCCCCACTACGGGGACGCCGCCGGCCTCCCTGGGAGCGTCGGCGGCGGCGTTGGCGGCGGCGGTGGCCTCGACGGCGCCGTCCCCCGGCGGGGGCTCCTCCCCGCCCGCCGCGCCGGCCGCGACAACAGCGGCGGCGGCGGCGGCGGCGGCGGCGGCGGCGATCGGGGCGGCGGCATGGGTGCTGTCGCGTATGGCGGCTATTATCCCCCCCCGCCGCTCCCGCCGGGCGCGGCGGGGCGCAGCTACTTTGGCCCCACCGGCAGCCGCGCCGCCGACGCGCGGGGGCATCTGCGGCTGCAGCCCGACCTGGCCATCCTCGACGCCGCCGCCGCTGCTGCGTCGTCCTCCCCACTGGCCGTGTCCCCGGCCGGCCGGCTGGGGCTGGGGCTGGCGCCGGGGGGGGGCGCGGACTTTTCCCTCGACTGCGGCGGCAGCGGCGGCGGCGGGGATGGGGGTGGCAGCGGCGGCGGCGGCGCGCCGTCGTCGCCGCCCCACCCGCCGCTGGGCGCGGGGGGGCTCCCACGGACGGCGTCGTCCCCCCCCACGTCCCCGCCCTCCCTCGCCACCCTCCACCTCTCTGACGGCCGCCGCGACGGGGTCACCCGCACGCTGTCGGGCCTCCGCCAGTCGCTCGCGAGCGCCGCGTCGGGCCGGTCGGCGGCGGCGGCGACCGCCGCCGCTGCCGCCGCCGCCGCCGCGGCTGCCGGGGGGGTGGGCGCGCCGCCGCCGCCGCCGCCGCCGCCGCCGGCGGGCCGCCGCGCCAGCCGGCGGGTGGTGGCGGGCGTGGCCGCCGCCGCCGCGTCGGCGCTCCGGCGGGTGCGCCCGTCGTCCTCATCGGCAGCGGCGGCGGCGGCGCAGGCGGCGGCCACCGCGGCGGCCGCCGCATCGCCGCCACCGCCCGGCGCCGCCGGGAGTGTGGGTGGGGGTGGGGGTGGCGGCGGCATGGGCGGCACCGTCGGCGTTGGGGGTGGCGCCGGCGGCATCGGCGTCGGCGGCGGCGGCGGTGGCGGCATTGGCGCCGTCCTGTCGGCACTGCCGCCGCCGCCGGCGCTGCCGCCGCCCCCCCCCGCGTTGCCGTCCCCCCTGCCGCCGCGGCGGCGGCCGGCCGTGTCGCCGGCCGGCCGCGGCGGGGGCAGCGTGTCGCCGCCGCCCGGCGCCTACGCGGCGGCGCGGGCGAGCAGCTCGTCGTCGCCCCCGCGGTCGGTCATTAGTGGCGGCCCCGGCGGCGGGAGCGGCAGCCCCGCGTCGCCGTTGGCGGTCAGCGGAGGTGGGGGCGGTGGCGGTGGCGGTGGTGGGCTGGGCGGCGGCGGCGGCCTCGCGGCGGTGGCGGCGGCGGCGGCGGCGGCGGCGGCGGCGGCGGCGGCGTCCGCGGGGCTGACGCCCAAGGAGCGCAAGGCGCGGCGGCGGCAAAAGAACAAGGAGTCGGCGGAAAAGTTCCGCGCCAAGCGCCGGCAGTACGACGCGGACCTGGAGGAGGAGACGAAGCGGCTGGGGGCGGAGCACGGGCGGCTGGAGCAGACGCTCGCACACCTGGCCACCACCGCCGCCGCCCTCGAGGCGTGCCTCGCCGACGTGGACCCGCCGGCGGTGCCGCCGCTGTCGGCGGCCGCCGCCGGCGCCGCCGCGGCGGCGGCGGCGGCGGGATCCCCCGGCGCGGCGGCCGCGGCGGCGGCGGCGGCGGCCATGGAGGCGGCCGCCGCGGCAACGGCGTCGGCCATGGCGGTGCTGCCGGCGGCGAGGGAGGGGGGGGGCGGGGGGGGGCCGGCCAGCGCGTCGGCTGCTGCCAGGGGGGGGGCGGGGGGGGGCGCCGCCGCTGCCGCCCTGCCGGCGGGCCGCGTCGGGCCACGGCCGCCGCCGCGCCGCGCTAGGAGGGGCGGCGGGGGGAAGGGGGGCGCCGCCTTGGGCTAGCACCCCCCCACCCCGCGTAGGGGCGGGGGGGGGGGCACGTGGCGGGCCGGGGGGGTTGGCGGGTGGCGGGTGGCAGGTGGCGGATGGCGGGTGGCGGGTGGCGGGTGGCGGGTGGCGGGTGGCGGGTGGCGGGTGGCGGGTGGCGGATGGCGAGTAGCGGGGGGGGGGGGGGTGGAGGGAGGAGGAGGCAGGCGCACGAGCGGGGGCCAGTGCATCCAGGGCGGTTGGGGGGGGGGGGGCGCGAGGGGCGGCTTTGCATAATAGGAAGAGACAGACATGACACAGACCAGAATGCACAGACCCATCCTGAGGGGGCAGTGTGGCCGGGGGACGCGGCGGCACCTCCCCCCCTACAGGGGCGGGGGTGCCGCCGCGTCTGCCGACAGGGGGGCGCCGCGTCTCTGCCGACAGGGGCGCGCCGCGTCTCTGCCAACAGGGTGGCCCCGCGTCTACCGGCAGGGGGCGCGCCGCTTGCGCCCAGCAGCAGGGGGGGAGGGAGGGGAAGGGGCGGCGGGGGGAGCGTGCCGTGGCCGGCCGCGCAACCGGCCGGTCACCGTCACGGTCGTCGCGGGGGCGCCACACCGAGAGAGCAAGAAGAGCGAAAAAAAAAAAAAAAGAGAAAAAAAAAGGGAATGCCGGCCGTGTCCCGCGTCACAGCGTCGCGTAGTCGTCGGCGAGCGACGTGAGCGCCTCGGCCGCGTCGGCGGCGCCGTCCCCCCCCACCCGCCGCAGGGCGGCGGCCGCCCCATCGGCGGTCGCCACCGACCAGCCGCGGCGGCCGCCCTCGGTGGTGAGGGCGGTGAGGACGGCGGCCTCGGTTAGCTCCACCCCCCACTCCCCCCCGTCCCCGCCGCCGCCGCCGCCGCCGCCGCCACCGCCCGCCGGCCGGCGGGGCACCGCCAGCGCCTCCCCACGCGGGCCAAACATGCGGCCAAAAAGGCGGGGGTAGGGGACGGGCAGCGCCACCGGCGCCGCCGCCACGGCCGTGGCCGCCCGGCCGGCGGCGGTGGCGGCGGCCTCGGTGGCGGCGGCGTGGCCATCCAGCGCCGCCGCCGCAGCTGTCGTGGGCGCCCCGTCGGGGGGGAGGGGGCCGAGGCCAACGCCCCGCAGGCACACGGCCTGCGCCGCCACCGACACGCCCGCCGCGGCGGCGGCCGTGCCGGCGGCCGGCGGCCGGCGGCGGCCGCCGCCACCACCCCCGTGGCGGCGGCCGGCGGCGGCGGCGGCGGCGGCGGCCTCCTCGGCAGCCTCCTCATCCGACGAGTCGGCGCCTTCGCCATAGCGCCGGCGGGGCGCCCGCCGGAGGCGGCCACTGCCGGCCGTCCGGCTCCGCCGCGGCGCCGACGACAGGGGCACCATGGCCGGGGAGGTGGCGAGGCGGCCCAGCCCCGCGGAAAGCTGGGTGGAAAGCCGCAGGCCGGGGGCGCGCACCAGCGGCAGGCAAACCCGCGGGCGGGAGAGCACCGCCCACGCCGCGGGACGGAGGGCGGCGGTGAGGTCGCCCAGGGAGGCAAGGTCCCCCGCCGAGCCGGCGCCCGCCCCGGCGCGGCGGCCGGGCGTGCCGGCCGCCACGTCCAGGGCGGTGGCCAGGATGGCCGCTGAGTGGTAGGCCGCCGACGGGTCGGCGCGCCACGCGCCGCCGGGGCCCGTCACGGACCACCCGCCGCCGCTGCCGCCGTCGCCGCAGCCGCGCCGGCGGGTCGCCGCGCTCGCCCACCCGCGGGTGGTGAGGGGCACGTACGTTGCGCCCGCGTCGGCGGCGGCGGCGAGCAGCCACCCCTCGCACGCGTCGGCGGCGACGGCGGCGGCGGCGACGGCGGCCGCCGACGTCGGGGCGGCCGCCGCCGGGGCGGCCGCCGCCGCGGCGGGCGCGTCGATAAACGGAGCGGCGCCAATGACGAGGACGGGGGTGGACGGGGACAGGAGCTCATCGCGGAGGGCAGCCAGGAGCTCCCCCCCCACCGCCCCCATCCCCGACCGCGACTCGGCGAGGAGCTGCACGCCGCCCAGGCGGTCTGCCTCCTCCGCAAGCCGCCGCACCCGGTCCACGGCGGCGGCCAGGAGGCCCCCGCCCCCGTCGCCGCCGTCCCCCGCCGACGCGGGCCCCGCCGCGACGGTCAGCCCCGCGGCCAGCGAGGACGGCGCCCCGTCGGCGGCGCTGCTGCCGCCGCCGCCCACGGAGAGGAGCGAGTGCCGCCACAGCGGCGCCTTGAGGTAGTCACTCCAGTAGCGCACCGCCGTCGGGTCCTCGAGCCGCCGTGCTGCCACCACATCCGCGTCCTCGTCAAAAGGGGCTGGCGCCCCGTTGGGGGCGTCGGCGGGCGTCGCCGCCGCCGGCCCGCCGGCGCCGCCGCCGGCGCCGCCGGCCGTGGCGTCTGCCGCCGCGGCGGCGTCGGCCGCCGCCAGCGCGGCCGCGTAGGGGGAGGGGTGAACGGGCGCGGCGGCGTAGCGGACGGTGCCGCCCGCCCACGCGGGCCCGCCTGGGCCGCTGCCGCCGCCGCCGCCGCCGCCGCCGCCGCCGCCGCCGCCGCCGCTCGTCGATACGGCGGGCAGCCGGTGGAGGGTGGCGCCAATGGCGGCTTCCGCGGCCGCCGCGGCGTCCCCCCCGTCCCCTTCTGGCGGCCTCGTCGTCGCCGCCGTCGCCGCCGCCGCCGCCGCCGCCGCCGCCGCCTCGGCCTCTTCGGCGGCCGCAGGGGACCACGGGCGGACAGTGCCATCCGCCCGAAGGGCCCCCCCCCCCCCCCCCCGCCCCGATCATCACCACTGCCGGGGTGAGGGTGACCCCCCCCCCCCGCCCCGCCGCCGGTGCCACCCGCCAAAAGGGCGCGCCGTCGGGGGCCAGCCCCGTGGCAGGGCCGCCGCTGCGGCCGAGCGCCTCGTCGCCCAGGTTCCAATAGTGCGCGCCCACGTGGTTGGCGTACGTGCCCACCTGGACAGTTAGCACGGGGGGGGCGCCCATGGTCAGTCGCGCCCGCGGCAGCGGCACGGGAGGCGACGGTGGTGGTGGTGGTGGTGGTGGTGGTGGCGGTGGTGGTAGTGGTGGCGGTGGTGGTGTCGGTGGTCACGTCGTGGGGGAGGGGAGGGAGGGGGGCGGTCAGAGACAGGGGAAGGGCGAAAACAGACGCCCAAATCCGAGTGTCCAGCGTTCGCCCAGTCGAAAATCAGAGAACTGAAAGTACGTATACAGTACATACGTGTGGTCTGTGATTTTCATGTGGTCCCCCTCAGCACCACAGTCACCCCCACCCCGCATTGTTCAGTCGGTGTCCTCGATCAGCGGTGTCCGCTTCTCCGGCTTTTTCGCCGTCAAGTCCACCCTGCCCGCCCTCGGCTGCGCGCGCAGGACGATCCAACCCATGCCGCGATCGGCGCGGGTAGGTGCCCGTCCCGTACCTCGCGACGTCCCTGCGGACAGCACCCGCCCCGCCCCCCTCCCTCCGCCCCCAGCATCGGCCGGGGGTTGGCAGCGAGTGTCCCCTCTCCATCCCCAGCGGGGGGTTGTGGTGCTGGCTGGGGTGGTAGGCGAGGCGGCGGCGGCGGCGGTGGCGGTGGCGGCGGTGGCGGCGGCGGCGACGGCGGCTTGGGCGGTGGGGGCGGTGGCGACGGCAACGCCTGTGCCGACACAGTCCCGTCTCGCCGGCCGTCCGCCCGCGTCCGCCGCGTCCGCCGCGGCCGTCCATGGCGGCACCCCTGGCGGCGGCTGTGCACAAAAAACGCCCGGGATAGGACGGGGTGGGTGAGGAGGAGGAGGAGTGACGGGGAGAGACTGGGGGTGGCGTGAGGGGGAGACACTGGGGGTGGTGTGAGCGGGAGAGACTGGCGGAGCCCTGGGGGAAGCAGGGCGGCCGAGCAGCCGGGCTCGTCGTTCCGCCGTCCTCCCCCTCCCTCCGTCCCCTCCCTTCCCCCCCCCCCCCTGCGGCGGGGGCCATGGAGCCGTCAGCGGGGGGGAACGGGCGTGCCGATGGCCCACCACCGGCCACTGGCCGCCGCCGGCCACCGCCCGCGCCAGCGGCCGTCGCCACGGTCGCGGTGCATATCCCCGTGTCGGCCGTTGACCCCCCCCCCCCCCCCCCCGTCCCCCCCACAGACGCGGAAGCGGCGGCGACCATCCGGGCCACCCTCACCTGGCCCCGGGCGGTGGTCATCCAGGCATCCTCGGCGGTGGCGGGCCCCGCGCTGGGCCTCTCTGCCGCCGCCGGCCTGTGGCGCACCATGGCCGCCGTCTACACGCCCGCCCCCATCCCCGGGTGGGTGGCCGACGCCCTCTGGTGGGCGGCCGTTGCCGTGTCGGTGGCCACTGCGGCGCTGTGGGCGGCCCGTCTGGCCGTCGCGCCCGCGGCGGTGGCGGCGGACGTGCGGCACGCGCGGCGGGCCAACTTTTTCTTTGCCCCCGTCCTGCTCGGCGCAGCGCTCGCCACCGCCGCCCCGCGGGCGGTCGCGTCACGGGGCGCGGCGGTGACCGTGTTTTGGGCGGCGCTGGCGCTGCAGCTGGCCTTGACGCTCCTGCTGTACGGGGCGTGGCTGTTTGGGTCGCCCCACTCGCTGCGGCGGGTTCACCCGCTGTACTTTATGGTGCGTTTTTTCGGTTGGAGGGGGGGGGGCTGTGGAGGGGGGGGGGGATGGGGGGTGCTCCGCACCGCTGGCCCCGTCTGTTTCTTCTGTCCTTTTCCTGATGGGCACTGGCGACGGGTGGTTTCGAGGGCCGCTCCCCCTCAGGGGCGCCCCCCTCCTCCTTCTGCCCCCCCCTCCTTCCCCTCACCAAACGACAATGAAAAACAGAGAGCGGCGGGGGCAGTGGCGTGTTCCACGCCGGACAGATGGTGATACGCGCATGTGCGGCACTAACGCGACAACCTACCTACAGGCCGTGATTGGGTTTTTCCTCCTGGCCCGCCTCGGCGCCGAGTCGGGCGCCTCCGCCGACGCGGTCGCGTTTGCCTTTTCCGTCGGTGTCCTCTTTTGGACGCAAGTCTTTGTGACCCTCTTCTCCTCCCTGAGCTCCGTGCTGGCGGTCAGGCGGGAGACCCCGCAGCCGACCGTCTGCCTCTTTGTCGCGCCCCCGTCGGCCGCGTCGCTCGCGTGGGTGGCCATGGCCCGCGCCGCCGCCGCCGCAGCCGCGTCTGCCGCCACCACAACCGCCACAGCCGCCGCCGCCGCCGCCGCCGCCGCCGCCGATGCGCAGTCCGTGTGGGGAAGCGGCAGCGGCACCCCCCCCCCCGCCTCTACTGCCACCGCCACCGCCGCCGCCACCGCCGCTGCTACCGCCGCGGGTGTGGCGGTGGGGGGCCCGCCCCCCCCCCCCCCCTGACGGTGGGCCGCTTCTTCTTCCACGTGTCGGCCTTCCTCCTCCTCCTCATCCTGCGGCTGGTGCCCCACTACTGGCGCGCCCCCTTCTCCCTCACCTGGTGGGCCACCGTCTTCCCCCTGTGCCTGGCCGCCACCGCGTGGGTGACCGTCGCGTCCGAGATGCAGGCGGGCGCCCCGTTTTGGGTGGCCACCACCGCCGTTGTGGCGGCCGCCACCGCCGCCGCCGCGTGCGTGGCCGCCGCGACGGTGGTGGCCGCCGCGCGGGGGCGCCTGCCGGGGTGTGACGAGAGTGTCCTGGCGTACGCGCGGTCGCGCGGGGGGGGGGGGGGGGGGGGGTTTGGCGGGGGGGAGACGGGGGAAGCAGCGGGGCAGGCAGAGGGATAGACGGTGGCAGAGGGGGAGGGGCGAGCAGGGGGGCCCGCCACCCGAATAGGACAACGGTCGGCTGCCAGCGGCGGCGGCTGCGGCCGCCGCCCCCCCCGCCACCGCCCTCACTGCCGACAACGCGCGTGGCGGCAGGGGCACGGGGGGCCCCGCCGCGCCGCCGACACGCGATGCCGCCGGGGGCGTGACCGCACCGGGCGCTGCCGGACCGACGGCCGCCGGCGCTCCTCCCCCTCCCTTCCCCCCCCCCACCCCCCCGACCCGCCCTGGCCGTGACGGGCTGGCCGGCAACCACCCTCCCCTTCCCGCTGCTGCTGCGCTGACGTGGGTAGTGAGGGCCGGCGCGCTGGCGACGGCGCGGCGGGCGACAGGCGCCACCGCCACCCCCTGGCCCCCCCCCCAGTCACTGGGGGACGCGGCCGCGCGCGGCGGTGGCGGCGGGTGGGGGGGGGGGGGGCGAGGGGTGGCGGTGGCGGGGTGACCCAGCGGGAATTCCCCCTCGCCCGAGGGGGCACGCGCGGGGACGACCGCCGCCCCTGCAGGGCGGCCGCGACCGCAACGGCGGCAGCGTCACGCCGTGCCGGCGGGCCGTGAGCCGCGTGGCGACCCAACAGAGGACGGGAAAAAGGAAACAGACGCACATGGTCAACCTCTATGCACGCGCCCACATCATGCCCGCAAGGCGGGGGAGGGGGGGGGGGGGGGGCGGGCGCGGCGGCGGCCACCGCCACGCCGCGCCACGCCGCGCCACGCGGTCGCCGTCGGCCCCACCCGCGCGGGGCCACGCCACGCACTCCCCCCCCCCCCCCCCCCCTCCCCCCCCCCCCTCCACTGCGCGCCGAAAACGAAATCACGCAGGCGGAGAGCAGGGGCGGCGGGCGGGAGGGGGGGGGGGGGGGAGGGGGGCGCCGGGGGTGGGCGGGAGGGCACCTCGCACCCTAGCACACACACACACACACACGCACGCACACGCACACGCTCGCCACATGCTCGCCACACGCTCGCCACACGCTCGCACGCACAAAAACGGAAAACAAGAACAAGAAAAAAAAGGGGCGGCACGCGCTGACGGCCCCCCTGGCGGTCAAGCGGCCGTGCGCACCGCCGCGCGCAAGGTCGGCGGCGGCGCGTCCGTCTACCTACCTCCTCCCCTCCATGCGGGGAGAGGGGGACACAAAGCAGAGAGGGTGGGCGTCAAGGGAAGGTCAAGGGGGAAAGAAGGAGGCGGAGGTGCGGGGGGGGGGGTGTAGGATCCCAGATCCAGGCCGCCCGCGCCCGTGTAGAGCGGGGGGCCCTCCCGCCCCCCCCCCTCACCCCCGCACCGCGGCGGGCGCCCCAAACCGCACCGCCGCTGGCGCGCCGCCGCCGCCGGCCGCCCCACCCGCCGCCCGCCCGCCCGCCGCCGCCACCGCCGGCGGTGCCGACGACACGGCCGTCGCGGACGCGCGCTTGCCGCCGCCGCTGCGCGGGCGGGAGCCGCCGGTGGCGGGCCGGCGGTCGGGCATGGCGACGGCCGCCATGGGCGGTGTCGCCGCCGCCGCCGCTGCCGCCGCTGCCGCCGGTGTGGTGGGGATGACCGTGGCGGTGACCGCGGCGGGGGTGGTGGACCCGCCAAGGGGGGGGGTGGCCACGGGGGCGGGGGACGGCGCCGCCGCCGCCGCCGCCGGTGCCGACAGCGGCACGGTCACGACGGGCGGGGGGGCGTGGAGGAGGGCGGAAGCGCCCCTGGCAATGTCTGCCGTATCCGTGGTGGACCGCCCGCCGCCGGGGGGGAGGCCCCCCGACGCGCCGCCAGACGAGTGGGTGATGGTCGACGACGTCGTCACCGTCGACGCGGTCGCAGAGGAGGCCGACTCGGCGCCGAGCGCCGTCGGGTAGGGGCCCCCGCCGCCGCCGCCGCCACCACCACCGCCGCCGCCGCCGCCCCTGTCTGTGACGCCCCCACCGCCGCCAACGCCCCCACCACCACCGCCGCCGCCGCCAGAGCCGGCGGTGCCTGCGCCCCCCCCGCCCTTCATCGGGGAGTTGCGGAGCTGGCGCTGAAAGTCGGCGACCACCGCCACGTGGCGCTCCTCAAAGCGCTTGCGCCACTTGCGGTAGCTGCTCCGCGCGCGCGGGGAGAGGTTGTCGACGAGCCACCGCTGGAGGAGGGACTCGTCCGACATCCACCGGGTGAGCATCACAATGCCGTCCCGCGGGGCGGCGGCGCGGAGCCAAAAGTTGGCCATCGCCCGGTTGACCAGTAGCCGGTCCACCACCTCGCAGTGCTCCCGGATGATGGGCGGCAGCACCGCCTCCTGCGTTTCCAGGTAGCTCAGCAGGGCGGGGAGGAAGGCGATGAGCGCCTGGTAGAGCTTGCCGAGCACCTCGGAGGGGGCGCGGGTGTTGAACAGCTCAAACGTCTGCCCCACATCGTAGTACATGCCGAGCATCTTTTCTTTGGTGTACCGCACCTGCTTAAAGTACCGGTGCAGGGGGCGGGAGGTGGGGGCGGACTCGGTCAGCCACGGGAAGAGGACCTGGTCCTCCACCTCGAAAAACTGGGCCAGGAACAGCTCAAACACCGACCACCACTCGGCAAACGTGGCAATGTCCCCCATGGAGAGGGTGAACCACTGCCGCTGCAGCGCGCCGAGGATGGTGTAGAGGCTCATCACCTCTTGGCGGATGGCGTTGTGGGGGACCGCCAGGATCTCCTGCTCCCACGCGCCCGACCCGCCGCCGACCCCCCCGCTGTCGACCATGGCAAAGCGGGGCAGCACGTACGCTTCCGGCCGGCGGCTCATCAGCGTATTCGCCCGCACCTCGGCGGAAAAGACGGGCGTCGACGGCTCCACCCGCTTGACCATCCGCCGGCGGAGGCCCGCCTCAGAGGTGGAGCCGGAAAAGCACGCCGGCCCGAGGCTGCCGCTCGCTCCCGCCAGCGAGTCAATCGACCGCATGCTGCTCCCCGCCGCGCCGCCACCCCCCGAGTGGCGGCCCCGTGCGGCGGGGCGGCCGCCAAAGAGGCCCCGCAGCCACCCCCGGATGGGGCCCGACGCGCGCGCGCGGGACGCCGAGTTGGCGCCCCCAACGCCCACGTCATCGTCCAGGTCGTACGCCCCGAGGTTCACCGTATGCGCCGCCGTCGGCCGCTTGGCCGACGACCCTGCCCCGGAACGGCCGCCCCCGCTCCCCCGGCTGCGGCCGCTGCCGCGCGCGCTGCCGCTGCCGCCGCCGCCGCCGCCGCCGCCGCCGCCGCCGCCGCCGCCGCCACCCCCACCGCCGCCACCGCCGCCACCAAAGCGGCGGCGGAAGCTAAAGCGGGAGCCGCCGCCGCCGCCACCCCCCCCACTGCGGCCGCTCGCCGCAGACCGCCCCGAGCCGCCAGCGGCGGCTCGGCTGGCCGGCCGCGCGGGGGACGACCCCCCGCTGGTCGTGGTGCCGCCACCGCCGCCGCGGCCCCGCGGGCCACCCCCAGCCGCCGCCTCCCCTCCCCCCCCCCCCCCCCCCCCCCCCCCCCCCCGCCGCTGCCGCCGCGGCTGCTGGCAGCAGCGGCGCCGGCCGGCACAACCGGCGACCGCGTCGGCGGGTGGAGGACGGCGGCGGCGGGCCCGCGGCGGGAGAGGGGGCCCCAGCGGCTGCCAGCGCGCACCTTGCTCGGCCCGCCCTCCATCATGGTGGGAGGGGGGGACCCCAGCCGGCGGCAGGCCACCAACGGAAACGGGTGGGGACAGCTGCCCAGACGGGATGGTGAGGAGGGGGGGGGGGGGCGGGCGCCTGCGACAGCGGGCGCGGCGGCGGTGCGGCACGGGCAGTTGCGTTTGGGGGCGCGGCGCGATAGCGAGGCGGGAGGAGGGGGGGGAGGGGCTATGGGGGGGTGGGGGTCAGCGGGTGGGGAAGCGAGCGTGATGATGGTGCGTCTAGGGGCAAAGGGACGTAGGAGAGAAGAAGAATGGAATGGTGAGGGGGGGGGGGGGGGGGGGGTGGGGGGGGGTGGTGCGGGCCACAGGGGACGACGGTGAGCACGAGAGGAGCCGCGGCGCCGATGCGGGGGGCGGTGGATCCCCGCCGGCCGCCCCTGCCCTCGGCGAGGAGCGGGGACGGCCGCACCGCGCGGGCGGCGACGGCAGCGGGCGGCAGCAAAACGGCGGCGGGGGGCGGCCGGGGCGGGGCGGGGCGGGGCGGGGCGGGGCGGGGCGGGGCGGGGCAGCACCACCACCGCGCACACGCACACACACCCAAGGAGCGGCGCAAGGGGGGCCGCGAGGAAACACGCCAGACCCCGCCCGCGAGAGGCGCGGCGGGGGGGGAGGGTGGCGGGCCGCCAAGAGGGGGGGGGGGGGAAGAAAAAAAAAAAAAAAAAAAAAAACCTTCCCCCCCCCCCCCCCCCCCCCCCCCCCTGCTCGCCCGGCGTCCCCCCCGCCGCTACGTCAGAGCCGCGGCGACTACGCAACGCACCGCAACGCAACACGCCGCCGCGGCGGGCGCGCGCGCCACTCCCCCCCCCCCCCCCCCCCCCCCACCGCCGCTGAGGCGCGCAGCGACAGGGCGCGGCCACAACGAGCCGCGGGGGGGTGTGGGCGGGTGGGGGAGCGTGGCTCACCGCTCCCCCCCCCCACCCCCCCCCCCCCCCCCCCACACACCAGCAACAGCCACCACAACCACCACCGCCACTGCCACCTCCCCCACCACCACCCCCACCACCCCCACCACCACCGGCACCGCCGTCACCGGCACCGCCGCCGTCGTCGTCCTCGTCCTGCGACACAGGGGCACAGGGGGAAAAGAAGCCAGCCACTTTCAGTGTGCCCCCCCTGCACCCCCCCCCCCCCCCCCCTCCTCCCCACCACCACCACCCCCACCACCCCCTCTCTCCCACACACGCGCGGCGCACACCCCCCCCCTCCCCCCACCAACCAAAGCAACCAAAACCCCTCTGGTGGGGAGCCAGCCCCTCTTTGCCCCCCCCCCCCTCCTCCCCCCCCCAGCGCGGCGGGGGCGGGTGGCCAAAAAAAAAAAGGCCCCCCCCGCCAGCGAACAAGGCGGTGCCGCCTCGGGCGGGGGACGCCCCGCCGACGGCCGCGTGCGCGCGCGCGCGCGGCGGGCGGGCGGGCGGGCGGGCAGGCCGGCGGGCAGGCGGGTGGTCGGACGGGCGGGCGGGCAGGCGGGCGGGCGGGGGGGCGGGCGCCGCCTCGTCCCCCCCCGGCCCCCCCCCCTCCCCCCCCCCCCCAACCGCCCACTCCCGCGCACCACCCAACGGGAGCCGGCGGTGGGTGGAAAAAAAAAAAAAAAAAGGGGGGGGAGCGCAGCGGAACCGCCTGGCACGGCACCGCCCCTCCCTCACCCCCCCCCCCCGGTGGCAGCTGCCGGCCGGCAGGGGCGGGGGGTCGGGGCGGTCGGCAAGGCGGCACCGCTGGGGGGCGGGGGGGGGGGGGGGGGGGGGGTATGGAGCGGGGCGGTGGGGCGGTGCAACCCCCCCGCCGCACACACGCCCCGCGTTGCCACCCGCCGGCTAGCTATTTTGTAGAGAGAGAGCGAGTCCCCGCGGCGTTGCGACAGGAACCGGGGAGGGGAGGGGGTGGGGGGGGGGGGGGGGTTGGGGCGGGGTGGGCCGCGTTTGGCGGATGGCGTTGGCCGGCGCCGCCCCCTCTCCCCCCCCCCCCCCGACGATGCTGGGTGTGGCCAAATCGGCGTTGGGCGCCCCACCACCCCCACCCACCCCACCCCGCACCCGCGTGGCCCGTGACGAGGGGGGCGGCCAGGCGCGCCCCCGCCGTCAGGGGCCGCCGTCTGTTCACCACAGACAGGGACGACACGCGGGAGGGAGGGGGGACGGGACGGGAGGAGGCGGAGGCGCCGGCGAGGGGGGGGGGGGGAGGTGGGTAGATACATACGGCTGTGGTTGGTGGGGAGCAGGTGCCTCTACAGCAGAGGCGTCACAGCAGACGCGCGGGCGCCGCGACGAGGCCGCGGCTGCCGGCGGGGGGTGGGCCAAGAGGGTGGAAGGAGGGGGGGGGGGGGGGGGGGGCGGGTGGGTCCGCTGCGGACCGTCTGCGGGGTGTGCAGGCAGGCCCGCCACAAGGACCCCCCCCCCCCCCCCCTCCCGCCTCTTGGCGACGCTGCCGCCAGCGGCGGCCGCAAGCACCTAGGGAAATGGGTAGGTAGGTACGGTACGCGCACACTGGCGCAAACGGCAATGACCATGGCCGGTGCTCCGTGGCCCCGGGGGGGGGGGGGGGGGGGGCCTCTGACACGACGACGCACGACGGCCGCTGCCGACCGTCAGACGCACACGCACACACACACGCACGCCGCCTCGCGGCGGGCCGACGACGTTGGGTGCCGGCCGCGTGACCCGCTCTCTCCCCCCTCCGCCACACCCCCGGGGGGCCCCCCCCGCCCACCCACCCCCCCTCTTTCCCCACACCTCCCTGCGTGACCTTTGGGGGGAGGGAAAGGACGTGTGTGTGCCGCCGCCGACGCTGGTGGGGAGGGTAGACGCTCTGGCCCACAGCGTGGGGCCTGTGCGGCTAGAGGACGATAGAGGGGGGGGGGGTGCAACGGCGATGCGTCAGCGGCTCTCAGCGACGGTGGCTTGCGGCCGTGTGCCAGGCACAGAAAAAGCGGGGAGGGGGGGGGGGTGTTGGGGAGGGAGGTAAGGCCGGCAGCGTTGGGGGGGGTGTGTGCGGGGGTGGGGGGGGGGGGGGTGAGGCGGGGAGCGCCCACAGCGGCTGCCACCGTGCACAAGGCCCTCGCGCAGGGAATGGAGGCCAGCCCGTCGCACACTGCGGAGAATAGGGCACGCGAGGGGGTGCGGCGGGGGGAGCCTTGGCTGCGGGGGGGGGGGGGGGGGGGGTGCCCAGCGGCAATGCCTCCATTCCCTCGCGGCTCCCACTCCTCCACCCCGCAAAGGATGTCTGCTGGGGGGGCCGTTGGACGGGTGTCATTGGCAGACTGGAGAGCGTTCCGCGTGCACGGGCTGGTTGACCTGACCCCTCTCCCCTGCCCAATCCCCTCAAGACACCGCCGCTGTGGCCCCTCTGTTAGGAAACCTGCGGTGGCTCAGCTGGGCGTGGCTAGGAGGGTTTGCCATCCCGCCGGTGATGGAGAGAGTGTCGCCAATGATGGGTACATATGGAAAGCGGGGGGGGGTAGGGGGCGGCCCACGAGAGCACACCGCCGCATACAGTGGCCATGCCGCCTGCCTCGCGTGCCCCCACCCGGCCTACACGCGGTTATCGTCACCTCCGGATGTTTTCTCACACATAGGCTGATGTCGGTGGGGCTTTGTTGGACCCTCGTTGACGCCGTGCGACCCACATCGAAACTGGGTCTCGGTGTTGATCGGTGGGAATTCTCGGTTCCGTCTTGGGGAAATCTCGTCGATGCAGTGCAGTCTCGCTAATCTCCCGCGTCAGAGCTGGAAAGCGCACCGCTGGCAAAGCGAGGCGCCGGCCAGCCAAAGCGGGATGCGTGATCGCCGGTGAACGTCCGTCGCCGTCGCAGCTCCTGGTGCGCTACTGCACGCCGGCGACGCTCCCGGGCGATTACGCAGCGGCTGCGGGCACCGCTTGATTCATCGTGCTGCTCTTTTACGCATGAGCACAAGCGGTGCCCGCAACCATGTACGCTGCTGTGGACGCTGACGCCAAGCAATACGGACAAGAAAAACAGACATGGAAACAAGCGGCGGACGGAACGGCCGCTGCCCCGGCCAGCTCCACGACCTCCGCGGCGGAGAGAGCCGCCGTCGCCCTCGCCAGCGGCAGGAACAGCCAGCAGCACGGCCGCCACCGCCGCACCAGCACCGCTACCGCAACGGGGAGCACGGCCGACACGGCCTCGAGCGGCAGCAGCAACGCGGCACGCAGGAAGGCCGCCGCCCGCCGCAGCTACACCGCCACTGCGGCGCCGAGCACAGCCGTCACGCCGCCAGCTGCAGGAGCACCGCGTCGCGCAGCATGGCGGCCGCCGGCCACAGCTGTAGCACCACCGAGGTGGCGAGCACGGCCGTCCCTACCACGAGCGGCAGCAGCACCCCTGCGCCCAGCGTGGCATCTGCCCACCGCACCTGCACCACCGCTGCGGCGCCGCGCACGGCCTTCACCGCCTCGAGCGGCGGCAGCACCACGGCGCGCAGCACGGCAGGCGCCCTTCGCATCTGCACAATCTCCGCGGCGGGGAGCACGGACCTCATCCCCTCGAGCGGCGGCAGCACCGCGGCGCCCAGCGCGGCAGCCGCCCGCGGCACCTGCACCACGACTGCGGCGCCGGGCACGGCCGTCACTGCCTCGAGCGGCGGCAGGACTATGGCACGCAGCACGGCGGCCGCCCGCCGCAGCTGCAGCACCTCCGCGGCGGGGAGCACGGGAGTCACCCTGCCAGGTGCAGCAGCACTATGGCGCGTAGCACGGCGGCCGCCCGCCACACCTGCAGCACCACCGCGGGGGGGGGGGAACGGCCGTCACCGCCTCGAGCGGCAGCAGCACCGCGGCACGCGAAACGGCCGCCGCCCGCCAAAGGTCCAAGACGCCACTAGACAAGAGCAATAGAACGCAAAGCAAGAAAAAAAAAAAAAAAAAAGGCGCCATTGACGCTAAAGAACGTGTACACTCACGCACGCAACTAAAAAAGAGTAAGAGCGCACTGTGAAGAACAACAAACAAAAGCGCCAATGAAGCCAAAGAACGTGCGCACTCACCCGCGCAACCAAACAACAGCAAGAGCACACTCTGAATAACAACAAGCCAACGCGCAAATCACGCCAAAGAACGTGCGCACTCACCCGCGCAACCAAACAACAGCAAGAGCACACTCTGAAGAACAACAAGCCAACGCGCAAATCACGCCAAAGAACGTGCACACTCACCCGACCATCACCGGCCCAATACGCATCATCATCTCACTCGCCATCCCATCCGAAACGGTACACCTCACTGCTCCACTCGCCTTGTTGCCCCTCCAGGAGCATCAACACACTGGGAGCAGCTTCATCCTTAACTGCCAGCCCCCCCCATCCGTTGTCGGTCCACGCCCGTCCACGCCGGTGCCTTTCGGGGACCCACTCGCTCGTAGTTCGTGGACGTCCTACTCGGCCTGCCCTTCCGCCGCCTGCGCGAGCGCCTCCAGCCGCGCCAGCCGCTGCGCCGCTGCCAACTCAAGCCGCTTGCGCAGGCTTTCAAGGTCTTTCTGTTCCTCTTCTTGAACATTGTAGACGTGCTCCACCATGTCATCCTCAGACGTCTTGAGCAAGGCGCGATGCTCGTCCGGCCCGTCAATGACAATCACGCCGTGATGCTCTTCCCCATCCATCTCCAGGAACGGGTGCACCCGCTTCAGCTCCACGCGCCATCGCACGTAGAGGCCGGGCTCAGCCCCCGTGCGCATCGCGGACTTGTTCTGAGCCCGGAGGATCACGGCGTCCAACAAGCGGCGCACAAAGCAGGACGACATCGCGTAGTGGCCGACGGACAGCGTTACGATGCTCCCGCTCCCGACGCCCTTCTCCTCAATACGTTCGGTGACCCCAAGGTAGTCGTAGATGGCAATGGCGCCCACGCCAATCGCCTTCCGCCCGTCGTCCGACTTGTTGTACCACAGCTTCGACAAGCACCTGAGCGCGAAAAGAAGTGTCAACCCACTCGCAGGGGTGCAGATCGCGCGGCAGAAGGCCGCCACGACACGCTTCTTGATGGCATCGACGAGATGGGGCTGGACGGCCCGCAGAGGGACGCCGGCGCGCACCGGTACGGGCGCGGCCTTGAACTTGTCGGCCATCGTCTCTTCGCTGCTGGATGACGCACTGACAGGCGGCGACCCGTCCTTAAGAACCCAGCCACGGTGCTTCACCGGTTGGTTGACGATGCGGCTCAGGAAGTTGTCCGCCTTAGCCTCCTCGCAGGTGAAGTGCTCCATGGTGCACTCCAAGATCAACGACGTCAGCGTGTCGGAGTCGCGGAAGACGTCGGCGGCCGTGCACGCCGACGATATGGAGACGGAAAAGCGGTCGATAAGCCGCCGCCGGGTCTCAACCATGTCCTCCATGCCCTGCACTCGAGCATCCGTTTCCGCCTTGGCGTACTTCGCCACCAACGCGTGCTGAGACATCGACTTGACGTCAGGTGCACCACCGCCGACCCGGCGAACCTTTTGGCCTGCGGGAGGCTTGTCCGGCTTCGCCGCGGTCACGTCGCCGGCAATGGCCACGACGTCGGAACCAGGCGCTTCTTCCTCATCCTCCTCACTGCCGCTCCCGCCACCCGCCGGCAGCGCCAGCTGAGTCTGCAAACAGATCTTGAGGGAGCGCACAGAGGTGGGCCGTCCACCCATTGTCGACCCGAAGCACTCAATTGCCCGGCCATGCGTCTCCAGCTTGGAGGTGGCACTTGACAACACGTCGGATATGCCATCCAGCTTGTCTGAAAAAGCCCTGTTGGAATCCACGAGCGCGCTCACCTTGGCCGACAGGCCATTCAGATCGAAGACCGTCACCGTGGCAGTAGCACCTGCGGGGGCACTCGCCGCAGGCATCAACTCGGCCGGTGCATCACCCGCCGCAGGCACCACCTCTTCCGATTCATCATACGCCGCAGGCACCTCCTCGGCAGCAGCGCCACCCACCACCTCGGCAGTAGGACCACCTGCGGCAAAGGCCACCTAGGCGTCGGCGGCGTCCGCGGCAGGCGCGTCGTCCGCCGGTGCGCCTACCGGAGGCGGCAGAGGGTCTTGGCGGGCCAGAGAGCCGTCGAGGGCGGTCAGCGGCAGAAACGCGTCCAGCGATGGTGCAATAAACGGAGAGGGAGTACGCGGCGCGCCCGAAGACGACATCCCCTGCGACGGCGCGAAGAAGCCAGCGGTTGGGGCAGCCTCACGTAGCAGACCTGCAGCAGGTGAACCCGTCGAGATGCCGGCCTGCGATGAGGCCAGTCCCAGCGGATAGAGCGGGCCTGCCAGAGATTCAACCGCGGAAGCCGAAGAGGACGGCCTGGACGATACAGGCCGCGAGTACGCCGCCGGCAGAGCCCGGTGCTGATGACCAGCCAGAGTGCCGTACGCTGGTAACCCCCGGACGAGTCCTTGCATTAACGGGCCGTGAAGAGAACCACGGACACCACGCAGGGCAGCCGGTGCGCCCACGCCACCAAACGCCGCCGCGCGGCCACCGCTGCCAGGAGCCCGCGGCGGCGGCGGAGGTCGCGGCGGCGGCGGAGGTCGCGGCGGCGGCGGCGGCGGCAGCGGCGGCGGCGGCGGCCGCAGGACAGGGGCCACATCAGGCGCCAGCAAGGATGAGGTCGAGCCAGGGCGCCCAGGAAGAGGAAGCTCGCTCAGGTCCGGGAAGGCCACTGCGCTGGGCGGAAGAGGCGCGTATCCACCTGGCGGCGGGGTGGGAGGAGGAGCTACGATCCGCGGAGCGCACAACGCACGCGGGGCGCGATGCGCTCGCCTGCGCTTGGACTTAATGGCCTTGATGAGAAGGCAGAACGACACTCCGCGCAATGGAGAGGGTGGGGGGGGGCAGAGGGGGGGGGGGGGGGGGAGGGTGGGCACGACACGGTGCGCATGCTCGATCCATCTCCCAGCTTGCGTCACTGGCTCAAATAGCACCTGTATCCCCGTAGCATCTGTATCGCCGTCCATGGCTCCTGAATTCTCCCGCGGACGAGACTGAAGCCCTGCTCAGCTGCGCGAGCGCGCGCGCCGGGATCGCAGCCACCCAGTCCCTCAAGAAAAAAGTGCGGCGAAGCAAGCCCCCCCGGAAACTCGAGCACCGTGGCGTCCGCTAGGAACGCAGCATACAGAACGCGTACAGAATCCGCGAGACGCCGAGGCAATGCGTTCGGACCAGTGCTGCAAGTGTCCCAACAACGCAGCGAGGCCTCATGAGAACACTGCGCGGCCTCGTCGTTCTCGCAGTGTCTCACTGCCTGACCGACCGCCTTGCCACCCGAAGCAGCATACTCAGAAACTCGCTCGAAGCTCTCAATGCGTCTTCACATGTGTACCATGGCGTGTTGGAGCGGGTTGAGCAAGGTTGGGGTCCAGCAGCACTTGCGATTGCACGCGCCTACGGTGGTGCCCGTCGTGACAAGCGGCGCGTGCATCACCGCGGCCGTGGGTTGGCACGACCGCGGAGGGCACTCCGCGGAGAGAGGGCACCGCGGAGGGCGTGGACGCGGAACCGTGCACGGAGCGAGCGGCGTGTGACGCACGCCGTGGCGCCAGACTTGGCACCCCCTTGACGATTGGACAAGTGTCATCCGGTAGTCATTGTCTGTGCTTATTTCAATACTTGATAGCCACTGTCGGCAGCGCGAGGGTACTCTCGGAACTTCTCCCGCGTGCATTGGTGGGAGCACAACTGTCAGCATGAAGTTCACCCAATATGATCGCGGCTCGACACGACGGGGAGAATTGCGTTAGGTCAGTTTCAAATTTGGAGAGATGACTTGCTCGAGGGGGTGCGGCCGCGTGGTGAAGTGTGCTTGGGCACACTCTCTGCCCCGGCCGCGCGTGCCCCTCAGCGACCGGCACACAGTGAAGGCTTGGCCACGGCGACGAGCATCCGTTGCTCGAAGAGCGTAGCCCCCGCTGTTGACATCCCCCCCCCGTCGATCCTGTACGCCGCTGTTAACGGTCCTCGGCCCCCCAGTGTTCTGTCGCTGATAACGGCTGCTGGCGCCCCCCCCGCCTCCCTGACTGTTCATTGTCGGGACGGCGAGGGGGTGTTCAAGACTGAACAGATCGACATCATGACAATATGATGTTAGTGTATGCCCGCTGTTGACGCTCCCCCCTGTCACCCCCCTCTGCTTTGCACGGCACTGTTGACACCCCTTGTTTGGACCCCACCCGGGCTGCCCGGTTGGCACGGCAGGAGGGGACGGGAGGGGGCTCTCCGGTCGGGGGGCGGGGGGGCGGGTGTGTCGGGCTTACCGGTGAGTGGCCGTCCTGTTCCACCAGTTGGTACGCTGCAGCTGTGTACGCGTGGTGTGAGGCAGCCTGCGCTACCGCCGCGTCTCCAGCTGCCTAGGGGGCACGTTATGTGATCTTCTAATGGGGGCCGCCGCCCCCGCCATCTGCTGGTGCATACGTTAGCACGCTCTTTACGGGGGGGGGCGGAGCGGGTGGGTGCGTAGCTGTCTGGCAGGGCTTGGCGCGGCTTTGTGGGGCTCGCGTGTTGTGTGCCTCCGTCGGGCAACGTCTCCGTGTTCCGGCGTATCAGGCACTGACTGGGTCTTCCAGGCGTCTCTCCTGATGCATCATCCCTTGCGTTCCACGCCGCTCCTACCTTTTTGCTTGCGTGTGCATCATGCATGAGGGCTCTTGCCTGAACAAGGGTTGCTGTTGCGCACTCTGCCTGTGTGGCCCCTGCGTCTCGGCAAAGTTGCCCAGCCGTCGCATATAGATGCGATTGTTGCGATGAGTTTCACAGTGCGACCGTACGTTCGAGGGCATCCTTCGTCCGCTTCCTCGGCGGCCGCCTCCATCCCCGTCGGGCCTACCACCTCCCTGCCGTCTCCCACTCTGCCGCGGTCCCTTTCCTGGTACGTTCTCACGCCGTCTGTACCACACTGATGCGCGCCTCTGCCGGCACCAGTTGGAGTGCTTGACGTGTGAGCGTTGTGTGCTGTTGGTCACTCTCATTGGCAAAGAGTCTCCATGTGAGCTGCGCCAACTGAAACTAACACCCCCCCCGTGGCTTCTCTGTCCAGTGTTGTATCTATTTTGTATTGACTGCTGTGTGCTTGTGTCATCACCAGCAGTCTGTGTTCCCGTGCTGCGTCGTCATGCCGGCCCTTCAATGCCCCCGGTGCCCCAGGACGTTCCCAATGCGGCGCCACACGGCGTGGCACATGCAAAAAGCGCACGGTCTGACGCCCGCTCCCCGTGCTGCCGCTTTCCGTGCGGCGGCGGCTGCGCCTATGGCGGCAGCTGCGCCGTCTATGACGGCGGCGCCCGAGCCGAGAGCTGTGCCATCGAAGACTCCGGCGCCGCACGCGAGAGCTGCGCCGTCGACGACGTCGGCGCCTGGGGCGAGAGCTGCGCCGACGCCCATGTCGACGACAGATGCGAGAGCCGCGCCAAGGATGGCATCGGTGTCATCCGCCCGTCCTGCGTCTCCAGGTCCATGGGGCGCTCAACCTGGCACCGGTGGGTCTCCGGGCTCACCTGGACCTGCGCCGAGTGGCTCCACTGCGCCGCTCGGTGGTGGCAGTGCTCCTGTAGAAACTGAGGTGGGCGACGACGATGCCATGCACGACGATGCCGTGGGCCCCCACATGGTCGAGCCGACCAAAGCCGAGACGGCTTGCGCAGTTCCGGCGCTCTCTCGTCAAAAGCGTCGCGGAAGTCACCGTGGAGGCGGTGTCAGTGGCCGCGTCCCGCAGTTTGCCACTCTGTCGGCCGAGCTGCGGGCGTCCTACGAGGCCTTCAATGACTGGCAGACGGCACTGCCCATCACCAAGCCTCGCAAGAACTGCCAACCGGGCAGGTTCAACTCGTATCGCCTCCGTGCCCTCCAACGGTTTGCGCTCACGTGAGGAGCTGGCGCTGGCCTGACCGTTGCCGAGCAGGATCAATTTTTCGACCTGCTGGACATCTAGGACCGCTCCCAGCCGGGGATGCCCGTGGACGGGGGCCACGACCAGGGCCTCAGGGATGTCTTCAAGTCTGCCAACGCATTTAAAGACGCGCTCCGTGACGACGTTGATGATGCCGTACTTGAAGCGGGGTGGCAGAAATGGCGCTGGAGCAGAATGGAGACACGCTGCACGCGTACTTTCGTCCTGTGCTTGGCGTCGTTTTGGCTCTCCTTCGGGAGAGCGAGAACATCCAGCTGTGGAGTGGCGGGGACCGGCCGGCGTCCCCGACGTCGGTACGAGAAACGCCAATGGACGGGGACGCCTTCCGTTTGAATGAGGAGGAAGTTGTCCGAGAGCACGGGCCCTCCAGCTTTGTGCTCGGACTGCACGTGTACAGTGACGCTACCCAGATTTCCAAGTCGGGAGGTGAGTGGTGAGGGGAGGGCTCCGGACGAGGTGGGTGTGCTTGCCATGTGCTTGTTCTGGCGTTGTTGCCCTTGTAATCTTCCTTGATGAGACCCTGACGTGGCCATCTTTGCTTTCCGTTTCTGGTACTCTGCAGCCTACAAGCTGTATCCTCTTCGCGTGCGCGTTGTCAATGTCATCACAGATGAAGTCCAGTTTGTGACAGTGGCGTATCTCCCAGTCGTGAAGAAGCTGAAGGAACCAGGCGCCGACGAAAAAGCGCGCCGCCGTCGCAGCGCGGCGCTGCAGCGGGTTATCTACCTGGCCTTCCGCACGGCCATCGGGTCCAGCCACTCCGGTGAGAAGGTGGTTGTGGGTGACCGCACCCTGCGTGCATTCCTCCGCGTGCTGCTCTGCCTGGCAGACATTCCCGAGGAAAAGGCCGTCCTCTGCATGAAGTCGGGCAAGTGTGCACACCCTTGCTCCTCCTGTGACGTCTGTGTCAACCAGACGGGCATCCCTGAGGCCCTCAGATCCCGCGACAGAGACTGTTTTCGCATGCTGACGACGCATCTGGAGGCCGCGGGCCACCGCGAGCATCAACGCTAGGGGAAGAGGCGTGCCCACCTCGAGGCTACCACGAGCGCTCAAAGCGCCTTGCCTGCTCTGGCCGGCTTTGCGGGCTTGTCACCATCCCCTTTCTTGCTTTACAGGATGGTCGGCTTTGACATTCTTCACGTATGTGTGCGTGGTACGAGCTGGTGAATGGCGGATCAGTGTGGCGTCCTGGATTGGTGTCTGTCGTTGTGTGCGTCTGCTGCACAATCATTGTGCTCTGGCCGCGGCATTATCGAACCGTCCAGCGTCCTGTTTCAGTTGGCTTTCCATCCTTTGAATGCTGCATGGTGCGGTTCTTCTGGCTCAGGTTTTTGACATTAGCGTCACGCGCATGCTTGTTCATCGGCTGGTGCGCGTTCTCGCGCACATGTGCAAGAATCACTACCCTCTTTGTGGTACTACGGCGGCAGCGTGCAGAATTGCCAACCAACGACTCTCCGACATGGGACATCTCAGTACTGCACCATGCTGGGCTCCAAGGTACGTTCTTTTCCCACTCCTTCTCTCGCTCAGACTTTCCGGTGCCTCTGCTTGCCGTTCTTTGCTTTCATGCAGATGACACATGGCCTTTTCGGCTACTGACATGAACGGCACCTCTATGGGCTCCCATACATTGTGGTGATTGAGGTTCAGATGCGTAGACACTTCGTGGAGCAGGGGACGCTGCAGTCGGCGTTCAATGGCGCGCAGCAACGCGGAGATATTGCCATTATTCCTTTCGCTTCTAAAGGCGTCTTTGGGGTCGGCCGCCGGCGCCCTCTTCGTAAGCCCACGCCGACAGCAGCGGCTGCCAGGAAGCGGGCACGCTCCTCAAAAACTGCTTCCCCGCGTCGCGCCGCCAAACCACCGACGGCGGACGCATCAGCCAGACAAGAGCCACTGCCAAAGCAGGCAAATGGCGTGCTGTTTGGCTGCGGCGATGAAGACGCGGACGTGGAGCTGCCTCGGAACTACACGTTTGACTGGGGCGCGTAACACCGCGCGTTTGGCATAATTCCCCTCGAGGACGCTGTCACGGCCACGTTCGCGGAGTATGCGGTGCTGTACGGCCGCATAGCTGGTTGGGTGGCGTCAAGAGCTTTGGCACCGATGAACCTCGAAGAAGCCAAGGCCATCTCGAGGCCCGCGGAGAAGTTTATCTTGAAGCTGGTCACGCCCATCCTGGGCGTTTTGCAGACGCTCAAGGTGCACAAGCTGTTACGTCACATCTTGGATGCCATTAGGCTGCACGGGAACTTGCAGAACGGCAACACCAAAGCCAACGAGGCGCAGCAAAAGGAAGATAAGGTTTTCTATCGTCGAACGAACAAGACGGTGGCCAAGTTCACACAGCAGATTGTCCGCCAAGCGCGGGGGTCGCGGGAGGTTCTGAGGCGCATCAACAAGATTGAAAGCGACTACGAGCAGTCCTTGCGCAAGGGACAGGCGGAAGAGAATGCTGTCCGTGTTGGGGCGGCAATGGCGGCAGGAGGCGGGGCAGCAGCGACAGGTGACAGTGCGGCGGCGAGCAGCAGTGGGGTCACTTGTTACCGTCGCCGTGCGCGCCTTCTTCCGTGCCAGACTGTGGCGGTTCTGTGTCGACGTCCGGGGCTCTCCAATCTTGCCGCCCTTCTCGGAAAGTCGCTCCTGAGCAAGATGGAGGCGCACAACTCGCTGCAGTTTGCAGCACGGCTCGATTGCGGCAGTCTGGTGTCTCAGACAGTACGCGCCACGCCCTCCTTCATCAGCAAGCCGTGGTACGATGCGATGCTGATCGACGCAGAAGCAGTTCCGTGCGGGCCTCAGCAGAATCGGCGTGCGGTTGGTGACGTGCACGTGGCGGAGGTCCGGCTGCTCTTTCGTCAAGATGGGCAAGACTTGGCAGCCGTCTGCTTCTGGGAGCAGGTCCCGCCTGGACCTGGCTGCCCTCTGGAGCAGCGGGGTTGCGCGCGCCTTCGGTGGGCCTTGCCACCGGCCGGTGGTGATGATTGGGTGGCGCACGTCATCCCAGTGAGCCGCATCCGCCGTATGCTGCATGTCGTGCCCGACTTCCAGGACCTCGCAAAGAGGCGCCATTGGGACGCCGTTCCACCAGCTAGGAATGCTGCAGTGGACCAGCAGAGAGAGATGAGGTTCTTTGTGAATGCGTTCTGTCCGTGGGCGTAGATGACCGTGCAGGGCAGTGCACACGCGAGGACACGCGAGCTAGTTTTTTTGTGTCTGATGCGCCCTTGTACCATCGTATGCCTCCAAAGCGGCCCATCGAGGCCCCTTCACCACTGCACCCCGTGTCCCAGTTGTCCTGGTCGCCACAGTTCCCCGCTCTCCGCCGCCACCGTGCCACACCCCCCGGTCGGCCGCTGCCGTACCAATGGACAACGGGCGGCGGAACCCCCGCCACCGCGGGCAATAGCCAAGGGGGGGCGAGGCCGGCACGGCCGCGGGGCGCAGCTACGCATACACGAACGCACGCTCACCGGCCCTCACCGAGACGAGCCCCCAGTGACTTCTGTATTCATGGCCGACGCCGTCTCGGTCCCCGCCGTACTGAGGGCCCCCACGGCGTGGGCATCAGTATCGGCGGCGGCGAAGCCCGCCACCACCCACGCCGTCACCACCGACATCACGGCCGCGAAGAAGCCTGCCTGTGTCACCCTCTCCCCACGGACCGACGGTGGTCCTCCAGTAGGCGCTACGGCAGCTGCGCCTGCGGCGTCGCTCCGTCGCACCTCTGGTGCAGGTACCGCCAGCGTTTCTCCGTTGCATCCCCGGTGCAGGTGCCGCCAGCGCCGCTCTCGGCCTGCTCCTTGCAGGGACATTCCGCCGTGGTCGGTGGGGGGACCGCGGTTGCTGCTGCTGTCTGGGACGCGGTGCAGGAGCGAAAGACCGCGGCGACCGCGCCGCGGCAGCTCCCACACCTTCAGCAAGACCTTCAGCGCGGCAGCAGCTTGGCCGCCGTCGTGCATGTCGGTCGCGACGGCTATGTGCAGCTCTGCATCAGAAGGCATCGCGGGGGGTAGGCGGGTGCAGTGTTTGCGGTCAAGGCAAGTCGCTGCGCGGAGCCCACAGCGTCGGTGACCTGCAGGGTGAAGAGCAGGCCTGATCAAGGGTACCGTTTTTGGCCATCTGTATGTGTATTGGGGAAAAGTCCGAACGTGGGTATGAGTATGGGGCACACACCATTCCTCATGTATAGAGTATCAGCGGGCCAGCGCCCTCGCGGGTATGGCGCGTAGGTATACCTTTGACCCAGGCAGGCCCAAAAGTATGCGGCAAAAATGGCAGGTAAGAGTATCAGTACACGGGTATGAGACCTAGATTACCTGCGGACGTCGCCTAACTGCAGGTGTCTCACAAATACAGTGGCCTCTTGGCACGCCCTCCTCCCCCAACGCCGTCTGCTGTCCCTCCAGGCACAGGAGAGCTGCCGTCGAACACGCTCGATGGCGGCTCCTTGCGTTGCCTTCGCCTCGTCGATGGCGGCCCCGACGTCGTCGTTGTATGCCTGGGGCGGGGGGGAAGGTCCTGAACTTGGGCACGATTGATGCGGTGCGACGGTGTGCGTCGCCGCAGACGAGGCCACGGACGGCTGTTGGGGGGGTCTTCAAGGCAGGCGGCAGCCCCGACGTGCGGTCTTGGCGGCGGCTGCGATGGCGGAGACGGCGACGTTGTTGGCACCTCCCGCTGCAGGCTCGGCCGGCGCATCGGCGGCGGATGCAGGCGGCGGCGCCTCCTTCCCGCCAATGCCTGTCGGTGCCCGCCGCCATCTCCCCCCTGCCTCGGCTTTTCCCCCCGGCGGGGGCGCCGCTGTCATCCCTCCTGCTCGCCGCACGCTCGATGCTCACCCTGGCGCCCACCCTCATCACCTCCAACGCCTCGACGCTGCCCTCCACCCTCGCCGACCGCGAGCACATCCTCATGGTCACCCTATTTGGCGACGTGCCCGCCGGGACTGGCGTCTCCGCCGCCCTGTGCAAGGTCACCAACGCCCTCGCCGTGACGGCGGCGACGGTAACAGGCGCCGCTGCCGGTGGGTGGGCGGATTGGCGCGGGGTGTTGACCGCGTCGGCGGTGGGTGTCGCCGCAGTCGCGGCGACTTGGGGCGCGCCGTGGGGTGTCGCGGGGTCTATAGGGGGGGGGTGGTGGTGGCCGCGCTGGGCCAGTGGCTGTTCACGATCGCCGCGCTCGTGGCGGACGTTGCGGACGGCCAGGGGGTGGTGTGGGGCGGGCGTCCGGACGTGGCTGGCTGGGCGCCTTCTTTGGGCTGACGTTCGCGGTTTTGGGCCGGCGGTGGGGGGTGGACCCGTGGGGCGCTGGGGGAACGCGCTGCTGTTCCGCGTGGCGCCAGTCACCGGTTAAGGTGGCCATGGACGCCAATGGCCTGCGCTTATGATGGTGCTGCCAGACGCGGAGGTGGTGCGAGAAGGGGGGGGGGGGTGCGCCTCGGACTAGGAGACTCGCTTTTCCGCCGCCGCCTGTGCCGCTGCCGCCACCACCGTTAATGGCCTGCCGCCACCGCTGCCGGTGCCGCTGGCGCTGTCTCGGTCACTGCTCACGAGGAGGGCGGCGGGGCTGCAATGGTCGCCCTCGCCGCCGTCGGCGAGGGCCGCCGTCCCTATTTTATGCTAAAACGCCGGCCGGGGCGTGGCGTGGGCGCTCGCTACGGTAATTTCTTTCCCCCCTCTGCGGCGCATTGCTGCTTCCCCTTTCGGCGCACCTCACCACCAGCGCCGCCGTGCATGCATCGTGTCGGTCTCTTGCTAAACCGCCGCCCACTACGGCAAAACTGAGTGTCCGACGCCAGCCCCAACTCTTTTTCCCTTCGTCCACTGTGGGCACTAGGCTGAAGAACCGGCACACGCTGACCCATCGCCCTCCCCCACAACCTCATCTCGTCCCGGAGGCGTGGACTTGCAGGTGACGGCCACCGTGGCAGATGGGCTTGGCGCTCGCCCCCATAATCACATCCCGCCTTAAGCCCGAGTCCGCGAGAGGTTGCGTCCGCCGATCGTGCCCGGCGCAAGACACAATGTGCACCCGAGTGTGGCGCGGCGGTAATCACCATCGGCAGCATGTCCAGCGCTTCGCCACCATGGCGGCCAGGACGACCGTGGCGACTGCGATGTCGGCCGCCTCAGCTAGCCTTGCCCAGGTTTAAAGACCCCCGGGCAGCGACGCCTCCTGTACCAAAAGCGGCTGCCACCCCCCCCGGACACACCTCCCACCGACACGTCAACCGTGGCCACACTGGGACCCCCCCCACCGTGTCACGGACGGTGCTGATGCACTAGGCAGTCACTGATGCCGCCGCCAGACCGGCTGGGCCTCCACCTGTCACCGCCGTCGCGGCGCGCCCATCGCACAGTCGTGACCAACACTGGTCGTGGGCACATAGGGGGTGCGTGGTGGACGTGGCAGATCAGTAGAGAGGGGTGGCAGAAAAGGGAAAGGAAACGAGAGAGTCAATGGGTAGTCAGCAGGCGGCGCCCACCCGCGGGGTAGCGCCGAGCGCCAGCGACTGCGGCACCCACGCCCGCGGCGCGCGACAATCTTCGCGGCCGCGCTCACGGGAGTAGTCTACGGCGAGGCGAAGCAAAGAGAACGATTCTTAAGCTCGGGGGGCAGCGGGGGGTGTGTATGTCGCCACTTGAATTGGGTGCCAGGCTAGGGGGGGGGCCCGGAGGAGCTTGCTGTTCCAAGTGGTACGGGGCCGAGACGCTGGCTCAAGGCACATCTCTGCCCGCTGCGCGCCGCCTGATGTTCATCCCGCCCGCCCCCCCGCCTACCCACCCGCCCGCTCACAATGAGTCCAGCGGGTCGGCGCGCGGTCCGCCTGCGCGGTACCCCTGCCGCAGGAGCCCCTGATTCCACCACCATGGCCACCGTCTCCAACGCCGTGTCCGTCCCAAGTGCCAACTCGGACCTGCGTGGCCGTCTGGGCCGGTCTGGGTCATCCCACTACACCGGAGGGCGGGGGCGGAAACGATGGCCACCAACTGTCGGGCAGTCCCGGCACCCGGTGCTCACGAGAAGGGCGTCAGTTCCTCAAGAACCGCGTAACTTGCCGAGAAAATGAACGCGGCCTTGTGGCGCTTTATTCATATCCACCGGCACGCACTTTCACCTTGCAAGCCGCAGGTGTAGTGCGCCCCTGAATGCCCTCTCCAACCAACCGCTATGGCCACTCACACTCGTCGCGTACGCACGATCTCTCGCGCAGTCGCCTCACGGCACTATAACACTCCCAGTACACCCCCCCTCTCCACCCGCCGGCAATGAGACACACTCCCATGACTCGTCCCAGTGCCTGCTGCCGAGGCGGCTACTGGCCTGCAGCGTTGTCCTCGTCGGAGCTCGAACAGTCGTCGTCGTCGGAAGTGCGCCGCGACCGCCCGGTAGACATGGCAGTGCGCACCATGTCCGCGGCCGCGTGGGACAGCTTGGGCACGTCCCCAAGGTTGACTGGCAAGAGTTGGACGTTCTCCTGGATGAAGCAATGCATTTCCAGATGGCGCGCCAGCATGGACGACCGCTCCTTGCGCATGATGCTCGCCGCAACGGAGAAGTCACGCTCAGAGGCCGCGGACGTGCCCACGGCCCCTAAGACAGCACAGGCCACCAGATAGAGGGTTGGGTAGCGCTCCTTGTTCCCCTTCCAAAACTCCAGCGGGTCCTGCGACTTGGACGTGGCGACGGCCTTGAGGCAGCTGTCCAGGTGGATCTTGGCCAGAGATGCCTTAGTCTGCTCGGGCACCATCCCTCCCATGCTGTCCTCCTCGTCCGTGAAGTCAGCCAGGCAGGACCACGCAGCGCGAGAGGGTCCCGACCGAGACGGCGCCTGTGTGGGCGCAACAGCCGCGGGCACAGGATCCTCCAGTCGGTCACACATCTCCCGGACAGCCGCGACCGCCCGGTTGTAGACAGAGGGCCTTCCAAGCATCTTGGAGGCTGCCTTGAGCACCTTTGCCCCACCGGGGGCCATCACAGTGCTCATTAGCACAGGTACCGCCTCCAGTAGGTCGCGCGTCTCGTCCTCACGGTTGAAAAAGCGCGTGTCGAGCTGCTTGCGCAGCAGCCGCACGGCCGCCCTCGACGCGTCGCAAAGGACCTCTTGTCCATCCTTCTCGTCGTAGTAGAGCTGCTCGGACGGGTACAGGCGGTCGTCAACCTCGATCACGCGCGCGTCCTGGTGAGCCTCACAGTACGCATCAATGTCTTTCTTGCCAGCGGCCAGGGGACTGGAGCCGGGCATGCAAGGAACCACGAAGCAATCAGACGCAATCATACGACGAAGAGAGCAAATAGCAAAAAACGCAGCGGAGACGGGGTCAGTTGCGCTTTGGCTGCGCCGAGAGGCCTCCATGGCACCCTTGAGCACCCCCAAGAGCTGGCGCAGGCGGTCCCAATCGCGGCTGGAAAGGCGGTGCCTCTTCACACGCGCGGGCTGGCCCGATGAGTTGAAAAAGGCCGTCAAGCGCGCGTGACACGTGAACATTCTCGCACACGCGTCATAGGTGGAGCTCCACCTCGTAGACACCTCCGTGATGATGTTGCGCGCCTCAGACTCGCCTGGAATGGACAGACCGCGGTACGTCGTCACGCTCTTATCCGAGTGGTTGAAATGCCCAGAAATCTTTCTGAGTCGCCCAAGCATCGCCTTGGCCGTCGGGTTGGCAGAAGAGTCGTCAGACGCGCCTGCGTCCTGCGTATTGGCGTCACAAATATGCCCGTCAAAAGACTGCTGCATCTCATCCGTGGACTTGCCCCCCGACCCCAAGGCGAACACAACGGAGTTGTGAATGGCGTGAGCCATACACGGAATCCACGCCGCCGGCAACAGCCGCATCGCCTTCCTCACGTTGGCGCCCGAGTCCGTCGTGGTAGACCCCAGATCGTGGGCGTCGAGCCCGAAGTAGCGAAGGCGCTCATGAAACCAGCGAAAGATGATGTCGTGCGTGTGGTTGCCCATGAACTGGGAGACACCCAGATGGAGCACGTGCATGGTGGTCGTCGCTGGGTCCACAAAGCGGATGACAACTGACCCAAAAGCCAGCCGTGAGTGCCGCTCGGTCCAGAGGTCCATTGTGGCGTGGGCAAAAGGCAAGCCACAGTACGTCGCCTTCGCCGTCCGCAAGAGGTTACGGACGGCGTCAAGGGTGAAGGAGTATAGCTCAGCCAGGATGTGCGTCATAGTGTTCACTGAGGGAGTAGAGTAGGAGGCATTTAAAGGAGATAAGAACGAGTCAAGATAAGGATTCGTGGTCAGTATGCGCGGAGAATGGGACATCACTTGCATGAGAACAAAGCGCAGGTGATGAGGGCGCACATCCGGGGTGAAGTGGCGGGCTATGTTGCCGTCCACCACTCGCTTCGTGCGGTTCCCCCCGCTCGGATTGCGGCAGATGTACAATGCAGCGCGGGAGTGCGCCAGCTTCTTCTCAGGCGCCCCCCTCCCATTGGCAACGTTCTCAAAGTGCTTCACGCTGTTACCGATAACTGCGGCGGGGATGGACAGGACAGTCGTCGATCCGAGCCCGCCACAAAGACGACACCAGCCGAGCAAGTCCTTGCTGGCACTATCCTCCTGACGATATAGATCAAAAAAAGACCAGGCAACAGACCGCAGCTTCTGCCCAACGTCCTCACGGGCAATCAAAAGAAACTGCACACCATCGCGGTCAATATGGTCCGGGCGGGTGAGTGAACAGTCAGACTGGATAGACTGCACAATTGCTTCCGGGGTGTCGCCGGTCGAGGAGTTCGCATTGCGGCGCTTCTGCGGGAGGATCTTCTGGGACACAGAACCGCCCACCGATCTCGCGCCCTCTGGGTGGCTCTCTTGGCTTGGCGGCGGTAAACCAGTGATGCTTCGCGATGGGCTTGCGCCCGAGTCGCTCGGCATTGTGCCCAAGAGACAGCTCAGGGTCGAGGCGGGTGGGGGAGCAGGAGCGGGGGGCGTCGAGGACGGTGGCGGAGCAGGAGGGGCGGACGGGGAGGACAGGAGCGTGACGCTGGCTGGCACCGAGAGCAATCGCACCACGCGCCAAGGCTCATATGGGTGCGGCACAGCAGGGCTGGCACCATTTTCTGAGCGGGCTCTGGTTGGTGCTGGCCCGGCGGTGCTGCACGCAGGGGCTACGTTGGGCTGCTCCTCGCCCAGGCGATACGTGTGCCTGCGCGAGGAGCACTCGCACCGCCCTGCTCCCTGGTCCTGTGACGACTGCAACCCTGGACTGGAAGAGACGTCGGCCTCGGAGGCTCCCACGTAGGGATGGTGGCGTGTCGTGATTGATGGACAGGCGGTTTGCGAAGAGGCTGCTGACCACCGCGGAAAAAACGGACAAGCGGCGCGTCTCGGAGGTCCAAAACGGCGCCACCCCACGTCCAAGCGTTTCAAATCCGCGCCGCCCCACGTCCAAGCGTTTCATAACGACGCCACCCTACGTCCAAGCACTGAGACGCACACTGCCTTATCAATTACTGGCTGAAGTCTTCCTGGTACCCTTGGGAATCTGCGCAGTGGGTATCTGATACTCTTGGCTGAAACGGTACTGTGTATGAGGCGAATATCGATTTCCGACAAGAGTACTCCAGATACCCTTGCTTCATACCCGCGTAGTACCCTTGGGCGCGATACCCTTGATCAGGCCTGGTGAAGAGGCTCTCTGCCCGCAGGGATCAAAAGCCATACTCCACCACGTGACCTGGCTCACAGTCAGCAACCACCAATGAGAGCGCCGAATAGGTCGGCCACAAAGGCCCCCCGGCTTGTGCACGGGGGCTCTTTCTCGGGCCCTCACGCAGGCCCCCCTCCCACAAGCGCCTTGGAGAGTCCTCTCCCAGACCGGGGTCAGGACGCGCGAGGACGACGAAGGCCTTCTAGATTGCACCAATGAGCGCGCAGAACGCGTTGCGGGATTGAGTGGCACAAGATTTTCCTCGAGCACGTAGTCTTCAGGGAGGAGTCCGCGCGGGTCACCCGCGCTAAAGCGCGGTCGCGCCTATCGAACAGGCCCGCCGAAACCGGCCGGCGATGCCCCCTCGGTGGGCCCTCGATGCCCGCATCGAGGCCCCACCGAGGCCCCATTTCGATGCTCGATGTGCATCGAGGGCCATCGTTGGACTCTCGGTGGAAAAATATACCTTTGTGACGATGGCGGGGTGGCCCGCCGCGATCGGCGCCTCGATGGCCCGGCCATGACGTCAGGGGGGCGCTGACGGCAAGACGGAGGGGGGCGGCAGGCTGCGCTTACAGTTCGTGGTGTGGTGCGGGGCGTCCTTTGGAAGGGGGGGGGGGGGGGGGGGCTTGTGGGGCAGTGCGTACAGGACGTACGTACGGTGACAGTAAATACTGGTGGAGTGTTGGCGGTGGTGGCGTGGTGGGGGTCGCGTCCTCCCCCCTGCAGAGAAGCTCGGACTCAAAGTATACACGTGGCGCGGATATGCCTCTTAGCAAGTCTTGCTTGTTAACCCGCGTTTCAAGTGCATGTATGTACTTGACTTTGTTCTAGTCTTTCTGCCCAGCTTCCTTTCCTTTAGGAGGCTTGGGGGTGACGGCCACTGTTTTTCTGTTGTTTCTTTTCGTGAGAGCTGTTTGTTTACCTGTGAGCACTTTCCCACACCCCGACCCAGACGGGGCGGCCCCGCGACCGCCGCCGAGTCGACAGACCCCGGGGCGTCGCGGTGGGCACCGCCAGCAGCCCCGTCTGCCCGCGGCCGCCCCCGTGACGGGCGGCTGACAAACCGATGTGCTCGAAGAAGGCTGGGAGGGAGAGCACGGCCCACAGAAAAAGACGGATGGCTTGAGAGTGGTGAAGGGATATACATAGGGGGGGGGGGGAAGGGAGAGTGACCACCCGCCACACGTACACGCATCAACTTGTATGTGTGGTGGGCAGAGGGGGGGGGGGGGGGGGGGGGGGGGGGGGGCAAGAAGAATCCATACTCGCCCCCCGCCGAGGTCTCAAAGACGGCAGCGGTAAGTGTCGGCGGCCACCGCCGCCGCCGCCGCCGCCGCCGCCGCCGCCGCGGACAGCGTCGCTCGCCGGGCGCCGCGGCGGTGGGCGGCACGCCCGCCGTCTTCTGCAACCGCGGCGGCGGGAGCGGCAGCGGCGGCCCGGCCGGCCATGCGGCGGTGGCGGCCCGTCCGGCCATGCGGCGGCGCCCCTGCGTCACGCGTCCGCCGCGTTGCTGCCGACGTGGCCGCCACTGCCGGCGGCGGCGGCGGGAGAGCGGCGGGGGGCAGGCACCGCCCGGGCAGTGTCGCGTGGCCAACCCCCCTGCCGGCGCAAGCGCGCTGTCCCGTGTGCTCGTGCGAGGCCGTAGGGCGCGTCTTTTGGCTTCTCGTGTTCCATTGTCTTGGCTTGCAAGCGCTTGGGGAAACCCCCTGTGGCACAGGCATGCTATTCTTCCTTCTGAGGCGATGAACACGGTCGGAGGTCTTGTTCCTGGGAGGAGGATGAGCGCGGTGCTTCGCCGCCGCCGCCGCCGCCGCTGACGCATGAACACTGGCAGCTATCTGATCTTCGGCTGCTCGCTTGGATTGGTGCCCCCCCACAGCAGGAACGATAAACAAGCACGTCCGAGGGACGTCAAGAACGGGCGCACGTGAAAAAGTGAGACCGTGGCACTGGCTGCTGCCGGCGCTGCCCGCCGTCGCGGCTCACAGGGCGGTGCACTGGCGAGACACGGCTGCGAGTTTGGCAAAAGGGGAGACGGGGTGCGCCTCGGTGCGCGGTGCGGCCGCCCGCCGACGCGGCAGCGCCGCATCGCGCACACGAGCGGCGGTGCGATGTGCGTTGGAAGCGCGCGGCGACCGGGGCGGCACCCTGGCGAGGCACCGCATGCTTCAGCCCCCCTCCCCCACCCGGCACCTCCAGCTGGCCACCTTCGGTGGCGAGGCCAGCCATCCGCAGCAAAGGGGAGCGCACAGGATCTTGGAGGAGGGGGAAGGCGCCGTCGCGCGCAGCGCTGCCACACTCAGCGGGGGGCGACGAGAGCAAGAGGCCACCCCAACCCGCCCGCCCCACCTCCCCTTTCCATCGTGGTCCCTCTCCTTTCCCGCTTGGCGGTCCGTGCTCCTCCTGCCGCAGCTGGCGGGGCCTATCGCCTCGGTGGGAGGAGCCACACGGAAATGGCGTACTCCCAGTGGATTATGGTGTGTCGCTGGGGGTCAAGATATTCTCAGACTGTTTGCTCCCTCCTAAATATTCAGTCGGTGGCCTCGAGTCTTTCTCACTCTCGCGGGCGCCTTTTCACAAGGGTTTCCAACCTTTTGGTAGTTCCAACCAAGGATACTTTCCTGTACGGGGGGGTCGGGCTGGTTCCACCAGTGGTGGGGAGTGTTGTCTCGCAGTCCCTACACTCAAAAAACACAAGAGGAGTGGCCGCAGCCACGTCCCTCCCACACACACACACACAGACACGTGCAGACGCCCAGGCACCAGCGAACGTAAACGCCCACGCACCAGTAACTACACAACTACATCAGCCGTCTTGTTAGAAAGAATCAGGTAACGCCACGGGCAGCGTCACTACATCTCTTACATACTAGGCAAGCAGCGCCAGGCGGTGGAGGGCGCGGCCGACCAACCCCCGCCGCCCTACTGGCCGCGCCCCCCCACGCGCTCCTCCAGCGTGCAGCAGACGCATCGACGCACGGCGGGACGCAAAGGTGGCCAGCGACGGCCGCGGCGCTTCAAAGCCCGCACCCAGCCGCACATCGTCCGCGGGCGCCGCCCGCGGCCGGTCAGTGCGGACGGTTCGCACCTCTCGCGACGGCGGGAGGGCCATGGCATCCCCCGACCCGCCGCCATCCGACGCGGTACACACCGAGCCGCCGTCAAAGATCCCCACGGGGGAGGGCGGGGTAGCCCAGCCGGCGCTCTCACAAGGCGACCCAGACGACGACGTTGACGCCGTGGCGCCGCCGACCCCGCTCATGCCGCTGTCGTTGCAGGTGGGCGCGTCTCGGCGGCGGCGCCGCCGGTTGACCGGCCGCAGCGGCACACCACGTGGCAGCTGTGGACGCCCCCCCTCGGGCGACGTCGACACCGGCGCCGACGCAGGCGTCGGCGGCGTCACCGTGCCCTGCACGCCCGGTAGGACCGAAAGGTTGCGAGGAAGGACACCCATTAGCGCGAGCCCCGACGGCAGCATCGGCCCCATCGCCGCGCGGATGCGCGCCGCCTCGGCGGCCGGCACCATCTCCTCATCCGACACGTGGGTGACCTCCACGGTGGCGGCGTCGACCAGGTCCGCCCACCCGTCAGCGCTGAGCGTGATGGGCGACGTGGGGGGGGCGGGTGTCGAGATGGGCAACGTCATCGCGGCGGCCGCGCCCGACGGCCACCGCCGCCGCCGTGCGGGGAGGGCGCCGCCCGTCGCGTCGCCGGACGGCGATGGTGTGGCGAGTCGTGACCCTGCCGCGGCAGCACCCTGCGCAGGCGCCGTCTCCGGCGGCGGAGGCGCGAGCAGGGGCGACGGTGGCTGTCGCGCAACGTGGTCGGCAAAGACCACAAAACCACCGCCGCGCGGGAGGTGGCCCGCCGCGGTCGCCATGGCCCGCTCGACCGGCCGCCAGTCCGGCGAGACAGCCGCCGCCGCGAGCGCACCATCGTCGACAGCGGCGGCGGCCGCGGCCACGTCACCAGACGGCGGGGTGAGGACGTCGAGGGGGAGGGGCGGGATGGACCCTCCCAGAGACCACTTCGTGGGCGCGCAGAGGACGAGCGACGGGTCGCGTCGTGGCAGTGGCGGCGTCGCCGGGGGCGCGTCGGCGTCTCCTGGGGCAACGGCCCCAGCCGAGGGGGCGGCGGCAGCAAGCGCCAAGGCCGGTGGAGACGGCTCCAGCCCCATCTCGTTGGACGACGACAGCGGCGAGACGGGGAGGGAGTCTAGGTCCAGCCCCATCGGTGGGGACGGCACCGGTGGAGGGGGCATCCGCTGCGGGCCAGCCGCAAGCCGGGGCTCAGCGGCGGCGACGGCAGCGGCCGGCGGCTCCGTGGCGGTGGCCGCGGCGGCCGGCTGCATGGGCGGCGGCGGCGGCGGCGGGGCGTGGTGCCGGTCCGCCGCCCGCGGCGGGTGTGCCGCCGGTGGCGGCGGCCTGCTGTCGGGTCTCCGCCCGCGGCGGGGTGGGGAGGCGGCCGCGGTGGCTGCCGCCGCGGGCCGCGCCGCGGCGCCCGCGGGGCGGCCACGGGCCGCCCGCGGGGGCACAACGGTGTCGTAGGCGGGGGAAAAGGTGCCCGCCGCACAGGCGGCGGCGCGGCGACGGCGGAGCGCCGCGACCGCCGCCGCCTGGGCGGCAGCCCCCGCCCGGCCGACGAGCGCCGGGGCGGCGGCGGCGCCGCGGGTGCCCCCGCCGCCGCCGCCGCCGCCGCCGCCGCCGCCGGCAGACAGCAAGCAGCGCTCGTGCCAGGCGCCGCCCGCGGCGGCCGCGTCGGACGCGGCGGCCGCAGCGGCGGCGGCGGCCGCAGAGGGGGGGGCCGACATGCACCGGTCCAGGCCGGCGCCGAGGGGGTCCATCGTGACGCAGTGCAGGTGCGGGTGTCGCGGGGAATGAGAGGGGGGGGGGGGGGGGGAGGGGGTGAGGGCGGCGGGAGGGAAGAGGGGAGTGGCCAGAGCTGGGGGGGGGGGGGGGGGGAGGGGGAGGTTGAAGACGACGACGACCGCGGTGGTGGCAGCGACGGGTCGACAGCACGACGGGCCAGTCGCCGACGTAGCTTGAGGGGGATGAGGACAGGGACGAGGGTAGGGAGGGGGGGGAGGGGGGGGAATGGACCACGCTCCCCGCTGCACCCGCTTGGGCGTGCCGCAGGCCCGTCCCGTAAACGGCGTACCCGTTGCCGCTCGCCGTCGTCCTCGCCGCCGTGCGGGAGAGTGGGGGAGGGAATCGCCAGCGCCTGTAGGCGGGTACACGCGGCGACGACGGCAACGGCGCGCGGGGGGGGGATGCCGTTCAGTGCAGACGGGGAAGGGCGTTGGGGCGGGGGGGGTAGGGGGAGGGAAAAAGGGGACGGGACGGGGGGGCAGCCGCCGGCCGGTCAGCAGAGCGGGCGGCGGAGAGCGGGCGGCGGCGGCGGCGACGCGCCGCTGTCTCACCCACCGACCAGCAGACCGCCGCCCGCGGCAGGCGGGGGGATGGGGCGGGGTACCAGTCCCCTTGCTGCGCCCGCACACCCACGCGGGCCCTTACACTCGCCCGGTCGTCACGCCCCACGACCTCGCCCCGCCCCCGCCGCCGCGCCGTCGGCACCCCCCCCGCCGTTCCGAGCCCGCCGCGGCGTGTGCGCGTGCCCGCCGCGGCGTGTGCGCGTGCGTGGCAGGGCAAGGACGTGGAGTGTGTTGGGGGGGGGGGGGGGGGGGGGGGAGGGGGAGGGGTTCTCAGCGGCGCCCCACTCTTCTAAGGCGCGTGCCGCAACCGGCGGCGGCGGGAGAGCGACAGCACAAGGATTGAAGGAGTGGCAATGGGGGGGGGGGGACGGGGGGGGGGGGGGGGGGGGGGTCGGCGCGGGCGGGCGGCTTCGAGTCCCCTTTTTTCCTCCTGCCCCAGTGTCGCCCCCCACCCGGCCGGCCGCGCCCTGCCACGCTGTGCGGCAGAGGCGCGTGCCGCACACACTGGCAGGGGCGGGGGCGGGCGCGAGGCCCCCCCCCGCACAAACGGGGGGAAAGAGTGGGTATCAGGGGGGGGGGGGGGGGGGGGGGGGGGGTGGGGGGCTGATGGCGGATGCTCCTGGTCCTTCCGTCCAGGGGAGCTTATCGACGCGGGGTGCTCGCCGCCACCCGCCCCCTGCGTGTGCCCCCGCAGGGGGGGGCCCGCTATCAGGGGGGCAGGGTCCGGTGGCTCTAGATACCCCTACCTACGGCCATCATGGCGGGCGTCGCGGCCGTCCTGCAGGACTGGGCATGGGCGCCAACACCGCGAGAACAACACGCGTGGCCGGCGGCCGCCGACGATGCGCGCCAGAGTGGACCGCCGGTCATCCGACGGAAGGAAAAAGAGGGCCCGGGGGACGGACCACCGCAGTTGGCAAGACAGGGGAGGGGGGGGGGGGGGGGTGGGACTGGGATGGCGTGGAAGCTCGTTGGGGAATGGGGCGTGTTGTGTGGCCAGCACCCCTAACCGCCGCCGACGCCGTCGCCGCCGCCGCGGCGCGACGCGGTGGCACGCGCCGCCGGGGAGAGCCGCGGCAGTTGGCGTCACAGACCAGATGATGGGCGGCCTTGTGATAGGCTACAAAGGAGTGTCTCACCTGCTGCGGCAGCCCATTGGTTGGAGGAGTCTGACACGACCTTGCAGGGGGTCTGACAGTGCCGCTGAGCCTTGTTTGAGGCTCCCCAGTCAGGCCAGCAGCCAAGGGCCCGGCGCTGGTCTCGCTCTGAAGACGGCCAAGCACTGACACAGGATGACTCTCTTTCAAAATGAGACAAAAAATCAACATTCATGAAATATCTAAACCCATCTCTAAAGTGCCATCCATGCTGAGCTGCGCCTGGGCACAGCCGCCGCAGACGGCTCATCCTGTAGACGTTTTGCATGCTTTTTGCCTACTTTCAAAGATATTGGACGAAGAGTAATGATATGTTTCGACTTTATTCATGCTTTCTGTCTTGTTAGCCAATAGGCTGGGGAGGACCGCGGTCGGGGAGGACTGGCGCAAGGACGTGGCCAACGGCGGCGTTCCGCCGCCACGCACTGGTACTTTTCTTTCACGTTGTCCAGCCTCAACGGAACATAAGGCTTGTTGAACCAATGGGGAGGCCGCATTGAAAGTGTCCGTCTCCACAAAGGACTGACAGCGCGTCGTGTGATCCCCCCCTGACCCTTTGGACGGTGGTATCGTGTCCTGCGCTGCGCGGGAGATCAGCGAGACCGCTGCTGTCAGGCCTCCTCCAAGAGGCTGCCGCAACGTCGAGCCGAACGGGACTGTCGAGTGACTTTTCCTCTCTGACGAGTCGACAGAACAGGGCAGGATCAATTCCTTCGGGGCCCCGCCACCCGACCGATGACGGGGTCGAGGCCGCGACGGTCGAGGAGGACGCGCGGCAGAAGCAGACCGACCCACGACACCCACCGCGCGACCGCGTGGTCGGCGCCGCCAGCGTGGCGCTTCGCCACGCCACTGCCCCCGTGCCGGCGCGCATCGCCGCCGCCCTCCCCACTCTGCTCGACACCAGCCCCGTCCCACCCGCCCTCACCTCGGCGCAGGACACCCGCTCGTCCCCCCACGCCAATGGCACCGTGCCGCCGCCAGGGAGATGCCATCGCGACGCCTGTTTGCTCACCGCCGCCGCTGCCCCTCTCCCCCTTGACCCACCCCTGCACTCCCTCTCCCCCCTGGGTCCACCCCCCGCCCCTTTGCTCCTCCTCCGCAGCCGGCCTGCGCCGCGGGGAAAAAAGAACAACACGCCAGCGCACGACCATCATCCCACACACGGGAAGAATGAGAGAAAAAAAAAAGAAAAAGCACCACGGCCGCCACGCACTGCGCCGGCCACGCCACGCCGCGCCGCGCGGCACGACGCGCTCCCCCCTTGCCGCCCGCCGGGTTCTTCCCTGCCCCCCCCCCCCCCCCTCCCGGCCCTGCCTATGCTTTCCCGCCCTCCCCAACCCCCCGTTCTTCCCTACCCCGCCCCACGCGCCACTCCCCCCCCCCACCCCCCCCCCAGCAGCTCTTCTTCAATCGTCCACGATAGCACGGCCAGGTCCCATGCCGAGTTCCGCTCCTCCTCCACCCCGACCCCCCCCCCCCCCACCACCTCCCCCACCACCGCCGCGGCGGCCGCCGCCGCCCCCGCCGCCACCCCCCGCAGGGGGGGCGGCGGCGGCGGCAGCGGCAGCAGCAGCTGCAGCTGCAGCAGCGGCGGCGGCCATCCCCCTCCCCCCCCCACCACCACGCCCAGGTGACGCGCCATGCGGCTCCCGCGCGCGCGGGGCGGCGCGGCGGCGCTTGGCCGCCCCCCCGGCGGCGGCGGCGGCCGCCGCGCCGCCGCCGCCACGGCCAGAGCGGGTCGACGCGGGCGAGCCGCGCTTGCACCCCCGCCCGCTCCCGGCCGACGCGCCCGACACAGCACTGGCGGTGGCGGTGGACGGGTGGGTCGGGGGTGGGGGAGGCGGGGGGGGCGGCCGGCCGCTGCCGCCGCTGCCGCCGCTGCCGCCGCCGGCGCCGCCGCCCCCCGCCGGCGACGCCCCCCCACCGGGTGGCCGTGGAGGGGAAGGGAGGGGCGGCGGAGGGGCGGAGGTCGGGGCATGAGAAGCGCTGGCGGTTCCCGCGGCGGGGGCAGCCTGGCCCGCGCCCCCCCCGACCGCCGCGGTGGTGGTTGTCGTCGTCGACGCGCTCGCCGAGATGGGGCTCCGGCTCGCCGCGTCCCTGCCGGCTGCATCGGCCGCCGACGCACCCGCTGACGCGCCGAGCGCGCTCGCGGGCCCGCCGCTACCGCCGCCGCCGCCGCCGCTGACGCCACCGCCGCCGCCACCGCCACCGCCGCCGTCGAGGCCATCCTTTTTCCGGCTGGCCGCGGCCCGTGCAGCGGCCGCCGCCGCCGCCGCGGCGGTGGTCATGTTGGCGAGCGCCGCAGACGGGGGGAGGGCGCTCCGGGGGGGCGCGGCGCCGCCGACAATTGCGGTCGCAACCCCTTTCCGTCCGCCGCCCATGCCGCTGCCGCCGCCGCCGCCGCCGCCATCGTCGGCGCGGCCGGCCGCCCTCGGAGACGGCGCGCGTCGGGGGGACATCCCCGACGCCGGGGACTTCGGCGGCAGCGATGCCGCGGTGGGCGCGTACGCCCCACCCGCGGCCCCCGCCGCCCCTGTCGCCGCTGCCGCTGCCGCTGCCCCCATGCGAGTGGGTGGCGCCGGGCCACCGCCGCGGGGGGAGCCCGCCGGCCGGCCGCCGCGGCCGCCGCCGGCGCTGGCTCCGGGGGGAAGCGGCTGTCCATAACTTGGCACTAGCCCGGTGGGTAGGAAGCCGCCCGCCTGCCCGTACGCGGCCGCAAAATCGGTCTGCCGCTGCCGTGAGCCGCCGGCCGCGGCGGCGGCAGTAGTAGCAGCGGCAGCCGCCGCAGCCCGCTGCTGCGTCATTGGTTGTCTAGCTACGGCCACAGACGCGGCATGTAACTGCTGCTCTGGGGGTAGCATCTGCCGACGCACCTCTCGTTGTTGTTGATGGTGCTGTGGTGGCTGCCGCTGCTGCTGCTGCTGCTGCTGCTGCTGTTGCTGCTGCTGCTGCTGCTGCTGCTGCTGCTGCTGCTGCTGCTGCTGCTGCTGCTGCTGCTGCTGTTGATGCTGTTGTTGATGGTACTGCTGTTGCTGCTGGCGCGCCTGCGCATAGAAGACAGCCTGGCGCAGTTCTGGCGACGAGCGCAGCTGCTCAGCGAGCGACGCGTTCCCGCTGCCGCCAGGCGGCAGCCCCGCCGGTGCGCCACCGTACCGCCCGTTGGGAACGGCGCCGCCGCCATGTGCAGGCATTCCGGCTAAACCCGTCGCTGTAGCGGCAACCAGAGCGGCTGCAGACGCAGCCCAGGCGGCACGGGGGCCACCCCCGCCACTGCCACCGCCGACGCCGCCGCCGCCGACGCCGCCGCAGACAGTTCCCCCCCCAGCATCCCCGCCACCTATGCTGCCACTGCCGGCGCCGTCATCACTCGCGCCGTACCCATTGGGCCGCCCCGCCGACAGCGTCAACGCACTAGCTCCGCCAAACTCGAGGCCCGCCGAAGGTGTTCCCGCCGTCGGAGGCGGACGGGAACCTTGGGAGCCCTGGGAGGGGGAAAACGGAGGGAGCCCCCCCGTGTTGCCACCGCCACCCCTTCTGCCACCACCGCCGCCACCGCCACCACTACCACCACCATCACCACCACCACCACCACCACCACCACCGTCGCCGCCGCCGGTGCCGCCGCCACCACCACCTCCGCCGCCACCATCACCGCCGCCACTGACCCCGCCTCCTGCCCCCCCCCCCCCCCCCTGCCCCCCCCGTTCCCCCCCCCAGCAGGCGGGTGCTCCCTCGTATGCAGCGAGTGGCTCCCTTCAGATGGAGGCGGGCGGTCCCCCCCCCGGGTGGCGCCATCCAAGAGCGCGGCGGGGTTCAGCCGCCCAGCCGCGCGGAGGGCGGTGATGCTCGCGACCATGCGACGACGGAGCTTGAGCACCGCCTCGGACGTCAGCATCAGCCGCGTCAGCGCCGGGCTGTGGCCAAACGCACACACCGCGGATGGGGGCAACGGTGCGCCCGGCGTCAGCGCCGCCCGGTCAAGGAGCTCTACATGAGAGCGCGACGAAAACTCCCAGCACACAATCTTGCGGTCCCGCGCCGCAAACGACACGCGGAGGTGCCCCTCGGAGTGAACCCGCGAGGAAGCGTACTCGGAGAGAAAAATGGCGCGGGGGCAGTCGACGACAATGACACCTGACTGAAGGAGGAACTCGCACGGGTTCTCCAACAGCAGCCGCTCGTCCTTGATGCCGCCGACGCCGGAAAACCGGGCGCGCAAAAGGCGGGCGTAGCCTTCAGCGCGGAGCTGCAATGACAAGGATCGCACCGGGGGGGCCCCTGGTACCGACGCGCCTGTCGCCGCACCGCCCAATCCCGGCCCGCCGCTGCCGTCGCCGCCGGCGCCGCCATTGCCGCTGCCGCCGGCGGCACCACCCCCCCCACCTGCTGGCTGGGAGGCCCCCGAACCTGCGGCACCGCCTGGTGCCGCCGAGCTGCTCAACGCATCGTACAGCAGCAGCGCCGACGGCGCGAAGAATTCCGCCACAAACCGCCGCCACCACGCAATGGGGACGGTCGGGGACACCTGCGCCAGCCGCCGCCGCTCCTCAGAGAGCTTGATCAGTCGCGCCACACAGTCCCCCACGCCAATCATCTGCACAATGGGCGAGCGGACGGCGTAGTCGTCCACCTCGGACGGGTCTCCGACGGGGAATCCGGCAGGCAAAGGGGTGGGCGGAGTGCGACCCGCAGCGGCGGTGGGGCCGCCAGCCGGGCCGCCGCCGCCACCATCCCCACCGCCACCCTCACTGCCGCCGCCACCCCCCGCAGCCGCCAAAGTGGTGGCAGAGGGGGCGGCGGCAGCGGCCGCAGGGACGGCCGCAGCAGGCCCAAGCTCCCCCGCGCCACTGCCCCCGCCGCCAACGCCGCCCCCCCCAGCGCCCTGACCGTGAGCATACGGCCGTCCCGGCAACATAGCGCCTGACGGCGGGCGTGGCGGGTGCCCTCCCCCCCCCGCCAGGCCGACGCCGCCGACAAAGCCGCTGGCATCGCCATTGGGCAGCCCCCCGGCGCTGCTCCCTCCCCCGAGCCCCGCGGCGCCGCCAAGACTGCCCTGCGGGGGCCGGACAGACGGGGACGTCGCACCCCCGCCACCGCCTCCGCCACCGCCCCCGCCACCACCGCCTGCCAAGGACGCAGGCAGCCCCGGTGAGCTGTACAGCTGCGGTGAGTGGCGGTACGACTGCGACGGCGTTGCGTGCGCGGGGGGGTGGGGTAGGAGGAGCCCCGCGTGAGGCGACGGACCCGGCGCCGCCGGCGGGTGCGCCCGCAGGTGGGCCGGCGGGGATGTCACTGGAAGTTGTGGTTGGGGCTGGTAGGGGTGCCCCTGCTGCTGCGACGGATGGGGGTAGGGGCGCTGTTGCTGCTGCGGCTGCTGCTGCTGCTGCTGCTGCAGCTGCAGCTGTTGCGATTGCTGCTGCTGCTGTTGCGTTGGGTGCATGGGGTGCTGCTGCTGCTGCTGTGGGTGCTGCTGCAGCTGTGGGTGCTGCTCCTGCAACTGCTGCTGTTGCCGTGCGGCCGCAGTCGCTGCCACCATCGCCTGCTCCTGCCGCATCTGCTGCAGCCGCACCTGCTGCAGCCGCGCCTGCTGCGCCGCCCGCCCGCCCGGTATGGACGCGTACTGAGCGGCGGCGGCGGCGGCTGCAAAGCCCGCCTGCCGCGCCGCGGACGGGTGATGCGTTTGTGTTGGCGACGCGCCAGCGGCGGCGGCGGCCGCCGCCACCGCCGCCGCCGCCGCCGCCGCCGACGCCTGAAGCTGGTGAACGGTCGGGCGGGGCGGGCCGTGGCCGCCGCCGCCGCCGACGCCGCCGACACCGCCCACCCGGGGGCCCCTGCCAACACCGCCGCCGCCGCCATTCCCGCCACTCATGACACCACGACCGCCGGCCGACGGTGCTCCCCCCCCCGCCAGCGATTGCAAGTAGTAGGAGTGAGCCGCCTCGGGGTGCCCACCCCCCCCCTCAGCTCCCAGGGGGTGGTCCCCTACCCCTCCGCCGACGCCACCGCGCATCCCAGGCGGAAGCTCATAGCCGAGAGTGTCGAGCGCCCCGCCGCCGCCGCCGCCGCCAGGACCGCCAGTACCACTGGGGCCGCCGGGGACGGGGCCAGGACCAGAAGCCCCCCCCCCCGCGGTGCGGGCGCTGCCCTCAGAGCGGGCGCCGCCCCCGCCATGCGACGGCGGGCGGCTGCCCGACACGGCGGCAGCGGCGGCAGCGGAAGCGACCGCGGCGGCCGCCTCCTGCGACGGTGTCGGCTCCATCCTTCCCGCCCTTCCCCCTGCCCCGCCCGCCCGCCCGCCGCGGGGGGGGGCTGCCGGGCGTCGCAAGCCAACGGGCGCGCGGGGAGGGGGCAGGCGACGTCGACTAACCCGCTGATGAGGGCACCGGGTTGTCAGCAAAGCAGCGAGGGAACAAAAAAAAAGAAAAAGAAGAAAACGGCAAGACAAAAAAGAGAACTGCAAAGGAGAACACAAAAATGCCACTGAACCGCCCCGGCAGAAACGAAAGAGCGGAAGGGGGGTATGGGCGGGAGGGCCTGGGGGCGAAGAGGCGGCGAGGGAACCACCACACCGGCGCACGGGGGGGGGGGGGGCAGCGTCCCAGCCGCGGCACGGCCCGTCAACCCCCCCCCACCAAGTCGGCACGAAGGCGGCGGGGGAGCGGCCGCGGCCGCGGCCCGCCGTCGTCTGCAGTCGCGGGCGGGCGAGGCAACTTCCCCCCTCCCCCCCCCCCGCCCCCCCCCTGTTTGCTCCTCTTCCGCTCAGACAGAAGGCACCCGCCGACGCGGCGGTGGGCGCAGAGCGCGGCTGGGCAACGGCGGCGACGCGACGGGCGGTTGCCGCGCGCGCCGCGCCACGGGACGAGTCACCCTGGCGGCGGGCAGACCCTGACTGGTGAGTGGCCGCGCGTTTGCGCCGCGGACCCGCTTCGGGCGTGTGCATCGGTATCGCTGCAAGTGGGGCGGGCGCGTGCCGACTGGATCGCGCACAAGTATGTACTCCGTACCATGACAGACAGACATAAATGCCATTTACACTCTATGCATACGAAATCTTGCACACAGATTCCGGTCGTGCAGACACCAAATAACGGCTTGTCATCAGATGTTCCCGGCGACGCGTGCCGTTCCCGGCGCCGTTCCCGGCGACACGTGCCGCTCAGATTGGATGGCAAAAAACCGAGACTTTTCAGCGCCAGAGTTTATTCTATGTTATTCATGTGAATGTGGTTTACAAACTCAATATTCCGTTTCATTACTGGCTCAGAACTCACCAGCAGGCCTTCGCCTTACCTCGCCAGTATGTAGGTACCTCACGTGCATCGGTCAGTCGTACGCGCCCCCGTGCTGATGCTCGATGTGCTCGGCGTCGTCTGACAGAGTGCGCGGCTAGCGAAGGTGGCTACGAGGGCAGAGGAGGCGCCGGCGCAGCATCAACTTGAGTGATTGATATTTGCTTCCCTCCGCTCCTTTTGAGACCTTCATATAGCCTGGGAGGTGTGGAGAAGACGACGTTGACACGGGCGAGGGGCATAATGGATTCGCTTTGTGCCGCGGCACGTCGTCAGGTGGTCACTGCTCTTGCGGCCGTCAGAGCAGTGGCCACCTGACGAGGTGACCACCGGCGCAGGGGCACGCCTTGAAGTATACTCTGAATGTAATGGCGAATAGAGTGGGAGGAAGCAAGCACCCGGGGGGGTGGTGGTGGCTGCCCCTTCCTGGAGTGTACAAGCATTAAGCGGACACGTCAACGAAAGAATAATCTATTGTTAGCGAAGCTCCTCTGGGAGACGGACATCGATCTTGTCACGCTAACGCCAATTGATTGGTCCACGTATTTGCAATGTCAAATTGCTCCTGGCCACATGTTGGATCGGTTTGGCTCGTGAGGTACGATGCGGGACCCGTCGGTGGTGTCCAGCGGCCTCGTCGGGGTGGCCTTGTGGTGCGCGGAGCGCTTGGGGAGGACGGGCGGCCTTGTAGGAGATGGGGGAGAGGACTGGGGGTCGCCCAGCTGTGGTGCTCACCCGCCCCCTAAAGACGCCGGCTGTCTTCGCTATGACGCCACCCGTCCCCGGGAGGACCCCGCCCGCTTCAGCGAAGACGCGCCCGCCCCTTCCCACGACGCCGCTCGCACAGAAGGGGGGGCTGGAGGTCGTAGTGAGGTTCTTCGGCTGTATATATGCATCCCAGGGAAAAGGAGGGTGGGTAGCAGTGAGGTGCTGTGGGGGTTGGCGGCTGCTGCCTGGGGGAGCGCGGCCGCGGCTGGGCGGGGGTCGGCCGCCGCCGGGCGAGGGGGGCGGCTGCGGCCGGAGGGGCGGCGGCTCTAGCCTGGGGGGCGGCAGGTACGGCCGTGCGGGGGGCGCCTGCTGCCGGGGGAGGGCGACTGATGCCGGCTGGGGGCTGGGGGCCGGCGGCGGCTGCCGGGGTAGGAGCGGCTGCGGCCAGGGGGGGTGGATGGTGTCTGCCTTGGGTAGGGTGGCTGCGGCTGAGCAGGGGTCTGCCCTTGACGGGCGGGGGGCGCGGCTGATGCCGGAAAGGGGGCGGCTGCGCCTGGACGGGAGGCGGCCGCCTGCGCGGCTGCCGGGGCGGCGCCGTTGTTGCCAGCCGCCGTGTGCCGCGCGGGGGATGGCGGCCGCCCGTGGGTTTGGGAAGGGGGGGGGGGGAGCGCCCCCCCGTCGGCGGCGCCACCCCGCCGCGCGCACGGGTGGCGGGCGAGTGCGCCACGGACGGGCCGACCCGTTTCTCTCCCGGTTTTTTTTTTGTTTGTGTGCGACGTGCCACAGTGGTGCGCCGGCGCCGCTGTGGTGGTGGTCTCCGGCGGTGGTCGCGCGGCGGTGGTAGCGGCAATGCGGCGCGTTCCAGGGGGAGCGGCAGGCGTGGTAGGCGTGGGGAAGGGGGGAGTGACGGCGGGCGGCGGGGGTGAGATCCCCCCTTTCCCAACCCTGCCGCGTGTCACCGCTGACCATCCGCTCGCCGCCGCCGCTGCCGCCGCCGTCGGGCGCGGCGGCGCGGGCCGCGTTGGTGTCCGCCAGTGGCACGGAGCCGGCGCCGCGCACGCCCGACGGCGGCGGCCCGACGCGGCGGCGGGGGGCGCGTCGTGTCGTATCATACTCGATCCTCTCTGACACGTGTCAATGTCCCTCGGGGGAAAGGGACAGGTAACACAGAAAGGGGAACTACGAGAGTGGTAGTCCTGTTGCCTCACGTGCCTACTGGCAGAGCCAACGGATACGCACGGTAGTGCACACGGGGAAGAGGAAAGCAAACGCGCAGTTGTCTTTTTCCCTGAGGGCGCGGGCAAAGGGCGCCTCGCTGTCCCTCTTAACGTGCATCTGGGGGAGCCCCGGCACGTTGGCCATGTAGCCCCCCCCTACCCCCGAGTGGCCCCGACCCGAGTCTAACCTCGTCAGGTGGGGGGCCACTATCACTACTAATTCTATTCTTCCTCACTAATCTCACACTCAAGTTCTTTCAAATCAAGTCCCTCACGAATATGCAAAAACCCATCAGAAGTCCCTCTCTCACATGTGGGTAGCGTAGTCCACCGCATCCCAGTGCCGGGCACGGGCCACGGCCGCCAACCATCCCCACACGGCGGGCGTGTCCTGGCACCTGGTGCCCCCTGGTCGCCATCCCGGGTCGGCGCCAAGTCAGGGCCAGGGATGCTACACGTCGGCCACGGAGGAGGTGGCCGCCGCCGCCGCCGCAGCCGCCGCCCCCGCCGCCGCCTTCCCGTCACTGCCGGCCACGGCGACGGCAACGGCGATGCCGCAGCCGACGCTGCCGCGAGGGAAGCCGTGGCGGCGGCGGCGGCGTGCGCTGACTCGCAGGTGTGGATTGGCGGGGCGGGCAGTGCCGCTGTCCGCGGCATCACCGTTGGCGCGCGCCTGCCGGGCGGGCGGGACCGCACGCGGCTGCTGGGACGTGGAGCGGCCGGCCGGGTCTACCCGGCGACAGCTACCGCGGTGGGGGCTGACGGGGGGGGGACATCCCGCCCCGCCAGACAACACCCCCCCGCCAACCCGGCCACGGCGAGCCTCATCCGCGCCCGCTACCTCCAAAACGCCGAACGCGACCGGCATGTAGCCGGTCACCAGCGCAGCTACGCCACGCCACGGCAGCTACGGGGGGGGGGGGCTCAGCAACCAGCGGGCGGTGGCGAGGGCAGCCGCAACCCGACGACGGCGGCAGGGGCAGCGGCGGAGAGCCAGCGGCCGGCCGACGGCGGCGACTGCGGCGGGGGCGACCGTAGGAGGGGGGGGGCGGCGACCAGCCGACGGCGGCAACCACGGTGGCCGTGGCAGTCGCGGGGGGCCAGCTGCCCGCCGGCGGCGGCGGTGGCCAGCCGGCCGCGAGGACGATGGCGGCCAGCCGGCGGCAGCGTCGGCTGCGGCGGCCGCGGCGGCGGCTGCGGCGGCGGCGGCGGCGGCTGCGGCGGTGGCCGCAAGCCAGCGCCGGCGGCAACGGTGGCCAATTGGCGGTGGCAAGCCGGCGTCGTCCGGCCGGCGGCGGCGGCGGCGGCGGGGGGAGGGCGGCGACCAGTCGGCAACGGCGGCGGCGGCGGCGTGGGCCAGATGACAGGCGTTGCTACTCCCAGCGAATGGAAATAAAGAGGGGCCCAGTCCAACTGTCCCCCCTCCCCCCACTCGCGTGGCGGGGCAAGGCGGGGAGGTCGGTGCGTCCCCGCCCCCCCCCCGCCACCTAGGCGACGTTCTCGGGGGGCGGGGGGGGCGAGAGGGGGGGGCGGAAACGGAGGCGAGGGGGGGATCAGTGCAACAGACTGTCCCCCCCCCCCCCCAACGCGCGTGGCAAGGCAAGGGGGGGCCCCGGTGCGCCCGCGCCCGCCCCCCCTCCCCCACCCGGACGACGCTTTTTGGGGGGGCGGGGGGGTCGAGGGGGGGCGGCGGAAACGGGGGCGAGGGAAGAACCGGTGCAACAGACTGCCCCCCCCCCCCCCCCCAAACGCGCATGGCGGGGCAAGGGGGGACCCCGGTGCGCCCGCCCCCGCCCCCCCTCCCCCACCCGGACGACGCTTTTTGGGGAGGCGGGGGGGTCAAGGGGGGGGGGCGAAAACGGGGGCAGGGAAGGCCCCTGTGCAACTTGGGCGGGCCGGCAGGCCACAAACATTGAATTGGGGCACGCCGGAAGTCCACAGACGTTGACTTGGGTAGGCCGGGAGGCCACCGACGTCGATTTGTGCCGCCAGGCAGGCCACCGACATTGAATTCGGCAGCCCGGCAGGCCACCGACATTGAATTGGACAGCCCGGCAGGCCACCAACTGTGATCTGGGCCGCCCTGCAGACCACCGACTTCGAATTGGGCCGCCCGGCAGGCCACCGACGTTGAATTCGGCAGTGCGGCAGGCCACCGAGATTGAATTGGACAGCTCGGCAGGCCACCGACATTGAATTGGGCCGCCCGGCAGGCCACCGACATTGAACTGGGCCGCCCGGCAGGCCACCGACTTTGAAATGGGCAGCCCGGCAGGCCACCTACTTTGAAATAGGCGGGCCGGCAGGCCACCGACAACGGATTGGGCAGCCCGGCAGGCCACCGACGTTCCATTGGGCCTGCTTGCAGGCCACTGACGTTGAATTGGGCAGCTCGGCAGGCCACCCATTTTAGCTTCAGCAGGCCGGCAGGCCACCTACTGTGGAATGGGCAGGCCGGCAGGCCACCGACTTCGAATTGGGCCTGCTTGCAGGCCACCGACTTTGAACTGGGCAGCCCGGCAGGCCACCGACATTGAACTGAGCCGCCCGGCAGGCCACCGACATTGAACTGGGCCACCCGGCAGGCCACCGTATTTGAAATGGGCAGCCCAGCAGGCCACCTACTTTGAAGTATGCAGCCCGGCAGGCCACCCACTTTGAAATGGGCAGACCGGCAGGCCACCTACAATGGATTGGGCAGGTCGGCAGGGAACGGACTTTGCATAGGGCCTGCTTGCAGGCCACCGGCTTTGAACTGGGCCGGCGGCAGCGTCCGCTGTGGCGGCGGCGGCGGCGGCTGCGGCGGCGGCGGCGGCGGCTGCGGCGGTGGCCGCAAGCCAGCGCCGGCGGCAACGGTGGCCAATTGGCGGTGGCAAGCCGGCGTCGTCCGGCCGGCGGCGGCGGCGGCGGCGGGGGGAGGGCGGCGACCAGTCGGCAACGGCGGCGGCGGCGGCGTGGGCCAGATGACAGGCGTTGCTACTCCCAGCGAATGGAAATAAAGAGGGGCCCAGTCCAACTGTCCCCCCTCCCCCCACTCGCGTGGCGGGGCAAGGCGGGGAGGTCGGTGCGTCCCCCCCCCCCCCCGCCACCTAGGCGACGTTTTCGGGGGGCGGGGGGGGCGAGAGGGGGGGGCGGAAACGGAGGCGAGGGGGGGACCGGTGCAACAGACTGTCCCCCCCCCCCCCCCCAACGCGCGTGGCAAGGCAAGGGGAGGCCCCGGTGCGCCCGCCCCCGCCCCCCCTCCCCCACCCAGACGACGCTTTTTGGGGGGGCGGGGGGGTCGAGGGGGGGCGGCGGAAACGGGGGCGAGGGAAGAACCGGTGCAACAGACTGCCCCCCCCCCCCCCCCCAAACGCGCATGGCGGGGCAAGGGGGGACCCCGGTGCGCCCGCCCTCGCCCCCCCTCCCCCACCCGGACGACGCTTTTTGGGGAGGCGGGGGGGTCAAGGGGGGGGGGCGAAAACGGGGGCAGGGAAGGCCCCTGTGCAACTTGGGCGGGCCGGCAGGCCACAAACATTGAATTGGGGCACGCCGGAAGTCCACAGACGTTGACTTGGGTAGGCCGGGAGGCCACCGACGTCGATTTGTGCCGCCAGGCAGGCCACCGACATTGAATTCGGCAGCCCGGCAGGCCACCGACATTGAATTGGACAGCCCGGCAGGCCACCAACTGTGATCTGGGCCGCCCTGCAGACCACCGACTTCGAATTGGGCCGCCCGGCAGGCCACCGACGTTGAATTCGGCAGTGCGGCAGGCCACCGAGATTGAGTTGGACAGCTCGGCAGGCCACCGACATTGAATTGGGCCGCCCGGCAGGCCACCGACATTGAACTGGGCCGCCCGGCAGGCCACCGACTTTGAAATGGGCAGCCCGGCAGGCCACCTACTTTGAAATAGGCGGGCCGGCAGGCCACCGACAACGGATTGGGCAGCCCGGCAGGCCACCGACGTTCCATTGGGCCTGCTTGCAGGCCACTGACGTTGAATTGGGCAGCCCGGCAGGCCACCCATTTTAGCTTCAGCAGGCCGGCAGGCCACCTACTGTGGATTGGGCAGGCCGGCAGGCCACCGACTTCGAATTGGGCCTGCTTGCAGGCCACCGACTTTGAACTGGGCAGCCCGGCAGGCCACCGACATTGAACTGAGCAGCCCGGCAGGCCACCGACATTGAACTGAGCCGCCCGGCAGGCCACCGTATTTGAAATGGGCAGCCCAGCAGGCCACCTACTTTGAAGTATGCAGCCCGGCAGGCCACCCACTTTGAAATGGGCAGACCGGCAGGCCACCTACAATGGATTGGGCAGGTCGGCAGGGAACGGACTTTGCATAGGGCCTGCTTGCAGGCCACCGGCTTTGAACTGGGCAGCCCGGCAGGCCATCTACTCTAAAAATACGTGGCGCAGATCGGCAGGCCACCGAGAGTGAATTCGTCAGCCCGGCGGGCCTCCGATAATGGATTGTGTGAGGAACCACGCACACTTGGGCAGCTCTTAGCGTACTCGCTATGAAAAGGATACGGCGCGACGTCGGTGGTGATCGAGGGGGGCTCAAAGGGACACGGTCGTCTTTGGTCTGTGTCTGTGGTTGCCCCTCCGGTCCCCCACGGTGGCGCCGACACCCACGCACTATGTACTCGCGTCCGGGCACCCGAGGTGCCCCAAAGCATGCGTTTCCCCGTCGCGCCGCCGGTAGGCACAGAACGGTCCAAAAACAAAGCATGGTTCTCAGAATAAAGCATGGGCGGGCGTGCGCACTAAAGGAGTGCAGCCCCAGTTTGCCCCAAACGGATGGGTCCGGCGTGCGGCGCCCAGTGCGACGTCCCAGCCGGCCCCAGACGCCAGTCGGTCCGAGGGTCCGAGAGGCGTGTAAGCACGGTTCGATCGAGTCGACCAAGTCGGCCAGCCAGCTAGCCAGTCATATCGCTGCAATGCTGCGGCGAGGACATTGTAACGGACTCGCCAGCTGTGGCAGATGTGGCTCGTCATGGGTGCTGACGGCGGAGCCTTCCGACAGGCCATGATGGGTTGTCAATGGCTGCTGTCGTGCGGCCAGCAGACACCGTGAGACAGTGGCTGGCTCATTTTGAGTCTGGAAGGTACACCGCGCCATGCCCCACAATACAAGGAATTGATCCATGTTGCCACGAGTTGGTTCGGCACGATCTGCAAGGAGAGGTCCCAGATATTATCGCTTTGGTATGAGGCATGGGATTAGGGGGGAAGTCCTTACAGCCACGCAGTGTCGGTGGCCTGCCGGCCTGTCCAGATCCATTGTAGGTGGCCTGCCGGCCTGTGCAACGTTCTGTCTGTGGCCTGCCTGCCTATGCCACGTACTATCGGAGGCCTGCCGGCCTATGCCACGTATTGACGGTGGCCTGCCTGCCTGTGCCACGCATTGTCGGTGGCCTGCCGGCCAGCCCAATTCAAATTCCCTGGCCCGCCGGCTTGCTCCAATCCCGTAAAGGTGGCTCGTCAGCAGGCCCCACTGCCGTGTAGGTGCTCTGCCCCTCAAAAACCGCCGTCTAGCTTGGGGGAGAGGGACGGACGGTTGCACCAGGCCCCAGCTTTCCCAATGTCCGCACCCCCAGCGCCCCCCCCACCCATACGGTTTCTGGGGGGGGGGGGGGAGGGGGGGGGGGGGGGGCGGGGGAGGACCGCCCGGAGTGGGTGGGTGGGGGGGGGGGAGGGGCGGATGCACCGCCCCCCCCCCTTCCCCGGTTCCGCACCCCCCGCCCCCCCACCCCCCCAAATGAGTACCGGCGACGGGGGGGGGGGGGGGGGGGGGGCGACAGTTGCCTCAGGCCATCCCCCCGCACCCACTCCCCCTCGTCCCAATCCACCTGGCCCTGCCTGCCTCTCCCAAAACGGCCCCGCAGGTTGAGGCGCACCTCGGGGGTCGCCGCCAACGGCCACCAGCGCGCGACCGCTGACGCCGTACAAGCGGACGGACGCCGAGCCCCCGCCCGCCCGCACGGCGGTCGCCGCTATCCTCACACGCTTCACGGCTGCCCCGCGTGCTTACCCGCGCCACCCGCCGGGGGGCACCGCCGTCCCCCGCCTCCCCTGCGGCAACATCGGAGGCGGCGGCGGCCGCGGTGGTGGCGCCATCCCAGTCCCCTCCCCCCCCCTCCCCCCTGCTGCCGCTGACGACAATGACGATGACGGCGGCGGTGGCAGCGGCGTGGTACATGGTGGCGGCACGGAGGCGGCGGCGGCGGCAGGGGTGTGTGGACGGCCGCCACGTGCCGTGGCCGGGGGGCGGCGAAGGCCGCCGGGCGGGCGGCTGACTTAGTCGCCCGTGCGGCGGCGCTCCGCCGTCTGGGCGAACCGTGAATGGGGGTGGTGGCGGCCAAGGCGGGGCTCCGCGCCCGCGTCGACGCGGCTCGGGCGGCCGCGGCGGGCGGCGACGGCGAGGGCACCACCTCGCATGTGTACGCGCCGTCCGTGTCGGGACCAGTTCGTCTTTTATGCGGATGGCACCTTGCGAGCGCTTACGGACCGTGGGATTCCCCTGTCTGCCCCGTAGGTGGCTGCTGGGGACGGCAATGAAGATGGAGGGGGGTGGCACGGTGGATCCCGCCGGCGGCGGCGATAAGCGACGTCACCCCGACGGCGACGTGCCCGGCCCCGGCGGCGACGCGCCCCGCCGTGACGGCGGCAAGCGGCCCCGTGACCGCAGTGAAGAGCCGCGGGACGGTGGTGACCGCCACTAGAGGCCGGACGGCGGCGACGGGCACCCGCGGGTGGGGGGGGAGAGGTCGCCGGTAAGCGCCGCCGGGAGGGCGGTACGGTGAGGGTCGGTCACACTGGCATCCGCGGGGGTGGCGGTGGTGGCGGTGGCAGTGGCGGCGGCGGCGGTGGCTGTTGCGGCGGCGGCCGCCGCCGACGCTCTTGCCGCCCACGCGCGGTAGGCCCAGGACAAGATTGCCCGGCGGCCGGCGTCGGACCCAGCGTGTAGGGGGGCACCGTCGCGGCCGAGGCGGTGGCCACATTTGACTCGCAGCCCGAACGTAAGTGGCTCCCGGCCGCGCTGGCAAAGTGCTGAGCCCGCTGCGGGTGCCACTCCAAGACGTTGCTGATGCTGGGCGACGCGTGCCCGGCCATGGACGAGCGGGACGTGGGTGGGGCGAGCGTGGCCGCCCTCTTTGCGGCAGTGGCGACTTTCGAAGCGGTGGTGGCGAACATGGAGTCCACCGCGTTGGCCGCCGCCGCCGCCGCCGCCACCGAGAGGCGGGACCCGGCGTGGACACCGCGGCCGCTGCCTACCGATGCGATGCTCCCGGCCTATAACGCACTGGTCAAGGCACACCTCCACCGGGGGGGCGACGTGGACGCCACCACCGCCGCCGCCCGGGAAGTGATGAGGTCGCTCGCCGCGAGGGTGGGGGCGCGCGACGGGCCCGCCCGGCGGGTGCTGGCCACCACGGCGGTGGCGGTGGCGGCCAGGGCCGGGGGGGGGGGTGGGGGGGGGGGGGGGGAACGAGAAGACGGGTGGGCAGGCGGCTGAGGGTGGGAGGGGGGGGGGGGGGGGCGTTGACCAACGGGGGGGGGAGGATGAGGGGGATGGATACGCGGAGCAGCCGGGGGGGGCGGGTTGAGCGGACATGCCGCTGGGGTTTGGTGGCCTGCCTGCAGGCTCTAATGCATTGTAGGTGGCCTGTCCGCCTGCCCAAGTCAAAATCGGTGGCCTGCCGGCCTGTGCCACGTATTCTCGGTGGCCTGCCGGCCTGCCCAATTCATTGTCGGTGGCCTGCCGGGTGGCCCCAAGTCGATGTCGGTCGCCTGCCGCCCTGTGCATCGTATTGTAGGTGGCCTGCCGGCCGGCCCCAGGTCGATGTCAGTGGCCTGCCGGCCTGTGCAACGTATAGTAGGTGGCCTGCTGGCCTGTCCAATTCAATGTCGGTGGCCTGCCGGCCTGTTCCACGTTTTGTCGGTGGCCCGCCGGGCTGACCTCTTCAATGTCGGTGGCCTACCGGCTGGCCCCAAGTCGATGTAGGTGGCCCGCCGGCCTCTGCCACGTATTGTAGGTGGCCTGCCGGCCTGTGCCACGCATTGTCGGTGGCCCGCCGGGCTGCCCACTTCAATGTCGGTGGCTTGCCGGCTGGCCTCCAGTCGACGTCGGTGGCCTGCCGGCCTGTGCCACGTATTGTAGGTGGCCTGCCGGCCTGTGCCATGTACTGTCGGTGGCCCGCCGGGCTGCCCACTTCAATGCCGGTGGCCTGTCGGGCTGCCTAGGTCAATGTCGGTGGCCTGCCGGCCTGTCCAGATCAAAGTCGGTGGCCTTTCGGCTGGTCCAATTCAACGTAGGTGGCCTGCCGACAGGCCCCAATCCTTGTAGGTGGCTTGCCGGCAGGCCCCAGTCCCGTGTTCGTGGCATGCTGGCCTGTCCAAGGCAGTGTCAGTGGCAGGCCGCCGTGCCTCCTGTGGTGTAGCTGGCCAGAGAACAAGCGTAGTTCATGTAGAGCGGCACGTGTCCTACCGGTAGGCGCTGGGCAGCGGTGGAAGCGGTGCTGGGGGTTGTGGCTGTCGGATGGGGGTGTCTGGGCGGCTGTGGCGGCGTCATAGATCGTGGGGGGGGGGGGTGGTGGCTGGTGGCGGGGATTGCATCCAGCACGTCGTCCGCCCCCCTCCCTTCCCTTTCCCCCCCCCCCCCCCCCCCCCCCCCCCCCCCCCCCCCCCCCCGCGCGACAAGCGACGATCGACGTCCTGTGGCGGTGGGGGTGCCGCTATGCGGGGTCGCTTGGTCGACGGCGGCGTCGTACGACGTGCTGGCAGCGGCCGACAACCTGCCGGCGCCGGCAGTGGCCGGTGGCCCGTCGCCGGCCAGTAGCGGCGGAAGCGGCCATTGTGGTAGCGACGGTGGTTGGAGGGGCAGCGGGGGTGACGGGTGGGCTCCGACCGGACGACGGCTAGGGGGCGGCGGCGGTTGCGGTGGGGGGCGTGCACCGGGACCGGGACTAGCCGGCGGGATGGCCGCGGTGGGCAACGTCAGTCGGGTGCAAAATTATTTCTACATGCACCGCACCGTACACTTTCAACGCACCAAGAAGATTCGGTAGCGGTGAGTTTGCGGTGCACGACGCCGACGCCCGGCCTAGCCCGACCAAGGAACCTGCTCGCCTTCCATGTCGTACGTCGTGTGCTACAAGCGGGCGAGCTCTATCGAGAGCCCCAAGAGCACAACTCGCTCGCTCCGACACGGCACGCTCTCCTGTGGCGAGGCGACCCGTGCATTGCTCCATGCGACCGGGTCTGGGCAGCCGCAGGCCGTCCTCGGGGCATGGGGACGGTTTTTCCCCGGCGAGGCCCTCTCGCGCACCATGGAAAGGCGAGCCGCCCAAGAGCCACTGTGTCAGTCGGCACGCCTGTCATAGGGCGTGCGGTACGCGCGGCTGTACACTACGTCTTCTCCCAAAACTGTCGAGTCTGGCGGGCAGCGGCGGGGAGCGGCGTGTCTGCTGTTGGCACGGGATGAGGGAGCGGCAGTTACGGTGGTCATCGTAGAGGGGCTCGCTGACGGTGGCTTGTACGTTGTGCGCGCTCCCACTCCCCGACCCCCCCCCCCCCCCCCCCACCCTCCCGTCACCTCTTCCGTTCCCTCCCTCCCCCCCCCCCCCCCCCCTCTCGGCACCTCTTCCATTCCCTCCACACCCCCCCCCCCGACAACTGACTCTTGGCGAGTCGTGGACGCGTCATGTCCGAGTACAGTGACGACGATGACGATGGGATGGGTGGATCCCCTCAGGCCACAGCGCTAATCGACTGGAACGCAAGTGACGAGGAGGCTCCCGAGGGTGACGACGATGGCGACGACGATGGTGGTTGTGACGAAGATGCCGGTGGCGGTGGCGGGTGTGGTGGGGCGTGCACCTGAGGCAAAGGGGAGAGCAGCTGTCATCCTGGCGTCCACGCTGCATCACTCGACCGAGGCGCTGACGCTCCCTGTCTGATTGAAGACGACGATGACTCTCTGGAAGAGGACGGCGGCTTTCAAAACTGTGACGCGGATGCGATTGTCGTCGAAAACGGCATCAGCATTCACGCTGTCGCAGAGCAAGACGGGGTCAGGTCTGCTGGCGACAATGACAGCGGCAACGGCAATGACACACGGCCCGAGCGTCAGGAGGGTGTGGCCATCCAGGTCACCAACGTGGAGGACTGGCGTGATGAGATTTCGCTGCGCACCCTGGCGGCGGCCAGTCCGCTGGTCGGGCCCGTCTATCCAAGGCCTCTACTTCTCGAGCACAGCGGCACTCTGGCAGGAGCCGTCTACGACGCTGCGTGCGTGACGGACGGCGCCTCAAGCGTGCCGACCGGGGCGGGGGCGGACGATGTGGCTGCACCCTCTGCCCATCCTCCCCGTGCCAACAAGAGGCACCGCAAGGACGGTGAACCGACGGCGGATGACGGGGACGCGGGGGGGGGGGGAAAGGCGCCCCCCGCCGACGGTCATGTGGAGACGCAGCGCAAGGCGCGGCAGGAGAAAGTCGGAGGAGCTGCGCACGAGATGGCTGGAGCGATGGTGGCGGCGCGAGAGATGGGCTGGTCGGACGAGCAAGCCCAGCTGGCCCAGTCCCAGGACGCGCTCACGTTCATTGGGCAAGGTGTGCCCCAGGGTGAGCCCGCGGCTGCCAACAATGTCCCCTCTACGAACGACAACGTTGTGGACGCAGCTGCCCTCGTGGTGCAGCGTGCTGTGGCGACGGCCAAGGCGTTGGCCGACTTTGTTGACCGCGAACAGGGCGCTGTGCCCGCCGAGGTGGAAGAGATGGCTGAACGGGCGGGCTTGGCCGCGGCTGAAGCTGGCCAGGCTGCCCGTGGCCTGGCAGCCCGTGCGACGCCGCCGGCCCGGGTCACCGCTCGTCCAACCGAAAAGGCGCCCGCATGTGGCAAAAACATCTTGCACACACGACACCCAAGTTGGGGCGGTGTACAAGGGCTGCCTCCCGTGTCGGGGGAACCGGAAGATGTGCAAGTCGCACACACTCTATCCCTGTTGTGGGGCAATCCTCCCACTGACAAACAAGAAGATGGTGTGTGGGCCAACAGTTTCTTGGTCGGGACGGGGAAGCAAGGCCAAGCCCCGCTGTCCCTCCCCTTATCCCCCAAGGGTCCCCTCAGAATCTCGCCACTCAGAATCTCCCACCCCAGCACCTGCCCACCGGGCCACACGAAACTTCAAGGCGATAAATGCAGAAAACCCTCAAATCCAAGTTGGATTTACTACTAAGCTAACTATCCCAAACTTAGGGAATATGGACCCAAATGCAGGGGGAGGAACGGGTCAGGCTAGTGGCCTGCCGCCCCTTGCGTGGCACGTGTTGATCCCCTACCTGGGGGTCAATACTGCCACACTCGCCTCTCCTCAGTTCCGACCGACCCGGTCGGCCCTGCGAGGGGGCGTATAAACGCACGTCTCGGCGTTGGGGGCGCGACTTGCTGTCCCCCCTGGTACGTAACGTGGACGTGGAGGCGGTCACGTTGACCGCCCCTCTCCTCAAGCTTGCCCACTCGGCAGCTGGCTCGCCTCGGTTCTCACCTCACCACCACCAACACATCCCCTTCACCTTGCGCTGGGCCGCCCCACGCTGGGGAGGCCACCCATCTACCCGCGATCCGAGCCCATCTCAACTCGAGGCGGGTCTCATGCAGCTGCAACCACCCTGAATCTCCCTAACTTTGGGAGAGCCATGGCGATCCAGGGGTTGGAGTCTGACTCCCTGGACGAGCGTATGGAGGACACCTCTTACGGTGTAGCGCCCGCCGGGACTTCCGGCGGGGGCTCCGCGATCGCTCAAGGGGATGGGACTCCCGCGTCACCCGGAATTGGGTTGGCGGCGGGATCTCCCCCGGAGGCGGGCCGCATCATCCTACGGGAGGCCTTGGGACGGTGGTTCTACCCCGCTTGGCCTCTTTATGAGGCGGGGTTGACTGTTCTCCGCTGTGGCCGACTTGGCACAGCGATGAGTCGGGTATGGGACCGCCTACGGGAGAAGTTCCCCCGTAGGGTCGGGTTCCCTCCCGGCTTCAGGACGAACCAGTTTGCCTTCCTGGACGAGGACAACGTCGAAGACGTGCAGCGGGCCAAGGCCATGGTGGACCGCCGGGGAACTATCCCGGGCACCGGCGACGTGCCGACCTTCACTTGGGACGCGGTGACAACTCGTCCCCCGTACCTTCACGAGGTCGATCCGCACACTCATCACTTTGATGTGCGGATGAAGAAGGACTTCCGGCGAGGTCCCTACTTGTTGACCTCGGCTCAACTTGAGTTTCCGCAGCGGTCCGCTGCTAGCAAGGAGCAGTACTATACCAAGAAGCCCGAGTGGTGGCCTCAAGTTGAGGTCCTCTACGGGTTTCCGGCGTTGATACCCCGGTTGCTTGACCACTTCGGCTCCACCATGCTGGTGGCTAGCCCGGACCACCTGGTGTTCGCCATGTTGGCAATCCAGTGGCTCCTAGAGGTCATGTCGACCTGGGTGTTTTGTGTCCAGCGGCGGGGGATGCTCTGGCATCTTGCCCCCCCGGCTTATCCAAGGTTTGGAGCAGCTCACCCCTCAGCTAGTTGCTGAGGGGTGCTCATCAGGACAGCACACTTTACTTGAGGAGATGCTGCGCCTCCACAAGTTCATCGAGTGGGAGAGCATTGAGCACCAGTTGCGCCGCTCCTCCCGCGGGCCCAAGGACGATGGCGCACTTCGCCAGTTCGTCTGGGTCGGTCGTGAACTTCACGACGGCCGTGTGGTCCTTCGAGAGGGGTTGGGCATCGGGGAATACCCGTATGCCCCGGGGGTGGATCGCCACACTGCGCCGCCCCCGGACAAGGCAATCGTGATAGCGGTGCCCTCTCACGATGACTACATGACTCAACCCACTGCGGGGGCCCCGAGGAGGGGTCGCAGTTACACTCGGGCACTGCCAACTCGGCGTGCCCCTCCGCTTCCTCCTGTCCCTTTCCAACCGCACGGGGACATCCCGATAAGCGTTGCCGTTGAGTCGTCTACCCCGGTGTCCCCCAACTTGGGGGCCACCCTCTTGACGGTTTTTGCCCAAGTTGGTGTTGCCGGCCACGCCATTGACCTCAGAGATGATGATCGCCACGTTGGTGCGCACCATTTCTTGGTTGGCCGCGTCGACCGCAACCCTTCAAGTTTCCGAGACTCCTCAACTTGAGGAGCGCATTCGTACTGCGGCGGCGACCGCGAGTTGGGAGTCGGTGGCGGGGTTTATGACGACCGAGCTGGCTCGTATTGGGTCTATTGTGCCCCAGCCAGCCCTACTTGGGCGTGGCAAGCGTCGGGCGAGCCGGGCATACTCGCCTCCTCGCCGTCGTCGCCGTCACTCGCGGCGTTCTGCCTCCGTGTCGGAAGACGAGTTGTCTTATTCCGTCTCGGAGTCCTATACCCCGTCGGAGTCGGAGTCGGTCCGGCGTCTGCGTCACCAACTTGCGCGCAAGACCAAGCAGAAGGGTAGCCGTGGTCGTCGCCACTTGCGCGACCGTAAGAGGCGCGACGGTTTCGACTTGGAGCTGCCGCCCCCGCCGACTGGTTGGGAACGTTATCGGCGTGGGTCTCGCCGCTCGCCTCCACGTGAGGGCGAGGGCCGTGGGGTTGGAGAGTCTAGCATGGGTGCCTAGTTGGCACCTGCCTTTGTTGTGAGAGTGTGAGGGTTAGGACTGTAGCTAAAAGCCACTCTGCGTACCACTTCGACTTGAAGCACTCTCTTGGCACGGTCACTCGGCCTTCCCTCACGTTGAGGGAGGGCTGTCAGGGTCTATATCATTCCGGGCGCAGTATGCCCGGACCTTCTCAGCGGGAAGGTCCTCCACGTATTCCCACGTGTCATTCTTGGCCTTAGAGCCAAACCAACGCACCCTCAGCATGAGGCGGTTAGTGTCCTCATCCCACCCGTGATCGATGAACTTATCGAACACGTACTCCTGCGGGCCCTGTTTGGCCGCAGGTAGCGAAGGAAGGCGCCACGCTTTCAGCGCACGCGGCCAAGCCGGGTCGCCTGCAGGAGGTGGTGCAACGTTTACCACGTCCTGTCCGTTCACTGTGCGGACCCCATCGTCACTTTCGACGGTGAATCGCCGTCCATCTGTACGAAGGACCTGGTATGGCCCTTCGTCTGGAACACCAATTTACCCCCAGTTGGGGTGCGTGAGTGTGCCAGTACCCAGTCACCCTGCTCGGGGACATGCTTAGCATTGCGCACCTTTTTGTCAAAGGTACGCTTGTAGCGCTTTTGTGCTTTGTCCATCTCAGCCCTGACTTTAGGGATGAGTTTTTCAAGCCTAGCAGCGAACTCCGCCTTGCTCTCAGTAGGAGTAGGCGTACTGCCACCATCCTCCCTAGTTGGGAGCGGCCGCCGCACGGCAATAGACTGCACGCGACGGGGGGTCACAAAAGCGAGGGGTACTTCCCCGGTGGATGAGTGAACCTGCGAATTGTAGGCAGTCGTAAGAATAGAAATGTATTGGTCCCACGTTTTCACGTGCTCACTCACATAGTGGCGCAGCTGCCGAACAATAGTTTTGTTGAAGCGCTCCACCTGCCCATTAGTTTGTGGGTGGTAGGGGGTGGCATAGTTTGCCTGAAACCCCAACATATCCAGCACTCCCTGAAACAGTACGGACGCAAATTGCGGTCCGTTGTCCGATAGTGTACTCTCCGGGATTCCATACGCGGCAACCCAGTGATCTAGGAAGGCTGACACGACCGACATGGCCGTGATCTCTGCCAGAGGGATCGCTCGCGTAAGTTTCGTGAAGCGATCGCAGATGACCAGGAGGTACTGGTTGCCCTCCTCGGTCACTGGCAGGGGCCCAAGGATGTCCATTGCCAACGCGGCAAAGGGCTCCTTGGCCGGGAACAGCAACATAGCCGTAGTAGGCCGCCGTTCCATCAGACGGTTCTGCGCACAACTTGTGCAGGCAGCCACCCAACTGTAGATGTCTACCATCATGGACTGCCAGTAGTACCTGGTCCTCAGGGTCTGGTACAGTTTACTAGACCCCAGGTGTCCACCTGTGGGAGCGTTGTGCTCCCTCTCAAGAATACTGTCCTTGAGGGATGCGGGGACGACAAGTTCGGTCCCCTGGATTACCCCCCTCCTCAAGAGGAGGCCATCGTCTCCGATGAAGAACCGAGTCTCCGCCACCGTATCCAGCATATCCCTCTGCGACTTTCAGAAGAAGTCCTCGGCCTGGGCCTTCACTACCTCGTCCAGGGACAGGGGCAAGTACTTCTTGTTCCCTGGCGCCTCGGGGTCCAACGCCTGACCCGAGCGCGTGACTACCCCCCCGATGGGGATGTCCTCATCGACTGAGTTAGTGTCCAGCCCCTCGGTAGGTACCCGAGAAGGGCCGTCGGCAAGGGCATGTTGCCTGCCAGGTCGGTACTCAATATCAAAGTTGAAGGGTGCCAGTCGCACCCTCCACCTGTTGAGGCGTGTGTTCGTGCAATCCGTTTTGAAGATGAACTGCAACGCGCGGTGGTCACAGCGGATGAGGAACTTCTCACCCTCTAGGTAGTGACGAAGTGACGTCACCGCCCACACCACTGCGAGTCCTTCCAACTCGGTGACTCCATAGTTCTTCTCAGCCGAGTTCAGCCCCTTGCTGAAGTATCCCACCGGCAAGTACTCCTTGTCCGGCTGCTGCTGAAGCAACACACAACCAAGTTGATTGTAGCTAGCATCCACGTCCAGGATGTAGTGGCCTCCCAACCTGAGAATAGCCAAGATAGGGGGCTTCAGCAGTAGGCCCCGAAGAATCTCAAAGAATTCCTGCTCCACCCGACTTGGGGGAGGCTGGTTCTTCGGTAGCGTCGAGCTGCCTGGCTCATTCAGCGGCTTCGCCACCTTGGCGAAGCCCTTGGTGAAACGTCGGTACACGTTACACATCCCGAGGAAGCTCCTCATCTGGGTCTGGGTCCGGTACTGAGCCTTACGGATGGTCCTCAAGTTCTTTTCGTTGACACTGAGGCGCCCCGGACGGACAACATGTCCCAAGTATTCCACCTCCTAAGTGAAGAGGTGGCATTTACTCGCCTTCAGTGACACACCGGCATCAGCAAGTAGCTTGAACACCTGGCCAAGATGGCCAATGTGTTCCTCCGGACTTCGGGAGAACACAATGATATCGTCTAGGTGCACAAGACAGATCTGCCACCGTACTCGGGCCAAAATCATGTCCATGGCGCGCTGGAAGGTTGCCGGCGCGTTGCACAGTCCAAACGGTAGTCGCTTGCACTGGTAGGTACCACAGTGACAGGTAAAGGTAGTTTTATGCCTGTCCTCCGGGGCAATGGGAATTTGCCAATACCCCGCGTTACATTCTAGGGTAGAAAACACGTTTGCCTCCCCCAGAGAGTCCAGACAGTCGTCCATCCTAGGTAGGGGATAACTGTCTTTGACCGTGCTCTCGTTGAGCTTACGGTAGTCGATACAGAACCGTGGGGTCCCATCAACTTTGGGGACAATTACCACCGGACTCGCCCACTCGGCGTCACAGGCCTCGATCACATCGGGGGCCTCCATGCGAGCGACTTGCTCCTTAACAAGGGGCCTTGAACGGGGCCCTCCCCTGTACGGTTGTTGGCGTATAGGGGGTGCACCGGGTTTCAACTTGATTCGGTGTTGGGTGGCTCTCATGAGTCCCAATTGACCATCCCCCCACTTGTGATATTGGTCCAAGAGGCGTTCAACTTGAACCCTCAACCTGGGGGGAACATTCTCTATGTTCACATGGGGCCGAGGAGAGGCGGCCGACTTGGCTTGGTGCTTCTCCTTTCCGGACTTCGGGTCGCTACTCGCGCCCGCGTTGAGGGTGACCGCTACTACTGGTCCCTCATGTTGGTCGATATAGCCGAACTTGGCTCCCGACTTGAAGTACTTGGGCGAAGAGCTCAGGTTCATCACCTGGATCCTCCACGGGACTCCAGCTTTGGAGTCCATCGTGCCAAGGGCAACATGCACTTGGTGCTTGCGAGCAAGACGGGGGTGAGGGTGCACCAACCCTTTCCCCGTATAATCAGTTACAACGTCAACGTGCGCCACCAAGTTGGGGGGCAACGTGAATTTACGGGCTAAACGCAGAGTAGCAGTAAACCCTTCTCTCACGGAGCAAGCAGGCTTCGACTGTGAGACTGTCACAGGAGCCACAGACTTTCCCTTACCAAGGATGGGGATGGTCTCCCCATTCATCAACTTGACCCAATACTCAGGGCCACAAATCAAAGGCACTTGCGTTACAACATAAGCGGTACCCAGGAGCAGGGGTATGATATATTCTCGAGTACTCCATACGTCACGTCGACTTCATGGGTTCCCAACCTAGTTGAAAGGGTCACGGCACTAACAATGGGAAGTACCCCACCATTGATGTCAATCATATGGTCAGCTTTAGACCTCCAGCGTTGGAGCTTCATCTCCTTTCGTAATAGCGACTTGCGTATCAAGGAGGCTCCTGACCCGGTATCAAGTACGATACGGGCACAACAGGCACGGCCGGGGGCTAGTTGCACCCGTCCAGCCACCTGGAGATTCTCACCCGTCAGCCCCGCGATGACCCGACGTGGGTTTACGTTCTTGGGGAGTCCTACCCGAGGTGGGCGGACTCCCTTAGGTCGGCGCAGTATCCGGCAGGGTTGGTTCGTCCTTTTGACCCACTTGGCCGAGGCTGCCGTTGTGAGCTTAGGACGGCTAGCTCCAACGGTCATTCGTTTCCCGCCGACTTGGCGTCTGAATCCGAGGGCGAAGGGGAAGACGACCAGTCCGAGGACGACGTGTCCGCCCCCTCCGCCGAGGGTGTGGCGACCGCCACTACCGGTCGAGGCCCACCCTCGCGGCGCGAACGTACTTCGTTCGTAGCCGACTTCTTACTCGCATTCTTGACAAGTTGTTGAATGCGTTTGCTCAACATAGGGCAATCATATGCCCAGTGTCCATCGGAGTTGCAGTTCCAACACCGATTGTCAGTTCCCGGAGGGGTCTTCCCGACTGGAGAAGCCGAAGAGGCACCCTGGGAAGTTCCCACGGCAGCTGCTACCCTCTCCTTGCGGATTCGGCGTGCCTCTCGCAACTCTCTGGCCTGGTGCGCCTCCTCTCGTTCCTTGGACGACTCGGCCTGACGCTTCAAGCGTTGTTCCTCCCGCAACTTGCGGTAGGCCTCACCTCTGCGGTAGGCGAACCTAGCCAACTCGGCTAGTGTCGCCCGGGCAGTATTATGCTCCCGGGTCTCCATACGGACTGACCAATGGAGTCCCTCCACAAACCGACTCTTCACCACAGCTTGTGGATGAAGAAAGCCACAAAGATTGTTGAGCTTACGAACTTGCTCCGCAAAGGACAACTCGTCCCCAGTCTCTTCTTGATGGGCTTGCGTAAACTCCTCGACTTGAGAAGCCAACGCTGCTTCATCCACCATGGCTCTCAACAACCAGTTGAAGAGCACCAAATAGGACGTCACCTCACCAGCGCCTCCACTTGAGGAACTGGGCATGACGGACATAAGTTCTGTCCGGAGGTCGCCCTTCGTAAACTCCTGTAGCATATAGAAATCCATGCCTTCACTTATGGCATTGTCGTCACAGGCTTTTGTGAAACGACGTACAAACTCAAAGACACGGAGGGGGGGAGTTCCATCCCACTCCTCTTTGTGCCCAAAAGAGTGGAGTGCATTCTTCTTGGCACGGCCCATGGCTCAGGCCTGAATAGGACCGTACGCCACCGACTTGTTGTGGAGGGCGTAGGTCTCACAGTCGAAGATCCTCTGGTAAACCGGGTTGACAACCTGGATCTTGGGTGGCACCTCACGTTGAGGGAAAAGCCGCTGAGGCACTGGGGTAAGTTGACCCGCAGTGCCTGTCGTCTGCTGCGGCGAGCATAGGGTAGCCGCCGGCTTTTCCGAGGGGAACTCCCCCGTGAAGGGCGTACGCCCCACCAAGAATGGTGTGGCTCCCTCGTTGGGAGTCATATGGGTCGCCCCCTGTTCGGGGCGACCCGAGACAGGCGTGAGGAGGGATTCCCCATGCGCCTGCCGGCTCGAAAGCCCCAATCCGGTCTGGACATTAAGGCCATCTGGCAAACTCGCCACAATCTGATTCAGAATAGTATTCGTCATCGTGACCACCAGGTCCGGCAAAGTCTGTCGGAACACATTGGTCGCCTCCCGACGGACAGTTTCCGCGAGGAGTGGATTGTCGACTCCAGTTGAGTCTCGGTCCGCCTCCGGGAGTCCACCTGAGGGGTAACCACGATCCTCAGGGGTCTCAACCGGGGGCATGGGCGCGAGCCCATCGCTGACCAACGGAGGTCCGCCGTCCTCCGAAAGCCTAGTTGGCGACGGCTCCAAGCCAAAGTTGGATCCAACCCGAGTGGAGCCCGCGGGGACAGTCCTCTCACCTTGCGACGTTCCCGTTGAGTATACCACGCGGTGGCCAGACTTCGGCCCATCCACATCAGAAGTGTCACCCGAGTGAACTCCCGACTGAGTCGGGGTGGCCTGTTGCCCGCCCGTACTTCCAGTCCTGCTGGCTTGAGGGATCTCTAGTCCCTCTGCGACCCCAGGTAAACTCACCTGTGTCTCACCAGTATTCAAAGGCACTGAAGTACGTGCGTCACCCGTGTACTCCCCGGACGACGGGGGGTCCGAGCTAGCCATGTTGGCTGAAGATCCGTATAACACGGTCCAAGTCCACCGTTCCTCTGAGCTAACTATCCCAAACTTAGGGAATATGGACCCAAATGCAGGGGGAGGAACGGGTCAGGCTAGTGGCCTGCCGCCCCTTGCGTGGCACGTGTTGATCCCCTACCTGGGGGTCAATACTGCCACACCGCACACGGCGACGCTGCCGTGAGCCACACGACCAGCGCTGGGAAGCGCAAGTGCTCCCGGTGCGGCTTGGCGGGTCACTACGTACGCACCTGTGACGCACAGCAGCACGTGGTCGCGGCACACGCCGCGGCAGTCAAAGCCAGCGTACTGATGGCGACGGTAGACCGTGCGGCGCGCAAGCTGGGCCGCAAGGCCCCGACTTGCGGCAAGTGTCACCAGACTGGGCACACGGCGCGCACTTGCCCGGCGGTCCTCGTCGGGGGCGTCCGGGGTCTCAGAGTCGACGCTGGCGACCCGTACGCCATGGGCGAGCACAAAGTGCACACCTCGGTCCTACTCCCACTGGCTCGCGTTGGGGCGACCCGCCCTCTGGCGGCGGCTCCACCCGGGGGGGCGGCGGCAGAGCGCGCCACCAGCGTCAACAACAATGGTGGTCGGGGTGGGCCGCCGACGCGGCCGCGAAAGACGGTCGGGGACCCGGCGGTGGCCCAGGCGCTGGGCCACGCGCTCGAGTCACTGGCCGTAACGGCCAACCGCCACAGGTACCTCATGACGCTGGGCATTGAGCGTGCTCTCCGGTCAGTCTACCAGGCGAGTGCCTCCATGCAGGGGTTTGTCGACGCCCTACCCCTGGTGCTGGCAAGCGGCAGCCACCCGCCCCGGTTCAGAGGGGCCGCGGCGTCAGCCTTGTGTCGCGGCGCAGCGGTGGCAGAGAGGCCCGACGGCGAGCTCTCTGGTTGCTGCCAGGCTCTCCCGGAAAAGCACCCCCAGGAGTCGGCCTTTGTCGGCGACGGGCTGGGAGGCAAGGCGTTTGCAACAACCTAGGACCGCTTCATGTCTACCGTTCAATAAGAGGCGCCGCTGACCTGCAGCAAGGATCTGTCAGGCCCGGGCGATGCCCTTGCGTTCAAGACGGCGGCCACGACCATCTGGATGCACGTGGCATGGAGGGCAAAGCCAGCAGTGATGTGCCTTGCCAAGGTGATGGACGATGACGCCCTGCCAGCGGTCAAGCTGCTACCGCATCCACCCTTGACCGCGCAGGCGCAAGCGCAGGCGTCCACCCCTGCAGGCCGCGCTCAAGACCGTAAGCGTCGCGCCCTCCGCGGCAAGCTCACGCGGTTCATCTCCGACACGATGATGGGGGGTGCCGACGAGGTGAAGGACGGCTCGTGGCCGGCGGGTGCGCCACCTTTCGTACAGCAGCGGATGGCCTCAGACCTCAAGGCCGTCTTTCCGCGGGTGCTGCCCATAAAGTTCGGCGCAAAGCTGGCCATCACGCTCCCCGGGACGCGCCGCCAGGGGTGCTGGCTGCTTTTCCTCCCCCACGGCATTCAGGTACAGCGGCTGCTCTTGTCGCGGAAGCGCGCGTCGTATGCGGTCTTTCCGCGCCTGGCACCCGACCTGTGCCGCTGCAAGCACGTCACCCCGACACTGCTGCGGCGGGCGATGGAACGGGCTCAACTCGTCTCACACCCTGGGCTCGGCGAGGTGCACACCCTGCTGGCGGTAAGTCGCGGCACGAATGGGAGCGCCGGTGTCGCCAAGCTGGCCGCCATGGCCGGGGTTCGTACAAGGCGGTCCCGCTTTTGCCCGTACGTCGTTACTAACGGGACGGGTGTCGTCTTTACGCTGGAGCGGCCCGCCGACGCGGCCGAGGTGGCGGCCACGCAAGCGCACCAGGCCCGACGACTGCGGGGCGGCAACGGGACCAAGTCGGGCGGCGGGGTGACGAGCCTGGAACTCCAGGCGACCGTCATGGGGCTGCCCCTTGAAGGGTCGGTCACGAAGTGTGTGGTGGGTGTGGACCCGGGGGTCAATGACATCTACACGGCCAGCTCCCTCGGCCTGGATCCCGACCTTGTCGTCGTCCCGTCGCCACACGTGTTTGCGTACCGGGCGGAGCGGGCATGGAAGGTCGCAGCCCACTCCCTGGTGCGGGCGGCGCGCACGCTGAGCCGGCTGGCCGCCGCTGTCGACTCACCATCAACATCAGAAGCAATGCATCTTTGGCAAAGGGGGCGGGTCAAGGCGTCGAGAGTGCGAGTGGTAATGCTGCCGGTGGTGGTACAGTGGCAGCGGCGGGCAAGGTCTCCCGGTGCCGGCGGCGCCGGCGGTCGCAGCGCAAGCACCGGGGACCCGTGGCAACGGCCAGGCGGCTGGCACGTGCCGAGCTTCGCAAGGAAGTGTTGGAGGAGCTCGCCCAGACAGGTGCATCTGCGCAGCTCATTGACACGCTGTGTGCAGAGGCGATTCGGGCAGCGGGGGCCTACGGGACTGCCGGGGCGCACGGCGAGGGCGCCCGTCGACGACGGTGGCAGAGACGGCGACGACACCCGCCATCACGCCCCCCCACTTGTCCGCCTCGTGGGGCAACAATGTCTGTGTGCAGTGCTGCGCATGCCGAGCAGTCGGACGGCAAGATTATGGCAAGGGCGCAGGCCTCGTGGCGGGCGGTGTGGGAGGCCAGCCGGCCAGCCGGCTCCGAGGCCACCCCAGAGGACGTCTTTGAGGGTACGTCCCTCAGGCAGCCGACGTTGCTGGACTGGGCGGCAGCCGCCTTGACCTGGGCTGCCACTCGCAGCACTGCCGACTATGCTGGCGCCTATGGCAAAGACGCGTTGCGGCCGCTACGCAAGGCCCGCGTCCACCGCTATGTGCAGCGTGGATGGTTCGCAGCCAAGGTCGCACGGGATCTGAGTGGCGGGTATGGTCGCCGCATCGTGGACGGCAAGGCCGTCTTGGTGGTGTGGGGGGCAGCAGCGACGAGGGGTGGGGCGACCGCCTTGAGGCGCCGCGTGGCGGGGGGGTGCTTCCTCACCACCCAAGACGAGTACAACTCGTAGCAGACCTGTGCCGACTGTCACTGTCGGCTGGTGCTCGTCTACCCCACCGACCCCTCCCCGAATGACAGGCGGCAGGTCATCAGCGTGGCGCAGTGCGCGGCGCAGGCGCTTAGTGACGCAGACGGCAGCAAGCGCAAGGTGGTGGTGCGCCGGCGACGGGCGGCCAAGGGGCGTCGCCGATGCGAAGGCCGCGGGGGGTGCTCCCCACGGGACCTGAAGCGGCGAGGAAGGGCAGAGGAGCGCGATGCCGGCGAGGCACAGGAGCGGTTGGCCGAGATTCTGGTCAGTGGCAAGCGCTCTGGCGGCTATGACGTGCTGGCATGCTGGTCCGTGAAGAAGTGTGTCAACCATGACTGTGGTCGGCTGTACCTCAACCGGGACAAGAACGCGGCGCGCAGCATCGCGCAGGTGGCGGTCAGTTCATTGCTGGGGCGGTCTAGGTTTCCCTTTTTCCGCAACTGTCACCCTCGTCGGCCTCTTGCGGCTACTGCCCAGTTGTCCCGAGACACGGCATCGGAGTGGCACCCGCCGTGGCTTGTGTCGGAAAGTGCCGGCGGTGGCGGTGGAGGCGGTGGCGGTGGAGGCGGTGAAGGCGGTGGCGGTGGCGGTGGCGGTGGAGGAGGTGGAGGCGGTGGAGGCGGTGGAGGCGGTGGCGGTACTACCAACCCTGTCCGGGCGACGACCAAACTCGTCTCGGTGGGGGCTCTGGACGGGGCCACTGCCTATTCCCGCACAGCGATGAGCCCTGCCGGCGACGGCGGGGGCAATTGTCGCACGGCTCATCAGTGATAGTGTAGGACCCTCTTCGAGGGCTTCGCTATATGCCCCTCTCGGGAGGGGGGCTTCCATTGATTTAACTATGCTTAATGATATCGATTATGTTGATGCTATTCGAACTCGAGAGAGCCTTCATTTCAGTCACGGGGCGGCGTCTCGATCGAGCAACCCCCGTCCTGTCTGGTCCCGGTGTCGGCAAACGAAGGGGCGGGTCCGGAGTCCCTTGAACCCCCTGCAGGGGCCGTCTGCTGGCCTCACTTCAACCCCCGCTAACGACGGCGGCCGTAAAGGCTGTTTCTTTAAACCACCCCCACCCAACGACTCTCGGCGTCAGCCCACTGCCACTCGCGGTGGACGTTCCGCTCCTCACCTCGCCCCCGCCACCCGTCCCCCTCGCCCCCCCCCTCGGAACCTCCCCCGCTCCCCCATCCCCCCCATTCATGTCGGACGCTCTTTCCTCCTGGATGCTTTCCCCCGCCGCCCCTCTCGCCGTACGCGCTCGTCCATGTCGCGCAGCCGCGGCACCCCTCCGATGGTCCTCCCGCCGCTGTCCCCCGTGTCGAGCGTCGACGCGGCCGCCGCGGGCGGTGTCATGGCCTCCGCCGCGGCGGTGGCTGCGGTACCCAGCCCCGTCTCGGGAGCGCCAACGTCGGGGGAGGGTGGTGGTGTTGGTAATGGCCCCGCTGCTGCCGCCGCCGCCGCCGCCGCCGCTGCCGCTGTCGCTGTCGAAGTCACCCCCAATGGGCGCCCCCATGGCCCGTCTTCTTCCTGTGGTGGCCTTAGAAGGAAGGGGGGCGCCTCGGATGCCGCCGCCACGCCGCCACCTCCGACCACCTATACCCCGTGCAACATCCTGGTCACGGGCGGGGCCGGCTTTATCGGCTCCCACGTTGTGGTCTACCTGACCACCCACTACCCCGAGTACAAGGTGGTTGTCCTCGACCGCCTCGACGCGTGTGCGGCGGTGGCCAACCTGGAGGGCGTGCCCAGAGGCGCGCGCTTCCGCCTTGTCGTGGGTGACGTGCGGGACGCGGGGCTGGTGGCCACTCTCTTCGCCGCCGAGGCCATTGACACGGTCCTCCACTTTGCCGCGTCGACGCACGTGGACGCGTCGTTTGCGTGTCCGCTCGCCTACACGGACAATAATGTGGTGGGCACGGCGGTGCTGCTCGAGGCGGCACGGCGGCACCCGCTGCTGCGCCGCTTCCTCCACGTCTCGACGGACGAGGTGTATGGCAGTGGCGCTGCGATGGCGGGGGCGGGGGCGGCGGCGGGGGCGAGGGCGGGCGCGGGGGCGGAGCCGAAGCCGGGGAGAGGGGACGGGGGCGTTCGCGCGCCCGCGCCGGCGGGTGCGTCGACGCCCTCAACTGAGGCGTCGTCCATGGCGCCTACCAACCCTTACGCGGCATCCAAGGCGGGCGCGGAGCTCTTAGCTTCCTCCTACGCTACCGCGTTTGGGCTGCCGCTTGTCATCACGCGTGCCAACAACGCGTACGGGCCGGGCCAGTTCCCTGAAAAGTTTATCCCCAAGACGCTCGTCCGCCTCCTGTCTGGTCGCCGTGCATTTCTCCACGGTGACGGCACCCACCGGCGGTCCTACATGTACGTCACGGACATGGCCTCCGCCTTTGCTGTCATCCTCCACCGGGGTGTCACCGGGGAAGTGTACAATGTGGGGAGCACCGTGGAGAAGAGCAACGGCCAGGTCATCGCAGACCTCCTGGACGTCCTCGGACTGGTCCAACCGCCCACGGGAGGGCGGCCAGCCGCCACGGGGTGCGACGGCAGGGAGAAGCTCCGCGTTGACGACCATGCCAGTCGTTGCGGCGGCGGCAACGTTGAAGACGGCAGCGGCGGCCTGTCGCCGGGGTCCCCCCCCCCCGGGGTGAACGAGCCGGTGCCCCCTTGGCTGCGCGACCCCGCGACCGCCGCCGCCTTTGACGCGCACGTGACGCACGTGCGGGACCGGCACTACAATGACCTGACGTACGCAGTGGAGGCGTCCAAGCTGTGCGCCCTCGGCTGGGCACCCGCCGTGCGCTGGGCTGACGGCCTTGCCGCGACGGCGGCGTGGTACGCGTCGGCCGACCACCTGGCCCGCTGGCCGGGGCTCGAGGGCGGCCTCGTCGCCCACTTTGTGGCCCCGCGGGGGGGGGAGGGGGGGGGGCGCCACCGCCGACGCCGGTCGTTTTGAAAGAGGGACCCGAGCGGTCTGTACTGTAGGTGGGGGGGGGGGGGGGGGGGGGGGGGAGAGTATCATACAGTACGGCGGGGACAAGAGCTCCTGGTTTCCTACTTTCTTTTCTCTTGTTTCTTGCCGGCCGCCCCCGCCGTCGCGCTGCCTACAAGAGTGGCGCGCGCGGCGGCGGCGGCGCGCCTGCCAATGTAGCCGGGGTGGGGGCACCCCCATGGCGCGTGGCTCCTATTCCTCCTCCCTGCGCCCCCCATCCCGGCCGCCCCGGCGGCCCGGCTGGCCACTCGCCTGCGCGACCTCCTCCTGCTGCTGCCGGCGCAACAACAAGGCGGACGCCCCCCCCCCCCCCCCCAACAGATGTACTGTACAGAGGGAAAAGCACCCCGCCGGCAGCGGCCCCCCCTACAGGCACAAAAGAGGTTGTGCCAGCTCTCCCTCTTCCCCCCCTCCCTCAACATTCTGTCTGCATGTACAGTATCCATCCCACCCCCATGGCAGAGGGTGGCGAGGGGGGGGGGCGGGAGGATTGGCGGTGGCGGTGGCTGTGCCCGCGGTAGTGCTGGTGGCGGTGGCGGCGGCGGTGGCGGTGGCGGTGGCGGCGGCGGTGGCGGCGGCGGTGGCGGTGGCGGTGGCGGTGGCGGTGGCGGTGGCGGTGGCGGTGGCGGTGTCCGTGGCGGCCGCGGTGGCAGCGCGGCGCAGGAGGCGCCCGCGCGGGGGAGGCGCCGGATCACGGCCGCGCGGGCCGGCCGGATCCGTTTCGCCGCCGCCGCCCGGCGCGCCCCCGCGCCGCCGCCCGCGCGCCGCCGCCGCCCCGCCGCCCGCTGCTGCGTCAACGGCGGCGACGCCACGCCCGTCTTTGGCCGCCGCCGCTGCGCCGCCGCCGCCACTGCCGCTGCCGCCCCGCTGTCGCCGCCGCCCCGCTGCCGCTGCCGCCCCTCTGTCGCCGCTGCGGTGGCAGCGCCGGCTGCCAGGCGGGCGGCGGGCGAGCCGTGTCCCGCCAGCCTCCGGGCCGTGTCGCCCGCGCCCGCCCCTCCGCGCTGCGCCCCCCGCTGCCCTCCTCCATCCCCCCCCCCCCCCCTCTACTGTCCTCCATTCCGCCCCCCTCCCGCCCCGCTCCCTTCCCCAAACCCCCCCCCCCCCCCCCCCCCCACGTACTCTCCTCCCCCCTCACCCCCGGCGGCGCGCCTGCTGGCCTGTGTCCATGGTGGCCCGGGACGCGGCTGCCGCCGCCGCCGCCGCCGCGGCGGGGTCGGTGGTGGAGGCGGCGGCGGCGGGGGCGGCGGCGGCCCGAGCCCGCGGGGGGGCGCCTCCCCCCGTGGCTCCGACGCCGGGGGGGGCGGCGGCGGTGGGGGCGGTGCCGACGGCGGCGTCGGTGGCGGCCACGACGGCGGCGGCAGCGCCGGCGGCTGCACGCGCCACCGTCGACGACGCGGCGGCGGCGGCGGCGGCAGCCGGCAGCGCGGCGGCCGCGGTGGCCGCGGGTGAGCACACCCCCGCTGCCGCCAGGGAACCCGCCCCCCCCCCAGCCCCCCCCGCTGCCGGCGGGTACCCCCCCCGGGCGGCGCTCGCGGCGCTCCCCCCCCTCACGCTGGTTGCATTCCCCGGCTACCTCCGCGCCGCGGGGGCGCCCGGCGGGGCGCTGTCCGCCCTCGGCGGGGACCCGGCGCTCGCCCCGGCCATTGCCGCCCCGCGGGCGGCGGTGCTGGGCCTCACCCTCCGGCCGGGCGCGTCGCCTGTGGCGTCCCTGCCGGGCGTGTGTGCGACGGGGCTGGTCATGGAGCTGGACGTAGGGGGGGAGGCGGCGGAGGAGGAGGGGGGGGAGGAGGCGGGAGGGGCGGGGGGAGCGGGAGAGGCTGGGGGGCTGGGGGAGGGGGAGCCGGCGGCGGCGGCGGCGGCGGCGGCGGCGGCGGCGGCGGCGGCGGCGGGGGGGGCCGTCCCCGGCGGTGGCCGCCTGGTCGGCGTCGTGAGCCACGCGCTGCGGTGGGGCGGCGGCCTCGCCGACTTTGCCTACATCCCGCCCGCCGACTGGGCGACGGCGGCGCCGCCGGTGCGGCCCGCCGCGGCGTCGGTCGAGGCGTGGGCGGCGCGGGCGCTCGCGTATGGGCGCCGGGGGGGGTTTCGCGCGGATGACGCCCACTACTACGGGCCCGCCGCGGGGGGGGGGTCCTCTGACGAGGAGGAGGGGGGAAGGCGCACCCCTGCTGCCGCCGCCACCGCCAGTGGCGACGGTGGCCGGGGCGGGGGGGGGGACGCCACGGCTGTGGCCGCTGCTGCCGGTGCCGGTGCCGGTACCGACGCCGGCGGCGGCGGCGGCGGTGCCCCGGCCAGTGGCGACGGCAACACCGCCACCGCCGCCGCCGCTGTCGACGTCCCTTTTGGTGCGGCTGCGGGGGCCCTCGGCGGCGGCGGCGGTGCCACCCGCGGCCATGGTAGTGGCGGTGGCAGTGGCGGCCGCGGCGGCGGCGGCGACGACAGTGACGGCGGCGGCTCGGCGTCGTGCGCGTCGTCCACGTCCGAGTCGGGCTCGTCGGCGGGCTCCCTCGGGTCGGGGATGGCGTCGAGCGGGTCTGCGTCATCGGCGTCGCCGCCGCCGTCGCCACCGCCCGCCGCCGCCGTTGGGGGCCCGCCCGTGGCCTTCGGGGCGGCGATGGGGGGGGGCGCTGACCCCCGTCATGAGGACGGCGGTGACGGCGGTGGGAGTGGCAACGAGAACGGTGGTGGCGGCGGCGGCGGCGGCGGCGACGGCGGCGACGGGGCGGGCGCCTCCCCTGCAGCGCCCGCGGCCAAGCGGCGGCGACCAAACGCGCCCGTGGCGGCGGCCGCCCTCCCCTCCCCCCCTGCTGGCGCCTCCCCCCCGCCCCCCACGGCGGCGGGGTCGGGACGCACCCCCCCGGGCGGGGCGGCGGCGCCCCCCCCCGGCTCCCCGGAGGACCCCGCCCCCGCCCCCCCGGCGCGGCCGCCGCCCCCCCCCCCAAACCCACAGCCGGGCCTCGCCGGCGGCCTCGCCGCCCTCCGCCCCCCCGCGTTTGCGCGCACACCCGGCGCACGCGGGGACTACTGGTTTGTCCAGTACCGGGGGCTCCGCCCCGGCGGCGGCGGGGGGGTGCGCGGCGCCGAGGGCAGCCCCGCGCCCCCGTCGCGGCATGTGGTGGCCCCTGCCGCTGCCGCAGCTGCCGCCGCCGCCGCCGCTGCCGCCGCCGCCGCCGCCATCGGCGGCGGCGACGCGGTAGGGGTGGGGCGGGAGGAGGCGCCCGCCTCCCCGCGGCCGGTGGGTGGCCCCGCCGACGCTGTCGCCTCTGCCGCCGCCGTCACCGCCGCCGCCGCCGTTACGGCGACGGCGGTGGAGGCGACGGGGGCGGCGGCCGCCGCCACGGACGCGGCCACGCGGGGCGCCGACGGCGCCGCGCCCGGCGCAGTCGCCGCCGCCGTGGACGCGGCGGTGGCGGCGGCGGCGGGACCGGCGGGCTGCAGCGGCGGCGGCGGCGGCGCGGGCACCACCCCCGCCGCCGCCACCGCCGCCGCCACGCCCCTGCCGGCCGCCCCCTCCACCTCTAAGAACCGCAAGGCGGTCGGCGGCGACCGCCGCTCCGACGCGTCGCGGCTGCTGGCGCTCCGTCACCGGGTGACGTCGTCGACCCCCCCCCCCCCCCCCCGCCCCCCCCCCCCCCGACGCGGGCGCGTTGCGGGTGCCCGCCGACGCGCACGCGCGGATCGTGGCGGCGTTTGCGGCGCGCCCAATGTACCTGCGGCGGGCACTGGAGGACGCGGTTGCCCCCTCGGACGTGCGGTACTTTAAGGAGCTCCTCCCCACCCTCGCCTACATGTACTCGCCCGGCTGCCCCGGCTACGCCGTCTACTCTGCCGCGTGGATCCGCTACGGCTACGACCCGATGAGCGAGCCCGCCTCGGCCATCTACACGGCCCTGGAGGTGCGCTTCACCGACGTCCTCGTCACCGCCGCGCTCGCCGCGCGGGCCGCCCGCGTGGCAGCAGCCGCCCCTGGCGGCGGTGGCGTCGAGCCGCCGGCCGTCCGCCACGCGCGGGGGCGGCTGGCGGACCTCCCCCTCCGCCGCAACACCTTTATCCAGCTCGCCGACGTGGCCGTGCCGGCGGTGGTCGCGGCGGTCGCCGCCGCCCCGCGGTCGGCGGCGTGGGATGACGCGGCCGGGTGGCTGCCGCCGGGCCTCGTCGCGGGGCTGGTCGCGCCCGTCAAGGCCGCCGCGCGCGCCTTCGCGGTGCGGGAGCTGGGCGTCCCCGCCGCGACGGCGCTGCTGTGTGCCCGCGGGCCGGCGGTGACGGTGAGTGAGGACGGAGTGGTGCGGCGGGTGCGGCCGCCCCGTGGGCGCGCCGCGCGCGGGGGGGGGGCGGGGGGGGGGGGAGGGGCGGAGGCCGCGGGGGGGGGGGCGCCGTCGGCGGCGCCGTCAGGGGTTGGGGCGGGGGGGGGCGCCCCGCCGCCGCCGCCGCTACCGCCGCCGTCCGGGTGGCCACCCGGACCGCACCCACCGCGACGGGCGGTGCGGGCGGCGGTGGCGGCGCCGCCGACGGCGGTGGCGATGGCGCCGACGCTGCCGCTCCCGATGACGTGACGGCGGCGGCGGCGGCGGCGGCGGCGGCGTCGGCCGGCGGGGCCGACGGGGCGGCCGACGTGCCCGGCGCATCGGGCGACGCGGGCGTCGACGGCGGCGGTGCCGGCGGCGGCGACGAAGGGCGGGAGGTGGACCTGGAGGACGTGGTCGGTGGGAGTTCGGTGGAGAGCTTTGACATCCTCGGCGAGGGCGACGCGGACGGGAGTGAGGAGGAGGAGGACAGTGGCTGGGATGAGCCGTAAGGGGGGGGGGGGGGGGGGGGGGGCAGGGGAGTGGGGGACGGACGCGACGGTGGCGTGAGGCTCGCGACGAGGATAGGGGGGAGGGGAGGGGGGTGGGGGGCGGGCAGCGGGGGGGGGGGGGGGGGGGGGAGGGGGGAGGCTGCGGGAGGAGCAAAGGGCAGGCAATCCCCCGTGACGGCGGCGTCGCCTCGCGGGGAACCACTGTGCCATGGCGGAGCAGAGCCCCGCGGGGGCGCCCACGCCCCCGCCCGGTGGCTCGCCGCCTCACGCCCCCCGTGCGCGGCGCACGCGCGCAGCGGCGCCACGCCGCCGGCCGCCGCCGACACGCCAACGGCCACTGCCGCGATGCCGCCGCCGCCCGCCGCCGCCGCCGCCGCCGCCGCCGCCACCGCCGCGGCGGCACCGCCACCGCCGCGGCGCCGCCACCGCGCGCGCCGCCGGCCGTCCCCACAAAAACCGCCAACAGACAACCTTTACCCCCCCACTCGCTCCCCTCCTTTGGCCCAACGACGCCACGACGTGCACCGCTCCCGCTGCGGCCCCAACGCCCCCCCCCCCCCATTCTCTTCCCCCCCCCCCCCCCCCTCCCTACACCCCCCTCCTCCCCCCTCCTTCGCATCCATCCATCACTCCTCCGAGTCATCCCCCTCCCCCCGCCCCCCCCCCGCTTCAACACCCGTGCCACCACCGGCGTGAGGGCCACGGTCAGCGGGAACCGCAGCGGGCTGCTCGCCTTGTGCGCCACGTAGGCGAGCGCGGCGGTGGAGAGCCCCGGGTCGAGGCGGCCCAGCGCCGCCGGCCGGCCGACGGGGGTGGCGGCCAGCGCGTCGCCGAGGCGGCCGACCAGCGCCGCCACGTCCACCCCATTCGCCACCGCCGCGTACCAGAGGCCAAACGACGCGGCCGCGAGGGTGAGGCTCGTCGCAATGTACGCGCCCCCATACTGGGCGACCAGCGCCTTGGCGTCCACGCCGCCGCCGCCGCCGCCGCCGCCGCCGCCACCACCACCACCACCACCGCCGTCACCGCCAGAAGGGGTGGGGGGTGGCGTCGTGTCGGGCGGCGTCGGTGGTGCCCGCGTCGGCGGCGACGGCGTGGCCATGGTCGTCGTCGTCGCCCCCGCCGGCGCGTGCCGGGCGGGCCGCCGCCCCGCCGGGAGCGCCGCGCCGGTGGTGACGCGCGCCGCCGCTGCAGGCACCGCCACCCGCCGGGGGGGGGGGGGCGACGCGGGCGGTAGGGCAAACGGGGAGGAAGGCAGCCGCCATGGTCAAGGGGAGGGGGGGGGGGGGGGGATGGAGGGAGATGGGCGCCGAGGCGGTGAGGCGGAAAGGGGGGCAGGGGGGAGTTGAAAGCGGATTGGAACCGGTGGGGGGGTGGGGATGGGCAGCAGGTCGGGGAAGAGGGTAGGGGAGGGGGGTGAAGCGGGTGGAGGGACGGGGCGGCGATGGGTGCCGCGTTGGCAAATGGCTGGCGGTGGTGGGGGGGAGCTCAAGTGACGAGCAGAGGCGCGCGGGAAGGCGGGTCGACTGCACCCGGTGCTGGAGCAGGCGCCGAGCGCGGTGGTGGTGGAGGCAGACGGCGCGTCGGATACCGCTACAAACGCCGGCGATTTCCCATCTGAGAGTGTCTGTCCATTTGTCTTTTCAATGCCACGTGTGCTTCGCTTAGGGAAATCTGGTACGCTCGAACCGATCGTGGGAGCCTCGGGTCCATACACCCGCCGCCGTGCGGCCGTGTCCGTCCATCACCGACACAGCGTCACGGTCCAGCGTCACCAGCGCCCCGTGAGTGGCGGCTGTCGCTGCGTCCTCCCCTCAGCAGCCCAAACCGCCACGGCACCACCGCGGGGGGGCGCGACTGCGTCACTTTAGGCGTAGCAGGGAGATAGGGGTAAGGGCCCGTGCTGCAGGGGGCGGACCCCGGCCGGGGTCCTACACCGCCGCCCGTTGCGGAAGGGCCGTTTCATCTGCTCTCCCAAGCAGCTGCGGCGGCTGACGCCGCAGGTGCCGGCCACCGTCGCCACCGCCGCCACGGCGGCCGCATCAGTGCTGGCGGCACTTGCCCCAGTCGTCACGGCAGCAGCGGCAGCAGCGGCCGAGCCGCCCATGAAGTGCCCGGCTCGAGTATTGACAGGCGCTTGTGGGCATTCGTGGGACCGCTTGACGAGAAGCGGGCGCGGTGAAGGAAGCGCCGGCGCACCGCTTGCCGAGCCCGCCTGATCAGATGCGAGGCATGCAGTGGCCTGCAAAAGTGAACGACTTCGGATGAGAAGAGACACGGGGGAGTTTCGCAAGCTCACCTTCATTTGATACCACATAGCCACAAAGACGTAGCGTCAACGCGTGCACCGCGCGCATGAGAAAACGCCCTACAAGAAATATACCCGCGATATCGCGTAAAACGCACGAAAATCGCGGGTTCTTGCAACCACCCCCACAGCACCCATGGCAGACTGGGCTGCGAGGGCCAATCCTTCCTCCCGTGTCATCGACTCGCAACGTCGCCTCGGGGGGACGACAGGTGGAGCCGAGGCGAGGAAATCGTGCACCCCTGATAATCAAACCGGACCGCGATAATTCGCGGGAGCCTCCCATGAGTTGTCATGAAAACGCGACACATTCTGACGTTGATGCAGCTCCTTTCATCGTCCCGTTGCGCCCCGAGCGTCGGCGACGTCTATAAAGTCGCTGCGCCTGCCGTCGCAAGGCAGGCGACTGAGCGCACTTCCATCTCGCACCCACGCCGTTGTGCCCGTCGGGCGTCACTGCGTTTTCGACCCCCCCACGCCCTGCCGGCCACTACCCAGGGATCTCCCGCTCCCACTCAACCCCCCCCCCCCCACCTTCTACCCCCGTCCGAGGGACCTCCCCCCCCTCCGGCCGTCGACCCCCCCCCCCCCCCCCCCCCCTGCCCAACCACCCCATTCCCACCCCCCTCTCCCCTTCTTAGCAATCCCCCCCCTTCCTCTGCCCTTCCCCCTTCCTGACCTCCCCCCTCTTCATCCATCGCTGCTCCCCCCCCTTTTTTTTCTGCAGTGCACTTCCAGTCTGTACGAGCGCAAAATGTCCTCAAATGACACGCGCTTGTGCGACTGTGACGCCTGCACCGCTGATGGAGAGGAACCTCCCAGTCGTGTATCGAAACGCACTTGGTTCCGTCATCAACGCCACAAGCGTCAGCGACTTTCTGGGGGGTGTGCCCCCAGCGGTGGCCCTGCCGATACCGCTGGGACAAGCCAGGAACCGGACGATGACCAGCCGTTGGGCAGTCCGGTGGGCGGCTCGCTAGGGGGGGGGGGGGGGGGGGGGGGGAGGCGGATGTCTCGCCAGGACCTGGGCGCACGGGGGCCGCTGCTCGCAGCGAGGATAGCCTTTTCCGTGCTGACCCGGACACTGGTGAGAACGACGACGAGAGCAGCGCAGTGAGCACAGACGTGGAGTCCCTCGACTCCACCGACGTCGCTCCCGCCGCGTTTGTTGTGGAGGAGGCTGATGAACCTGTGGCGGACGATGATGATCCTGTGGAGGACGACGCTGGTAATCCCGCAAACTTGATTGGGCCACCGGTCCCTGTCATTCAGGAAACTGTAAGCTGCAACGAAGTCCAGCTTCCTGTCGCTCAATTTGCGGACAAGGCAAGTGACCTGGCGCTCTTTACTTGCGCTGTCAACCACGGACTGACCGAGGCGGCCCTTGCGGACTTCCTAAAACTAAGCACCTGCCAAGCCCAATATCGAACCCCGTATATTATGGGGCAATTCATCGAGGCCAGCGTCAATGTGGAGACGCGCCAGGTGGACTGCTGTACGAAGGGCTGCGTCGCGTTTACGCATGAGAGGGCGGACTTTACGGCCTGCGATGCCTGTGGGTCCGACCGGTTCACACGCGCAGGCAAGCCCGCCAAGCAAATGACCTACTGGCCACTGACTGCGTGGCTAGTCAACATGCTCAGCGACCCGATTTCGGGGCCTAGTATGATGGCTGGCATGAAGGAAGCGCGCCTCTCGGCGTATCGGAACCTGGACGGGAACCAGAGTGAAGGGCTTCACGACTGGTGCGACGGACGCATTTTCCTGAAGGCGGTTCGTCGGGGGCTGCTCGATGAGGACACCGACGTCGCCCTCAGCGTGTCAACTGATGGATTTGAGGCTTGGCGACAACGGGGCTTCCAGGGATGGCCAATCCTCGTGACCGTCCTTAACCTGCCGCCGAATGTGCGTGTGCGCAACATTTGCCAAATTGTTGTGGCAGTTACTCCCGGGCCGCGACAGCCTGTCGACCTGGAGTCGTTCTTGCACCCTCTGGCGGAGGAGCTGAACGATCTTGCCCACGGAATTCCGGACGTTTACGTCGCTGGCTCACCCAATCCGTGTACTTTGCGGGCCCACGTGATCCAATTCACCGCGGATATGTCGGCATTTGACATTATGCTGAACACTACGGGAAGCAATGGGTACGCGCCTAACCGGGCTCGTGAGTTTCACGGGGTGCATCATGCGGCGAGCAACCACTACTACTTCCCGCCGAAGGACCCGGGGACTGGCGAGGTCCTGTTCGCAATCGACGGCTGCCCTGTACCTCGTCGCTCTGCCGCGAGTTTACAGCGGGACGCTGACGAGGTGGAGGAGGCCAGGGCAACCGGACGGACACTGGCTCATCAAAAAGCCTTGTCCAAGAGGTCGGGAGTCAAAGGACATTCGCTGTTCTTTGCCCCCTCCGGTGCAATGCGAGAGGCGTACCCGCACTTAAAGCACCTGTGGAGCATCGGCCCTGCTGCCGCACCCTTCGACGTGATGCACCTGCTGATGCAAAACGTCGCCCCACTGCTGTGGAAGCTGTTTTCCGGAAAACTGCCAATTAATGGCACGGCGAATGAGGACTACGTTCTGTCCGCCGGAACCGTCGCCCTGATTGGCAGAGAAATGGTCGCGGCGCGGCGGACAGTTCCAATGGTGCAGGCCCGGTCGCTGAGAAATGTCGACATTCAATTCCGGTCATTTAAGGCAGTCGATTGGCTGTATTGGCTGGTTTGCACGGGCCCGGTCCAGCTGAATGGGCGAATTCCGGATTTGTACTACCAAATGTTCATCGCGCTGAGCAAGGCCTGCCGTGTTCTGTTCCGGCCTCGTGGCCTGACGGCGCCGGAGTTGACCACGGTGGAGGCTCGTCTGAAGCGCTTTGTGCGGATGTACTACACGGAGGTGTACCGCGGAACGTACGACCGCCTGCCCCTGTGCAGGAACGTGGTCGCAGCTGTCCTTGACATCATTACCAGCATGCGTCAGTGTGGCCCCGTTTGGGTGTCATGGCAGTTCCCCGCGGAGCGGAAAGTTGGTGAGCTGGGGACCCTCATTCACTCCCACTCGCACCCGAATGCAAACCTCACCGGGGCCCTGACGCGGCGCTGCCAAGCCGAGCTGGTGACTTCTTTCGGTGAGACATTTTTGCCGAAAGAGTGGGCGGCAGCGACTGGTAACCGTGTACGACGCGACGCAGCGCCGCGGGGAAGCCTGCAGCTGCCAGCTGGCGAAGCTGGTAATGAATGGGGCTGGACGGTCTGTCTGCTGCCGCCTCGGTGCGCAGCGGCACCGCTTGCCGGTGCGGAACTAACGGCCATGAGAGCGGCGCTTGCGATCCAAGGAATCGCAAATTTGCCGTCTGCAATTTTGGCGATGAAGTACTTCCGGCTGAAATTGGTCAACGGATCAATGGCTGGTTCGAAGCCCGTCGGTTCGGACTCCGACAAGCACCGCCGCCGCAACTACCTGCTGCAAATTAATTCAACGGAAAAGAGAAGGCGGCGAGACGCGTAAGTCGTGGACGCACCCGTCACAACGCACGGGGCGGTGCTCCACTATGCACTCGTACACGTCGATGGCCGACCGCTGGCGTTTGCGGACGTCTCTCGTGTGAAGTCTGCGAAGGACCGGGACGGCCGTAGTGGCTACGCAGCGGAGCGGTTGGGCACTGATTGCTTTTTGAGTGCGGACGGGACTCGCTACTACGCTCCTGCGGGTGCAATGGAGGCAGTCGTGGGAACCCTGGAACGAGGGGGGGTCCACTATGTATTGTTTAATCGTGAGCAGTTCTCCGAGCAGCGGTAGACTTTTTTACTGCGGCGGGGAGAGGGGGGGAGGCTGCCTCTGCCGCGGACGGTTACGACCCTGACTGCCCCCCCGGGGGTGGCGGTGGCAGAGGTGGACGCTGATGGGGCGGGGGCGCTGCCCGCCGTACACGATGTGTGGGTGGGGGGAGGCGGGCACGTTGTTGGCGGTGCTTGTTAGGTCAGCATAACAGCGAAAATGATTATTAAGCGACTAGCAACGGTATGAGCTTAAGACGGTCGTGGAACAATTACTTGCTTCTCAATGCCTACAGCGAAGGGCGTACTTGTGCGTCACGAAGGTTGTATTTTCCGATACAAAATTCGTTTTCACAAGGGAGCTAATTGCACGGCGGTACGACATGCGTCAACGAGTGGCCGTCGTCGTCTGACGCGCAGGAACCGCCACCGTGTCGCCGACGACGCGTCCGCTGCCACGCAACCTGCTCGCTTCCGTCCGCGGCTGCATTCTCTGCGCGCTGTCTCGCTCCCCTTTCTCCCCTCCGCACGATCGCCTCACCCTCCGCTGAGAGCCCCCTGTGGCCGTCACCTGTCGATTCTACCTGTCCGTGGCAGCGTCAGCAACCATGCCGTCCACGCGCAGGCGCACCCGAGCGGCACTCAATGCCGGTGCGCTATGATGCTCTTTGCCCCATCCATTCTACTTCTGGTTTGTTTCTGCCAACCCCAACGGTGAGCTATCCTTTCCTCCTTGTGTTTGTTCTAACCCATGACCAACATCCCACTGCTGCGTTTTTGATTTTTTTTTCTTGGTGGCTCTTCTCTTTTCACCTCCCAAGAGATAGATGACGACGGTGCTGCCGCAAGAGCAGCGGGAGCCGCTCTGGCCGCACTCCAAGAAGCTGACGATGACGTGTCAGATGATGGCACCGGGCCTCCCCCTGCTCAGCGACGGGCCCCACGCAGATCTGGGGCCCCGGCCTGCCCACCTGTTCAACCCGCACCTGTTCCACCCGCACCTGGTCATCGCACTGGCGCGCCCCCTGACTCATCATCGTCGCCATTGGAGTGTCCACCTGTCACGTCTCGTCCTCAGGTTGCTCCACGGCCACCACCACGGCCCGCGCCCGCACCTCCTCATAAGTCGGCGTCGCCCGCCGGTGGGCGGCGGCATGCCCATTTACCGGCGCCATCGCGACCACCGGCTGGGAGCCATCGGGAAGCCGGGGGGTCAGGTCCCCGGCGCGGGCGAGCTCACACCAACGGTTGCTGCGGGTTTGACTTGCGCCCGGACGCGCACATGGCCGAGCGGACGTTGGACGCACCACGCCCACCTTTGAACAAGATGCCCGTTTTCCGGAACTCGGATATTTCCATCCCGCGCGACAAGGAGCGGTTTGTCCGCTCGCTTGTGCGCGCTGCCGTTAAGGAATACTTCACCGAAAACGTATCGTGGAGCTACCAGACGAGAGACGATTTGCAGCACGCCATCATCTACTTGGAGAAGAACGCGCCCCGCCTGAGGGTGTGTAAGCGGTCGTGGGGGGCGTGCGCCCTTCTGTCCCGATCGGGCAACAACAAGGCCGCCTACGCACGCTGTCGCGGCGATTCGGCACCCTCATCACCCGCGCCCCCCGAAGACGATGAGATATTTGAGGCTCGTGCCGCCGCCGGCGCCCGCGCGAGGAGCGGCGCAGCAGCCGCGGCCGGAGTGGCCCGGGGAGAACACACTGGCACGTGGGGCGGCGCATCTGTGCTCGTAGCTCGCGGCGGGGACCCCGGCGCAAGCGGGGGGATGGCGGGCGAAGCCGGCGCGTCCCGGCATGGGCCTTCGGGGGTGAGAGGCGGCGAGGCAGGCGGCGCGGCACGGGGCAGTAGTGCTGGCACCAGGGGGCGCCCGAGGGGCACGGCGACAGCGGCAGCCGGCGTGGCCCGGGGTGGGGACGCTGGGGTGGCAGGCGGCACGGTAGGCCCCGCCGCACGCGGCAGGAGTGCTGGCACAAGGGGGCGCTCGAGGGGGGGAGTCGCGGTGGCAGCCGGTGCCGCCCGTGATGGCGAGGCCGGCGCGAGGGGCGGGTCGGTTGGCCGCTCAGCTGGTGGCGGGGAGGCCGGCACAAGGGCGGTGGCGGCTGCCGCAGCAGGCGACGCAAGGGGCGGGGGTGCCCACACGAGGCGAGGCGCGGCAGCGCGGCCAGCCCGGGGAGGCGGGGCCCGCTCAAGGGGGGGAGCGACAAGCGGACCGACCGGGGGTGGCGGTGCCGGCGCGAGGCGAGACGCGGCAGCAGGCGCGGGTAGTGTGCGGCAGGCCGACGCCGGCCCGGCGATGCGTGGCGGCGCCGGTGTGGCGGGCGTTGCTGCCACCGTCCCGGGCCCGCGTGGCAGGGCCGGCGCGACGGTGGCGCGGCAAGGTGCGATGGCGGCGCGGCGAGGTGCGATGGCGCGACGTGGGTGCGCCGCCCGGGCGGATGCGGATTGTGCGGCCGCAATCGAGTTTTTCGCCAGCATCTAAATTAATACAACTTTCGATGCGAATTTGTTTTCACAAAATATTTCGATATGCGGGCAGAACCTCGCAGACGCCTGGGGTGGAGGATGCTTCGTGAGAGGCTCTCTCAGCCAATGAAGGAAACACGTGGAGGCTTGTGAGCGAATCAAAGTGCCACCGATCGCGGGTTAGAATCGCGGAAAAACCTGCGATTCCGAGCATGCCGAACCCACGATATCGCGGGTTTTGCACCACCAGACATGGCGCAGAGCGCTCCCAGGAGAGGGGCCTACCCCGCCCCGAGGCCCCTGAGGAGGCGGAAAAACCCTCGGTTCCGGGCTGCCAGAAACCCGCGATATCGCGGGTATATTTCTTGTAGGGACGGCGCCACCGCCCGCGGCGACCGCCGCGCAAGTGCCGCGGTCACCACCGTCATCACCCCAAGAGCACCGGCCGAAGCGTCCTCCGGGGCGGCGTCTGTCGCCGCCGCTACCCTGGCGGCGGTTCCCCAGCGTCGGGGCAAAGGGCCTGAACGAGTCCAATTTACGGCAGTGAGGGCATACCCACCCACGTGGACTAATGGGGAGACTAAAACGAGGCCATATATTGGTTTTCGGTATGCAAGCCTTACTTGCCTTTCGTCATAATTTGAAAATCGCCCGATCGTCTGTTGACTATTGGTGTGACTAAAACTCGCTGCTTTGGTCACTTTGATAGTCCACGGACCAACGGAGGTCTCCCTGGGCTTCATCTGATTGGCTGTCGCTTCGTTGCAAGAATATGCGATTTCGCTGCGTAGCGTTACATTATAGACCATTGTCGGATAATCACGTTGGTGGGTACGCCCTGACAGCGGCGAGGGCCGGCACGCCCCCCCGACAAATTTAACGCGGCAGCCTACACGCGCCCCCCCCCCCCCCCCGGCCTCTTCCTCTCGGCCCGTAGCGGTCACGCCCCACCTGGGGGGGGCACGCACCCCCACGTGTGGAGGACGGCGATGCCCCGCTTGGCGCCCCCCCCCCCGCCTCCCTGAATCGTCACGCGCTCAAACCCCCGCACCCGCCCCGCGGCGGCGGCTGCCAGCGCGGCGCACCCCGCCGCGCGCGCGCGGCGTGCGGCGGCCGCCCACCTCGGCGGCAGTGGCGGCGGCGGCGGCGGCAGCGCGGCGGCCATGACCGCCACGGACGTGGCGGCAAAGCGCCGGCGGGCCACCGCCGCCTCGCCGCGGGTCGTCACAAACGCCCCGTCGCCCGCATTGTCAGAGGTGCACCGAGGTGCTCCCGCGGGGGTAGAGACGCCCGGCTCATAGTCGAGCGGCGCAAAGTGGCCAGCGCGGCCGAGCCCCGCCGTCAGCAGCACCGCCGGGGGTTGGGACGGGGAGTCGGCGGGGGCGTAGCCGGCGGCGACGCTTGCCAGGTTGGCCACCGCCGCGTCCGTGTCGCCGTCCATGGCCAGCGCCCACACGCCCGGCGGGAGGGGGGCCCGGCCGCCCGCGGCCGGCGGGCCGGCTGCGTACGCCAGCACCCCCCGCACAGGCGGCGTGGGGGGGGTGTAGCCCTCACACAGGATGCGGGAGATGAGGGGCGTCAGCGCCGCCACCGCCGGGCCCGCGCACCCCCCCGCCGCGGCGGTGAGGACAATCGCGGCGCCCATCGAGTGGCCGGCCAGCACAAGGCGGGCCGGGTCGGCCGCCGCCGCCGCGGCGGCCGCGGCGGCCACGCACGCCCCCCCGCCCCGCGCGGTGGGCGGGCGCGCCAGGACGGCTAGGACACTGTTGATGAGCGCCGCGCTCGGAAGCACACCCCGCGGCGGGCAGCCGTTCCGCCCGCCCTTGGCGGCCACGTTTTCGAGGAAGCGGACCAGCAGGCGGGCGCCGGTCGGGTCGCCCCCCGCCGGGGGGCCACCGGGCGGGCCGGCGGCGGGCTCACCCCCACTAAAGTTGCGCGCCGCGTAGGAGGGGGCGGCCACGACCGCGTGGCGGCCAAGCGCCGTGCGCAGCGACGCGGTGTCTCGCGGGGTGGCGAGGGCGGCCGCCAGAAAGATCACAAGCGGGACGGGCGGGGAGGCAGCGGCGGGGGCGCGGCAGCCCAGCCGCGCGGGCCACACCAGGTGCAGGGGCACGGTGACGGTGGTCGGCCCGCCACTCCCAAACGGGTCGAGGGAGCGGTGGGGCATGCCCACCACCGCCCGGCAGACGGAGCGGGTGCACCAGCCGCAGCTGCCGCCGCCGCCGCAGCCGCCGGCCGTCCCCCCCGACGGCCGCCGGCGGGGGGCGGCGACGCGGCCGCCACCACCGGCCACTCCGACCGCCACCAGCGCCACGACGGTGGCCACGAGCACCCGCCAAGGTCGGGGGCAGCCACGCGGCGCGGGGGCCATGGCGGCGAAAGAGGCAGAACAGAAGAATAAAAGAAAAAAAAGGCGGCAGGGCACCGAGCGGCGTTTGACGGGGCGACCCGATGACAGACCCCCTGCGGACGAAAACAGACGCGGCGGGGGGCAGCTGGGTGGGTTGGTCGCGCGGGGAGCAAGGCAACGCCGAAGGGAAGAGAGGGGGGGGGGGGGGGGGGGGGGGGGGGAGGGAGGGAGGGAGGGAGCACGGGCCGGGACGAAGAGGTGGCGGCTGCCGGCTGGCGACCGTGCGCGCCCCCGCGCGGGGGCGTCCACAGCTGCGGCTGCCCACGCGCGGTGCGCAGATCTGCAGAGTGAGCGCGCCGACGGTGAAAACGAAGACCTCCGACACTCCAAGGACGTCGATTAAATGGGAGCCGGGGGGGGGGGGGTGGCGACACTGGCACAGACGCTTTCGTTCACGCCGGGATGGGGGGAAGGGGCGGACGGGCTGTGTGCGCGACGGCTCGGTTGACTACTGTAGCCGGTCACAAGGGTGCCCCCGAGCCGGTGTGTGTGGGGGCGGTGAAGCTCGCGCGGCGGGCCGTCCGGAAAGGAGTCAAGCCTTCCACCCGTATCTATCAGCTGTGGATGATTGGCAGGCCAGCGGGGGGGGGGGCGTAGGCGACTCTGTGCGCTGGCATGCGATGGGGCCCGCCAGCCTCGGCAGGGTCGTGACCTGCCACAGCGGTGGCGGCGCGCACTCCCCCTCAGCGGCAGCGGCGGTGGTGGCAGGACGACCAAAAGCCCTTGGAGGGGAGAAGGCCTCTATGTACAGACAGTACATGTACAGTATGTAGTAGACAGGGGGGGCGAGGGTTGAGGCGCCGCTGGCCCCGATCCTGTGGACGCGTGGCGGGCTGTCGGCCGCCGCCGCCGCCGCCGAGCGCCGCTTCGATCCATCCGCGTTGCGGCGAGGCGGGGGGCGCACACTATGTACTGTACAGTACCTTGGCACAGTGCATGCAAGCTGGCCGCGCCTGGCCGTCGGCACCATCACCATCCGGAGTGTAGCAGGCGGATGACCGACCCCCAACCGCCTCTTCCGCCACCCCCTCCAGCTGGCCGCGTGCCAGCTGGCGGCCCCACGGTGCAGATCGTTATCTGAACGCAAACTTATCTGAAATCCTGATTCAATATCGCCACCTCTTCCGGATGTTTTGTATTTAGAGTATTTACTTCCTGTGACTATATCCGCGTTGAGTAATTCCTAGATGGCCAATCGGAGGGGACGCGACTCCCGTACTCGTGCGAGGAGGGGTGGTAGCGTGTGCTCGGATACGCACGTGTCTTCATCACCGGTGCGCACGCGCGCGCTGTCGCCACTGTCGCGCGCCGGATGCTCGTTGCCGTGGCGGGATGTGTCTGTCGCTCACCTTCCTCCCCCCCCGCCCCGCACCCTGTTGTTTTCCGCGGGTGGTCTGGCGTCATCCGCCCGCGCTCATCGCAGTGCATCTCCGCTCCCCAGCTTCCCCCCCCCGTTTCGTTTCCCTTTGCGCTTGCCCCCCCCCTGCATGAACTGCACTGCCCGCGTGCACCCCCCCCACCATCCCCTCCCAATGACGACCCGCCGGCTGACCCGCCACCTCCGCCACCGCACCCTCTCCTCGTCTGCCTTTTCCTCCCTGCTGCTGGTAGCTGTGTCGGTGACCTTTTTCCTCCTCGAGACGCTCCGGGCGGGTGGCTACTTCTTCCTCCCGTCCGACCCCGACGGCAACCCGCGGCGGCTCTTCCTCTCCCTGTCGGCCGTTTCGTGGCCGCTGCTGCTGACGTCCGCCGCGTGCCTGTGTCTGGTTTCCCACACGAGCACCCGCGCGAGGTCGGTGGTGGTGGCCACAGATGGGGTGCGGCGGTTTTACGTGTCCGGGCCGGGCCTTACGGGGCTGCTCCTCTTCTTCCTGTGGGCGGCGGCGGGCGCGGGGCTCGTCACCGCCGCGGACGTGTTCCTCATCCTCGGCTCCCGGTCGCGGTGGGAGGCGGCGGGCGAGTCGTCGTGGCCGGCCATGGTTGCGGGCGGCATCTCTGCTGCGCTCGCCGGGTGGACCGCCCTCGTGGCTGTTTGGCACGGCATTTCGGCGGGGCGGGACTTTGCGGCGCCCACCACCGCCATACAGCCACCGCGCGACGCGGAAGGGGGGACGGCGGGTGGGGCGGGGGGGGGTGGCGCCTGGACCAACGACGCCTATGGCGGCGGGGGAGGCGGCCACGACGGGTGGCCGCCGCTGGCAGCCCAGCCGCTCGGCCACCGCCCGCCGCCCGCGCCAGGTGGTGCCTACGCGGCTGGGTCGGCTCCAGCGCCCCCGCCGCCCGGTGGGTACTATGACCACGGCGGGGGCCACCGCGCATTTGGCGCGCCAGGCGCGGCGGTGGTGGCCCCGCCAGCGGGTTGGGCGGCGGGGTCGCCACCGCCGCCATCGTCGGGGCCGACGGGTCCCGTGGCGGGGGCCCCCTACGTGCCGCCGGCCAGCTCCCCCGCGCAGCCGCTGCCGCCTGCTGGGTACCCGCCCCCCGCCGGCCACGCGGCCGCTGCCGCCGCTGCTGCCGCCGCGCTGCCAGCAGGGGCAGACGCGGACACGGTTCACGCGGCGGGGGTGGCGGCGCAGGCGCGGGCCCACCGGCTGGCGGGCTGTGTGGCGACGTGTGTGGGCATGGGCTTTGACGTGTCTGCCGCCCGCGCGGCGGCCGACGCCACCGACGGGGACGTGTCGGCGGCAGTGGCGCAGCTGCTCGCCAGGCAGGTTGGGGGATAGCCAGGAGCAGGGGGAGGGCCCGGGGGGGTGTGGGCTCCCCCACACACTTGCTACCCACGGAAGAGGGGGGGGAGGATCCCCCGGGATGGGAAGGGGTACGGGGTTTGCGTACTTCACGAGTTGAACTTCAAAAAGCGGACCATAGAAAGCGACCTCAACTGGATACAGTCTTTCTCCATTGTTGGGCACCCTCTGTTGCGACCGCAAGCCCCAGGATTGTAACTTGATTCCGCCCTCTGATTGGTCGGTGACAACGATCGAATGCTGACACATGCGTTGATCGCACCGTAGAGGTCGGTCGACCTGCATTGGTTACTAGACACCGTGCCCAAGAAAGGATGTCACAGCAATGGAGAAGAAAGACTGTACGTATGTAGGTACATACGTACATTTTGTGCGTCCCGTAAAAAGTGGACGTGCACAGGTCGTGCAGTGTGGGTTTGATAGGTCCAGTGGCCGATATTTGACATGATCACGACACGTGCACGTCCACTTTGTACGGGACGCACTATAATATGTACATAATATGTAAATTTGTAGGGTGGCGGAAAGTGAAGCGCGTACGACGGCGTGCGCATCTAGATACCGAACTGTTTCCGCTCTCACAGTGGGGTTTCTGGACGCTGTTCGTAGATACCCTTCTTTCTTTCGCCACACGGCTCTTGGGAGCACAATGAACAGCTCTTCAGATGGAATCTGCAAGCGTGCCACCATGAAAAAACATCCCGTCTGCATTATCATAAGAGATCTTGATAGCAACAGAGTAATGGAAATATGAAAATAAACCCGTAACTTTGGGAGTAGGATCGGTTCCAATGTTCAGGCTTGTCGAGACAAGCAGGCGTAGCCCAGGGTTGAACAACATTCCCTGGGTGTGCCGAATGTCCAGCCTCGGACGTGGCCGGCCTGTTGCGCGGCGTGGGGGAGTGTTGCCGACCGGCACCCGGGCGTGGGTTGATCGCAGCACCGCCGCGGCGAACGTGTTGTCGGAAGCGGCTGGTAGTGGGCAACGTTCACGGGCTCCTGCTGCGTGGTCTTCGACTGGTCCTGCTGGGAGGTCTTTCGGAAGGCTCTGGTGGGGGTCCCTCAACTGGGTCTGGTGGGGGAGCTCAACCTTCTGGTGGCGAGAGCGGGCGTCGTGCTCATCGTATCCGGACGTCCGCGGACGTCAACACAATGCGCAAGGGGTACGCGGCACGCCTCAAGAAGATGGTGGCGCGGAGCAAGCGCCCCGACTACGCCTTTCCAACAAAGGAGGAGTTCCATGCGATGAGCAGCACTTTGTGAAGGAAGCGTTGGGGTGCGTGGAGGACGATCTCAGGGCGGCCATGCGCCAGGACTACAATGCGACAATGAAAAGGCGAGGCCGCGTGAAACGTAAGGCCAAGGTTTACGACGGCAACTCGGGCGGCTGTTCAGCGAAGGGCAAGTCCCCCAAGGCGCGCGCGACGCGCACCGAGATCGAAGCTGGCAGCGGGAGCAACGCAGAGCCCGAGGTGTCCGGCGGGGAGGACGCTGCGCGGCGCAGGAGAGGTCGCGAGGACGAGAGCGGTAACCGCATCTACATGCTTTCCGACCTAATCAGTAAGACTCGCGGAAACTTCTAGAGCACCCTGCAGGATGCGGTCTTTGATGCGTGGAAGCGGGAGGCGTTCTGGTCGTACACCAAGGAAGACGACAGCACCAGCCACGGAAGGTGCGGCCCCTCCGACGGCTACAAGGGCAAGGACTGGGACAAGCCCGCCATTTCCCAGTACTGGTTCAAGGGTCGCGGCTGGACGAAGTCGCATTCGTGCCGAATGGGCATGCTGGCGGCCGCGCGGGTATTGCGCAGTAAGGTCGATCTTCCCGGCAGGGGCTCCGACCGCACGTTTTGCAGCGTGCACGTCGTCGGGCTCACCTTAGCGCAAATGGGCGTCATTTGGACTGGATTACGTTCAGTGGGGCGGAATGTGGACGGAGGGTTGGTAGTGATGAAGTATGCCTCTGTCTGTCGGGCACGCATGCGGGTCGCCTGCCATGGGATGCGGACGTCGACATGGACTTCACGCTTTACCTGTGATCTGTCGCTCTCTATCGTATGCTCTTGTGCTGTTCTTGCTTGATATGTTTATCTTTTCTCGGGTCCTGGCCTGGCTCTGGAGCGTTCTTTTGTCGGGTTCTTTTCGATTCTGCAGATTCGTTCGCACCTCCTGCGCATCATGGTTGGTGTCGATGACGCGCGCGCCATCCTCAGCTCGCAGACTCTGTCGTATCGCGCCACTTTCGTGGAGAAGTTTCCCGTCGTCGTCGAGCAGGCAAGACATCCCGCGTGCTTGTGGCCTAAATACTTCGATTTGGACGTCGACAAGCTTGGGGCGGACGTGCTATGAGAGCGTTTCCCCGACACGTTGAGATCGAAGACCAAGAAGTCCAGCGCGAAGGTGCGCAAGCTGAGGGAGGAGCACCACGAGCTTCTCGCAGCGGACGTGGAGGAGGACGCCATCGAGGGAAGGGGGTCCGACGAGAGCGAGGACTCCGTGGAAGAAGTGGGCGCAGCGGAGGCGGCCGCAACGCGCACGTTTATTGAGGACGTCATGGGCTCAACCGACGAGGAGGCTGGAGACACTGACAACGGGGAGCCCGCCGCGTTCGCGTAGCTTTTCGAGCTGCATTGTGTCCTTTTGGTTGCCCGTACGTTTCACCGTGCTCAGCGTCTCCTCGCTCTTCGGTCTTTAGTGTACATTTGGTTATGGTATGTCGCTGTTTCGTAATGCTCTCGATCGGCGCTGTCGTGCTCTGACGGAGGTAATTCACGCTACTTACATACGCGCGCACTCTGTCAGCTTGGATATTCTGAGGGGGGCGGGGGCCGACCGCGCTCGTTGTCTGCAACTTTCTGCTTTGTTTTCTCTCTGTGTGCATGCTTTTTCTTGCTCAGTCCTCACGATGGTCGTCAACGCCGCGGTCGCTGGGATTGCCCTGGTGGCGGCGGCCGCGCAGCCCGCGTCGTGACTTCAGTGTGACGTCTCGCTCGCTTGTGAAGTGGCCGTCGCGCACGGTGGGCGCAGTGCAGGGCCACGCGGGTCACATGCTTTGCGTCGGTTCAATGCGGGTAAGCTCAGTATGTGCGATAGGGCAGGGCAGAGATGCACGTGCGGGGAACGTGCTGCACGCGGGCTACCTGTCGCAGGAGAGGGGAGACTGGGCGGGCCATGGCGGTGGTGGCGGCGCCCTGCCAACGGTCTGGAGGCCACCGACGAACGCCCGGTGCTTTCTCTTCCCTGTGGATCGACTCCTCGTAGTGCGCAGTCTTTTTCGTTCAGCGTGCTTTGTGCATGATCTTGTGTTGTTCTCGTAGTCTTGTGCACTGGCTCTTGCATAGACCTCTCTTGACGGTCATTACTACTCGCATTACAGTGCGCCCGGCGCCCGCATTCTGCCGGCGCGACAATCGACACCCGGCATGCAATCTCGAGCGAGATCCAGTCGAATCTCCCCCGTCCAGGCGCAACGATTAGCGGCGCGCGCCGCGTTTGCCCGCTAGCGCGCGCGGAATACAACTGTTTGAGTCTAACTTCTTAGCAACAATTTCAACAATATTTCGACCATTAAGCACAATAATCCGCGAAACAGAATACAATCACTTTGCAATTCCGTCCGCGTTATTCTAATTTTCGTTTCAACAAGAGAGCACATCGCACGTCGTACTGACATTAGTAAGGTATAGCTTTAATAAGTAGGGTTTAGGAAGGGGTTCTTGTTCGCAGTTTGACACTTATGACTATTATGGTTTGAATGGGGCTCTCTCACGTTTTGACCTGGCGCTTGCGGGGGGTCTTGAGGCCTAAGAGCCTCCCAAGAGCCCCAACGAGATCCCGTCCAGAGCCACAATTGTTGATCCCCGACGATGGTGCTGGTGCTCGTGCTGTCCCTCCCACCGATGGCGAGAACGACATTTCGCCGGCCGCGGACAAGAGCGGCCCCGCGCGCAAGCAATTTCGCTTCGTTACTGGCATGGAGCAAGCGTACGTTGCTGTTGACGAGCTGAACGACTTTGTCTCTCTGTCTTGTTCCATTGGTCGCACACATCAGTATGATGAAACAGTGTGTGTGACGGTGTGTGTGTGAGTTCAATGTGCAGGAATGCCTACTGACTGGAAGGTTTCCTGGTTGCTACAGTACTGGCGCTTACATTTGTCATTCAAGCGATCATACACTATGTACTGCTGTCCGCGGCTTTTTGGTATACCCACAGGCAAGCCAAGCTCTCTTTTTTCTGGCCGGGGCGCAAGGGTCTCAGTGTCGCGGACCCCCCTCGCGCACCAGTCCTTCCTGGACCATGTGAAGGGGATGAAGGCAGCTCCGAGGGTCGGGCAGCAGCCAGAAAAGTCCTGGTTGGTGATGATGACCCTCCTGGCGGCTCATCTGCCTCCCCGTCACCGCGCCAGCCTGCTCGGCGCAAGAGGCTGCGTGATCAGATGGTCGCCGCAGTGGCGCTGGAGAGGGCTGCGAAGCTGGTGTGGTACGTGGACGGTCGGTCTGTCCCCGTCGCCCCTCCGGAGTGGGACGGGCATGGTGCTTTTGGGACTCTCTGCGCCCATATTGCGGCCCAGAACAGCTTCGTGTCTGCCGCCGCCGCCCAAGAAGCGGCAAGCGCGATGGCGCTGGCGGCTGAGAGGATGGTGGGTCCTGGTGCTCCTACAAAGCTCCAGAAGCGCTCGATGCCACCCAGCACGCTGAACACGCGCAGTAGGTGCACCTGTGCTGCTGCACCAACCGTGACCCCCGCCGCTGCTGTCGCAGCGGCAGCTGATGGCCTACTGGGTGACAGCCAAAAGTTTGAAGACGACGACGAGGAAGCCCCCGCTCTGGCGCCCCCCCCCGCCCCCGCCTCTGCCAATGAGGACGACGTGTCCTTCGTGCCGGTCAAGCTGCCTGCCCCGCCCGCGGGGCGCACGCGCCCGTCCCTGCCACGGTCCAGCAAGGGGAAGACCGCCCACAGCACCAACCCAAAGCCACCTATCGAGCTCCTGCGCAGCAGGCTCATGAAGCAGATGCACGCCGACCTACTGGCGCCCAGTCGGAACGACCTCGCGTACGTCGCGCGATCGGTGCACGCCGAGTATCTCCGGGACGTGATAGTGTCGGTCACGAGGATAAGCCCCTCGGACGCTGAGAACCTGTTGAAGGCACAGTACAATGTGCCCCCGGTTAACAAGACTGACAGTCCGACTCCATTCCGTCTGAAGCAGTAGCTGGGTAAGACAATGAACAACGTAAACTGCAGCCTACGCAGTGCATCTTGCGCGCGTGGGCGAAGGCTACTGAGTATGACGGTTCCCAGGAGCAGGCGCAGTCCTTCTTGGACGGCCGCAACTACATAAAGGTCCAGTGGGGAGGCGCGGCATTGTGGTGGCTTTCCTGACCACCATCACCCACTGCTCGGCGGAACCTGAAGATTTCACTTTCCCTGACGGTCCAGACGGTGAGGTGCTGCTTCGCTCGTTCTTGGCCACGCTGGCGTTCGTTTTCAGTAAGGTGCGTTGCCGGGAGGACATCACGTGGGACTTTTGACTGTGCCGTGCCAGGCGAGTACGGTTCCATCTCCCCAACACCAGTGCCCTTTGGGCACCGTGTACCGACATTGGCGTTCTGTGTTGCTCAGTCTTATGTTGCGCGGCTGGTGTGGTGTCCATGATGGATGATCTGGGTGTGGTATCCATCTCGTCCGGCGTTTGGTCGTGCTTCTCTTCTGGCTCTCAGATTCGCATGCCCTTGGAAGCCGACTGCCTGAACCCGACCGCTGCAGGAAAGTGGGCCAGTGACGCGACACTACATCGGGGCGTGCTTGTTGCCGGTCGGGTCGTGTGGGCGTCTGAGCTGAGGTATCTCCATGTAGAGGTGGACGAGGCTACTGAGCAGTGGATCCAAATCTTTCAAGACTAATCATGGGGACAATGACAGGGCGACCATCTCGAACGCGCCGACTGCAGTAGGCCAATCGAAGCTCACTCTCGGTGCCAACGTGGATGCGTTGACAGAGGACGAGCCGATTGCTCCAGAGGAGCTTACCGAGCTGAGATACGGGGTCAGCAAGAGGGTAGCCGACCGCAAGGCCGCCATCTCCGCCGCTGTCGTCGACTTGGCTTCAAACGAGCCTCCCGAGGATGGGGACGAGGGTCCGACCGCGGGTGCAGGCGCGGCTGGGTCCCCTGATGACGTCGACGCGCCAGAGGGGCCTCGTGGTGGTGCTGGTGGTGACGTCGACGATGCGCAAGAGGGTGCCGGTGCTGATGCCGGTGATGATGGTGCGGCGGGTGGCGGTGCTGGTGCTGGCGCCGACGATGTGCAAGAGGGAGCTAGTGCCGATGTCGGCGGCGACGGTGCGGCGGGTGGCGGTGCTGGTCTTGCCGCCGATGATGTGCAAGAGGGAGCTGGTGCCGATGTCGGCGGCGACGGTGCGGCGGGTGGCGGTGCTGATGATGTGCAAGAGGGAGCTGGTGCCGATGTCGGCGGCGACGGTGCGGCGGGTGGCGGTGCTGGTCCTGGCGCCGACAATGTGCAAGAGGGAGCTGGTGTTGACGTCGGCGGCGACGGTTCTGCGCCTAGTGCTGGGGCGAGCGGCAGTGGAAAGGACGAGCGTTGGTCGGTCGGGGGTAGCGGGGCCGGCCGCGGCGGGCTGGAGGTGCCCCCAGCGTTCACGGCGGCGTCCGCCCGTCGCCATCAGACGGCGGCCAGCGTCGTACGGTCGAGGGTGGAGGGGCCGTCCGCGGCGGCGTCCGCCTGTTGCAGCCGGGCGGCGGCGCCCGCCCATCGCAACCGGGCGGCGGCGCCCGCCCGCCACCCACCGGCAGCGTCCGTCCGTCGCCTACTGGCGGCAAGCGCCAGATGGTAGGGGGTGTAGCGGCCGGTGGAAGCAACCCCGCGTCGCCTGCGGGTCGCGGTGGCGGCGGCGGAAGGCGTCGGACGATCCGGGGTGGGTTCGACGGCCGCGGCAGCCGCCAGTCGCCAACTGGTCGCAGCGGCAAGCGCACGCTCTTGGAGGCTGCTGTCGGCGACGGCGCCTCTACCCTCCCACCCTCCGTGGGAGGCGCCGGCAGCAGGCATCCTATGCTCGCGGGCGGGGGCCGTGGAGGGGCCCGTGGAGGCGGCAGCGGTGGTGGTGGGAAGCTTCAGCTCGTAGTGGTGGGCGGCGGCAGCGCTGGCGCCGGCGCCAGCAGTTGTTGAGGCGCTCCTCCAGCTGTGGGGACAGGGGGCCCCGTCAGCAGCAGCAGCCGCGACGCACCCAGCTCGGGAAGTAGCTTGGGGGGGCCAAGCACGCCATCTGCTGGATCTTGGAGTTATTTTCCTCATCGTCTGGGCGCTGGGATCGGACGCGTCCCTTTCTCTGCTCGTGCCGCTTTTTCCCCTCGTTTCTCCCCTGGTCGTCCCCCTGTTCCCTCTGCGGTGGAAGAGGGCGTTCCTGCCGCGACGCGGAAGAGACCAAGGTCGTCGTGGGCGCGGCGCCGCGCCGTAGGAGCCCGGCAGGGTGACAGTCTGGAGTCAGACTCTGAGTCTTCAGCAGGGGACGAGGACAGTAGCTCATCGTAGCCCATCTTCTTCGTCGTCTTTGCGCCTCGGTCTGTTCTCTTTGCATGCTTCGTTCTATCGTGCTTTCAGTTATCTCCAGCGCGTGGGGTGTGCGTGTCTTGATCATCGATGATGGGATGCGGACGGGGGTGAGGTAGTGTATCATGGGGGGTGCCCGGGGGGGTGGGTGAGTAGGTGAGGGCGTCGTAATCCGTGCCTGCGGGTGGCCCTGGAGGGGGCCCATAGGTGCCCCTGGAGGCGCCATGAGAGGGGGCCCCAGGTGCGCATGAGAGTGCCTTAGGGGGGGGCCTCAGGTGCCCCTGGGGGCGCCATGGCGGGGGGGGCCAGGGTGCCCCTGGGGGCGCCATGGGGGGGGGGCCCAGGGTGCCCCTGGGGATGCCGTGGGGGTGCCTGGCAGGTGCCCCTGGGGGTGCCTGATAGTGTACAAGAATGCTTTGTTTCTTTGCCACGTACTGCCCCTAGCCGAGGTGACGTACAGACCACAGCCCCCTCCGACAGTCGTGTTTGAAAGCGTCTCTCCGCGCGGTGCGTATGTTGGCGGATGGCATCAACGTAGCGTTGAGGAGGCCGGACACGCTCCACGACCAGGCGAGGACACTCTGCGGCTTTCAGGTGGCCGTAAGTAGCTCTACAACTCCTTCTGGGGCGTGTGCTGGAGGTGCCTCGAGTGCACACATGTGCCACCACCCCCCCCCCAGACGTGCCAAAGAACGCCGGTTTTGGGTCTTACTGGGTGCTCCTGGGCGAATATTTCCTGTACTAGATTGGAAGAACACTGTGGAAAACGGGGGTCAGTACACAGATATTCGCGGTCGCAATCTTGTACTGGGGGCCTTTTCAGCCGAAATGAAATCAATCTGGGGTTCGTGGTGCAACACGCCCCAGTAAGCCCCACGCAGTGGGTCTAAAACCGAGTACCTACATTTCCGTGCAAGACGGCCCTCAGGGGGTCGTGAGGGCCTGCTTACAGAAGCCGACCCTCCCACAGAGGCCGTAAAGGCCATCTTACACGGAAATGTAGGTACTCGGTCTTAGACCCACTGCGCCAGTACAAGTGGTACGTCTTCGCGACGATCCACTTGATACAAGCAGATGTAAAATGCCTTGAACAGAATGTCACGGTATGTCCACGCACCCCACCATTGCCGTCCAGCCAACGATGAGGACGCATCGACCGGCATTCCCCTCGGCACGACGTTGGCCCGCAAACCGTTCGCTGCTGTGAGCCTGCTGTCGCGCACCGCCCTTCGTCGGCGGTCAGCCCCCGGTCACCACACCGCTACCCCCTCCGCCCCCGACATCTTTCCTTTCCCCCCTGCCCGCCCTGCCTTCAAGACGCTTTCTTCTTTGGCGTTTCATTCCCCCGCGCTTTGCAGTCTCCTTCCAGGTCTCTGACACTGCGGAAGACGCCCCTTGTGTGTGTGCCCCCGGTCCCCCTCCGTCCACGTTCCACGGACGGGCTGTGCGAGGCATCTAGCACTTGGGATTGGGTCGCGGAGGGGGCGGTTGGGGGGGGAGGGGGCGACAGGGTGTGGGCGGCGGGGCGGGGGGGGGTGCTCTTCAGCCACCCCACTGCTGGTCCTGTGCGTCTTCTACATTCTCTGCAGGTGCAGAACTGCTGCGATTCTGCCATTGCTGGTCTGGGTGACGCTGCGTGTAGTCCGACGCGGGTCTCGTTGCTATTTCTGTCCCGCCATCACGGGTTCCGCTGCTGCTGTCTGCGCCGCCGTCGCGGCCTTGCAGGTCGGTAGCCGCCGGCCGCCTGTTTTTTCTGCTTCCTTGGTAGTAGCGTTCACGACGTCACCCTCTACTCTCGAGCTTTCGCGCCCCTTCGGGCCGTCCTTCCGAGCGCCCTCGCGTGCCCCGCGCCTTCCCCGCGGCCAGCTGATACCGTGGCGGCGTGTGCCACCATGAGCGAACCCCCTGCCGCGGTCCCGCCCCGCACCCCCGCCCCCGTGGCCAGCGTCGGGCGCGCAGTGGCAGCATGTGCGCTGTACGGCACGTCCTCGGTGGCCATTACGTTTTTTAACAAGGCCGTCTTTTCCGTCTTCCACTTCCATTACCCTGTGTTCATGACGCTTGTGCAGATCCTCTTCTGCCTGGCCGCTCTGCGCATCGCAAACGCTCTAGGATTGTACGTTTTTTTTTGGCGGTGGAAGTGCTTTCCAGTGGAAGGGACGTGGGCGGTTGCGCTTGTAGGGTATATTGCAGGTGGGGTGGGGGGAAGGGTGGATGGTACTGGGTAGGAGGGTTGGTGGGGACTTCGGAGGATGGGGAGGTGGCCGGGTGGTTGAGCGGGGCCCCGTAGCTGCAGTCTACCCTGGTGAGCTGCCATTGACGATGGTCTGGGTTTTGGTCGAAGTGGCTGCGGGTGGTGCGAGCATCTTGCCATGGAGGTCCCTGTGCGGCAGAGCTGGTTTCGGTGTGGCAACGGGGCTGGCGCGTGCCGACCTGTGGGGTCTGCTGTTCGTCATGTACGTTTTTTTAACCCTCCACGCCTCCCTTCGTGGGTCTCGTTGCCCTGGAGATCGTTTCTTGTCGTCGTCGTCTGTGGGTCATGTTGTCCGATGTACGCTCTTTCCTTGCATCCCTTACCCCTCCCCATAGTTTGAAGCTCCCTCCTGTGACCAAGGAACTGGCCATCACTGTCTTCCCACTAGCCTTTTTTTGGTGGCTTTACGCTGTCACTGGTCTGGTTGCCCTGCGCTACCTGACCATCCCCATGTTTTCTACCCTCCGTAAGTTCACGAGCCTGGTCGTCCTCGTCGGGGAGACCCTCATTCTGCGCAAGCGCTCCCCCCCGTCTGTGTGGCTGTCAGTGCTGCTCATTGTCGCGGGTGGCTGCTTGGCTGGCGCCACAGACCGTTCCGCCTCAGCTATTGGCTACCTCCTCGTGGGCATTTGCTGTGTTGCCACTGCCGCCTACCTGGTGCTGATTGTACGCGTCGGTGCGTCGTCGGGCCTTGACTCGGTAGGAATGCTGTACTACAACAACCTCCTTTCGCTGCCGCTCGTATTGTCCTTCCTCGCTGTCGGCACTTCTGAGCTGCGCTTCGTCCGGTCCTTCCCGTCGTTGAGTAGTCCCACGTTTTGGGGGGTATTTGGGGCGTCCTCTGCGCTGGCTACGGTCCTCAACTTCAGTGTCTTCTTTTGCACGAATGTCAATTCGCCGCTCGCCACCACTGTCACGGGGCAGGTCAAGGATATGGTGACCATCTCGGTGGGCTCCTTTGCGTTTGGCGACGTCACCTTGACGCCGCCCAATGTGGCGGGTCTGTTGCTGAGCATACTTGGCTCGGCACTCTTTTGTGGAGTCAAGCACGTCATCTCGTTGCGGACGCGGCGTCTGGCGGCGGCTGAGGCCAAGGTGGTAGCCATGGAGAGTGTCGGGGCAGACGCCGCCCCTACCACGCTCACGATCGCCACTGTTAGAACGGGAGGGGGCGGAGGGGGGGGTGGAGGGCGTCACGGCCTGCGCAATCAAAGTGGGGGGGGGACATAAGAGAAAAAGCACAGAGAACGGAAAGGGGCATGAGAAGAGCGCCGAAAGAGAAGGGGCCTTGTGGGTTTCACCCCACGACGCCACCCGTGTCCAATCCTCCGGCGGCATCCCAAACGGCAGACCCGTTTCGTGTACACCCGGCAAGAACGCAACAGAGGAGATCGCGGGGCGCAAGGTGGGAGGAACTGGGACGTCTGGGGCGCCCATAGCGGCCACTTGGGGGCAACGGGTGTGTCTGCCGTGGTGGCAGCTGTCAGTGACGGCGCTCCAACAGCCGAGGCACTCAGCGCGGGCTGTGGGTCGCGCCCATCCATACGGCATGTTTCATGGCTCGCTGTATGCTGAGACGCGCGGGACACCGGTGAAGAAAACCCTCGCTGATGTCAGGCATGGAGGCAGCCGCGAAACTCCTCGGGTTGCGCCGCCAGGGGGGGGGGGAGGGCGCGGCCCCACTGGGTAAGCCATCACAGTGGAGCCAAGGTGCACAAGCGGCCGCCGCCACTGATGCTGAGCGGAGTTTCCCATTTCCATCGCCCCGACGGGTGCAAGCGGTCTTGCAGGGCTGCTCTATCCAGGAGAGACGGGAAAAGTCTTGGAACCAAGAGACGCCGAGACAAAAAAAAAAAGCAAAACGAATGGCACGGACGGGCCGCTCACTCAAAACCCGCTGCCGGCAAAACCACGGCAAGCGACACAACACCCGTCGGCTGCGGCCCCCTTCCTATCCGCGGGTGGGATAGCCACTGCTTAGAGCTCGCCGCACGAGTCGATCAGCACCTCGGCGTTCGGGCGATCGCCCGGCCCCGTCGGCGCCCCCTCAATGCTCTTGATGATGTCGTACCCGTCCGTGACGGTGCCAAAGACGGTGTGCTTCCCATCCAGCCACGGGCACGGCACGGTGGTGACGAAGAATTGCGAGCCGTTGGTGTTCGGCCCGGCGTTGGCCATCGACAGCAGCCCAACGGTAGTGTGGGAGAGGTTGAAGTTCTCATCTGCAAACTTCTCGCCATAGATGGACTTGCCGCCCGTGCCGTTGCGGTTGGTGAAGTCACCGCCCCTGTGGAAACACAGCAGTCAATCGAGGGAGGAAGGAGCACATCATTGTGAACCAGACAAACTTACGCGGTTCACACAAACAGTGTTGAGTGGACGGTGGGTTAGTCTCGACCTTTTCGCCTCTCGGCTACGCTCTTGATAAGCGTCACCAGCCACGGGGAAACACGCACTTGAGGCCATGTGTCAATCACGGGCGACATCGAGACGCAACGCGACAACGTACTGAATCATGAAGTTGGGGATAACGCGATGGAAGGGGGAGCCCGCGTAGCCAAAGCCCTTCTCGCCAGTGCAGAGCGCACGGAAGTTCTCCACCGTCTTGGGCCTGAAAATAGAAACACAGCCAGCGCCCGCAGAGAAAGAACACAATCGCGCATTGCGTGAGTGAGGCTGGACCGAATCAAAGATGGCTGCCAAACTCCACCTCTCTCCCACCACGCCACCAGGCAACACTGCTCTTCCGCACGACAAGGAAAGGCATGACACTCCCCACCAGTCGAATGCAAGCAAAAAGGAAAACACCTTACAAGACACGCCCTCTTCTCTTAGACCCCGCCGGACCGCCCCCATCACCCGCTCACCCGTCCTGCCCGCTCCCAACGACAACAGGAAAACGTACACATCATCACCAAACAGACCAAAGGTGACGCGACCCTTGGGCTCCCCCCCGATGGTGATGTCAAAGTAGACGGTGTTGGTCACCGTTGGCGACGCTGCCATAGACAGCGACCGGGTGGCGGGGACGGCCGCACGGGCGGCGCGGGGCGGTGCGCGCCCCACGCCCGCCGAGCGGCACACAAAGGCAGAGCGGGCGGCGGAGATGCGGACGGCCGCGGCCGACGTGACAAACGCCATGGTGAGCGTCGGGGGTGGACAGAGGGACTGGTGGTGTGGTGAGCAGGGATACGAGCGGGAAGGATTAGTTGGGCTGGTAACAAAGAAACAACAGGTTGCCAGGAGAGGGTCAGGAGGGAGCGCGGGATCGTGGTGGACGTAGGGCCGAGGCTGTTGGCTGGACGTGATACGGCAGTGCGATCGCGGCGGATCAGCCACAGGAGATTTCTTTTGTCGTGGCCGCGCATCGAATCTGGCGTGGCGACCGACTCGATCGGAGAGATGTGCACTGAAGAGGACTGGTGGCAGGACACATCCACGCGTCTCGCCCCTCCTCGACAGCTCCTGTGCGAAGGCACTGTGCGGCGTGCGGCATATACAGTACCCACGGGGGTGTATCAGCCAACCCCTCCCCTCACCCCCCAGCGCGGTGCGCGCGCCGGCAGAGGCCCGCTCTCCTACCCCTCTCCTCCTCACCTCGTCTATGGGGCCACAGCGTAAACAACCTGGCTCGGACAGGAATGGGTCCGCTCGCAGGTGTTTTGCTGCAGCCTGCAACAATAATCGAGCGACAGCAACGCCGGGAAGAGGACCGACATGTCAAAGCACGCCGCAAAGCAGCACCGGTCGTTGTAGGACGACCAGTCTGCGCAGCAAGTCAGCGAGTTCGTGATGACAGTCGTATCGGACCAGGACCGCTGGTCAAGGCTCGGCGGTTCGTCACTGTCGGGTACAATGAGTTTGCTGGGCGCCAGGGCACAAAGGTAGTGTGGGTCGGCAAGGCTCAGCGCCGCGGCCACCTCCTCCAGATCCCCGGCGTAGATACCGGGGGGGGAGCGCCTTCCCGCCTTGCGCAGGATAGAAATGCCGGCTCTGAGCGTCGCCAGCCGCGCCGCCTTGTCCGCCTCGTCCGCGCAGTTGGCATGGACAAGCGCTCGCTTGGCCTTGACCAGCTGCCGGCGGGATCTCTTGCACTCAGAGGCGCTCAAGGGAACGAAGTCCTCCTGCCGGAGGGTCAGGGGCACACTCGCCGCCGAGGTAACCCTACCACCACGGCCGGCGGCGGCGGCAGCGGTGGCACCAGTCACCGAGGCAACCGCCGACACCATACGTGGGGGGTGAGGGCCGCCGGCGGGAACTGCCGACGCGGCAACGTCGGCCACCAATCCGGTAGCCACAGCCAAGAAAAGCACCAGCGACGTCGCCACCACTGCTCTGCACCCAGACACCATGGTCACGCCCATGATTAAGGATGCCGCCAGCAAAACACAAAGGCGGTTAGTGGGCGGTTAGGATGGGGGTGGTGAAGACAATAGGGCGGCCTCTGACGGGCGGGATGGTTGCCTGAGCGATGCGAACCGTGTGTTCCCTCGTGGGCTGACCCGCGCTTTAGAGCAGCAAGCCGCCGGCCAAACCGTCATGACAGTCCATCGAGGCGGCCACCTCCCACCGGGCGGGGCACCCCCTTCCCCCCACCACCACGGCGACCCCGGCGGGCGGTCGCCGGCGGGCGTCGCGGGCGTCACCACATGCCCCCGCGATGGCGGGAGGGCATACCCAAGTGGCCCGCCGTCTGCAGGTCAGCTGCTCCCACGCTGGAGGGGTGAAGCGTGTCGTGGCGGCGGCCGGGGCGGCCAGCGGGCGGCTTCACCCCCCCCCTTCCCCTTCTACGGCTGTCGTGGCCAGCTCTGGGGAGCGACTGCACCCGGTTGCCAAGAGAGGGCGCCGCTGCCCCCCCCCCCACCCCCCACCCCCACCCCCCACCCATGCCCGCGAGGAAACGTCGCGACCCTGCGACGCGTCACGTGCTCCGGGGCGCCAGCTAATTCGGTGGCGACGAGACGACGGCGGAGGCATGGCCGTGCAACCATAAAGCCGCGGCGGCACGTGGTATGTCCGTCGGAGTACTGCTGGTCACCAATAGTTGGGGCGGGAGAGTTGCGTGGCACTCGTGCCAGCAGCTAATGGCGGGCGGTGGGAGGGCACTCATGCGGCCGCAGATGGCGCGGTGGAGAGTCGGGTGTCGGTGACCGTGGACAATATGACCCTCATTGGAGAGCGTGATGGGTGACCATCCTCCTCCCCCGTCTGAATGTCAATGCATAGAAGTTGCTCAGCGGTGGTGCCTGCGGAGATACTGTGGACAGTGCGGCTGTTGGTTGCTGTGTGGGTGCAGAGCTCGCGGCGTGTTCTCACAGAAAAATATGATCCCGTCTTGCGAGCATCAACGGTTCCCTCCTACTGCAGTCCCTGGTCCTCTCGACCGCCCCGCGCCACCTCCCCCTCTCCGACCTACTATTTACCATGACCTCAAAATCCTTCTCCCTCGTGTCTGCACCACTGGAAGACCAATATTTTGACGGAGAAGGCTCGGGTGCCGTGCACATACGAGATTTGCGCTTTGATTAGGGACGCGTAGGGCGGGTAGAAAAGACTTTCGGGAACAGCTTGGAGGAGGGGGGAAGGGGGATGGGTAAGAGGGGACGAAAGTGGGGAAGAGACGGAGGGAGTACCCGGAGCGCTGGTTTTCAGGGGACTACCAGCCGCTGTCGGGATATGCCTTGGTCGGTGGCTGTCTAAACTCATACGTACACATAGCTGCGGACGTGCCAACGCCTCTCGGAGGGGTGGCGGGAGAACGGGGGCCACCCCGCATGCGTGATGCGGGGGAGCGACTGGGGTGCCTGTGGATGAAGAGCGCGAGAATGGACAGTGAGAGAGGGGGCGGGTGCGGGGGCGGACAGATGGGCGAAGCCCAGGTGGCAAGACGGTGACGGGAGGCGACTATTCGAAACCTACCCGATGCCCCGATGCCAACATATGTTCCAAAAGTCGATACTATGTTGTATTTCGTGTCTTTTTTACGGTGGTCGAGGTCATGAAGTGAAAGTGTTATCCCAAGGGTTCTATAGGCTGATGCCCGACGACCTTGCTGCGCTGCGTGCCATCCGTTAACAGGTGCGGCCAGGAGAGGTCGAGAGCCGAGCACGAGGTCCCCACGTTAACAGAGAGGTCAGATCCCATTGGCCGGCTGAATTGGGAATGTGGTATGTGCATCCAGAAAGATTCCATCAAGTAGCCTCCATGAGAGACTCAAGTGAAAACATGGCCAGGGCAATCTCGCGGACTCGTGTTCAACTGAAAGCGCGTTCGCAAAAACTTACCAGCCCGTTACTTTGCCAGTTCGCAGACCCACATTTTGAGTTGGCCGTCATGCAACTCCTCGGCGCCCTTCACCAACTCAACGAAAGCCCTCTGGCCACCCTGGCCGTCAATGTGGACACCACAAGCAGCGACTAGACCAGTCGCCGAGAGGGCGCTCCGGCGTCAACAAAACAGAAGCCACCGCTACACAATTTCACGACCACTGCCGCCGCATCGTCCCCCTTACACGCCCAGTTAAGAGGGCCTGTTTGCGGTCATCTGGCTTTGATCCCCCGTGAAGCAGAGTGAAGCACCGATGAAAGAGACAAGAAAAAATGTGCATAAAAAAGAGGAGCTCATAGCACATCTTATGGTGTTTGGCACGGGTATTTATTTCCAGTCGGCCGGGCCTCAGGCGCCTGTTTGTGTCTCTCTTGCGCGGCCTTCCGCGTTCTCTCTGGGTGTTCCCGAGGTTTTTCAACCAATGAGATGTGTGTATTTTGACCCAGGAGACCGCTCTTAACTGGGCGTGCTTAATACACACATCCATTCACAGCCACCGCGCAGTATCCGCTCTCAGTCACCGCCGCCTTCTATCCCCCCCACGCCCCATCTGCATGCTACCGCGCTCTTCCCTTGAGATTTATCCCTTTACCCGTGAAGCGCCGCGGGTGCGGTGTTGTGGTACCTAACATTTATGTATGTCCAGTGTCACAACCCCTCCCCCTGTCCAGCCCTCCATCCTTTGATTCGCCGCTGCCGCTCACCGCCCAACTCCTTCCGAAGCCGCCGTCCCCGCGCCCCGTGATCTGCTAAAAACCACCGGCATGCCCCCCTTCCCAACAGCTCCGCGATTGGCTACAGTACTGTAGCACAGTACCTATCCTCAGCACCCTCCCCCCCCTTCCCAACAAGAATCACGAATGGGTGGCATCAATACAATGTATCTATGCATTAAGTGTGTTGAAATGTTTGATGACTTAGTCGTAAATTCATTCACAGCCCTTGGAGGGCCATACCTAATAACCGGCGCTGCTACATACGGCGCTCAACAGCAACGAGATATAGGTACAGTACAGCCTCTCGGCAGCAAGCACGTGGCGGGCAACTTCAATTCACCCCTGGTTAACACCGACCTCTGGAGGTCTTATGTCATTCTACACATCTGATTGGCCACCACCGCACTTGGACCCCAGTTTGGGCCCTTCCTGTGCTTATCCCAGCACTCGAGCTTGTTTCCACGCGAAGCTTCGTCGTCGCATCGCGTGAGCGGCCACCCCATGGCGGAGATGCAGGGGACAGCAAAAAGGAATGGTCCAATCCATGTTCGTTTATAAAGATTCACCCGTGCCGGTTGCAGCATTGCGCCCGACAAGACACCGCACACGACCACGCCCCTTCTTCGGTGGAGGCGACTGCTTCGCCCCCCTCCCCGCGCCGCGCAACCGCTAGCCGAGTGCTCGCCGGGGCCTCGCCCAGACCTGCCCACGCGCGCCATCTCGCCACGCTCGCCACAAGTCGTGCTGGCCGGCGCAGGCCCGAGGTGCCTGGCGCGAGTGGCACGAGCAGTGCCCCCACCCCATTCCTCCCTCCAATCACCGTCCCCGTCCCCATCCCCCGCCTCTCCGCCACTGGGACCTGCCCCCCGACTCGCCCGAGCTCTCATTCGCCCCACCCAAGCAACCCCATCATAATATCCGACACGCAATCGGACAGTAAGCCATCGTCCACGTCGGCACCGCTTGAGGCGGGAGCGGCGACCTGTGTGCCTCCGTTGCTCACCCGCTGCAGGTGCCTCCTAATTCTTGTGGTAGCTTGGGTGGTGAGGTTACCAGCCCACTTCTCCATTTCAAGCTCAGCTTTCTCCTGACAGGCTGCCGACACGGGGCTTGAGCCCGCCGTAGCCGTGGTGTCCCGCAGTCGCCTGTCGTCCTTCCGCGTCGCGGACCGGGCTCCAGCGGCAGCAGGCCGACGCCGTTCCCCGTGGTTGTGCGCAGCGTCACCAGGGGCACCGCCAATGACTGACCGTTTGACGAAGTCGCGGCACTGGCCCAGGAAGGTCGGGGCCTGCGACAAGGCAGCGTCTCGGTTAAACCGTCCGTGCAGGGCCTCCAAGCCCTGCTCCCCGTACCGCCCTAGGCTCCCAAACTGCCGCAAAAACCCAGGTGCGTGGCAGCACAGCACATGGAGCTTAGCCGTGATGCGTGCCCATTCAAAGCTGTCCTGAAGCCCATCCATAAAGTTCTTCGCACGGATCTCAAACTCGTCGGCGGCACAAGAGCAAGCCACGGCCGCCCGGTTCAGAGTCGGCAGCAGATGCTGCCAAATCTGACCCGCGCGCCGGAAGGCCAACGCGTGGCGTGCCTGGGCGTGAGAGGCCAACAGGTCACACACCAGCATGCGCCGTCGGCCAATCTGGTTGCACTCCTTCCCCTCAAAGCCGCCTCTGAAGTAGGGGACGGGAGCGACCTTGGCCGCCGAGCGGAGCAGGTCTCCGTGCTTGAGGCCAAGGTGACATGAAGGGGCATGAGCGCCGTGTCCTCAGCGGGGACCACCATCAATGGCCGACGCTCGATGGACAGATGTACAGTGCCCTACCAAAAGGATTTACCCACCCCCGTATCTGAGTCGAATACACTCGGGACTCTATGCACTGAGTCCAAAAAATCGGCCATTTCGGGGCATCGTGCCGCCCTTGTTCTCGGCCTTTGGCTTCTGCGTCTGCCATTCTCCCCCCTTTTTGCAACAGGATCGCCATGGGGAAGCGCTGCCGGTGCGTGTCTTCGGCGGAGCGGACAACCATCGAGGAGCTGACGCTTCGTGGGCTGTCCAATGGGGTTATTGCGCGCCAGGTCGGCGTCAAAAAGTCAACCGTGGCCCATATTGCGAAGTGCGTGCGCCGGAATGGCCACACTGCCCGCCTCACTCGGTCCGGGAGGCCGCCGCTGATCGATGATCGAGGCTCGCGGCGCCTCCTGAGGATTGTACGCGCTGGGCGCTATGCTACCCTGGCGGAATTGAGAGCTGCTTACATCACTGGGTGTCACAAGCTAGTGTCATTTTCAACACTTCGACGGCGCCTGCATGTGGCCGATATTGCGTCCCGTCGACCGGCCGCCAAGCCGTTTGTCGGGCCAAGAAACCGTCGCAAGCGGCTGACATGGGCGCGTCGCCTCCTCCATTGGACCGACGAGTGGACCAGCGTCATCTTCACCGACGAGAGCCGCTTCGAAGTCCGTGGACCTCGGACGCACGCTCATGTGTGGCGCGGCGCGGGGGAAAGGTGGCTCCCTGAGTGCCTCTCGCCCACCTTCAAGTCAGGGAGGGGGAGCTTGATGGAATGGGCCGGCATCTGCAGCCATGGGAGAACGCCGTAGGTGCTCATTGAGGGGTCGATGAACGCCACTGCCTACCAGGAGATGCTGATGTTCGACGCCTACCCCCATCTTCTTCGCCTTTTCGGGTCTACCGACGCTGTCTTGTTCCAGGAGGACATGGCACCCCCACATACGGCGCGTACCAGCTGCCAGGTGCGGCAGGACCTGGGGCTGCGCTGCCTGCCGTGGGTTCCTCAAAGCCCCGACTTGAACTGCTTGGAGAACTCTTGGGACTACCTCGAGCGCCACGTCCGGGCGATTGAGCCCCCCCCTAAGGAAAAGGAGGAGCTGTTCCTGGCGTTGCAGCGGGTGTGAGATGCTATCCCGCAGTCTTACATTGCCAGTCTTGTTTCTTCCATGCCGCGACGCCTTACCGCTGTTGTCAAAGGCTAAGGTCTCCCCACAAAATCCTAGTAAAAACAGCGATTCGATGGCGACAGATCTCAGTCCTCTCGCTCGGTGGCCCGAGTGGGTAAAAACTTTTTGTAGGGCACTGTACATCAGGGGCCCGTGGCTTGGGGAGGGCCGCGTTGGTCGCGTCCCCATACGTACCGCTCATTGTAGCCGCGTGCGCAGTGGTGCGTAGCTGCCCCTTGCAGCGGCTGCCGTTCTGAATGCAGCCGAATGGCCTGAGCATCCGTCCATTGGTCGCCGTGCCCTGCGCGAGGGCGGGGCACAACAGGCACGCCATTCGGCTCGACGGCCCCGTGTGGCCGATCCACGTCGTCAGCCAGGAGTAGTCCCCTGTCCGGATGACCTTGGCCTCCCGCGTCTCGGCGCCAACCCGCAAACCATTGGCTCGGAGCTCCTCGATATCCGGCAGCCTTATCGCGCTTATCGCCTTCAGGGCTGGGTAGTCATCCGCCAGGCAAGGGAAAATACCGAGCATGATTGAGGCACCAGCGCCCGATGGGCAATTCTGGTTGGCAATGCCTAGCCACACCTTGACATTGCTCTCATGCCCACCTTTGTCGATTCTAAAACAAAGAAGGACAGGCGGCTTCGCGGGGGTGTGCGCACCTCCACCAATAGGGCCGCCCCCCACCCCTGTAGTATGGCTGGTGCCGGAAGAAGAACGGTCGGGGCGGTTGCCAATAGCATGCGCGTCCGCGGAGCCGTCGTCCGAGCCGACGGGCGCATCACCGTCGCCTCCCGCCCCGACAGAGGGAGCAGGGAGGGCCCCAGACCCCTCTCGAGGGGGGCACGCTTGACCACTGTCCCCGGTCACAGCAGTCGCAACATGGCGCTTGGAGCTGCTGTGCGAGATTGGACCAATGGAGGCACTCCATAAATTCCCCCTCAGCCACGAGATGGTCAAGCAGCCCTTGGACCGCCGCCCGCGGACTGACGAGGAAAGCACCCGTGCTGTATGCTGTTACCTGCGCTCCTTCCTCGGAGGCAGCATCCGCCATGTCTTTTCGCAGAGCCTCTCGGGTGGCCAAGCCGCTCGTCCGCCCACCCAAAAACGCCGGAATACGGCTCCATGTCACACCGCTGATGCGGTTGGCCACCTTAAACTTGGTCTGCTGCCTGACAGAGAGGGAGTTGTAAGGGGCAATGGAAATACCGTGGGACCTCCGGGCTCGCTCGTAAACAGCCGACATAGCCGCGTAAATGGCAGCAGGGCCGACAGAAAGTCTGGCTGAAACGAGAGCGACCGTCTCTGCTCGCCGCCGGCGGTCTTGGCGGCTTCCTACCTTGGCCTTGACGGCCATTACCACGCGCCGATACGTCCTCGTCCGCCCATTGATGAACTCGACGAAAATCTCCTCGGGTCGCGTCAGTCGGATGTAGTGGCAGAGCAGCGCGTGGACGGTCGAGTGGTCAGGTTCAAACGCCAGGGAAGGCCCTTTCGCAAGGACGAGTTGAGTGCGTGGCTCACAAGTTGCGACAGCATCCGGCGAGGAGGGTGGCCGGCTTGCCGCTCGGCTGCACTTCTCAGCCTTGGACTTGCACCCAGCCCAAACATTCTCGCGCCCGGCAGGGGGGAGTTGTAGCTGGGAACTTGCCTTGGAGCGCTCCCAAAGAAAGGGCAGACAAGCGGGCCCCGGCCGGGACTTGACGACCGCACTTGATGACAGGGGTTAGTGCAAGAGAGAGCCACAACTTTGGCCTCGTCTTCTACCAACGCCTGGATGCAAGCGGTAGCACAACAAGCAGGCCCCAAGAGACACACCTTTGGTGTCCCTTCCCTCCGTGACTGCGCAACGCCGCTCAGGTACAGGCGCGTCAAACGCCATCGCCTCATGGTCACTGATGACCCCTGCCTGCACCGCCCGCCGCTACCGATCTGTGCCACCGCCGGGGTAGAGAAAGGGGGAGAGGCACGCGACGCACACGTAGGCGGGCGCAGACACAATGAAAACACGCTCGACCAAGAGAGATGCCGAGAACCTGTCCACAAAGACAACGGACAGAGACAAAAAATGTAAAGACCGATAGCAAGAGAGGCAGGGAGAAAAGGTATATGCCCGCATTAGTCGGATGTTCTCTGTGAGCTGCTGGTCATCATGAGTCCTACGACGACTGCAGGAGACGTTGCTGGTGTGCTGTGTGCTGAGGTGTTTTTTCCTCAAACAGGGACGTACCTCGGGTTGGGTTTGGCGAGCGCCTCATCATATGGCCGCGTGGTCATCGTTGTGCTGTCCGCCATGGCTTGGCAGGAGCAGGAAAAGTGCTGGTGGTGCGCCGTAGAGGTTAAGCTTCCACTTGATGGCCCCAGGCTGCGGCGTAGACGTGTGTTGTCCACGAGGGGGGGGAAAGAAGCAGACGCGTGACGGCCGAGAAAGAAGCGCGAGATCACAAGTGAGATTCAATATATACGGCACGTGGCAGCTGAAACAATTCCACGTGTTTGACCCAGAAATCCGCCCTTATTGTGCGTCCCGTAAAAAGTGGACGTGCACGAGTCGTGCAGTGTGGGTTTGATTGGTCCAGTGACCGATATTCGACATGATCACGACACGAGCACGTCCACTTTTTATGAGACGCACTATAACCAGGGGTGAACTGTGGAACCCCACCGCGACGGCAAACGCATGCATGGACGAGGGCCGTCGTAGCAGTCGGGGGCGCTCCTGTCTGGCCATCCCCTCTCTCCCAACCCCTTCCGCCCTCCCCACCCCACCACCCACCATCACCACGCACCCGCCATCTGCCGCCTCCGCACTATATGCCGGCGTTTGGTTTGGTTTTGATGGCGCCGCCCCCGTCCACCTCTCCTCCCCCAGCCGCCCCGCGGCCGCGTAGGCGACCGCCGTCGGCCCACGCGCCGCCGCCCGCCTTCCTTTCCGCCCCGCCCTCCCTGGCGTCGCCGGCAGTGACGTCGGTGGCGGTGGCGGCGGCGCGGTTGCGGCCTCAGCTGTGGCTGCTGTCGCCGGCCTGCCGCCGGCCGTTGGCGTTTGTGTGTGGCCTCGTGGGGGGGGGGCGCCCCGCCCGCCGGGTGGTACCCGAGGCGTCCTGGCCAGTGCCGTCGGCCTCAGCGAGCGACGGCGAGGACGGCGGTGGCAGTGGCGGCGGTAGCAGGAGCGGGTCTTTCCACACCAGCGCCGCCGGGCGCGGCGGCACGGAGACGGCAGCAACGGCGGCAGCGACGCCAGTGGCGGCGGGGGTGCCCCCGCCGGTCGCAGCGGCAGTGGCGACGGCAGTGGTGGCGGCACCACCCGCATCGGCACTGGCACCGGGAGCGGCCGCGCTAGAGGGAGCGTCAGACGGCAGCGGCCTCCTCCCCCCGCCCCCCCCCCCCCTCGCCCCCGATGCTACCGCCTCGGCACCCGCTACGTACGTGCGCCTGGCAGACCTGCCCTTTCGCCCCCTTTCCACCATTGACAGCCACCCCACCGACTATGCAGTCGCGGGCGCCTACGCCGTCTATGACGCGGATGGGGAGGTGGCGTACCTTGGCGCCTCTCGGAATGTGGGCGCCAAGCTTCACCTCCACCGCGCGTGTGTGGGCGTCGACGAGGCGGCGTCAGTGCGGCTGCTGCCGCTGCCACTGCCGCCGCCGCCGCCGCCGATGCTGCCACCAGGGAGCACCATGGGAGCGGCGGCCGCCGCTCTCGTGGGTGGAGGGGGTGGCGGCGGTGGCGGCGGTGGCGCCGACGGGGCCCCCGCTTTGACCAGGGGGCGGCCCGCGGCGGCGGCTACGGCAGCGGCCACGGCGGCGGCCGCGGCGGCTATTGTTGCCCGCTGGGCGGCAGGCGACGGCGGCCCGCCGGTGCACCCGCGGGGCAATGGCATCGACCGCCGCCGGTGGGAGGGGGTGGAGCTGGTCGAGCGGCAAACGGGCGGCGGCGGCGGTGGCGGCGGCGGCGGCGAGGGCGGGGGCAGGCGGCGGTCGCGGCGACCGGCCGGCGGTGGCCTCCCGGGCGTCTGGGCAGGAGGGGGCGGGCGGCCACCGGCACCTCGCGGCGGTGGCGACCCGACCCGCGGGGGCAATGAGGAGAGCGACGCGGTCTTCAAGACCGTCCTGGGCCTGCTGCTGGCAAGTACAGTACTCAAGTGGGTGGCCTTCCTAACCACGGCCCGTTGGTAAATGGGGGGGGGGCGGGCATCCGTCGGCAGTGAGTTGGCAGAGGCGGGGGCCGGAGGGGCCTGCGGAGGCATGTGCGTGTGGGACTGGACGCGCCGACGGCGGGGCGGGGCCCATGTGCAGGGGGGATTAGCCCCCCCCGACGAGCAGAGCAGCGGCAGCTCGGCCGCCGCCCGGGGCCGGCGACAGAGACGCCCGTGTGCCGCTGCGTGTTTGTTTTATCAACCACGGCCGCGGCGGCGCGCCGCCACCGCACCCGTTGTCCCCTGCCTACCCCCCTCCGGCTCTCCCCGGGTGCCGCTACCACCGGGGCACACCGGTGACGGGCTGCCGGCGCTGCCCACCCCTCCTCGCTCTGCTTTCATCCCCCCCCTAACCCGCAGGGGCTGCAGCCCATAGCGGTTCCCAATCTCTCGCCCTCCCCTCCCCACCGTTCCCCCCTCCTCCACCCCCCCGCCCCCCTCGCTGCCCCATCCCTTTCAAAACGACAGGTCCTCGTCCGTCACCTGCCGCCCCTTCCGCACGTCCGACATCATGCGGCTGAAAAGCTCCTCGTGGACTGCGGCGCCGACGGCGGCGCCGGGTCCGTCGGCAGCGGCGGCCGCCGCCACCGCCGCAGCGTCGGCCACCCCCGCGACTGGTGCCCCCCCCCGGGCGGCCACGGCGGGCGCCTTAGCCCCACCGCGCTGCCGCCGCAGGGGCGTGCCGGGCAACCCAGACTGGCCACGCAGGGCCGCGGCGGCCGACGCTACGGCCCCACCGCCCCGCCGCGGAGCGGCTGCCGGCTGCGCGGCCGCCCCGCTGGCGACCTCACCGTTGGCTGCCACGGGCACGGCGCCCGCCGCTGCCGCCGTTCCCGTTGCCGCCGCTACTGCTGCCGCCGTCGCCGCTGCTGCCGTGCCGCTCGCCGCGCCGCCCGCCGCGACGGCGGCGGGCGTGGCAGCGGCGGGTGTGGCCGCCGCCGGCGCGTCGGCGTCCCCCCCGCGGAGGCGCAGGCCAAACAGGGGCAGCACCCCAAACACCGACGTCGCAGCCGGCGCCGCCCCCGCGGGGGGGGGGGGCACGGGTGTACCCGCGCCCGGCAGCGTCCCTGCCGCGGGTGCGGGTGTAGGCGGGGGCGACCCCCCCCGGGTGGGGGCGGCGGCGGGTGCGGGTGCGGTGACAGCGGCGGTGGTGGCGGCGGCGACGGCGGCGGCGATGGCGACAGACGCGGCGGGGGTGAAGCGGGGGGTGGCAGGCGCGGCCGCGCCGTCGGCGTCAATGCCCGCCACCATGGGCACCGCCGCCGACTCGCCCGCGGCGGGGGTGGTCTCCCCCGACGGCGGGATGCCCATCCCCCTCCCACGGCCGCTGCCGCCGACGTCCGCTATCGTGACCGCCGCGGCTGCCGCTGCAGCTGCCGCCCGGTCGGCCGCACACGCGGCAAGGACGGCGGCCGAGGCGAGGCTCACCGGCGCCGCCCGGTTCGGCGCCCCCTCCTCGTCAATGTCGTCAAAGTGGAGGACGGGGATGGCACGGGCGCTGGCTGGGGGGGTCGCCCCAACGTTGCCGCCGCCGTGACCGCCGCCGCCGCCGCCGCTGCGGTCACCGCGGTCGCCGCGGTCGCCACCGCGGTTGTCGGTGGCCGTCCCCCGTTCCCCACTTGTCCCGTCGTCACTCCACCCGTCTGGTGGGAGGGTTACTCCCACGCTGGGCCGACGCCGACGGCCGCGGGCGGATGGCGTCGACGCGGGAGTGCCGCCCGCGGCCCTGTGTGTGTCCGCCGCGGCGGCGGCTCCCCGTGCGGGCGGGCGGGCGGTGAGGCCCCCCGAGCAAGGCCGCGCGAGCGCCCCGTCGAGCGTAAAGTCATCATCCACGTCCGTGTCGCCGCCACCGCCGTCGCCGCTGCAGCCGCCACTGCCGCCGTGCCGACCCCCCCCAGCTCTACGGACGCCCGTGTCCACCGACGCGGAAGAGACGGGGGAGGACGAGGCGGACAAGCGGCTGTCGCTTGACGCCATGGACGGGGCGCGCTCAAAGAGGATAACCTGCGAAGACGGCTCCACGCCGGCGGCCGCGTCGATGGCGCTGCTTCCGACCCTGGCGCCGTCGCCGCCGCCGACGCCACCACCCCCGCCGACGTCGCCGACGCCGCCGTTGCCGCCGCCGGTGCCGCCGGGCCTGGGCGCTCCGCGTGCACCGCCTGCCCCACCAGCCCCCCGTGCCTGCCGCGCCACCCCCCAGCTGCCCACCCCCTCGTCCAGCGCCTTGTCCCACGTCGCCGACCGGACAGAATCGATGGACCACGAGCCGCTGCCGCCTCCGCGCAGGTCGGCGTCAAGAGCGGGTTGGGTGGCAGGGGCGGCTGCCGCCGGTGACGCCGTTGCAGACGCCCACACGCCGTGGTCGCTCACGCCGCGGCGGGGTGGGACGTCGTCGGCGGTCACCCCCATCCCCTCGCCCCCCCCCCCACCGCCTGCAACCACCGCGGCCGCTGTGGCATCACCAGTCGCAGCCGCCGTGGCCTGCGCCGCCGCCGCGGGGCCCCGCCGGGGGCGCCCTCGCAGGTTGGGCTGCGACAGGGAGCCACCCAGGGAGGACCCCCACCGCGCCCTTGACTGGGGGGTGTGCGTCACGCCGCCCCCCGCCCCCGCCACACCCCCGCCCACCGCCTTGTTCGCCCCCCCCCCGCGGGCGGCCGACCAGTCCCACCCGCGGCGGAGGGGGCTAGATGCCCCCGCCGCACCGCCGCCGCCGCAGCCGCCCGCCAGCGCGGTGGCGCTCGTCGATGGGAAAAGGCCGACCCCGTACTCGCGCTGCGGCGGCGACGATGGGTACCTCCCGCCACCTCCCTCCGCTTCCAACGGAGCAACGGTGGCGCCGCCGCTCCCACCATAGTCGGGCGTGGTGGGCGAAGGCCGGTCATACCGGCCGACGGCGACGCTACCGCCGCCGTCGCCGCCGTCGCCGCCGCCGCCGCCGCCGCCGCCGCGGCCGCCGCCATCGGGGGCAACAACCGGGGGAGTTTTTCGGCGCTTGAAAAACGCCGACAGTACCATCCCCGCTGCTGCGTTGGTAGCGATATCCCACCGCCGGAGGGGGAGAGGGGGAAGGAGCGGCGTCCCGTCAACCACAGGTGACCTAGAGGACGCGAACGACCGCGGGGGCAGAGGTGCTCACCACGGCACCAGCGCAGCGCAGGTGGCGCGTCCACCACCGGGTCGCCGCCGCCACTACCGCCGCCACTGCCACTGCCACTGCCGACACCACTACCACCGCCACCGCCACCGCCACTGTCGTCGCCTGGAACGCCGCAGCCGGCGTCGCCGGCGTCACCGCCGGCGGCCGTGCACGGCGCGGCGGGGACTGCCGCCGTTGTTGCTGTGGCGCGAGCGGGCGGGCACCACCTTGCGCCCCCCCCCCCCCCCCCCCCCCCCCGTGCGGGGGCGGACGCGGCGCCGAGCCACTCCACCCCAGAGCCAAGGCCGTCACCGCGGGCAGCAGCCGACCCTCGCTGCCACTCCCTGCATCCTGGCCGCGCGGGGGGAAGGGGGGGAAAGCTCCTCCCGGTCGCGGCCATCTCGAGACAAGCTCGTGGCCTGCCTGCTGCTGCCCCATCTCCGCCCCCCTCTGTGCGCCTGCACGCCCACCGCGGCAGCGGGAGCCGCTCTGCCCCCGGCCGAGCACAAGAAAATGTTGGCGGGCGGGGGAGAGACGCAGCGCAGCAGCATCTCAGCGGCAGGCAGCGCGCAGCCGGTCTGCGCCAGCCCCTCCCCCCCCTCCCCTCCCACGTCCCAGCTGGGGAGAGTCTCTGCCTGGCGGGCGCGCGCTCATGCAGGGCGGATGATTGCGGACCGCACGAAACGGGAGAGGGCGGTCGACGGTCGTGGTTGTTGAGGGCTCAACGGTCATGTGGAGTGCACATCAATTTACGTGATGCGTTGCTGCTTGATTCAGTTCCCACTGCTTTGGGTATCGAAATGTGACTGTGTGTGCTCTACCTACCTATGCCCCGAGAGAGTCGTCCAGAGAGAGTCCTTGCGGTTACGACACAAGCTGACCGCCACAGCCACCACCACCACCGCCACCTCGACCAAACCAGTTCGAAGGCGGCAGCGGCAGTGGTCTGGCGACCACCTGCCGACCCAGAGAGACACTAGAGACGCACCCAGGAGACGTTGTCCACCCAGAGACACGTAGATACGCCCAGACACACCTAGTGCTCAGGTGGCAGAGCGCCGCGGCGCACACGAGCGCGGTGACAGCATAGTTTCTGCATCTTTGTGGGCCCTTCTGCATCTTAGCCGGGCCCCCCAGAGTTTGCAAGAGAAGATGACACGCGAACGGGAGCGGACCGGCCGTCTAGAATGCTGCCGCACGTGCACCACTCCACCCTGCTCGCAGCATGGGCCCTTTCTCCTCTCCACCCCCTCCGTCGCGCCTGCTGAGCCTCTGGCTGCAAATATGGGTGCCGCGAGCACGTTGCATCAGCAGCAACCGCCGTCCCACCCATCAGTCTCCGCGGCTTCCACGGCCGCTGCAGAAGCAGGGCGCTGCCGTCGCAGCCGCCGCCAAAGCTGCGGGCGAGTGTGTCCCGCCCAATCCTCCCCCCTCCCCCTTCCGCACCTCCAACTGATGCCACTTGCCCCAGCTACCGAGACCACTCCCGCGAGTGCAACCGTCACGCATGCCGGTGCAACAGCCCGGGGAGCTTGTTTCCCAGGTCTATCTTCGGCAGCCCCACTCGCCAAGGTCAGACACGTCCCGGTACTCCCGCCATGCTTGGCGAACCGCCCCGACGTCCAACTGCCGGTTGTTGGGCTCCCAAATAATAGAACCCGGCAAGCTCTTGCTCAAACTCGCTGGTAGCAGCAGTACCCCCCGCCCTGAAATGGACCCCAGCGTCATGCTCATGGCGCTGGAGGAGGCGAGGAGCACGTCTGCAGCGAACATGGTTGCCAGTGATGGAATCGTTGGCGCCGAGATGTGCTCGGCCACCGTCACGTCCAGCCTGGGCGATGGTGTCGAAGAGGAAGACAAAGAGTCCAAGGCATCGACGGTGGACGCGGGGGCCGTACCGCTAGCAGCATCCCAGCCAACTGTCATCGCGGTGGTCCAGTAGCCCTCGTCGTGCACCGTCCCGTTCTCGTCAGCGTACATGTGGGTGTACAGGGCGGAGCTATGGTGGGAAAAGATGCGCGCGTTTGGCTTGGGCGCCCCCTGCGACAGGATGTGAAAGGTAAAGGCGAGAGGCCAGTTCGGCCCGCCAGCGCCGGCACACTGGGCCTCTTCCTCTTCAGCAATGGCTTCCGCCGCCAATCGCAGGGCAGCTACGTACTGCGCATCAGAGAAGACTACGCGGTGGCTGACTTCACTGATGTTCAGCAGTAAGTCCCCGCGACGGACGTGTGCGACGAGGTGGACTCGCAATGGGTCCATGCCTAGAGTTGCGCCTCCGATAGCGGCAGCCGCTGGGTCGTCATCGACGGGCGGGCGCGGAGTTGCCTCAGTTCCGGGGTTGGAAAGCATGGACGCGCGAGGGAAGTTGGGAGCGGCGCGGTCACGGGCGGCAATCCAAGCGGCGCGGGTGGCTGACTTGGGGTCAGACGCTTCCAGCGCCCGCCGGTCCCAGTACATGTCACTGATACGTTGGCGGTCGCCTGGCGAAATACTGCCAGCACCGTGTGCGTCAAAGGACAGCAAAAAACCGAGCAAAAGACAGAGAGCGATAGAGTGACAAGGCAGATGCGCGAGGCCGCAGCCGTCAAAAGCAGAAGAGTTAGTGGTCAGGACAAACCTCCGCACCCTTGCACAGACTCGGTTCTGGTCTGGTCCCAGGCGGCCCTCCCAGGCGTACTCACCCCCTCCCTCTCATTGCCCTCGTATGCTCTTCACAACTTACATTGGAAGGTCATAGTAGCATGATGAGTTGCCCAGTTGGAATAGCGTCCCCGGCTTGTCGTGTTCGGCCAGGAACGCGACCAGCTCTGGTGACCGCCTTGGTGCTTCTTCCAGTGCTAGCACTGATTCTTCCTTGGAAGATAGCTGGTGTGTCACCAGCAGCTTCTCGGGGACAATCACAAGGTGCCTGAAGCCGCCACCCCCCCCTTCCTTGAGTCTCGTGCATAGAACTCGCTTGCGCCCGCAACTGTCTTTGACCTGCTCCACATTGTCGCAAGCGGCGGCGTAGACCTGCCGGCGGAGGGGCACATCAGTGCCGCCCCCTCCCCCCTTGTCTCCTCCGCTTGAAGGGGGAACTCCCCCGCCCCCGCCCCACCCGAACAGGCGCTCCACCGCCGTGTCATCCTCTCTCGTCAAGCTTCCATACGCGCTCCACCTGTGGATGTAGGTGACATTGAGGAGCGCGGCGGCATGCAACTCAAAAGTCGTGAAGCAGACACGGTAGCCGATGCCATCCGACATGTCGGCTGGAAGCGACGACACGTAGGCGCGGTTCCGCGAGGTAGCCAGAGATGGAAGCAGGCTGGCTGGATCTGATGCCCACAGGGGGGTATTCGCAGAGTGGCGAGCTGGCCAGGGGAAGGAAAAGCGATCGCTTCCAGTTGAAGGGGGAGCAGTAGACGATGTGCTGGATGCAGGGGCGGGGCTGTTCGCCGCGGCATCCCCTACGAGATGCTCCTGTCGTGTCAAAGCCACCGGCAGCGGTGACATGGCAGCCGCCTCCTGCAGCGGGACCCCCATCCGCAACCACTGCCCGACGCCCCCCCCCTCCCCCCACATTTGGTAGATGGTAAAGATAGTCACATTGAGAATACCAACAACCGCAAGCATGCACACGGGAATGCGGCCGCGAATGAAAGAAGAGACCCGTCCGACGTCGCGGCGTCCGGCAAGGCTGGGAGCCGGGGCAAGGCCTTCGGCGTTTGCCATGTCGGCGGCGGTGAGGGAGGGCACAAGCAGAGACGCCGGGGATGAGATGGAAGGGCAGTGTTGGAGACGGGCTCAGCGGCCACAGAGCGACGTCGGGAAGCTGTTCAGTCGTTGGTTCAAGGGCAAAGACGGGGCGGCGAAGGCCACGACCGCAAACTCAATGCAGTGGGACAGGAAGGGTCGTGCTCGGCACCGCGCCGGCATGCAATGACACCGACAAGCAATGACACCGACAACGTGTGTGTAGAATGACAATTTGGTCTCGCCAAGAGAGGACGCGAAATCATCCGCGGAAGAGTGTTTCCTAGAGCGGTGTGGGGCTGCTTGGGCGGCGGGCAAGATCAGTTGCGGCTATTGAGGGGCCCTCTGACTCCCACCGCCCTGCTAGATACACCGCACTGCGTGGTCGAAGATTGCCTAAGGTAGCCTCAGGCACAACCGCACCCGAGACCAAGCATGGGCTCCCGACTGAGTGTCATGCTCTGGAGGAGCGCGATCTACCGCATAGAGGTATCGGCCAATCGCGTTCGACTTGCGGCCGCTGGTTGCTCAAGATCAGCCAGGCAGCTTTGACTTCTCACTGCATCGAGTGGTCCCTGCTGGTCCTGCTGTAAACACGTGCGACTCAATCAGGTTGAAGTCCATGTCACCGTTGACAACGGAAATACATCGTTTACTTCTTGTGGGATGGGGATGTGGACGTGGCAGCCTGGACGGTGCCTCTCCCGCGTCATCGTCAGCATCATCGTCACGGAAACCTGTATATCATCACCATCCCTGCTTGCTACTCGAGTGTGGGCCCAGGTCGCGCCTCCCCCCCCCCCCCTGCTCGCAGATAGCATGCTAGCGCGATCCCTGATCGCCCATGGCGGGGGCGTATGTAGTACTTCCCCGTCCGCGACCCAGCCACCTCCACCTGGCTAGTGAGTAGTGTGTAGGGGGGGGCGGTGGGCGGAGTGGGGAGGCTTGCTTGTCCCCGATGAGGTCCGCCCTCCCGCCGCGCGGCGTCGCGGCGGGGTGTTAACCGGCTGCAGGCGCCGCGGCCGCAGTGGGGTTGCCCCAGAGGCCATCCACACGTGGGTGGGCCCCCCCCTGCCCCCCCGACAGTCGCTACCGACGGCCGTTGGCGACCAATGCCCCCACGGCCAACCCGGCGCGTGGCCGGCTAGGCCAACCACCGCGACCCCAGACGCGCGGTGCCAGTGTGCCCCCGCGCCCAATCGGACGAGCTCGGCCATTAACCAGCGAGGAAGCCCGGGGGGAGGATGCGCCAGTAACGTGACTTTTTATTCCTTGTGGGCTAGACCGGCACCCCCATAGCTGCCAGTTGAACGGCTACGCCGTCCCCACAGGAGAGAATAGAAAGGTAAAGGTACAAAGGCCAAGCAGAGACGGCCGTGACGGACGACCCGCGCCTTGGAGACGAGGTGCGGCGGTAACAGGTCCAAGTCAACAGCGGCGTTGGCTGCCGCGGTGTCTTGGTCCTGCCCGCCGTCCCTGCCAAGTGGCGGTTGAGCACGCGCTCAGTGGTGAGTGCCGCGGGAAAGGCCCGTCGCGGCCTGCATGGGAAGAAGACAATGGGCGCTTGACCCCCGGGATGCCGTGGCAGCTGGTGATGCACTTGGGTAGGGAGGGTGGGAGCGCGAGAAGAAACGGACGCTGCCGACCCAGCCGGTCGGCGGCGGACGCTCCCCCCCCGCCGCTTATCTTGCGGTGGAGGGGCTTGCGCGCCGCAGCCCCCGCCCACATGGGAGCCGGTGGGGGCAGGCCAGACGGTGCAGGGCCGGTGCAGCCGCCGCAGGCGCGGCCGCGGGCGCGCTGCGGGGCAGCCGCCAACCGACAGGAGAGGCGGCAAACGCAGCCGCCCGCCAGCGGCCGCAAAGAGCAGACAGTGCAGGAGAGGGGGGGGCGCAGCCCCCGCGACGCGCGGCATGGTGCCGGCGCCGTGGAGGCGCCACCGACGGTGCGTGGGCGTCGCCCAAATGCAGGGGCGAGAGCGGGAGAGGGGGTGGTCGTGACACGGCGACGGGCGACCGACAGGGAGTGGCGCCCGCCAAGGAGTGCAACGGCTGCGACCGCTCCCCCGTCTCGAGCGGCACGCCGCATCCCGCGGCGCGGCGGCCGCAAATAATCAAAGCGGACCAGTTACAGGAAGAATCGAGATTCAAGTCAGAACGCACGCCCGGCGCCGCGGGGGTTCGCCTGCCCTCCCCCGCCATCACGGATGATGCGTGACGCCCGCCGCTTCGCCGCCTGCCTCGTGCGCTGCCGCCCACCGTCGGGGCGGGGGCGGCGGCGGGCGGCACCGCGAGCGGCTGTCGGCAAGCCCAACCCCCGCCACCGCCGTCTCTGGCCGTGGCGGCCACGTCGCTGCACGCACGTGGAAACCCCACCATCTGTCCCTCCTCCCCTGCCGGCCACGGCACTCCCATTCCCCCCGCCTGCGGTCCCGGCCTTCATGTCCCCTCCCGGCCACACATTGTACTCGTCCCTGTCGCGGTCACAGCCTACTTTCCTCCTGTCGTCGTAGCCCCATTTCCACCCCCGTCCCCTCCCCCACTCCCCCACCAATCCCCTTCCTCACAGCAACCCGCAGGGATACCTCCCGTTGGACCACTCGAACAAGACCGACCGCGGCGGGGAGCTCACTGTGCACCTGGTGAAGGACTAGTTGACCGCGCGGGCGTTGACAAGAAGGGGGGGGAGGGGGAGTACGGGCGGGTCGACGGGCTTGGTGTGGGTCGCGTGCGGAACCAACCTCTCCTGTTCTTGGCTTGCTCATGGACTCCCCTTTGGATTGTGCTACACCCTGGATTGTACTACAACATGTTGCTGGACCACGTCCGTGGAGCTCTTCCTCCGTGCATCCCCGGGGAGCTCCAGCGGAGCCGCCCATGATGACACTGTGCGTGGCGGTCGAGGCAAAGAGCTTCACGGGGCTGCCCGCCAGGCGGCGGGAGAGAGCCTTTGCCTGCTCGCCGGCGTGCCCGCCTCCCTCCCTCCCCGTCCCGTCCCTCCCCCCCACGCCCATCCCCCCAGCTCGCTCACTCATCCAACGAGTAATTGGGGTGCACGCCCAGTAGCCGGTCCTTCTTGGCCAGACCCGGGTCCTGGTTGGGGATTTCAACCAGCACCCGCTCCTTGGCCACCATCCGGTGGATGACCATACGCATGCGCCGCACCTCGGTGGCGAGCTCCGCCTCGGACAGCAGGCCGCCCCCGTCGGGGCGTTCCGCGTCGCCCACCAGCAGCCGCACCAGCTGCGCGCGGCTAGCCAGGCCGCGGCCCGCCGCGGGGGGTGCAGGGGGGGCCGACACCCCATCGTCGGCAGAAAAGGAGGGGGGGGGAGGCGCCGCCGCCGCGGGGCCGACCGTCTCAAGCCGCCGCAGGTGCACCACGACGCGGCTGATGAGGCTGCGGAACTCGCCGTAGCTGATGGTGATGGGCTCCTTTGCGGCCGCCCCATTGGCGGCGGTCGCGGCGGCAGCGGCGGGGGGGGCGGCACCGGGAACACCGCCGCGCACGGCAGCCTCCGCCTCTGCAACCGCTGACATGGCCACGTCGCCGGCCGCCGGCGGGGCGCCGCCGCCGCCCTCGCTGCCGCCACCGTCATTGTCGCCTGTATCCATGGCCACATCATTGCCGTCACCACCGCCACCAGTCCCATCATTAGGGTGGTCCACGCCGCCGCCACCGCCGCCACCGCCACCACCATCACTACCGCCACCGCCACCGCCACCGCCACCGCCACCGCCACCGCCACCGCCACCGCCACCGCCACCGCCACCGCCACCACCACCGCCACTGCCGCCAGCTTCATCGTCACCCGCCTCCTCCGCATCGTCGCCCGCCCCCTCCCCAATGTCCAGCTCGTCCTCATCCTCCAGCACTACGTCCTCCGTCTCGACGTGGATGATGCTCTTGCGCAGCAGCCGCACCGCCTCGCGCACATAGCGCGTCCGCACAAATCCGTCCAGGTGCAATCGCGCGAGGGCCTCGGAGAGGCGGATCAGTGACTCCAGCTGCCGCACCGTGATGCGGTAGGCCGACCGACCACCCGACGTGGCGTCGGCCTGCCGCAGCAGCCGGTACTGTTGGGCGAGGAGAACCCGCGACTCGGGAAGGAGCGTCGGCTGGATGGTGCGCGCGAAACGAACGTACCGCTGGAGGGCTGACTGGGACCACTCGGGGGTGGCGCCGCCACCGCCCAGCGCGCCACCGCCCATGACCGCGTCCATGGCGGCCGCCGCCCCACCCCCGCCGTCACCGTCGCCGCCCCCCGCGGCGCCCGTGACCGACGACGCGTGGGCCTGCACAATGAACTTGGCAATGTTGGTGTCGGCCGTCTCGTCACACTCGTCGAGGACAACAAAGAAGAGGTCAAAGCGGCTCATGATGGGTGCCGACATGTTGACATTCTGCTTGAGCGTCCGTGACCGGTCGTACCGCCCCGCCACCGGGTTCGCCGCCGCCAGCACCGACGCCCGCGCCATGAGCGTTGCGTGAATACCCGCCTTGGCCAGCGAGATGGTTTGCTGCTCCATCGCCTCGTGGATGGCCACCTGGTCCGTTGCGTTCATCTTGTCAAACTCGTCAATCGCACACACCCCATTGTCCGCTAGCATCAGCGCGCCCGCCTCAATGCAAAACTCCCCCGTCTCCACATCCTTGGCCACCGAGGCGGTCAGGCCTGCAGCGGAAGAGGCCTTGCCGCTGGTGTAGACGCCCCGCGGGGAAAACGCGACGGCGTACTTGAGGAACTGGCTCTTGGCCGTCGAAGGGTCGCCCACCACGCACACGTTGATGTCCCCCCGCAGGCCAATGCCGTCGGGGGTGGCCTTGTGGACGCCCCCAAAAAGCATGAGCAGAACGCCGCGCTTGACCTCGTCATGCCCATACACGCCGGGGGCGACCGAGGCTGCCAGGCGGGCGTACAGCCGGGGGGTGGCCTTGATCATGGCAATCTCCTCGCGCTGAGCGGGGGTCATGGCGTCCAAAGCAGCTGCCTGTGCATCCTCCTCTGCGCTCACGTCGGCACCATCGCGGGGCTCTGCGGCGCTCGCCGCCGAGCCACCCGCGGCGGCGGCCTCCGAGTCGGCAACGTGACACGCGAGGAAGCACAGGCGGTAGTTGAGCTCCCGCACCCCAAACTGCTTGGCACCCGTCACGCCGCCGCCACCGCCGCCCCCTCCTCCCCCTCCACCTCCTGAGCCGGCCGACCGCGCCTCCACCCGCTCGCCCGGTTTGGCCAACGCCGTCGCGTCGGGCACCACAATGAGGGTGCCCGTAAAGGTGACCGTATCTCCCGCCTTGGCCGTCTCGACGAGGTCCCCACGGAGGACCACATCCACGGTGCGCGGCATGGAGCCTGCGGGGATCTCGGCGGATGGCTCTTGCACCCGAACCCGCTGCCAGTCGATAAAGCGGGAGCGGTCCATGGACAGGTTCCAGGCCCGCTTGTTGCCACACGTGCCGCAGACGCTCGGCTCGGTGTATCGGAACTGCTGCTCCACGTCCGGCACCGCTGCCCCACAGTTGCCACAGTTGAAGTGGGCAGAGAGGAGCTCGGGACGCACCTCTGAAGTGCGCGTGATGGTGCCGCGGAGAGCTAGCAGCGCCCCCACCCCGTCAGACCGCAGGTCTCGGAGCTTGCGGACGCGCGGGAGGTTAGCGAGGGATACAGACCACAGACGGAGGGAACCGTCTTCAGCCCGAGCCTCGTCGGGGTGGTGCCGGGCGATGAAAGTACCGACCGCCTTGCGGAGATATGGCTCGGTGCTGACGCCAGAGAGAGTGAAGGATGACGAAGACACAGAAGATGAAGGGGGACCCGCACGATGATGAACAGAAAAATATAGAGGGCAGAGCAAAAAATACACCCACGCGGAAGCGCCATGAGCGCCCAGCAGGTGCTCGAGTCAAGCTTGTTAGTCGTGTGAACCACACTGCCGGCAGCGACTCGAGAAGACGCCACTCTGCAATCACACGATGTCGGTACCACCCGCAGCTGACCACATCCTCAGCAAAAAAGACATCAATCCGACCACAGGCCCACGCCCCGGAAACGCCTACGATCACCTCTCCCCTCTGTTCAGACGTACCGGTAATACTCTTCCTCGATAATCTCTGCCAGCTCGTCGTCATGGTTGAGCAGGTGTTCAAAGTCCACATAAACCGTTGACCGTCCCCGCTCCTTGAGGGTCAACAGCTGCTCCACGTACGGCCGCACCCGCGGGCCACCAGCTGCGCCGCCAGTGCCCTCCTCGTCGTCATTGAGCGCGTCATCGTCGTCCATGGCGGCGCTGTCAGGCGCCACCTCAAAGGTCTCGAGGAAGTCGAGAAACTTGTCGCCGACCAGCGAGGCCAGCGCATCGCCCTGGGCACCGCCGCCGTCGCCGCCACCGCCGCCACCGCCGCCACCCCCTCCAACGTCCATCCCATCGCCGCCGCCGCCGCCGCCGCCACCGCCGCCATCGTCGCCAACAAAGACGTCCGCGACGGGCGCAGCCGCGCCTGCGGCAGCCACGTTGGCTATGTCACCTTCCACGTCTGAGCCAAAGAGGCTGCTGGGGGTTGACATGGTGGGAGGCGCCACAGGGGACGGCAGGTTCGATTCTCACGGATAGCGGTACAACGACGAGCTGCGAACGTCGACGATAAAGCGGAAAGTGGGCAGCGGACGGACACGCAGCAGGGATGGCTGGGACCCAACTGGTAGTACGAGAGGAAAGAAGGGGAGCACGTGGGGGAAACGAGGGGGAGTGAAGAGACAGGGTCGAGAGACACTGCGGGCCACCTGACTCGAGCACGTCCGACCCGAGTACAAAGTGTCGCTGCGCGCAGAGGGTGCGCGTAGGGACGAACTCAGCGTCTCAACGGTTCAAAACGGGGACGTCGCATTTCGGGGACATCCGAAAACGCGGGAACCGCGTGCGCGGGAAACGCAGCTGCATCTTGCCCTTTGCGATGTGGCGGGAGGCGGGAAGCTGAGTAGTACTTACAACAATCAGCACTCATACTAACAATTACAATCGCTCGGTCTTACTTGAATATCTAAGTAAGTACCGTTCTGTTGAGGCAGCAGAAGTCGGTTTGGTTCGGCCCACCTCTCGAGCCCTGCCCAAGCCGCGTTGTGAGGAGCGGCTGGTACTCTTGCAGGTGTCGGCCACCCGCCGGGTCGTCGTCGGCCTCCCCCTTGCTTGTGGCAGTGGCGCCCTTGGTGGTTGGTGGCAACAACAAGTCGCATTGGCAGCTCCTACCACTCTCCCACCCTGAGCGTGGTCAGGGCCGGCTTTTTATCGACTGCTGGTCCCCGTGGCTGGCCTGTGGGCGACCACCGCGTGGCAGCCGCGGCGCCGGCTGGGGGCGCCTTGCCGGCTGCCGCTGCTGCTGCCGGCCGCCGCCGAACCAGGCTGAGGCCGGGCGCCCCCCGCACCTGACCGACCATGGGCAACGCGTTTAGCTGGCTGCTGGCGTCCCTATTTGGGGACAAGGAGGCTCGCATCCTCATCCTGGGCCTGGACGTACGTGTGCCAGACCCGCCTTGACCTTGACTGGCAGGGGTGCGGTGAGGCGGGCACCACGGGCATACTAGCGGCTGCGGGGGGGTTCCAGCCGCGCTCTTCTACATCCTTCCTCTACCCCACCCACATTTGCCTTTGACGCGGGCGGCTGGCTTACCCACGTGCTTTGCTTTTTCTTTTGTTGCATTTGTTGTGCTTCCCTCTCTCGCTGCGCTGGGTGCCCGCGTCTTTGGTATCTCCTCGCGTGACTTGGGGCTCACCCCGCTGGCATCTGCGGGTTTTTTCGGATCGGCGGCTGTCACGGCCGGCGGGACTGGTGCGGGACCTGTTTGCCCTTGCCTGTGGACTTCGCAGAATGCGGGCAAGACTAGCATTTTGTGTGCGTTGGCCTGCTTCGAGTTGGTGCCTTGAGGTTTTTGTGGCCCTTTTGACTGCCGGGGGCCCATCCCGACGACGGTGTATTTGGTTTGTCTGAAAAGCGGCCATGCCGCTTTTGTTCGGGCGGCCATCATGACAGCAACGCCCAGGGGTGGGACGTTGGCGGGCATTCCTCTGTTGCACGGCAATCCTTTTTGTTGCTCACCCCCATTGTTGTACGGGGAACGCGATACCACTGCTGTCGCAGACGCGAATGCTCTGCTCTTGGTCCTCGTTTTTCTGTCGTGCTGACGGGACGGAGCTGAGGTGTGTTCTCCACGCGTGTGTGTTTCACTGCGTTGCTTTTGGCTGCGTCCTTTCCGCAGACCGTCTGAAGGAGGGCACCTTCCACTCGACTGTACCGACCATTGGATTCAATGCTGTACGTTGGCCGCCTTCTCTGTCCCGACGCGCGATGTTATCTCCCGCTTTCTGGAGCCCTTGGTGAACTATATCGCCTGGGGTTGCTTACTGTGTGGGCATGGCTGGGACACCTCGCTGACCGAGCTTTCTGGACGTGCCGTGACATTGCTACACGCTGACTCGGGTGCGCACCATCCCTGCCTATCGTGTCTGTGCCACTCGCTGTCCCCGTTTCCGTCTATTTCTTGTTTGTGTCGCCTCATGCAGGAGACGTTGGAGGTAGGAAAGCTGAAGGCGCAGGTGTGGGACTTGGGTGGCCAAGAATCCATCCGCCCCTACTGGCGGTCCTACTTCTCCCACCAGGAGGCGGTGGTGTTCGTGGTGGACAGCTGCGACAGTGCACGGTTGGATGTGGCACGGCGGGAGCTGATGGCTGTCCTCGACGAAGAAGAGCTCCGCACCGCGCTGGTGTGCGTACTGGCAAACAAGCAGGACCGGCCCGAGGCGCTGCCCGCTGCCGCAATTGCCGAGGCCCTCTCCCTGACCTCCATCCGTGACAGGAAGTGGACGATCATCTCTGCGTCTGCTCTTCGGGGGGAGGGACTAAAGGAGGGCTTCCAGTGGATCGCCAGCGAGCTGGACAACAAGGCTTAAACAAGGCTTGACGGAGGCCGAGCGTCCCCATCTATTGCCCCTGGGGCGACCTGCGCAGCGCTCTCGTCTTCCCTGCTCTTTTGTTTTTTTTGGCGTGTTTCCCGGTGTTGGCTGGGTTTGCGTCGGGCTGACCCACTCCTGCATCCACAGGGAATACCGGTGATCGGTGGTGGTTGGAAGGGCTTTTGGGATTGCGCGGTGGAACCGTTGTACACTTTCCTTTGTTAACGTCTCTCGACAGGGTGACCTTGAGTACCTAGTGGACTGACCACTGAGTTGCGACGAAGTCATATGTTCGCAAAATCCATATCAAGTTGGATGAACGGTATGTACATACAGTCGTCTTCGCCCAACACACACTGCCATTGTCCTCCGCGGACCACCCATGACTCACCCCTTGCCCCGAACGTGGCGCGGTAGTCGTCCCGACGGCGCGGCGGCTCCCTCCAGCGGCGGCGCCGTAGACGCTGTCTCCCCCGGCCGCGACGACGGGACCTGACCGAGCACATGGATGGCCATGGCGCGCACACACAGCAACCAGGTCCGCAGGGAACGGACATCAGCACGGTCGCCGCGGGTGACGAGGCCGCCGCAACGACCAGCCGACCCACCAGGCCCAGCCGACAGACGCCCCAGCCCCACCAAACAACCAATGCCGACGCCGTCGCCGCTGTCGCCACCAGACGCCGCGTCGCCGTCGCCGCCAGACGCCGCCAGGCGCCGCCAGACGCCGCCAGACGCCGCCAGACGCCGCCAGACGCCGCCAGACGCCGCCAGACGCCGCCAGACGTCGCCAGACGCCGCCAGACGCCACCACAGCCCTCCTCACATGGCGCGAGAAGGGAAGGACAAACTATGAAAGTTGGCGCCAGCGTATAAAAGTTGGCGCCAGCGTCGGTGGGCGGACACCCGCCGCCGCCACCGCCGACGCCGGAGCCGCTGCTCCCGCAACAGCTGGTGCCGCCACCACAGCTAGGTGCCGCCGCCGCAGCTACCTCGGCCAATCCCGCTACCATGACCACCGCCAAAAGTTGGCGACAGGCGTCCGGTTCGCGACCTGAGAACGACCCAACCAGGTATCCCGGTCTGATCCAGCCCGACACACAGTCTCGTCGCCGTGCGTTGGGTATCCCAGCCGAGCACTATTTGCCCATCACTCTGCTGCCGCGTGGTTGGGCTGCCCCCGCCGTCCCGCATCCTGTCTTGCTGGCTCCTTCCCCCCCGCAGCATCCATTCGAACATCACCGTCGCCGTCGACTGTGGCGGGCGTCCCGCGCCCAGTGTCTGGCACGATCTCCAGGGCAGTATCAGCAATCTCCTCGGCGAGCATCCAAGTCTGAAGGATATTGTCCTCAGCGACACTCGCCATCAACCACTCGTCGGTGGGGCTCCATGCAAGGTCACTGACCTTGGATGTGTGCCCACCGTGGACAAACATCAGCTCGGGGGGGCCATCCGCGGCGTCTTCCACTGGCTGCTCCTTGCCCACGCGGGCCAGGTTCCACACGTGCACCCGCCGGTCGGCCGATGCGGATGCAAGGACGGCCTCATGGAAGGGGGACCAAGCAAGTGTCAGCACCTCGTCGCCGTGCGCCTCACAGGAATGTACCTTGGTGGACATGTTCCGCATATCCCACACCGCTACTGAGCGGTCAGCTGAGGCGGTTGCCAGCACGTGCGAGGAGTAAGGGTTGAACGCGACGGCGTTGACCTCGCGCCGATGGGCGCGCGTGACGCACGTTGCCGCTGATTTGCGCCCCGACGCGCGGTTGTCCCACACCAGCAATCGACGGTCGTCACCCACTGAGGCGAGTAAGTGCGCCTCTAAGTGGTTCCATGACACGTCCTCCACTACCCCATCGTGTTGCCGGTACATCGAGGTGGGCTCCATCGTGGGACCCCCACCGCCACTAACCCCGCTGCCGCTGCTGCCACTGACAATGCCCCCACCGGGAGCACCCACGTCCCAGGTTACCACAAGCCCATCATCAGCAGCTGACGCCAGGCGACCCATCGTGCGGGGCGACCATGCGAGGCCGTAGCCTTCCTTCTTGTGCCCCCGCAGACGCAGGGTCGGTGCGCACGGCGCGCCGGGCGGTGGCTTAGCCGGGAACTTGGACGTGTCAAACAGAAGCACCTCGGCGGTAATACTCTTGGTGGCCACCAGGGCGGGGGCCTGGGGCATGTAGCGCGCACGGTTAACCTCGCCGTCATGGGGGATTTTCTGAACATCCTCAAACTTGGTGACGCCTCGTGCGGCAGAAGCGGCGGCGGCGGCGGTGGCGGCGGCAGCACCCCTTGCATCGCTACTGCCACCTTCAGGCAGCCCCGGTTCACAAGAGCGCCCAGCGCCATTCGCGCCCGCGTGCTCAGCTGCATACGCCACAGTGGCAGCCTCCGCAATGGCTGACGGCAGGCGAACGGACGCGACCTTGAGGTAGTTGGGGTCATCCGCCGCGGTATGCGTGCCGATCAAGAGGTGCCGCGTGACAAACGGGGTGCCCTGAGGATGGTCGTCATCGCCACCGCCGCCGCCGGGGCGACCAGGCAGCCACTGGACGGTAAGGCTGGGCCAGTCCAGCGCCTTGGTTATGACAAGGTCGTACAAGAAGGGGGTGTTCTTTTTCCAAACCTTGTACTCGTCCAGGATGAGGCGCTCACCCGTAATGGCCGCCGCGGCCGCCGAGGGCGTGGTCGCGCCCGCGGCAGGGCCGTCCATCGCCGCACTGCACTAAACAGACCCACCGAGTGTGGCGGGTGGGAACGCGGTGCGTCTGTGACCAAGGGCCCACAGAATGCCAGGAGCGCAAGCAGCCTTCGTAACTGAAGCGCACCAAAGCACACCAGTGCGACAGCGCAGAGGCGGGACGCTCGAAGGTCAGGGTCGTCTGGCCTGCTCGACCACCAGAGAGCGCCAAGGAAAGAGGGTTGAAGAGGCGGGCATCGACAGAGACCACCGCGCCCCTGTAGAAGAGCAGGTGACCTAGTATCAGTACTAACGGGCGCTACTTTCCTACTTTTCCCCCTTTGGGCGCTACTTTCCTACTGTTCTCCCTTTGCTTTCGCTTCTGTAGGACTTGGTGAAGCGCGATGAGTACTCTGAGAAAACTTCTCATACAATTGCGTATCTGGATAGTGGCTCACACAGTGCTCCAGTCCTTTGTCTCCCAAGTATTCTGAGAGAGGGGGCACCTGGGTGCATCTCGCTCCCAGCAGCACCAATCCCCGCGTGGTCGTGGAACGCGCACCTCGCACCCTTCTGCCCGGGAAGACGAATCTCCACGGCCACGTTGGCATTGCCTCCCCATTGCCGCCCCCGCCTCCAGCCATCACCCCTTGGCCCACTTTTTGTCCGTTAACAACTCCCCTTTCTCGTCGTCTCCCTCCCCCCCGGCCATTTGACTTCTGCCCTTTCCGTTTCCCCTCTGCCTGCCCGCCCCGTGAATCCCCTTACCATGGCGGCGTTTATCCCTGGCAGCGTCACTGCCGCTGCTGTCGGTGGCCGGCGGCGTCCGGCCCTGTGCACTTCTCGTGGGGTGACTGCGGGAAGGACACGGGTGGAGACTCGTTGTCTGGTTGTGGATGTGGGCAGTGAGGAGCAGCTGCAGGTTGTGCTGGATTCGGCGAAGGAGGCGGAGGCGCTCGTGGTGATTGACTACTCGACGACGTGGTGTGGACCGTGCAAAGTACGCGTTGTGATGCAATTATCCGCCGTCTTTCTGCTGTCCTGTCTTGGATGCGGCTCTGCTACATATATATATTGTGCTCCCTTTGATGTATCCTCGGGCTGGTTGGCGATTGTTGTCGACAACAATCCCTCTGCAGCAGGGGCTGATTGGGGATGGTTGTCGACAACAATCCTCTACAGGGGCGCCGCCTGGCGAAGTCTGCTGGTACCAGATGTTTGCTTCCACTTCAGTGGATGACGATGTTTGTGCGAGCGTGGTTGACCAGGTCACCGTTGGCGTGTTGCTGACCGCACCTGACGTTGACCCACTGTTTGCTTGCTAGCACTTGAGCTTTCGTCTCGTCTTCCGCTCCTCACTGTACCCTTTGTCGCTCGTGCACAGGTTGTGTCGCCCAAGTTTGAGGCGCTCTCCGAAGAGCACCCGTCGGTTGTGTTTTGCAAGGTGATGGGTGACGCGGACATTCCCTCGTCGAAGCTGATGAAGCGGGAAGGCATCCGCGCGGTGCCGGCGTTTCACTTTTGGAAGGCCGGCGAGCGCGTGGACGAGGTGACAGGCGCCAAGATTGATGATGTCGTTGCGACGATGAAGGAGCACATGTGAGGCGGGTTAATATTTTCGTGACGCTTGTTGTTGTCCCCTTGCTTGTCTGTATTCTTCTTCTCTTTCCCTCTGATGTTGGATCGTCGACTGTGTGTTGCCCTCGGATGTCTTGATACTGAGACATCTGAACCGAGCCACACTTCTTTTGTGTCCTGGAACCGCTCACTGCATCACGGCGCCTTTCCGCTCTGTACCGTTGCCTGCGCGGCGCGGAGCTGTCCGCGGCGGCTGCGACGTTCACTTGCAAGCTGAATTATCAGCATGGCAATCTTAGCCGGCATGACAGAGCTGGGGTCGAGCCTTCGGTCGCATGTATCACCAGCGTCACGCCGAGGCCAAAACAAAAAAAACACAGAAGCCAGCCATGCGGCAGTCCTGCGGCTGGGGGAGACCTGACTCACGAAGGACATCAACCAATGCGTTGCCAGAGTCACGGGATCTGACCAACCCATCCCCCTTCTCCCCATGCGCGCTGTGCCCAGGCGGTAACCATGCGATGCGCTGACATCGACGAATATGTCAGTCTCCGACTGCAGAAGAGAGGCAAAGTGCAAAAAGTTGTCGGCCTGTACAATCTGTCCAACACAACTGGCAGAGTGACAGAGGGGGGGTAAAGTCGGACACCACTGAGCGACAGCAGCAACGGGCAAATAATCGCCACACAGCTGAGCAACTCGGGATGTTCAAGAAGAAAGAGTGCTGCAGGTCGAGGCAAAGCCAACGACAGAAGTCGAGCCGTATATCTTCCACAGTTGCACCCACCCGCGCCGGGTACGAAGCAGTCCCCGGCCCATGCCTCACGCATCCGGCCTCAGCAAAACCATCCTGGTCCTGTCGGCGCCCCGCCGTCGCCCATCGGGCCTCCACCACATCCTACGCTCCGGACTCCATCGCCACTACATGTGCGCCGCCACCACCAATCGTACGTTGTCGAGCCCATACGCGCTCAAGACCGCTGCAAGCACGTCGCCGCCTGCGTGTCCATCTCCGCCATGCCCTTGCGCGTGATCCGCCGCCCCCCGGTAGGGTCCTTCTCCACAACGCCCAGCGCCTCCAGCTGCTGCAGTGCCGACCGGATAATACCCTTGGATGCCTTCGCAAAGTGCGACGGCCGAGTCCCCCGATGCATGCGCCCACCATACACCTTGGTGAACGCACCCACACCAGTCCCGGACCGCAGGTATACCTTGCGGGCCAGCGATGCAACGCGGATGTAGTACCAGTCAGGGTCATAGGGAGCCAGCTCCTTGAACGTCGCGGTTTTCACCACGTCCACCCACTTCGGCAGCTCCAGGTTGCCCACACGCTTCAGATGCGCCGCATAAACGGTAACGAAGTCCGCCGCAGCGACATCCTTCACCGTGAAGCCGGTGGCCTTCTTCTCCTCCTCCACCAAAGCCATGGTGCAGGGGGGGGCGGGGGAGAGTCAGAGGGGATCAGGGGAATGAGAAATGCTCACGTGAGAACGGCAGGGAGTGGTGCGCGCAAGGGAAACGATAAACAAGTGGATGTATGGACGGTGCCGACGGCGTTGACACGGCGGAAGCCGTTGATCAGCGTCGGGACGAACCGACGGAGATGCATTACAGCTTTAGAGGAATATCCGGCGAAACTCCCAAAAGCGGGGAAGCGATCGGTCCAGCCGTTGAGCACCTCAAATGCCATAACAAGTACTTGATTAAGAAACAGGTGTCTCTTTCCTCTATGTCAGACGCAGACGACAAGTGTGTCGAAAGGATAAATTTGTCCAGGACTCGTCGCCGACTAATGACAAAGAATGACAGTGATAAATGTGCATTTCGGGTGATAACTGCTCACTTGTATTTCTACCCCAGGCCCCCCCAGGAAGCACATGGGACGCTCTCAACATGGACGCACCACATCCATTAGTTACGTACTCCGCGCCGTTTAGATACGTACTCCGTACCGTTGTGCTCACCACATCATGTGCTCCACGCTCATATGCTTATTCCAGAGAAAACACTGACATAGTCCACATGGTGGCGTCAGCTGTATGCCAATAAATTTAGTGGTGCCCACGGACCCGTCGCTCGCCCCAAAGTCCCCGCCAGTAGTCACCTACAGCTTCTGCGACTGACCCTTTGTGTCACAGTGCAGGATTAGTGATGGATTTTCATGGCTTGTCGCTTAGGAGAGCTTCTGATGGTTCTTTACTCAGGAAGTAGCATGTGCTCTTGGGAGATCTCCCCTCCTGATATGAAGAAAGGATTAGACTGCGGGCTGGAGCTGTCCAAGTTCTACCTCTGCATCCATGCGTGCATCTCAGAGTGCATAGATAGATGCCCCGGTCAGTGCTGTAGCATGTGCCCTGGTGCTCGTTTTAGCTCAGTCTGCGACACTCATGAGAGACAAGAGACAACAGTACATTGCGTATATCAACGAACAAGCTATCTCTGTCCCGTGGCCTTCTACAAAGCACCTGTGAGACTCCGGGCTAAAAAAACAGTGGTCAGCGGCTGGCTAGTGGGAGCGTTAGGGGCAGTTCAGAGGCAGCACACTTCAGAACAAGTCTTGGTCATTCCGGCTCAGTGTAAGTAAAGGTAGCACCCTTTTTCACAGCGACAGAGCCCAATTGGTTTTGCACCACACGAGAGGACCCGCGCTGGCCATCGACTGGGATGGCCTTGACACCTAGCTAGGTCCCCTTCGACGTCAGCATCCGCGGCCGCCCTCCCTCCGCGGCGGCTCTGTTCTATGTCGTGACGCCTGTTTTTTTCTGATAAGCTGGTCTCCTCCGCTGGCCGCATTCGTGTCTTCCATTACTCTGCTGCTCGGCAGCCCGGACGATGCCGCCCCGACCGGCAGAGCCACCACCAGTCAAGGCTGGCTACGACACCAGTGCTGCCCCTGAAGCGCCGCCTGGACTCGCTGTCGCGCCCACGGCCACGTCGCCGAGCAAGCGGCCCCGCGCTGGTGGCCGTGCAGGCGGCGACCTTTTTTCGGTGCTGTTACCAACGTACAATGAGCGGGAGAACCTGCCACTGATGGTGGCTCTGCTGGTCAAGGCTTTTGAGGAGACGGTGCGTGGTGACCCACATGCAGTCTCTGCCAGGGCATTCTGCTGCATCCAGTCTGCGCGCGATTTTTTTTTTTTCCCTGGTGGTCGCACTGTACTGCACCTTGGGGTCGCGCGTCCGCTCCCTGTTGCTCCTACTGCTCGACTGCTGACCCTGTCCTATGTCTCTTTTGTGCCTGTGCCGATGCGTTGTTCCCCCCCCCCCCCCTCCGCCTGCCTGCCTGTCGTCATTCCTTGTGGTGTCGTGCAGGACGAGGCGTTTGAAATCGTCATCATTGACGACGCATCCCCCGACGGCACTGGCGCGGTCGCGCGGCGTCTACAAGCGCTCTACCCCCCCCACACTATCACGCTCGCCCCCCGGCCTGGAAAACTGGGCCTCGGCTCCTCCTACACCCACGGATTGCGGCACGCCGCCGGCAACTACATCTTCATCCTTGACGCGGACCTGTCACACCACCCCAAATTCATCCCTGCGTTTGTGGCGGCCCAGCGGGCGGGTGGCCACGACATCATCAGTGGCACCCGCTACGCGGACGGTGGGGGGGTGGCGGGCTGGTCGCTTCGGCGAAAGTTGGTCAGCAGGGTGGCCAACTACGTGGCGGGGGTTTTGCTATCCCCGGGCGTGAGCGACCTGACAGGGAGCTTCCGTTTGTACAAGCGAGATGTGTTTGAGGCGCTGATGGGGGTTGTAGTCAGCCGTGGCTACGTTTTTCAGATGGAAGTGGTGGTCCGCGCGGTCAAGGCGGGGTGGTCCGTGGGGGAGGTGCCCATCACGTTTGTGGACCGCCTGTATGGAGAAAGCAAGCTGGGTGGGATGGAGGTGGTGCTGTATCTTGAGGGCTTGTGGATGCTCTTTTGGGCTTGATCCCGGATGAGGTGAACGGTGGGAGGGGCACTAGGATTTTATGGGACCGGTCGCCCCTGCCGCGACGATATGGGGTGGCCGATGATGTCGCTGGCGGATGGCAGCGGCGCCCGATAGGATTATCTGGAAACAAGCCGTAGACAGCGCCCAACTCGGGTGGAGCTATAGAACGATACTGCGGGGCAGCTGACCAGCAGCATAGTACCAACTGTCCGCGACGCCGGCCGACGACGTATCCGTCCAGGCCGCGCAGCGGGGCTGCCGCCCCTCGGGTGGCGGGGGTAGCACGAGCGATGCCTCCCACCGCGGCCGCCGGCCACGCACGCGGGCGGACGCGACGCCCACCAGCGCCGACCGGAACACCCCCCCCTCCTCCAGCACCCGCCAGCCCGGACGCCTCGCAAACCGCCCCGCCGCGGCGCTGCTCATGTCCACCACCCCGCCCACCCCCCCAGCGCGGCGCACCGCCGCGAGCACCCGCCCCCCGAGCGCCGCGTACCAGACGCGGACGGCCGGGTCGGCAAACCAACCGCGCGGGTCCGCGCGGGGCTCCCGCAGCTCCGCCCAAAGGTGGAGGCCCGACGGGCCGGTGCGGACAACCATCAGGCGGCCGGACAGCTGCGCGTCCCGCCGGGCAGCGCGCGTCGCGGCCGCCGCCACCGCCGCCGTGACCGGGTCGTCGGCGGCGGCGGGGCCGAGGCCGTGCAGGCCGTCAATGTCGAGGAGCACCCACGCCTGAGCCGACGGCTCCCACGATGCGGGCACCCGTGCGATCGGGGTGTTGGCGGAGCGGGTGGCCACCTCCTTCCACTCTGACGCCCGCATCAGCGAGACGGACAAGAGGGACACGGGCATCCAATCGCTGGGCATAACCTTGGCCGCCGCCACCGATGGGGCGGGGATGGTCGTTGGCGGGGGGGCCTCCTCGGGGTAGACCAGGGGGGGGGGCCCCGTCTCGCTGTCGCCCGCCGCTGTGTCGTCGCAGCCAGCGTCGCCAGCCCTGCAGCCGCTGCCGCTGGCGCCGCCAAGCGACTGGGTGGCCCACCAGCCAATCTCTTCGGCCTTCTCCACCGCCGCTTCGGAGCGGCCGCGCCCGTCGTTCCACAGCAGCAAGTCAATGGGGCAGCCGAGGCTAGTCCGGCACCCGATCGTGCGCTGCAGGCCACCACCCCCGCCGCTGCTGACGCCACCGCCGCCACCGCCGGCATTGTCCCTAGGCACGGCCGCCGCCGCCGCCGCAAGGGCGCCGTCGCCGCCAGCGGGGCCAGGCACCCCCCCCGCGGTCTTGAGCCGTGCGGTGACGTACGAGTAATAAGGGCTCTTGCCAATCATGGCGGCCGCGGCCTCAGTGAGTACCCGGCCGCCCACAGGAGTGCCATCGTCCACCCACTGGCTCTGCTTGGCTGGCCGCCGCCCGGGTCGGCGACTCGCCTTGGCCGTCGCATCCGCCTTGAGCGCGGCGCCGCTGGCCGCCGTGGCGGCCGCCGCGGGCCCTGCCGCCTGCACACCCGCCGTTCCGGTGGGCGGGCCATCGGTGGCGGCGGCGGCGCCAGTCAAGCCCACTGGCGGCAGTCGCGCCGACGTTGGCGCCGCCACCCCCAGCGAAGCTAGCGTGGCGGTACCGACAGCAGCCGCCACTCCTCCCATCGGCCGTTCCCCCCTCCCCTCCGCCACCCATCCGCGGGGTGCAAAGAGCGTCGCGACGGGCCCAGCACCGTAGCGCACACACCAGCTGCGCTGGCGAAGCCGCCCGCCCCCTCCCCCAGCCCCCACTCTACCCCCCCCCTCTGTACAGACGGTGCACATGGCGCCACCCGTTCGGCCATCGGAGTTCATCCACAGCAGTAGCGACGGGTTGGCGTCACCGTTGCGGTGACCAGACGTGACCGGGCACCGCGCAGAGACAGTGCGGGTGCCTGCCTCGGGGAGCCGCCGCAAGGGGATGGTGGCGAAGACGGACGTGCGCGGGGGGGGGGGGTGGCGCGCCGCCTCGCGAGCGGCCGCCGCCAAGACGGGCTGCACCCCCAGAGGCGCAGAGGGAGCACTGGTGGGCGGCACCGCAGCCGCCGTCGTGTCAGGGGGAGGAGACGCCGTAGCGGCCGCCGCGGCACGCCGCCGTCGCTGCCGGGGACGCGGCGGCGCCGCTGTCGCCGCCCCCGCCGCCGCCGCTGCCCCCGCCCCAGCATTGGGCTCGGAAGACGACCGCGGGGGGCGCCCCCGCCCGCGGCGGGACGGGGCGGTGTCAGCCGCCGCCGCCGTTGCCGTTGGCTCGGACGCCGACCGTGGGGGGCGCCCCCGCCCACGGCGCGGCGGGGCATCGGCAGCCGCATTGGCCGCGGCAAAGGCACCTGCAGCCGTGGCCGCCCGTGGCGGGCGCCCCCGCCCACGGCGGGGCGCCGCAGCGGCCGTCGCGACCGCGGCAAAGGTCGAGCTGCCCTGCGGCGGCCCGCGGGTGCCCCCCCCCCCAGCCGTACGCTTCGCCGCCGCCCGCCCCGCCGCCGCGGCCGTCGCCGCCGCCGCGTGTTGCAGCCCGCCGGGTGGCCCGTCAACACCCTCAGCCCGCCCCGAGGCGGAGGGGCCCAGCGACGGGATGGCGCCGTCGGCCAGCTCAGCCGCAACAGTAACAAGTACGCGCAGCGAACCGTCAGGGACCAGCAGGTGCTGCCCGTACCGCCGCCCAGGCGTGAGCGGCCGCAGCGCCCCCCCCGCCGCGCGCGCGGCGGGGGTCGCCACCTTCACCCACCCGAGCGCCGCGCGCAGCACCGGCCACGCACGCTGCTCCACCGCGTAGCGGGTGAGGCCCGGCAGGCCCGTCGCGGCACCCACCGACAGGATGTACGCGGGGCCCGTCTCCATGTACAGCCACGTTTGGGAGGGGGGCGGCGCGGAAGCGTCGGCGACGGCGGCGGCAGCCGCGGGGGCACCGGCGGCGGCTGCGGAAGCACCGGCGGCAGCGACGGGTGCGGGCGCGACGCCCGCCGGCGGCGTGACCGCCACCCCCGCCGCGAGCACCGCCGCGGCGGGGGTGGCGAGCGCGGCAATCGCCGCGCGAACGCCGCGGCCGAGCGCCCCCCGCGATGCCGCGGCGGTGCGCAGCGCGGCGGCGGCCGCTTCGGGCGTCGGCACTGGGCCGGGCGGCGGCGGCGGCGGCAACCGGCGCGGGGGGGCTGCCGACGCGGGGCCCCCCGCCGCCGCCGCGCCGGGGACGATGGGGGGGGCGGCGACCGCGGTCACCCCCGCGGCCGCCGCGGGGGGAGGCGGCGCCAGACGTGACCGCTGCCTGGGAGGGAGGGGCGGCGCGGCGGCCGGCCAGCGGCCGGTACCGCCGCCGGGGGGCGGCGCCCAGCCCCATGCGTCGCCGGGAAAGGGCGAGAGCGGCATGGGCGCCGCTGGCGACGGCGGCGCCGCCACACTCTCAGCCACACCCCCACCCACCCCCACCGGCCTCTCCGGCAGAGGCAGCCGCAGCGACCGCACCCCTCCCGCCGCAGTAGCCGTTGCCGTCGACGACGCCGCCGCGGCGGCGGCCGTGGCGGCGGGGCGCGGGGCCGCCAACCCCCTCCCGCCCCCGCCCTCTGACGTCCCCTCAGCCGAGCCGCCAACCCCCACCTGCACCGGCGACGGGGGCGGCGGCTCCCGAGGCGCCCGCCGCGGCGGCCAGAGGATGAGGGCCGTGACGGGGGCGGCGTGCCGCCGCCCCGCCGCGGCCGGCTCTCCCCGGCGGCGGCGGCGGAAAGGGCGGGCGGCGGGCGGCGGCGCGCCTGCCGGCCATGCAGAGCGGGGGAGGAGGGCGCCGCCGCTCACCGGGCGGGGGGGGAGGAAGGCGAGCGTCGGCGCCGATGCCAGTCGCGACGACGAGGGCAGCGGCGATGGGGTGGAAGGGGGGGGCGGGGCGGGCGGGGGGGGGAGGGGGGGAAGTGCCCCCGCCATGGTGGTGGTGGTGGTGGTGGTAAGGGGGGGGTGGAGGCGGCACCCACGGCCGGCCCGCGGCGCAGACGGAAAGGCGGGGAGCGGGACGTGACGCGCTGGCGACAGGGAGCTCCACGTCGACCAGTCAGGCCCGGCAGGCAAGCCAGAGAAGAGGAAAAATGGGCCAACCAGCGGTATCTACGCTGTTCGAATGTTGGAACACCGCTCAAATGGTGGAACACCGCCGGATGTGCGTTTCCAGCTCGTTTGCCCATTGTCTGCCTCTCAGAACAGGCAAACAAATAGAAGGAGAAGCAAGACGTTGTGAAAAAAAAAAAAAAAAACAGAGGTAAGAAGGCTCTCCGGACGATCTCTGACAACGTAAAGAAAATACATATCAACGATGTTCTTCCACACCTCCACCCGGAAACAAGCAGTGGAACCGGTCGTACGCGTAGTCCCAGACTAGTACGCAAATGCAAGCAAACTTGATGAGGAATGGTTTCGTGGTCAAATGGAGATCTATTTTGCCTCCCAGAGAAGGGGACGCGGGGGGGCTGTTGCACGGCAGGGGCGCCTTCAGGGTGGCATGGGAGGGGGGAGCTTGAGAGGGGGGGGCGTGGGAAAGAGGAAAGGGAGGGTGGCGCGTGAGGGGTGTGCGGGCGGGATGGTGGCTGGGTGGTCGAGTCGGGTCCAGGTGGGTTGGGTACACGCGGCGGGCCGGCGCATCTCGTGCTCAGGCTGAGGTCGCAGTTACAGACTTGTGTCGGTAGTTAACTGTTCCAGATTTCGTTTACATCCTCGAGGACCACCACCCGGTGGACGACTTCCATGTGGACGCCATGGGTGAAGGCGTAAGAAATAGACATAGGTTGCCGCAGTGGTGTTGTAGCGCAGCTCACGAGCAATTTTTTCATGCCTCGTCGCACTGTCGGGGACAAGCTGCTATATTACGAAGGAATATAGTAATAAAGTAAAAAGTGGTCAATTATTCGAATAGCGTAGATCTGTTATGGGTCCGAAGAGCGCGTGAGATCCGACCGGCAGCCAATGTGCAGCTGCAGACGCTCGACGGGGCGGCGGCGCCTGCGCGCCTGCCCATCGTGGAGGGGCTCTGGAACACGCCTAGTTAAGGTGTGCAGCCTGGGTTTCTTTACACTAGCCTTTTCAAAGAAACGTGCAGCCCTGTGAGTGGCTGAGAAGAAAATTGGGGTTTTTTCATGACCCCAATTTTCACCCCACGCCACAAAGGCCGTGAGGGACGGTCGGGCGCAGCCCCGGTGACGTGGCCACCCGGATCTTGCGCATGAGTGTGTCCCCGCGAGTGAATCTACCCAACCCCTTGCACGACATTTCCACCCCTCCCCCCCCTCCCGTCGCCTTGACGCCTCCCCCCCCGCCGGAGTCTGAAGGTGACAGCCCTTCCCCCATCAATAACTCCATTCCTGTCGCTGTTACCCCGGGCATTCTCAGACATCTCTAAGATGCCCCGGGGAAGCGTCTGCAGGTGTACTATGAGGGTCGAAAAGCCTCCGAGATGCAGAGGACAGTACATCCGCCACAGGTGGTAAAGTCACAGTCATGGGGGGACTGCACCTTCCCCGAGACGTGAAAAGACGCCCCCTGCACCGGGCCCACCCCTGTTTGACCTGGCCAACCCCGGGTGAGGCGGGTAATGAGCCTTTGGGGGGTGTGCCGGGCGAGGGTGGTGGCCTTTTGGCGCTGTGCGAGGGGATGAGGTGGGGTGGGTGGCACGTCACCAAGGTGTGGTGTTTCGTTCCGGCAGCCGTTCTTCGAGGAACGGTTGACTCTCCACTATGCATTCTTTTCTAATCTTTTCTATTCTCACCTGCCCCACACGGCCGCGACAACGGGTGCAGGTGAACACGTGTACATTCTTCAACTTCCTGTGGCCCAAAGGAAGAAAAAGACCTGACATCTCGCTCTTGAGCCAATGTGGTGACAGCATTGCCTCCCAGAGCGATCGAATTGATCTTCGTCGGCCAATGAGGAGACGAGGGAGCCTGTGAAACCCAGGCTGCACAAAAAACGCCCTCTTAACTAGGCGTGGGAAGGGGGTGGCCGCGTGCGAAAATATCCCCCCCCACTGTTGCTGGTTTTCCGCCACAGAACGACATCCAGCGTTATGTTGTTGCTAATAGAATTGTGATAGTAAGTATGTCATTCACTGTAGCACGAGAGAGTTTCGGTGAAATGTATGCCGGTGAATGTTGAAAATTAGGCAAAGTTTGCCGTGCCCTCCGTGTCCTCTTTTTCATCCTCTTGTCCTTGGTCACTGGCCGCCTCATCGGCTTCTCTTGCGTCCTCGGCCTCTTCTGCTACCTCGGCCGCTTCTGCTGTCTCGGCCTGTTCTGCTTCCCGGGTCTCTTTTGCCCGCTTCTTGGCTTGTGCTCGCGCCTTTGCCGCCTCTGCGCGCGCCTTGGCCGCCTCCTCCCGCGCCTTGCGTGCGGCGATGCGCTCCTGCTTCCGCCGCGCCTCCACCTCCTTCTGCTTCCGCCGGGCGGCGATGCGGGCGGCCTTGCGCCGCGCCTCCACCCGCGCCACCCGCGCGCGCTCGGCGGCGCGCGCCCACTTGCGCTTCGCCTCCCGCCGCTTGATCTCCCGCGCGCGCGCGCGCGCGCGCGCCCGCCGCTTCCGCGCGTGGCGGCGGCGGGCTTGGAGCCGCTGCTGCCACGGGGCGAGCCGCGGCTGCACCCGCTTCCCGCGCGGCCGCGCCTCGGCGACGGGGTCCCCGGGGTGGGGTCCGAGCGACGCGTTGATGGCGGCCGCGTGGATGAGCCGCGGCCGGCGGCCGTCGGCCCACTCGGCGGGCGTCCGCAGGTACTGCTTGCGGGTGCACGGCTCGGCGGCGCACTCGCCAATCGCCGAGGCGGAGGAGAGGCACCGCCCCTGCTTGTCCGTCCGTGTCAGCACCGGCCGGTAGGTGCGCGCCAGCCGTACCCCCCCGTGCACCCGCACGCGGGCGCAGCTGTAGTAGTCCCCTTGCTGGTAGCCCCCGCCGTACCACACAAAGCCCAGCACGTACTCGCCGTCGGGGAAGACGGGCGGGACCTTAATGGCCTGCTTGTACCGGCTGCGACGGCGGTCGTTGCCACACACGCCGCGGCCACACCAGACCCGCCCGTGGGACCAGCAGCTGGTGCGGAATGCGTTGACCCGGTGCGCCGTGTGGTTCATTGCCTGGTCAATGGGCACCAGGGACAGGCGGAGGAAGCCACCCTTGTGGTTGTTGCGGTAGTAGACGACGGGCAAGCCGCGGCCGCGGCGGAGGCGGGTGATCTTGTAGTACTCACGCGGCTCCCGCGTCGGGCACGGGCCCGTGCAGTTGGACTGGCTGGTGGACTGCATGCCGCCAACTCGGCAGGCTGTCTCGTACGTGCGCTCCTTGGGGAGGATGAGGGACGAGTGCGCCGCAACCGACGGCACCAGGGCGGTGACCACAAGAAGGGTGGCGGTGGCCAGGCCAAGCGCCCAGCGGGGAGGCGCACCCATGGTGACGAATGCAGAGGGGAGAGGGCCGGGGGGGGTGGGGCGCGGGGGAGGGGGCAACGCGAAGATGGACAGTGGGGCGGGGAGCCCCTCGGGACTGTGTCGGGCACTTAGCGCCCGCCGCTCGCGGCGACCTCAGCACCGCGACAGGAAACGGGTCGGGCAAGGCCGACGAGTACACGGGCACTGCCGTCGGGGGCTTGTGCAACGCCCGACGCCGCGGGTGGCCACCATGGTTGACCCCTTCCACACCACAAGGTAGATGAGCTCTTGTAGCGCCACCCCCCTGACCCGCCCCATTCCACACAGGGGCGCACCGCCCACTACCGTGCCCCGGCACCTTGCATGCCACATCCACCCCTCGCTGCCGCGGCACACGGCGGCGGGCACGCGGCAGGACACCACGACGCGTGGTCAGTTGCCGGGAGGCTCTCTCCACAAGACGTTCAGCCCCCCCTCGCCCCTGCCTCACCGCCCCTCCCCGCTCTCTATCGCAGCTAGGGAAGCGCCGCCACCCCACGGCTGACCGCCTGGAAGGAAGAGGGGTACGGCGACGGGGTACTGCGTTGCCACGTGGGCGCCCCCGCCCCCGGCTGGCTCTCGCGCTGGCCGCTCTCTGACGCCGCCCGCGCAGCCGCGGGGGCGACGGCCGCGACGGCCCGTCGCCAGGTAAAACCAGGCCACGCCCGTCGGTACCCCCCCTCTCCCGCCCGTCCCTCCCCCTCGCGGTAGCGCGCCCCAGCCACATACCCCCCGTCCCGTCTGCCTGGATCGTCGACGGGCAACACGGCCGTCGGCGGCTCCACCGCCGTCCGCGTCCATGCCGCCCTCCGCCGCCTGTCCCCCTTTGCCAGTGGGGCGGCAGGCACCCCACGCTGCCCTTTGGCACGACGGCGCCCTGCGGTGGGTTCTCCCAGCGGCACCCGCCCCTCTGCGCGTGGCGACACCCCAATGACGTGGGCGCCGGCCGCACCATCGCAGGGGGGAGGAGGGGCGGGCCGCGCTCACTGGGGTGCCCACGCGGCGGTTCGTGGGGCGGCTGGCGCCAAAGTCCGAAGGGGCGCGCCCTAACCCGCGGGTCCAGAGGATCTAACACGTGGCAAGAGGGGGGCGTCACCACCTTAACCCAACTACTTTCATAAGCAGGTCTTTACAGTACATTGTTCGTTGATCGCTGCACTCGAGCGTCGCTGCGGTCAACGCGGCGCCGTCGACGCCTCGGCGCTCACGAAGCTGCCGTCCCCGGTTCTTTGCCCGTCTTGCCGCCCCGTTCCTCTCGTAGCCTACATTCTGTCGCGCTCGTCCTGTCATCCCCCCCCCCTTTTTCGTGCTTTCTCTTGTTCGTCATTCTCGTTCTTTTTTGGCTTTGGCACCGCCCCTCCCCACGCCCCTCTGTTCCTGCCCTTTTTTTCGTCCTCTCCCTGGCTGCGCCCAGCCCGACTGGTGGGCTCGACCATGTCCACCGGCGTGCACCGGCTGCTGGATGGGACGGTCTCATTCCTCCGCACGCTCGTAGCCCGCAAGCTCCTCTCCCGCACCGAGGCGCGCGTCCTCACCACCCGCCGCGACGTCTATGAGCGGCGGGTGGCGCACCCCGCGTCGACCCCCCGCGACTGGGACGCGTACATTGCCTATGAGGGGGCGCTGCTGGCGCTCCTCCGCCGTCGCGCCGCGGCGTCACGCCTGTCCCTGCCGGTTGGGGCGGCGCTGGTGGACAAGGCCGCCGCGCGGGTGACGTACCTCCACACCCGCGCGACGCGCGCAAACCCGGGGCACGTGGACGGGTGGCTCGCCGCGGCGGCCGCCGCGCTCGCCGCCGCGCCGCCGGTGCAGCCCGAAGGCCGCGGCGGCGGTAGTCGCGGCGGCAGCGGTGGCGGTCGGCCGGCCGGCCGCGCCGCCCCCGCGCGGCGTCGGATTGGGACGGCCGCGCGGGTGCTGGCGCGGGCGCTCGCGCTGCTGCCGCGGGAGGAGCGGCTGTGGGTTGCGGCGGTGCGGCTGCACGCCGTCACGGGGGATGACGTGCGCGGGGGGCGGGCGGTTGCGCTCGCGGGCCTTCGCCAGGTGCGACAAAGCGCGGCGCTGTGGGCCGCCTACTGGGCGCTCGAGGTGGCCTACGTGTCCCGCCTGCGCGAGCAGCGCCGCGTGCTTGGCGTCGCCGTGCCGGGTGGCGGGCAGGTTGGGGGGAGCGATGCCCCTAAGGGGACGGACGCCCCCATGGGGGAGACAACCGCCACCGCCGCCGCCGCCGCCGCCGCTCCCCCCGCGGACGCGACCGTCGGCGGCGGCGGCGCCCCAACCACCTCCGTCGCCGCAGCTGACCCCGCGGCCGCCAGCGACGTTGGTCCAGACTCTGACACGGACGCCGCGCTCCTCACCGGGGGTGGGGATATGGGACCGACCGCTCCCGCCGCCGGTGCCGCCACTACTGCCGCCACGTCGCGCCCATTGACCTTTTGGGAGGGTGGCATCCTCGTGGCAGTGTGGGGCCACGCCACCGCCGCGCTTGCCGGCGTGTCCGCCGCGGGGCCGGCCTACTGGGCGCGCCTCTACCGACAGGCGGCTGGCGCGCGCGGCGCACCGCCGCCGGCGCTCACCGTCCTTGCCGCCCGCCTCCTCGCCGCCCACCCGTCAGATGTGGGCGCCGCCGACGCGGTTGCCCGCGGGGGACTGACGGCCGCCGAGCTGGTTGCCGCGCCGCCGCCGCGCGACGCCGCGCGGGGACGGCGGCCCACCGGCGCCGGCCGTGGCAAGCCTGACGCCGCCGATGGCCCCCGGGCGGTGGTGGACAAGGCGGGCGGCGTGCCCGCCGGCGTGGCCATCGCCATTGCCGACGGCGTCGCCACCTACCTGCGCGTGTCCCCCCCGGCCGTCGGCGCGGCGGCCGCGGCGCTCGCGTTTGCCGCCGACGTGCGGGCGCGCTACGCGGCGGCCACCCCAGACCTGGTCCCGTCCGACGCCTCCCTGGTCACGTCGTACGCCGCGGCCGCGCCGGGTGTAGACCTGAGCTCCCTGGCTGCTGCCGCGGTGGCGGCGGCGGGGACCCCGCCCGCCGCGTCTCCTCCCCCCACCGCCCCCCTCCTCGCTGCCATTGCCGCGGCGCGCGACCGGGGCGGTGCACCCCCGCCCGGCGGGTGGGAGCCTCTGGTCGATGCCGCTCTTGCCATCTCCACCACCGTCGCCGCCGCCACGGCGCGGCCGCATCCGGCCCCACCCACAACTCTATCGGCTGGTGATGACACCGCCACCGCCGCCGCCGCCGCCGCCGCCGCCGCCTCCGCCGCCGCTGCCTCCGCTGCCGCCACCACCCCCGCCGCTAGCGTCATCCCCGCTTTGCGGGTGGTCCTGCAGGCAGCCGTGGGACGCGTGGCCGCCAGCCCCGCGGCGCGGGACGCAGCGGCCGCTGCAGGGGTGCGGCTCGAGGCGGCCGCCGGCGGGGGCCTCCCTGCCGCACGGGCGGTTGTGGACGCGGCGACAGCGGCGCTTCCGGGCGGTGCCGCCGTCGGTGCCGCCACCGCCGTCGCGGCGCTGGCGGCCGAGGCGGCGGCCGCCGACACAGACGCAGGCGCAGACGCAGGCGCGGCGGCCACCACCATCGCTGACCGCCGCCGCCGCGTGCGTGACCTGTACGCCGCGTGGACCGCCGCCGTGCCGCCAGCCTCCGAGGCGGCCGAGGAGGCATGGCTCGAGGCGCTGCGCTGGGAGCGTCGCCCGGGGGCGGGTGGGGGCGGGGGTGAGCCCCGCCGCGTGGCCGCCCTGCTGTGGCGCGCGCGCAAGGCGCTGGGGCCGCTCCGGGCGGCCACGTTTGACCAGCTTGCTGCGCTCATGGAGGGGGGGGCGCGGGGGGGGGGGGGGGGGGGGGGGGCGTTGCCTGGCTGTAGTCGCCCGTCAAAGTTGGGCGCGCCCATCGGGCGCCGTCGGGCGCGTCCTGCCGCAGCGCGGGCAGGCGCCCCCCTTGTTGGACCTGGCTTCCGTTGGTGTCCACAGGCTGGTCACAGGAGTTTGGAGTGTTGCGAGTGGGGGGGGGGGGGGGGGGGGGGCGGGGACCTGGTTGAATGGGGGGAGGGGGAGGGGGATGGGGAGGTTGGCGGTGGGGGGGGAGAGTCGCGGGAGGTCGGCAGGTGGAGGCATGGGCAAAAAAAGAAAAAGCACCATAGCTGCGCTAGGTAGACTCCGACGCATGGGGGAGATTCGAAAAAAAGAGAGGCGAAAAAAACTGGCGAGTCACCGCTGCAGAACCGCGCCGCGCCGCCGCCGCCGCCACTGCCCACCCCCGTCGGCTGGCAGGGGCACCCGCACAACAAACGGGCTGTGTGGCTGTCGCCCAGGCCCACCTCCCAGTACAGCGGCGGGCGCAACCGGCATTGCAGCGCCCCACGCCCCCCCCAACCCCTCTCGTACCTTCCCCTCACCTCGCTGCCATCCTACTCATACACGTCATAGCACCAGCCATGAACGTCAGGAAGCTCTCCGTACTGGATGCCCCGCACCTGCTTGTATAGCGCTGAGAAGCGGGGGCCCACCACGTCTGGGTCGGCGCCCACCGCCTCACCCACAATGATGACAGTGCCCTTGTACACGATGCGCGTCACGGCGGTGATGACCACGGCGGTGCCACATGCAGCGACCTCGTCAAACGTGCCCGCCTCACTAATGTCCACAGGCCGGCGCTCGACGACCATCCCCGCATCAGCGGCAAGTGTGGCAAGCGTCTTATTGGTCACTGATGGCAACACTGACGGCGAGTTGGGGGTGACGTACGAGTTGCCGCGCAGGCCCACGAAGTTGCTCGTCCCAAACTCTTCCACCGACCGTTGGTCCGCCGCGTCGACGTATAGGTTGATCGGGTAGCCGGCGCGCTTGGCAAGGGTGTTGGGCAACAGGTCCGCCGCGTAGTTGCCGGCCACCTTGACGTGGCCCACGCCCTTGGGCGCCGCGCGGTCATAATCCGTGGTCACCACAGCAGTCACGGGTGCGGGGCCACCCGCATAATAGTCACCGACGGGGGTGACGAGAACAAGAAAGGTAAATTCATCGGCGGGGGAGAGCCCAATCTTGGGGCCCGACCCAAACAGCAGCGGCCGCACGTAAAGGGAGCCGCCGGTGCCATAGGGTGGCACAAACTCGACATTCTCCCGCACCGCCGTCTTGACAGCAGAGAGGAAGAGGTCGGCGGGAACCTCGGGGATGAGAAGCCGTGCCGCCGACGAGGCCATCCGCTTGGCATTCTCGTCGGGTCGGAAGAGGGACACCCGCCCATCCGCCGTGCGGAACGCCTTGAGGCCCTCAAAGCAGGAGGCACCATAGTGGAGGGCGGTCGCGCCAATATGGAGCTTGATGTACGGTTCCGTCACCAGCTCGGGGGTGGACGACCACGCGCCGTCGCGGTACGTGTGGCGGATGTAGCAGTTGGTCGGCCGGAACTGGAAGCCCAGGGTTGCCCAATCCAGGCCCTCCGCGGGGGGGGGAATGCCATTGGTAGGGGCGGCGGCGTCGGTCGCCGACCCCGCCGCCGCCGCTGCCGCTGCTGCGGCCGCCTGGTCAGGTGCCGCCATAGTGGCCGCCGCTTGCCGGCGGGCGGGGCGGGCGCGTTCGGCTCGCGTAGCCGGCCAGCCTAGCGGTCGACCCGCCACCCAGGCCTGCCCCGAGCGCAGCGACTGGGGTGAAGCAGCTGGGGACCGGAGCGCCGCCGCCGACATGGCCGGGGGCACCGCAAACGCCATGCTCGTCCCGGGCGCGGCAGGAGCCATGACTGCCAGAGGTGGGGGGGCGGCCGCAACGACCACCACACGGGGGTGGTTATAAACCCAGGGAGAGGGGCGCGGGGAAGCACAAGGCGACGCGCGCGAATGCAGTGCCCACTGGGGCGCAACGGCAAGGGACGGGGAAAGCGTGAGCAGCGCAGCGCAGCGGCGAGGGTGGTCGGCCCTGGTGAACCCAATCTGCGGGGAGGCGGGCCGCCCTCCCTGTCCGCAACGGGGGCACGCGCCGTGGGAAACGACACGGAAGCCAGCGGCGGTTGCGCTGGCCCAGCGGCGAGGACGTGTGGCATTGGAGCCCTGTTCTCACTCTAATTCTTTAGAGTCTCGTCGAAGTACTATACCGTGGTCGAACATACCCTGGCGTGTTCGTCAGCTCATGCCAGTAACGCAGGCTACTTTATCGCACTCACACGTATCTTCGGGGTTGACAGGAAAGTGGCCATGTGGTTGTAGTTTATTTTCCGACTGTAGTATTTCGTAGATCAACTTATTTGTTCATAAAGTTTCCCACTGAGAACCCCCTATGTATGCCATGTGGCGCTGTTCGGACGTGGCGAAGCATCATGAGACACGTGGGAGCAACGGCCAATGGGATCGTGCCACAGCTTACCACAAACTCACACTCCCAAAGACTCGCCACAAGCCTCATCATCAGCCGTGCACATGCCTGCCGCCGTCTATCGACTCGGTTCCTACTCCCCTCACCTCCTCGTTCCGCTCGCCATCATTGACTTCCGCCTGTCTCTGTCCGTGGTGGGTCACTCACCATGGAGAAGGAGGCAAAGAAGCTGTTTTCTCGGGCCAAGGACTCGCTGTCCAAGGCCAAGCGCACTTACACTTGCCGGACGCTCAAGTAGGTAGCGCCACCGCCACCGCCACAGTTTTGCTCAGCCCCGCCGCTTCGCGTGCGTGGGCACAGAGCAGCTGCATTTCTTCTCTCTATCGTGGGAGCTTTTCCTGTTTGCTCTTGTGCGGCGCATGTGTTTGTTCTCGCGGCGATGGTCATCGCCTCGGTAGGGCGTGCTGTGGTTGCTTTATTGGCCTGCAGCCCGTGTGTATCCGTGTTCTGACACCTTGTCCTGCGCTCGATGTCGCGCTATGGTGTTTATGATGTTTGCGCTGCTCCCTGAGGTGCACTCTTGTTTGTCCTTGCGGCTCTCACAGGGAGGTCATTACTGCGTACCGGGCGTGTACGTCGAGTGCGGAAGAGCGTGCGCTGGTGAAGAAGGAGTCGGCTCACATCCGGGACCTGTTTAAAGAAGGCGACACGGCGTTTCGGAGGCGTAATGTGGCCAAGCTCCTCTTCTTTCACATGAACGGCTACCCAACCGACTTTGGTCACATGGAGTGCTTGCGGCTGGCCGCGTCTCCCAAGTTTGCTGACAAGCGGGTGGGTGTCTTGGGCCTGACCGTTCTCGTCGACGAGCGCGCCTCCATTCTGATGCTTATGACCAATGGTCTGAAGGCGGACTTGGTGTCGGACGACCCTGCGGTGACGGCTCTTGCTCTGACCGTTTTGGGCGACATTGCCACCCCTGAGATGCTGCGGGACCTCACCCTCGAGCTGGTCTCCCACCTGCGCGCCCGCTCGCCCTATCTGGTGAAAAAGGCAGCTCTGGCCGCGACCCGGGCTGTGCGGAAGCTGCCCCTGGATGAGACGCTGGATATCTGGGACGCGGTGCCAGACATGCTGGCGATGCGCTCTGACGCGGTGCACCTTTGTGCCAACACCCTCATCGTGTCGCTGGTAGAGCAGGCCGCCGCGGACGGCGGCCGCTCGGGCGAGCCGTCTCCGTTGCCTGCCCTGCGGGCTGCCTGCTTACCGGTGGTCCTGCAAAGCCTGCGGGACGCGGTTGCGGGTGGCAAGGGCCAGGTCCACGCTGACGCTGATGGCTCCATGGCCAGCGGCGTACGTAACCCGTTCCTTCAGGTCCAGGCCTTGACGGCTGTGCGCGCTTTGGGCACTGGCGCCAGCCGAGACGAGCTTTGCACCGTCTCGGACGTTCTAGTGGCGGTGGCTACGTCGACGGACGCTTCGAAGCTGGCCGGCGCCTCGGTATTGTACGAAATGGTGCGCACAGCGCTGGCACTCGACACCACCGAAGCAGTTCAGCAGACAGCGGTCAATACCCTGGGACAGTTTCTCGCTCACAAGGATACGAGCGTGCGCTACGTGGCGCTTCAGGAAATGGCATCGGTTGTGACCCGTGGCGGCGCATGCGCGGCGTCGGTGCGGCAGCAGCGAGCGACTATTCTGGCGTGTGTCCAGGAGAAGGACCCGTCCATTCAGGCGCGCGCAGTTGCACTGGCGTTTGCTATTGCCGACCGTAGCAATGTGGCAGACATTGCGGGGCAGCTACTAGTGTACGTGCGCTGGCTGAGTGGGGGAGGCGGCAGCGGCGGCAAGGGCGACGCAGATGTGGCAGCAGACGAGGCCGATACGCCCACGCCGTCGTTGGACAGCTCTGCCGATGGGGGCGCACGGGTGGCGGACGCAGCGACAAAGCTGGCCCAGCTGGCGGTCCAATTTGCACCATCCTCTGAGTGGCACGTGGACACCTTAACGGCTGTTCTTGGGGCGGTGGATGTTTTGGCTTCTGAGGTGGTGGTGTCCACCTTTCTCGCATTCCTCTCTGTGGAGCCCCCCGCAGTGCAGGCCTATGCCGCACGGACTCTGTTTGAGGCAGGTCTAGCACGGTACTCAGCGGGCTCGGTGGCCACGCCGCCGACCTCCCCATTGCAACGAGACAGCGGTGGAGTTTCACGGCGGAAGCCCCGCCTGGAGCGCGTCGCCGCATACGTCCTTGGCGAGTACGGCCACCTGGTGGTGAGTGGCGGCGGCATCACACCCACTGCTGCCGCCTCGGCACTTACCGGCGTAATCGCGGTGTGCAAATGGGTCACCGGGGAGGGCGCCTTCGAAGGGGGGGGTATGGACGGGGCCTCAGGGGCCCCCACCATTGGCGATGAGATTGGCCGAGTTCGGTCGCATGCGCTGTCGGCGCTGGTGAAGCTGTCTGTCCGCTCTGCTGACTCCGATCTTCTGTCTGCTGCCCGTCGGGCCACCGCTGCCCTGTCAGACAGCGGCGACGTGGATACTCAGCAGCGGGCCGTCGAGTACCACGCGCTGCTCGAAGGGCCCCTTAGCGGGGTGGCATTGGCGGCGCTTGCGCCGCTGCCGCCCATGGACTACGCTGCCGCCCGGCAGCGGTTACTCGCGGTGGGTAGCCGTCGGGCAACGGGGACGTCGATGGTGGCCCATACGGGGCTGGTATCCCTTCTTGATGACGACTTCATGGGTGACAGGGGGGGCGCCCCTGCCGCGGCCCCGTCTGCGTTTGGGAGTCGGGGCGCAGTAGACCTGATGGGTGACAGCTCAGCCACTGACCTGATTGCCTTTGATGGTCCGTTGGGTGGAGGGACGGCGGCGTACGAAGACGGGCAGCCAGCGGACCTGATGGCGTTAGGCCAGTCCACGGAGCTGGTGCTGGCCAACCAGCCGTCAAACGCTCGCCAGGCCGCGGGTCCCAGCGGGGACTTCGCGTCCTCCGTGTTGGACGACGTTCTGGGGGACCTTACTATGTGAGCGTGCGTGGTCAGACGGGGGAGCGGGGTCACTCAGGGCTGAATATAGATAAGAGGCGGGTGCTGCCCTGTGGGCGGATGACGAGCTCCCTCTCACGTTGGCGTGAACGTGGTGGAAGCGTACCCTCAGTTGCGTCATCGACGCCATCGAGGCAGTGCGATCAGTTTGCACCCGACGGCAGGTCGGTGGGGCAGACGCCCCCTGCGGTTGCCTTGCGGTGCGTACCGGTGGGGGTATGGACGTGAATGGTTGGAGCGGTCGTGCGGAGGAGAGGGCAGCGGCGATTAGGGGCTTCCGTGGTGGGGCGGTTGACAGGGGCTGGCGGAGTTTTGTTCGACGGTGTCACCGCCCCGTCTGCACATGCCACGGTCGGCGTTGCGGTGGATGAGCGGTCGTCAGCGGTCGTGGGGTGGGCGCTGTTATGCCCTTCACCCCGCGTATGTCCCTCATGCGCGTGCAGCCGAGCAGCCCTTGTATGACGTCCCATCCCCCGCGACACCCCAGTCCCTCGTCGCCTCTGCCGGTCACACCTCGTCCTGTCCCTGATGTGACTACGGTGGGGGAGGGGTGTGGGGCGGGGCGGTGGCGGCGACGACGACGGCATTGGGACAGGAGGGAGAGACGCGGTGGCGCCGCCGGTGGCTGAGCAGAGGGCGGCGGCTGCGGGCGTTTTGGTTTGGTGGGAAGGAGTCAACTGGTGCGACGGGCGTGGTTGGCAGGCGGGACGTGAGTGAACCGCGGCATCGGCGGAGTTGGCGAGTGGTTATCGGTTGCGGGGGGGGGGGGAGAGGGTGGGTGGCTGTGGCCTTGTTCGTGGCGTGGGGGGTTGAGGCGTCAGCGGCTAGTGCGCCTTGACCAAAAGTAAGAGAGGATCTGTGTTGACTCGGGCTTGGGCGTGCGCTTCCCTTTTCCTCTCCTACATGCGGCAGCAGCCGTGCCGGTGTGACGTGCTACACAAATAGAAGGGAGACGGCGGTCTCGCACGGTTGTTGGCCGACCCGCCGTCGTCGTCCCGCATCCCTATCACCGCCGATCCAGTCGCCCAGCCCACCCCCCCCCCCCTCCACCAGCACCAGCACCGGCTCAGGCAGTCACCGCCGCTGCTGCTAGTAAGATTGGCGTGTAGAGCTGGCGGGCTCCGCTTTCCTCGTTAAAGGCGGCAGGGGTCGTCCTCCTCCTCATCGTCCCCCGCGTCGGCCAACGGCTCAATGGCCTCGCACTTGCCAGAGCGCCCACACTCGAAGCCGGCGGCGCAGCCCTGGTGGTAAGGGCCCTCGGAGCACACCGCCCCCGCCTTGTTGATCGCCCGGCATCGCGAGAGGGCGCTCTTAACGGCAAACCGGTTCTTCTGGCACCGCGTCCCGGGCGCGCACGTCCGCTTCGCGTCACCCTCCTTGCACCACATGGCCCACCGCGTGGCGAGGACGCACTTGCCCTCGTACCCGCACTCCAGACCGACGGCGCAGCCCTGGCTGTGGGGGTTCTTGGAGCAGTCCTCCCCCTTCTTGAGCTTCGACAGGCACCGTGCAAACTTGTAGCCAAAGCGGTTGACCTGGCAGCGCGTCCCCGTGGTGCACTTCTGCCACCGTTCAACCCGGCACGGCGACGCCCACGCCTTGACGCTGGGCGCCAGCTCCACCCGCGCGTGCGCGTCTACTGCACCGGGTGCCACCGACGCCGCACCCACCAATGACGGCACAGCGACGGCCAGGAAAGCCACGCCAACCGCTACCACCTTGAGCACCCTTATCGTGTGGGCAGGCGCACCCATCGTATCAATCCACGGTTCGGACGGCCTGACGAGCCGTACGCGTAAAGAGGGGGGTTGGGGGAGGGGGAGAGGAGGGCACGGATGGGGAGACGGGGGCTGGCCTATCCTACTGCCGGTGCGGTGCTGCTGGACCTGTGCCCCACCAGCCCACGGTCTCGCGCGAGCCCGCCCTTAAACACACCGCTCACCGCTCACCGCTGGGACGTTCCCACCCCTACGCACGTCAGGAACCACCGCCGCCGCCGCCCCGGCCACCACCACCCGCCCGTGACCCAGATGTATCTACAGCAAGGGGAAGATAGCGCACCCGTACAGGTCGTGGCCGCCCACACCGACACCGTCACAGTGCCATGGCACCGCCCCAGTGGCCGGTGGTAGGTGGCACGGCCGTGCTGTCGGCTGGGCCAGGCAGCTACAGTGTCGCATTGCGGGAGGGGAGGGCGGGGACGTCTGGCCTGGCGACCACTGCGCCGCCTCTCCCGTCTGACCGGCCAGGCCACCGCGTGGGGGGGGCGCCTGGCCTGGCAACCGCTACGCCGGACGTCTGACCTCGCAGCCGCAACGCGGGACTTCTGGCCTTGGCAACCACTACGCCGGACGTCTGGCCAGGCAACCGCTACGCCGCCGCCGCCGTCTGACCGGCCAGACCACCGCCACCGGCACACGAGAGGTAAGGACAGCCAGGGGGAGGTTGAACATCCTTGCCCGTCAAGGCCGCCCATACCGACGCCGTCGCCGTGCCAATGCAGCCACCCAAGCGGCCGGGGCGCAGGTACGGCCGTGCTGCCGGTTGGGCAAGGCAGCCGCGACGTCTCACTGCCGGGGGGAGGGTGGAGGGGGGGGATCGGGAGAGAAAGGGGCGACTGGCCTGGCAACCGCTACAAAGCCACCCCCGCCTGGCACGCCAGGCCATCGCCTGGGGAGGGCGCCTGGCCTGGCGACCGCTCCACGGCGACTGCCGCCTGGCCGGCCGGGCCACCGCCACCCGCCTGTAGCTCAGAGGACCAGACTATCCGCACGGGGGGAACGAGCGCGCCGCCCGTCATGGCCGCCCACCCCCACGCCATCTTCATTGCAGGCCAGCCGCCCAAGCGGCCGAGGGCAGCTGGCACGCCGTGACGCTGGGTGGGCGAGGCCGCCCCAATTTAGCCCTGTGGGGAGGGGACAAAAGTCGGGGGGAGGGGAGTATCGCCTGGCCTGGTGACCGATACGCCCGCTCTCCCACGGGCATTGCTCCGCGCATGAGCAGTAGTAACAACCCGTGAGCATGAGCGTGCCCAACAGGTAAAGCGCCCTACACTATGGACGAGTGCCGCCGTGGTCGCCGCCGTCTCAATACGCAGCCGCCCAGATGTGGGCCGACGCCGTCACCATGCCAGTGCAGCCGGTCAAGCGGGCGGAAGCGTCTCGGCCACGGCAGGGCCGGCTGTGGGCTAGCCACCAGCGACACAGGTACCGACCGCCAGCGAGGGAGAGACCGTAACGGCGCCCCACCCCACCCCGACGGCGTCGACGTGCTCGTGGCAGCCGCCTGTTCGTGGGGGCGTCGGCGCTGCCGTGCGGCCAGGGCGGCATGTCGCTCTGCAGGGATCTCACTGAACGGCGCCCGCCGCGTTGAGCACCGAAACAGTGCCTGCGTCAGCTCATGGCATGCCAGGGACTCAAGGACCCCCCTAGCTAGAACTCTTTGAGACGGGGCGAGGCACGCCAGCGCGCGTCATCGCCACTGCAGGACCCCCGCTCCGTCCCCACACCCGCTCGTCGGCTCGTAGGCAAAAGCAACCGCAGATCATCATGATAAGACCACACCCATCAGACCCGCCTGAAGCCTGCTGGGAGCAGCCTCGCAACCCCTCCGTGCTCCCCCCCCCATCAGTCCAATTGCGTCTAATTTTAGCAACTGCGCCGGATCGATTAATTCTGCACATCAACAAGGCTCATCGCATCCTCGATCTGACTCATCTATGTAAATGTGAATCCGTGCCTGACGGGGCTAACGTCACCAGTGTCATCCGATGCGGCGACGCGGTTCCAGCCGGTTCCGGATGTTGTGAATGTTGCTGACAGCAATGCCACGTAGGCTGCATATTAGCAATTTTGTGACGGCGCTCCATCGTTGGGATTTGATGGAAGGTGATGGGCCCATCGCACGGCTCCATCACATTTCATCAGACCCGCTGGCATATGCCGGCCGCGCTGGTGAGTGACGCTGAATCCTCGCGCTGCGTTGTGTGCTTGTTTTGTGTTGTGTGTCTTGCTGTCCGTGTGGGGTGTGGAGTGCCGTGTGCGTGCGTGTGGCGAGCGGCTCCGCGCCTAAATATTGTAGTTCTCCCAATTTTGACCCATGTGGACAAGAGCAAGAGCAAACTGTGTTTGACCAATGATATGACTCAGATGCTGACTCTCTGGCCAATGACTGCTCTTCATGAGGGTCCGTTGTTGTACGAACAGTGTGATCGGGGGTTCTCTCGGGATTTCTGACGACTTCGAGGGCAGAACAAGCACCGGCTGAGCGCTTCGGACTGTTCTTGACCGAGATGACCTGAGATAAAGGGCCAACCGGCGAGATCCGATGAAAAAACAAGAGTGTTTTGACCAACCAGCGTTCGTTGCGAGAGCAGTTGTGGCCATAGCCAATCATCAGGTTCTTCCGGCAGACGTGTTGCAGCACGCCATTGGTAAGCCCTCTCCTGCGAGCATGCGATTGGCCCTTGCTCTTGTACACTTGCTCTTGCTCTAGTCCCCATGGGACAAAATTCGGAAAACTGCAATATACGCTCCCTCGCATCGAGTGGCGAGGACCGCTCCCGCATCTGGCGCCACATCGTGCGACACCATGCCGCGGGGCCACGCAGGGGAGGAGCAACAGAGGGAAAGGCAGGGTGGGATCCGACCCTTCCCCGTCCGACGCGACAATCCGACCCTTCAGAATGAATCCTATTGGCTGCAAACGATTTTGTCAGCACACCACAGCACCAATGACAAGCGTGTATCCTTAATCAACGTCGCTCGCAGAGTCGACCCGTGGCATGCTGGACACGCCCACAGCAGCGCCGCGTGTGCATCACACCCCGTCCCCACCCCGCCGCTACGTCGGCGGCCGCCGCGCTCGGCACCGCCCCGCCCGCGCCCGCCGCTGCGCTCGCGCCCGCCATTGCCACAACCACCGTCTCCCTGATCGTCTGGTCGCCAGCGCAGCTGGCGATCGCGTCGCGCCGCGCCGCCGTGCCCCTGCCCGCCGTTCCTGATCGCCTCCTCCGCGCCGTCGCTGGCCGTCGTTGAGCACAGGCGCTGCTGCCGCCCGCCGCCCCCGCCGGCCGCGGCGCCGCGGCGGGGTGCACCTACCCACCGGCGCTGCCGGTGGCCGCGCTACGCCGCCCCCACCCACGGCCACGCCGTCGCTGGCCGGCGCAGCGCACCGGCACGGCAGTCTGTCACGCTGCCGCGCCGCCGTCCCCGGCCGTCGCAGCGCCACCGCTGGCCGGCACTGCGGACCGGCGCTCCCGTCGCCAGCGACTCCCTTCGGCCCTCTCGCCGCCCCTAGCCGACCCTGTGCACAGACGCTGCGCACCGGCCCTGCCACCGCCTGCCGCCGCCGCCCGCGGCCGCGCCGTCGCAGGCCGGCGCTGCGCACCGGCTCTTTCGGCGGTCGCCCTGCGCCGCCCCCCCCCGTCGCCCTGCGCTGCCCCCGCCCGTCTCCCCCGCCCGCCGCCACGACGCGACTTGCCGGGACCGCGATTCGGCGCTTCCCGTGGTCCCCGTGCCGCGCCGCTGCCTACCGCCTCTTCTTGCCTGCTTCGCTGTGGATCGCGCTGCGGCGCTCCGCCTCCGCGCTAGCCGCCGCCCGCGTCCGCCGTCGCGCCGCTGCAGGGCGGCGCCGCGCACAAGCACAGCCTGCGGTCGCGCCGCTGTGCTGCCGCCCTCCGTTTGTCCCTGCGTGAGCCGCAGGAGATCGCGGCGTGGCACGCTGCCACGCTCGATCTGGCGGCCACTGCCGGCGGTCGCTCCCCCTGGCCGCTGGGCTCCAGCTCTTGTTGCCGGCGCCGCTGTTGGTTGCACCGCGCTGCGCCGCCACGCCGGTGCCCTCCGCGCCCGGCCACCGCCGCGCCGCTGCAGGGCGGCACCGCGCACTGGGGCTCCCGGCGGTAACAGGCGTCGCTGCACCGCCGCTCACCGCTTCTCCCTGCGTGCGCCACTGGCAATCGCGCCGCGGCGCGCCGCCAAGCCCCATCTGGCCGCGGCTCCCGGCGGTCGCTCCTCCCGGCGGCTGGCCTCTGCTTGGGCTCGCCGACGATCAACAGGCTCCTGCCACGCGGAGCCGCGGCGCTGCTGGCCTCGGCATCTACGCGCAGGCCCTGCGCGCGGTCGTACGGCGGTGGCGCTGCCCACGGCTTCTGCTATTCCGCGCTGCTGGCCGCATCGCCGTGGTGCGCCGCGGGGTCCCGTGAAGCCGATCCCGCGCGCCGCCCCAGCCGGCCGTCTGGTCGCCGCGCCGCCGCACTCCCACCCTCCCCGCCGGGGCGGCGCAGCGCCGCCCACCGCGAGGGCGCGCAGCCTGTGCAGGTGGTTGCGGCGCCCCGGCGCCCCACGGGCGCCTTCCGACCACTTGCGCAGTACCACCGCTGCGGGCCGCGTTCGCTCGCCGGCGCAGCGGGCAGTGACGCTGCTTCCGCTCTGCACATCGGCCGCGATCACTGGCACAGCGAGTGCGCCCGGCGCGTCGCCCGCCGCGCACCTGCCCACCACTCCTGCTCGCAGCCGCGCCGCCGCTCACGGGCGCGGTGCGCCGGCACTGACATTGGTCACGCTATCCCGCCGCCGCCCGCCTCCCTTGCCAGGCACGGCGCCACGGGCTGCCGGCGCCGCGCATCGGTGCTTGCTGTGGTTACCCTGCCGCGCCACTGCCTGCCTCCGTCGCCCTCGTGGCTGCGTGGACGGTTGCGGCCCTGGCAGACACAGGTAGGGGATCGGCTCATGTCATGGACAACATACCATCTGTTGTCACTGCCGCGGGTCTGTACGGCTTCTCTTCCGGGCATGCCCTCGTGGCCCTTGCTCAGATCCTACAAGAGACCTGTCTGAAGATACAAGCGGCTACGATGGACAACACGGTACTACTTGCTGTGACTGTCTCCCGACCGGGGGTTCCGGGCGGGATGCTGTTGTACGGGTCGGGCTACGCCGATGGCACACCATTGGAGAGACCTTCCTTGGAGACAGAAGGGGCTCTGGCTGTCGGCATTGACAGCATCTGCTCCGCATTTTGCCGTCTACACGAGGAACGTCGCCAAGCTTCCCGGCATGGGGCTTCGAACCGCCGGGAAGCTGCAAGAACCGGCGGTGATACAGGCAGCACTGATGCGGCTGCCCCCCCGGCATCGGCTGGCGCTGCAGGTACTGCCGCGGGCACCGTCTACGGAGGCACCGTGGCCGATGGCGCAGAGCAAGCCGGGGCTGCGAGGGGATGCGCAGAGCTTGGCGGAGGGGGTAGTGAGGACGAGGAGGCCTGGGTCGACTCAATTCTGGACGAGGACCCTCGAAAGGGTGGCCGGTTAGGCAATAGCGGCAACGCTGGCTTACCGCAGTCTCTGGCATTTTCTCCACCGGTATCGAAACCGGATGGTACCGACCGGACGCCTTCTGTTGCGGATGGCGGGCCTGCTGGACCGGCCGCCGCGTCGGCGGGAGCTGGGGATGGCGGTAATGCGGCACTTCCATCTGAAGTGGACGCCGCCGCTGCGGCGTCATCATCATTTGGTGGCCCGCCATCGGCGCCTGCGTCGGCTTGTGAATCGCCCTCGGGTGGCGAATTCGCAGGTGCTCGTGCTGCGGGTCGCACAGCTGGGAGCTCTCCATCGACGGCAACGGAGGCGGTGGGGCAGACGCAGGATTACGAGCTATCTGATGACTTCCTTCTGCCTGGATTAACTGTTGCGCCTGCGCGAACCTTGCGTCCCTCCGGCCGCGGTCGGTCTCGAGTGCCTGCCCCCGCCGCTGTTTCCCTGGACGAGATGATTCCTGACGCGCTGGTTCAAGAGACCGAAGGTGAGCTGAGGATGAGGCACCGCGACAACTCGTTCCGGAACCGGCTGCTGGAGTTTGTCGGTCTCTATAAGTTCGTTGTCGACACGCTGGTGAAGCGGAAGAAGCCCGACGCGGCGGCGCGCGTGAAGGTCGACCACCACTACTACCAGTTGACTCCCGAGGTGGCGCGGGGCGCAACTGTGCGCTTTAAGATTCGCGGCGGCGACGTGTGCTTTGTATCGCCCATGTTCAAAAGCACGAAGTTCATGACGAACGACGAGTACCTGTCTGTGGCAGTATTGACCCCCGGGTACGGGGGCAACACGTGCCATGCAAGGGGCGGCAGGCCACTAGCCTGATCCGTTCCTCCCCCTGCATTTGGGTCCGTATTCCCTAAGTTTGGGATAGTTAGCTTAGTAGTAAATCCAACTTGGATTTGAGGGTTTTCTGCATTTATCGTCTTGAATTTTCGTGTGGCCCGGTGGGCAGGTGCTGGGGTGGGAGATTCTGAGTGGCGAGATTCTGAGGGGACCCTGGGGGGATAAGGGGAGGGACAGCGGGGCTTGGCCCTGCGTCCCCGTCCCGACCAAGAAACTGTTGGACCACACACCATCCTCTTGTTTGTCAGTGAAGGGTTTGCCCCACAACAGGGACAGAGTGTGTGCGACTTGCACTTCTTCCGGTTCCCCCGACACGGGAGGCAGCCCTTGTACACCGCCCCAACTTGGGTGTCGTGTGTGCAAGTGGTTTTTGCCACATTTGGTGGAGCAGCAGGGGACAGAGGTAAACTTTACCTCCGGGTGCACCCGGGAGTAGGGGGCCCTCTGTCTCAGAGGAACGGTGGACTTGGACCGTGTCATACGTATCGTCAGCCAACATGGCTAGTTCGGACCCCCCGTCGTCCGGGGAGTACACGGGTGACGCACGTACTTCAGTGCCTTTGAATACTTGTGAGACACAGGTGGGTTTACCTGGGGTCGCAGAGGGACTAATGGTCCCTCAAGCCAGCAGGACTGGAAGTGCGGGCGGGCAACAGGCCACCCCGACTCAGTCGGGAGTTCACTCGGGTGACACTTCTGATGTGGGTGGGCCGAAGTCTGGCCACCGTGTGGTATACTCAACGGGAACGTCCCAAGGGGTGAGGACTGTCCCCGCGGGTTCCACTCGGGTTGGAGCCAACTTTGGCTTGGAGCCGTCGCCAACTAGGCTTTCGGAGGACGGCGGACCTCCGTTGGTCGGCGATGGGCTTGCGCCCATGCCCCCGGTTGAGACCCCTGAGGAACGTGGTTACCCCTCAGGTGGACTCCCGGAGGCGGACCGAGACTCAACCGGAGTCGTCAATCCACTCCTCGCGGAAACTGTCCGTCGGGAGGCGACCAATGTGTTGCGGCAGACTTTGCCGGACCTGGTGGTCACGATGACGAATACTATTCTGAATCAGATTGTGGCGAGTTTGCCAGATGGCCGTAATGTCCAGACCGGATCGGGGCTTTCGAGCCCGCAGGCGCAGGGGGAATCCCCCCTCACGCCTATCTCGGGTCGCCCCAAACAGGGGGCGACACCTGTGACTCCCAACGAGGGAGCCACACCATACTCGGTGGGGCATACGCCCTTCATGGGGGAGTTTCCCCCGGAAACGCCGGAGGCTACACCAAGCGCGCCGCGCCAGACTATGGGCACTGAGGGTCAACTTACCCCAGTGCCCCAGCGGCTGTTCCCTCAACGTGAGGTGCCGCCCAAGGTCCAGGTAACCAACCCGGTCGACCAGAGGATCTTTGATTGTGAGACCTACGCCCTCCACAACAAGTCGGTGGCGTATGGTCCTGACCAGGCCCGAGCCATGGGCCGTGCCAAGAAGAATGCACTTCACTCTTTTGGCCACAAAGCGGAGTGGGATGGAACTCCCCCCCTCCGTGTCTTTGAGTTCTTACGTCGTTTCACAAAAGCCTGTGACGACAATGCCATAAGTGAAGGCATGGCTTTTTACATGCTACAGGAGTTTACGAAGGGAGACCTGCGGACAGAACTTATGTCCGTCATGCCCAGCTCCTCAAGTGGAGGCGCTGGGGAGGTGACGTCCTATTTGGAGCTCGTCAACTGGTTGTTGAGGGCCATGGTTGATGAAGCGGCGCTGGCTTCTCAAGTCGAGGAGTTTACGCAAGCCCATCAGGAAGAGGCGGAGGACGAGTTGTCCTTTGCGGAGCGAGTCCGTAAGCTCAACAATCTTTGTGGGTTTCTTCATCCACAAGCTGTGGTGAAGAGTCGGTTTGTGGAGAGACTCCATTGGTCAGTCCGGATGGAGACCCGGGAGCATAACACTGCCCGAGCGACCCTGGCCGAGTTGGCTAGGTTCGCCTACCGCAGAGGCGAGGCCTACCGCAAGTTGCGGGAGGAACAACGCCGGGAGCGTCAAGCCGAGTTGGCCGAGGAGCGGGAGGAGGCGCGCCGAGCCAGAGAGTTGAGAGAGGCACGCCGAATCCGCAAAGAGAGGGTGGTAGCTGCCGTGGGAACTTCCCAGGGTACCTCTTCGTCTTCCCCAGTCGGGAAGACCCCTCCCGGAACAGACAATCGGTGTTGGAACTGCAACTCCGATGGACACTGGGCATATGATTGCCCCAAGTTGAGTAAACGCATCCAACAACTTGTTAGGAATGCGAGTAAGAAGTCGGCTACGAACGAAGTACGTTCACGCCGCGAGGATGGGTTTCGACCGGTCGTCGCGGTCGCCACACCCTCGGCGGAGGAGGCGGACACGTCGTCCTCGGACTCGTCGTCTTCCTCCCCGCCCTCAGATTCGGACGCCAAGTCGGCGGGAAACGAATGACCGTTGGAGCTGGCCGTCCGAAGCTCACAACGGCATCCTCGGCCAAGTGGGCCAAGAGGACGAACCAACCGTGCCGGATACTGCGGCGACCTAAGGGAGTCCGCCCACCTCGGGTAGGACTCCCCAAGAACGTAAACCCACGTCGGGTCATCGCGGTGCTGACGGGTGAGAACTTCCAGGTGGCTGGACGGGTGCAACTTGCCCCCGGCCGCGCCTGTTGTGCCCGTATCGTACTTGATACCGGGTCAGGAGCCTCCTTGATACGCAAGTCGCTATTACCAAAGGAGGTGAAGCTCCAACGCTGGAGGTCCAAAGCTGACCATATGATTGACATCAATGGTGGGGTACTTCCCATCGTTGGTGCCGTGACCCTACCAACTAGGTTGGGGACCCATGAGGTCGACGTGACCTATGGTGTAGTTGAGAATATATCGGTACCCCTGCTTCTGGGTACCCCTTATGTTGTTACACAAGTGCCTTTGATTTGTGGCCCTGAGTACTGGGTCAAGTTGATGAATGGGGAGACTATCCCCATCCTTGGTAAGGGAAAGTCTGTGGCTCCTGTGACAGTCTCACAGTCGAAGCCTGTTTGCTCTGTGAGGGAAGGGTTTACTGCTACCCTGCGTTTAGCCCGTAAAGTCACGTTGCCCCCCAACTCGGTGGCGCACGTTGATGTTGTAACTGATTATACGGGGAACGGGTTGGTGCACCCTCACCCCCGTCTTGCTCGCAAGCACCAAGTGCATGTCGCCCTTGGCACGATGGACTCCAAAGCCGGAGTCCCGTGGAGGATCCAGGTGATGAACCTGAGCTCGTCGCCCCAGTACTTCAAGTCGGGAGCCAAGTTCGGCTATATCGACCAACACGAGGGACCGGTAGTAGCGGTCACCCTCAACGCGGGCGCAAGTAGCGACCCGAAGTCCGGAAAGGAGAAGCATCAAGCCAAGTCGGCCGCCTCTCCTCGGCCCCATATGAACATGGAGGGTGTCCCACCCAGGTTGAGGGTTCAAGGTGAACGCCTCTTGGACCAATATCACAAGTTGTGGGATGGCCAATTGGGGCTCATGAGAGCCACCCAACACCGGATCGAGTTGAAGCCCGGTGCACCCCCTATACGCCAACAACCGTATAGGGGAGGACCCCGTTCAAGGGCCCTCGTTAAGGAGCAAGTTGCTCGCATGGGGGCCCTCGATGTGATCGAGGCCAGCAACGCCGAGTGGGCGAGTCCGGTGGTTATCGTCCCCAAAGTTGATGGGACCCCCCGGTTCTGTATCGACTACCGTAAGCTCAACGAGAGCACGGTGAAGGACAGCTATCCCCTACCTAGGATGGACGACTGTCTGGACTCTCTGGGGGAGGCGAACGTGTTCTCTACCCTGGACTGTAACGCGGGGTACTGGCAAATTCCCATTGCCCCGGAAGACAGGCATAAAACTACCTTTACCTGTCACTGTGGTACCTATCAGTGCAAGCGTCTACCGTTTGGCCTGTGTAACGCGCCGGCAACTTTCCAGCGCGCTATGGACATGATTCTGGCCGGAGTACGGTGGCAGATCTGTCTCGTGTACCTAGACGATATCATTGTGTTCTCCCGAAGTCTGGAGGAACACATTGGCCATCTTGGCCAGGTGTTCAAGCTACTTGCTGACGCCGGTGTGTCACCGAAGGCGAGTAAGTGCCACCTCTTCACTCAAGAGGTGGAATACTTGGGACATGTTGTCCGTCCGGGGCGTCTCAGTGTCAACGAAAAAAACTTGAGGGCCATCCGTAAGGCTCAGTAGCCCCGGACCCAGACCCAGATGAGTAGCTTCCTCGGGATGTGTAACGTGTACCGACGTTTCACCCAGGGCTTCGCCAAGGTGGCGAAACCGTTGAATGAGTTAGTGAGCTCAACGCTACCGAAGAACCTGCCTCCCTCAAGTCGGGTGGAGCAGGAATCCTTTGAGACTCTTCGGGACCTTCTGCTGAAGCCCCCTATCCTGGCTATTCCCAGGTTGGGAGGCCACTACATCCTGGATGTGGACGCTAGCTACGACCAACAAGGTTGTGTGTTGCTTCAGCAGCAGCCGGGCAAGGAGTACTTGCCGGTGGGATACTTCAACAAGGGGCTGAACTCGGCCGAGAAGAACTACGGAGTCACCGAGTTGGAAGGACTCGCAGTGGTGTGGGCGGTGACGTCACTGCGTCACTACCTAGAGGGTGAGAAGTTCCTCATCCGCTGTGACCACCGCGCGTTGCAGTTCATCTTCAAGACGGACTGTACGAACACTCGTCTCAACCGGTGGAGGGTGCGACTGGCACCCTTCAACTTTGATATTGAGTACCGACCTGGCAGGCAACATGCCCTTGCCGACGGCCTCTCTCGGGTACCTACCGAGGGGCTGGACCCAGTCGATGAGGACATCCCCATCGTGGGGGTAGCCACGCGCTCGGGTCAGGCGTTGAACCCCGAGGCGCCAGGGAACAAGAAGTACTTGCCCCTGTCCCTGGACGAGGTGGTGAAGGCCCAGGCCGAGGATCCCTTATGCAAGTCGCAGAGGGATACACTGGATACAGTGGCGGAGACGCGGTTCTTTCTGGGAGACGATGGCCTCCTCATGAGGAGGGGGGTATTCCAGGGGACCGAACAACTTGTCGTCCCCGCATCCCTCAAGGACAGTATCCTTGAGAGGGAGCATAACGCTCCCACAGGTGGACACCTGGGGTCTAGTAAACTGTACCAGACCCTGAGGACCAGGTACTACTGGCCGTCCATGGTGATGGACATCTACAGTTGGGTGGCTGCCTGCACAAGTTGTGCACAGAACCGTCTGATGGAACGGCGGCCTACTACGGCTATGCTATTGTTCCCGGCCAAGGAGCCCTTTGCCGCGTTGGCGATGGACATCCTTGGGCCACTGCCAGTGACCGAGGAGGGCAACCAGTACCTCCTGGTTATCTGTGACCGCTTCACGAAACTTACGCGAGCGATCCCACTGGCAGAGATCACGGCCATGTCGGTCGTGTCAGCCTTCCTAGATCACTGGGTTGCCGCGTATGGCATTCCGGATAGTACACTATCGGACAATGGACCGCAATTTGCGTCTGTACTGTTTCAGGGAGTGCTGGATATGTTGGGGGTGCGGGCAAACTATGCCACCCCCTACCACCCACAAACTAATGGGCAGGTGGAGCGCTTCAACAAAACTATTGTTAGGCAGCTGCGCCACTATGTGAGTGAGCACGTGAAAACGTGGGACCAATACATTTCTATTCTTACGACTGCCTACAATTCGCAGGTTCACTCATCTACCGGGGAAGTACCCCTCGCTTTTGTGACCCCCCGTCGCGTGCGGTCTATTGCCGTGCGGCGGCCGCTCCCAACTAGGGAGGATGGCGGCAGGACGCCTACTCCTACTGAGAGTAAGGCGGAGTTCGCTGCTAGGCTTGAAAACCTCATCCCTAAAGTCAGGGCTGAGATGGATAAAGCACAAAAGCGCTACAAGCGTACCTTTGACAAAAAGGTGCGCAATGCTAAGCATGTCCCCGAGCAGGGTGACTGGGTGCTGGTACACTCACACACCCCAACTGGGGGTAAGTTGGTATTCCAGACGAAGGGGCCGTACCAGGTCCTTCGTACTGATGGACAGCACTTCACCATCGAAAGTGACGATGGGGTCCGCACAGTGAACGGACAGGACGTGGTCAAAGTTGCACCACCGCCTGCAGGCGACCCAGCTTGGGCGCGTGCGTGGAAAGCGTGGCGCCTCCCCTCGCTGCCTGCGGCCAAACAGGGCCCGCAGGAGTACGTGTTCGATAAGTTCATCGACCACGGCTGGGATGAGGACACTGACCGCCTCATGTTGAGGGTGCGTTGGTTTGGCTACAAAGCCAAGGATGATACGTGGGAGTATGTGGAGGACCTTCCCGCTGAGAAGGTCCGGGCGTACTGTGCCCGGAATGAGATAGACCCTAGCAGCCCTCCCTCAACGTGAGGGAAGGCCGAGCAACAGTGCCAAGAGAGTGCTTCAAGTCGAAGTGGTACGCAGAGTGGCTTTTAACTACAGCCCTAACCCTCACACTCTCACAACAAAGGCAGCTGCCAACTAGGCATGCATGCTAGACTCTCCAACCCCACGGCCCTCGCCCTCACGTAGAGGCGAGCGGCGAGACCCACGGCGATAACGCTCCCCACCAGTCGGCAGGGCCGGCGGCTCCAAGTCGGACCCGTCGCGCCCCTCACGGTCGCGCAAGTGGCGACGACCGCGGCTGCTCTTCTGCTTAGTCTTGCGCGCAAGTTGGCGACGCAGACGCCGGACCGACTCCGACTCAGACGGAGTCGAGGACTCCGAGACGGAGTAAGACAACTCGTCTTCCGACACGGAGGGAGAGCGCCGCGAGCGTCGGCGACGACGGCGAGGAGGCGAGTATGCCCGGCTCGCACGACGTTTGCCACGCCCAAGTGGGGCTGGCTGGGGCATAATAGCCCCAATGCGAGCCAACTCGGCCGTCATAAACTCCGCCACCGACTCGCAACTCGCGGTCGCCACTGCAGTACGAACGCGCTCCTCAAGTTGAGGAGTCTCGGAAGTTTGAAGGGTTGCGGTCGACGCGGCCAACCAGGAAATGGTGCGCACCAACGTGGTGATCATCATCTCTGAGGTTAGAGGCGTGGGCGGTAACACCAACTTGGGGTATACCGTCAGGAGGGTGGCCCCCAAGTTGGGGGACACCGGGGTGGATGACTCAATGGCCACGCTAATCGGGATGTCCCCGTGCGGTTGGTAGGGGACAGGAGGAAGCGGAGGGGCACGCCGAGGTGGCGGGACCCGGGTGTAACTGCGACCCCGACTTGGGGCCCCCGCAGTGGGTTGAGTCATATGGTCATCATATGAGGGCACGGCCATAACTATGGGCTTATCCGGGGGTGGCGCAGTGTGGCGATCCACTCCCGGGGCATACGGGTAGTCCCCGATGCCCAACCCCTCTCGTAGGACCACACGGCCGTCGTGGAGTTCACGAGCGACCCACACGAACTGGCGAAGTGCGCCATCGTCCTTGGGCCCACGAATGGGGCGGCGCAACTTGTGCTCAATGCTCTCCCACTCGATAAACTTGTGGAGGCGGAGCATCTCCTCAAGTAGAGTGAGTTGTCCTGATGAGCACCCCTCAGCAACTAGCTGAAGGGTGAGCTGTTCCAAACCTTGGATAAGCCGGAGGGGGAGATGCCAGAGCATCCCCCGCCGCTGAACACAAGACACCCAGGTCGACATGACCTCGAGGAGCCACTGGGTGGCCAACATGGCCCACACCAGGTGATCAGGGCCAGCCGTCATTATGACGGAGCCGAAATGGTCAAGCAACCGTGGCAGCAACGCTGGGAACCCGTAGGGGACCTCTACTTGAGGCCACCACTCGGGCTTCTTCGGATAGTACTGCTCCTTACTGGCAGCAGACTGCTGAGGAAACTCAAGTTGAGCCGAGGTCACGAAGTAGGGACCTCGCCGGAAGTCCTTCTCCATCCGCACATCAAAGTGATGAGTGTGCGGATCGGCCTCGTGAAGGTACGGGGGGCGAGTTGCCACCGCGTCCCAAGTAAAGGTCGGCAAGTCGCCGGGACCCGGGATAGTTCCCCCGCGGTCCACCATGGCCTTGGCCCGCTGTACGTCTTCGACCTCCTCGTCGTCCAGGAAGGCAAACTGGTCCGTCCTGAAGCCGGCAGGGAACCCGAACCCACGGGGATACTTCTCCCGTAGGCGGTCCCATACCCGACCCATCGCTGCGCCAAGTCGGCCACAGCGAAGAACAGTCAACCCCTCCTCATACAGAGGCCAAGCGGGGTAAAACCACCGCCCCAAGGCCTCACGCGGGACAACTTGTTCCGCCCCCGGGGGAGATCCCGCCGTCAACCCAAAGCCGGGAGACGCGGGAGTCCCATCCCCCGGAGCGATCGCGGAGCCCCCGCCGGAAGTCCCGGCGGGCGCTGCACCGTAGGAGGTGTCCTCCATACGTTCGTCAAGAGAGTCTGTCTCCACTCCCGGGGTCGCCATGGCTCTCCCCAAGTTGGGGAGAGACGCCCTGGCTACAGCGGCACGAGACCCGCCTCGAGTTGAGGGGGACTCGGATCGTGGGTAGACGGGTGGCCTCCCCAGCGTGGGGCGGCCCAGTGGAAGGTGAAGGGGAGGTGGTGGGATGGTGAAGTGAGAACCGGGGAGAGAAAGCTGCCGAGTGGGCAAGCTTGAGGAGAGGGGCGGTCAACGTGACCGCCTCCACATCCGCGTTACGTACTCCAGGGGGGACAGCAAGTCGCGCCCCCAACGCCGAGACGTGCGTTTACGCACCCCCTCACAGGGCCGACCGGGTCGGTCGGAACTGAGGAGAGGGGAGTGTGGCAGTATTGACCCCCAGGTACGGGGGCAACACGTGCCATGCAAGGGGCGGCAGGCCACTAGCCTGATCCGTTCCTCCCCCTGCATTTGGGTCCGTATTCCCTAAGTTTGGGATAGTTAGCTTAGTAGTAAATCCAACTTGGATTTGAGGGTTTTCTGCATTTATCGTCTTGAATTTTCGTGTGGCCCGGTGGGCAGGTGCTGGGGTGGGAGATTCTGAGTGGCGAGATTCTGAGGGGACCCTGGGGGGATAAGGGGAGGGACAGCGGGGCTTGGCCCTGCGTCCCCGTCCCGACCAAGAAACTGTTGGACCACACACCATCCTCTTGTTTGTCAGTGAAGGGTTTGCCCCACAACAGGGACAGAGTGTGTGCGACTTGCACTTCTTCCGGTTCCCCCGACACGGGAGGCAGCCCTTGTACACCGCCCCAACTTGGGTGTCGTGTGTGCAAGTGGTTTTTGCCACACTGTCGATTATCATGCTGATGAAGTTCCAGCGCGACCCGTTCTTCCTGTGGCTACTGGGGCTCTTTTCTAGTGGTGCTCTTGCCCCAGCGGTGCCAGCTGACCCATCCTCAAGGGATGGCGCCAAGGGGCCAATCACGCCGGCGGCTTCGGGTAAGAAGGGGAAGAAGCGGCAGCGTGCCTCCCCAAAGGGGTCACCCGCAGAGAAGGCGACTGCTGGAAAGGGAAGGAGCAAAATTGCTGCTGCCGGAGCGGGCGAGGAGCAACCTGGGGGAGCTGCAAAAGGTGGCATTGGTGTCGCTCGCGGCGGCTCGGGTGGTAGGGACAATGAAGCTGGAGCCGGAGCGGGCGGGGAGCGACCAGGGGGGGCTGCAAGTCCCGGCCGTGGTGCTGCCGCGCGAGGCGGCGTGGGGGGTCCGGCAGCAGACGGAGCCCCACGTCACGTGGGACCTGGTTGGGGTGAGTGGCCGCGGAGTCCCCTCGTTGACGGCGGTCGAGAGCTAGAGGCCCGCGTGGGTACCCTCCATTAGTTGCTCGACGGGCGCGTGGTGGCAACAGCGCAGCTGCTTGCCGACCAGACAATGTTTCATGGCGTGGACGCGCCGGCCACGGTCAGCACGGTCCTCATCTCGAAGATTGAGAGCGGCTGCGAACAAGCTTCTTCTCCGTTTGGTACCGATGCGCAGTTGTGCCTCGAGAAGGGGTACCCGTCAGCGACGCTAGTCGCGCTGGGCTTGATAGCGCTAGGCTATCGCGTGGCCTGGCCTGTTGCCTCCATTGGGTAAGTGACGAGTGGTGTCGAGTGGTGTGTGCTCTTTTCTTGTCGCTTTTTTCTAACGGCGATCTGTCCCTCGCCGCATGCAGTCGTCATAGATGACCGTGAACGTCTCTGACGTACATGCGTTCTGTTTGCCATGCTTTTATCGCTGCAGCCCTCGTGTGCGATTGTTTGATAGGCCCCCTGCAGAGCAGGGCTCCATTCTGCTTGCGACTGCGTGCATGTGGCGAGTGGCGAAGCCAGCCAGTCAGGCACTGGCGGCCAGAGAAGCCGAGTCCCTGGTTCAAGAAGAAGGGCAAGGAGCCCTTGTACTCGCAGAAAAGCCTGCGGTGGAGCTGTTTGGCTTACTCTGCGCCGAAGGCCGCGGTGAGGCTGACTACCCCTCCGTATCGTTTTATGAGAGCACTGCCTACGACTCATATCGAAAGAAGCACTTCCTTGACTTCATCGTGCCAAAAACCCTGGCTGATGCGAGCGCCTCCAAGTCGGTGGATGTCGCTGAGCGGGTGCTGGTGCTGTGGAACGCGCTCTTCATTGAGGAGTGAGACAGTGGTGGTTGTACATTGCATGGGGGCGTTTATTAGCGTGGAGATACGCACAATGAAGACGCCAGCTCACTCGGTATAGAACTTCATCGCCTCCTCATCCACAACAATGTGCTCTCGACGCAATCCACGAACAAGAAGCCCATTAAGGGAGCGACAGCGAGAGAGACCAGAATACACCAACCCACTCAGGCGCCAGTTGAGCTCGCTGAAGTCGATCGCTAGCGTGCTCAGACTCGCTCCCTGCGCGCGATGGATCGTCATAGCCCACGCCAACATCAACGGCATGGCGTGGCGGGTGGCCAACCTGCTTCCACAGTTGTCAATGACATCAAACGCCACGGCTCGGACAACCACCGTCTGGCCATCAAAGTCGACAACGACGGTCAAAGAGCCGCATTCCCGGACCACCCCCTGCGTCGCGGTCGGCACTCCATCGAGCTCCCGCGTGGATATCACAACTGCCTCCGGCTTGAGAACAACTGATGCATGGGCGATGTCGCCCATGCATCGCTGCGCATAGGCTCGCCGAGCATTGTGAGTGACGTTGAGCGCCACATCATCACGGCACGAGTAGACGACGTCGGCACCGGCAATCTCGGAGAGCTTATCATTGTTGTACTGGTTGACTTGTTGGTTGAGAGCGCGCAGTTGCGTGCGGTTGTTCCATTCGTCCGCATGCACGCCGTCCGAGGTAGCGTTCAATATCAGCAAGTCCTCGTCGGTCACCTCCCCCTTACGCACACGATCCAGGCAGCCTACAAGCCAGCTGTCGCTCGCCTGTCGATGGGAGCCCTTCAAAAAGAACACCATGCCGTAGCGGGAGAGAAATTTTTCACAAAACGCCCTGCACATGAACAAAGGCTCGTCCGCTCTTGTGAGCCTGTTTTTAACGTGACCAAGCTGAAGAGGATCGCCACCCACTGCAATATCGGTAACAGCACAGGCGCCATTGACGGAGAAAAATGAGCGTGAGAATTGTGAATGACATACGGAATGTGCCAGAGGCTCCCCACCGCCTCCAGTCGTGCCCCACGTCCAGCACTCTTACGGAGAGCAGCCCGCCCACGCATCTCCCATCTGTCAATTGGCGCATCAACGTACCCACAATCTAGCAGCCCCCCCACGGGCGGCCGTGCTTCCCGGCTGGTGCGAGCCGACGCAGCACAAACTCAAGGACATTGAACCAGCGGGCAGCAATGAGCGGCAATTCGTCGATGAAGATGACCGCGGTGTTGGCCACCTTCCTGTGGACAAACGCGTTGCGTTTCACCGCGGCCAACACCCGGTCCTTCGGCAGCTCCGCGATACCAACGCTCAAGAACTTGTGCACAGTCTGGCCATCAATCAGCTTGGCTGCGGCGGTTGTCCAGGCCATCACGCCCACTCGGTCAGATCCGTGGATCCTCCGAGCGTGCGCGATAGCGCGCTTTAAAATGGTAGACTTGCCGCAGCCAGCACGCCCAAACAGCCCGACGTTCTTGCCGGCCAGAAAACGTTCCCATGCCGACTGCTGCGACGGGTCCAAATCAAAAGCCATGGTCGCCTGTCACGCAGATGCCGCAGCGCTTCGAGAGTCGAACTAAACGAGAAAGACGACGATTCAGCCCCATGCAGGTGGGGGCGCGCAGTCCGCTCACAGGAGGAGCACTAGGCCTACGGCGCAGATACGTAGCAAGATGGTTGCCGCGACAGGGGGGAAGGAAAGCGCAGATCGGAGCAACAGCATGCGGTGGCGTAGCCACCGCGCAGATGCCGCGACGGGTCGCCACGAGCAAGAGCTTGTTTGCGCACAGACAAACCGGGTGAACGAAGTTCGTGGAGGGGCAGAGGGGAAAAAAACGGACGATGTGAACTGCAAAGGCCTGGGGCAGGGGGAGGTTGTGGCGGAAATGGCGGGGGGGGTGGGAAAGAAGCGCCCACAGCAGCGCCGCGCGGACGCGGGATCGTGGACAGATCCGGTCATCACCACCAAAAGAGTCGCTCGTATATGGGTGCAGAAGACCGCGAGGCGTGGAGTTTACAGCCCTGCAGAGGTGTAAACGCCGCGACCGCCAGAAACCGCGCATGTGCATGCCCAACTGTCGTTCGTGGCGAGGGTCGCCAGATGCGTCTCAAAATTGGACGGCAGTCGTCAGCAGTGTGTGGATGGGCGACAGGACACGAGGGTATGCCGTGGTCGTGAGCCTCCTGATGGCACGTTGTATCAACTGGACACACCTGGGCCTACGTAGCGACAAGCGGCAGTGTGTGACCCAATGCGCTGTCGAGAAACAGATGACTGCGGGTCCCGAATCTCGCGTGGTCAAGGCGGAGGAATTCTCGCAGAGGCCGCGCCACCGCCTGCCTGCATCATACCTAAAACCCACCTGGAACGAGAGCTTCCTGCCGCCCCCATTGGTGATGACGAGGACGGAGCAGTCGAACAAGCTAGCCAGCCCATGGGAAGAGCAGTGTCATGTCGATTTGGATTTCTGGCTTGAATTTTTAAAACGACTGTCCTTGCCTTGCCTGGTCACCACACCATCCCGCCAAGCTCCGCAGCTGTCTGCAGGCCAGGCTGAACGACGGCCGTGGAGCCGTCCTGGTGCGAGTCTTGCTTTTTTTGTACGTCTGTCTGCTATATGAGATCTTCCCTGTGGAGTCGGTCTTAGCGACCTGTTTTGTTCAGGGCTCGTTTGGTCTTCATAACGGCTCATACGGTACGCCAACGCAACAGCGCAAGACGACCTGGAGCGTCTTACATAGTGGACCCGCGGAAAGTGCAGCGAAGGGGACCGTGCGATGGTCTTATCGATGCATCACGATGTCAGACAGCTGCCGCCACAAGCGCCACCCCCCCGGCGGCCACCCCCACAGGCACGGCCGCGGCGGCCAACACCACGGGCACCGCCGCGGCGGAAGCCACGACAGCCACCGCCGTGGCCGCAGTCACCACGACAGCCGCCACGGCAGCAGCCACCACGGCCGCCACGGCGGCGACCACCACCAGCACCGCCGCGGCGGCAGCCACAACCGCCACAGCCGTGGCAACAGTCACCAAGACAGCCGCCACGGCTGCAGCCACCACGGCCGCCTCGTGGCGGTCGCGGCGGCTGCCGCCTCCGTCCCCGTCGTGTCGGCCGTCGGCACCACCGTCGACGCCGAGGCAGCGATCACCGCCGCCGCGAAGGCTGCAGCATCCACCGACACCACTGTGCGTGGATGTCACGTGGGGCAGCGCGGGGAGGGGAGACATGCGACCCGTGGTCGGCCGAGTGCCACAGGGTGAAAGCCGCACCGACCCCAACAGGGCATTCAAGGACACCTCGCGAGAGGTTCCATGCGTGGTTCAGCGTCTGTACTCACATGGTGGTACAAAGCGAGCTCAACTTATGAAAAACGGGGGGTATCTCGGACTGCAATGCGAAAGCTCGGTGCCTGTATCTGCCTACCCGCACCTGCTAAGCGAGAAGCAGCTTCCGACAGGCGCGCAGGTGCCTCAGGTCCGCAAAATGGATGGAAAAGAGAGTAGCAAGGTGTGTCCGCCCACTGCAAGACGCCCTTCGGACTACTCGTAGCTTGACACCCTCCAGGTCAATTCAGTCTGTGTGGACGCTGACCAATGACTGTCTCGTTGTGTTGGTTACATATGTCGCACTTCTAACTGCCAGCCGGACTGCGCTCCGCTGTCGCTCATGAGTCGGATTGGGCGCAGCTGTCATGCATGATGGCTGGAGCTCGCAGTGATCCTGAAGTGACCACCCCAGAGAAACAGCAACAGGCGCACACCAATATGTCCTTCGCTAACACAGGAGCAGTTGGAGCCACCACGACGCCAAGTGATGTTCATGGGCAAGTGCGTCGGTGACTATCAGAGCACCAAATTGCTGCACGTAGCTGTGCGGTACTAATATGCTCTCTGGGTGTGTGACCAACGCCTTCACCTGCTGGCCCACCGCCAGTCCGCACTTCTGGCATCATAGGCGCCAGGTTCTCGTTGGCCACTTTCTGCCAGGCTGCGAATGCAGCCATGCCGTCTACTGTCCCGACTGTGCACCTACTGTTACTGTCCCGCGGCGCTCGCCCCAGTGGGAGCCACGCTGGGAGCCGATGTCAACTGAATCACTACAAAGAGCCACATCACAGTCCTATCCATTATTTTGGTTCAGTCCACACACGTCCCACGTGGCACACCAGCGACGGCATACAAGGAGCAGGATTCTCTCCCCCCCCCCCCCTACAGACGCACCGCGATGTTGAGCGCGAGGACGGCTGCAAGACTAGCAAGAGGCAGGCACAATCGTTGCCGTGGCGACAGCACAACGGCTTCCCGCCTCGCAGCTCACCAACGGCCGCGACTCCCCGTCGGCACACGGGGATAAGCTGATAGACAGCGCGGCGAACGTCCCACCTGCCAACGCAGCTGGCTTCAGCATCACTACCCTCACAGTGGCCTCTCAGCGTCGGACCCAACTCGATTTCAGACGCCTGCCGCCACAAGCGCCACCCCAACGGCGGCCACCACAACCGGCACCGCCGCGGCGGCAGCCACCACCGGCGCATTCACGGCGGCAGACACCACCGCCACCGCCGTGGCGGCAGTCGCCACGACAGCCGCCATGGCAGCAGGCAACACGGCCGCCGCATGGCAGTGGCGGCGACTGCCGCCACCGGCACCACCGTTGCGGTCATCGACACCACGTCGGCCGCTGATGCAGCGACCCCCGCCGCCGCAACAGCAACAGCAACCACCGCCATTGCTGTGCGTGGCCGTCACCAACACTGCCCCTGCGGCAACAGCCACCATCGCCGCCGCGGCGGCAGATTGCACCACCACTGTCGCCGCCGCGGCGACAGAAGCCGCAATTATCACCATCACGACGCCGGCCGCCACTACCGCCGCCAGCGTGTTGGCAGCCACTGCCGGATTAGCCCTCGCGGCCGCCAGAACCGCCACGGCCACCACCGATGCGGTGGCCGCCACCATCGCCACCGCCGCGGCGGCACCTGCCACCGCCATCACAATGAACGCGTGGCTAACCCCAGCCGCTATCGCCGCGGCCCCCGGCTCCGCCACTACGGCCGGGGCGACATCTACCGCCACCATCACCATCGCCGCTGCGTCCGCTACTGCCAACGGGGCGCAGGCGCCTACCACCGCCAACACGTGGGCGGCCGCCACCAGAGCCACGAAGCTCACCGTCACGCCGACGACCACAATCGCCACCGCTGCGGTGGCCGGCACCGCGGTGTACGCGGCCGCACTTGAGCCTTCATAGTCGTAGGTAGTGGCGGCCCGGCGCCCACCGTATCATCGACCTTTCCTACCGCCGCGCCGCCCACCGCATGCTCCGCAGCATCGCTAGAAGCTACTATGGCTCAAAGTCTACTCCCGCCCACGGGAGCTCAAGTTCATCATTGGAGCTCGGCTCGTCTGGGACGAGCGGAGGCGGCGGGGGTGGCGCCTCCGGATGGTAGCCGCACCCGCACACGCACGGGGTGCGCGAGAAGTAGTATTGCCGGTAGTTGTAGCTCTCCGGAAGTGGGTGGACACTGCCAGCCTTTGCGCTCGCCATCACGTTGTACATGACGTTCTCCATTTTGAGTACTCCCATGTACTACTTCTGGCCAACCGAGCGCAGCGTCCTTCACAGGAGGTTGATCGGCGCGTTCCGCTGCTCGTGTGCAACAGTATTGGCCTTGTCGAGAGGCGAGTACGACCGAGGATGGAGGGCATCGCTGCACAGGTGGTTGACGATGTGGAAAAGATCCGACACCAGCACGACCAGAGCTACGAAGAACGGCAGCTTCCCGATGGCAGACCGCAGCGCCCCGCACGCAAAATCGTAGATGACGTAGTGGGGAAGCAAGGCAAAGTGGGAAAGGATTGCGTTCAGCAACGCCGGAAGCCCCTCTCTGTTGTCCAGAACGACAAACCCGAGCATCTTTGGATGAGCACAGGCACAACAGATTGTAAAGGTTCCAGGCGAGAAGAACTCATGCACGTCCTGGTAGTTCTTGGAGCACGTCCCCAACTCGGCCTCCTCGGCAGGGGAAAAGGCAGCAGGGCGACACATCAAGAGCCCGGGGAACCTAGCTCCAGTGACAGCAGGATCGTCTTGCGCGTCAGGGTACTCGGCCACGAAGCGAGCGCGGAGCTCAGCCGGAGATAGGTACTCTTTTCCCCACCGCCGTTCGTAGGCGGCTGCCGTGCCGTCCGTCTCTTCCCGCTCGGCATGAAATTCTTCAATCGACGCTCGTGCGGACAGCAGAACGTCGCCCGCTGGTGCCGCTATCGTTGAAAACGTTGCTTCTGACCCGGAGATGGCCACCTCAAAGGAGTACAGCAAGCGGCCTTCCTTCAGCATCTCCACCACCTCCATCAGGTCTGCAGCCTGCACCTCCTCCTCGGGCGATTGCCCTTGAGGTGCGTTGACCGGCAACGCATTGTTGGCTGCATCAGCAGGGGGCGGCACCGGCACCACGTTCGCGGGCAGCAACGCGTCGGCGGCATGCAGCGCATCCGCCGCGTCGACGGGCTGCGGCCCTCCTGCCGCGATCGCAGGCTGCGGCCCTGCTGCCGCGATTGCGGGTGGCAGCACGCACGCAGCGGCGCCCGGCAGGGGCGGCACGGCGATGGCCGCGGCAACGGGCGGCACGGCGTCGGCCGCGGCGGTGGGCGGTACGGCAACGGCACCAACACCACGCGGAGCGGCGTCGACCGCGGCAGCAAGCGACCTGTGGTTCGCCGCTGTGCCGGGCGTCACGGTGATGGCAGGGGCGGAGAGCGCGACAGGATCGGCCGCGCCGGTTGGCGGCACGACGTTGACCGCGACAGCGGGCGGCACGAAGCCGGCCGCGGCGATGGGCGGCACGGCAATAGCCCCAACAGCGGGCAGCATGGCGCCGACTGCGGCAGCGGGCGACCCAGCTCTCGCCGCGGTGGCCGGCGTTCCTGTGTTGAAAGCGGCGATGGGCGCTACGGGATCGGCCGTGGCGGGCGGCACGACGTTGAACCTAGGCGCGTACCTCACGCCGTTCCTTTCGTCGGCCGCGGCGGCCGGCGGCATGGCTTTAGTTGCGGTGGCGGGGTCCATGGCTTCGGCAGCGGCGGCGGGGGGCAGGACGTTGTTCGCTATGGCATTGGCCGCGGCAGCGGGTGCCACCGCATTGACGGCGGCGGCGAGCGCCGCTCCCTGGGCGTCAGCTGGTCTCCGCCGCCACTGGTTCGGGCGCGTTTTCTTGAGCGTCAGGCGTGGCGGGCGGCAGGGGGGCGTCGGTCACCAAGGCCACGCGCCGCTTCAAGTCCTGCACCTGGGCAAAACCGTCGGCCGCCTGCAGCACGTCCGCCAGCTTTTTGATGGCACCCACGTGACGCGGTTTGCAGGCATTGACGACGGGATCGATGGTTACCGCGATCGCAAAAGAAGTGATGTCACGGTAGAGGGAAGCTCCTAGCGCCTTGATTCTCGGGCGCAGGCACCGCGGGTCCAACGGCTCATTTGTTGACCTTGCCACGTGGTGGCTCCGCGCAGCAGCAGCAGGTCTCCTTGCAGTGTTGGGGCCAGCGGCTCGACCCCTTGTCTCGTTAGCACCAGCGGCCGCCACCGGGACAACTGCAGGCATCGCTGGAGGCGGCTGATCCGGCGCGGCTCCCACATCACCATCCTCATCTTCAGCCTCGCCGTCGTCATGCAGGCCACCATCTGCGATGGCGCCATCTCCACCACCATTGCCCGCGCCCGAGATCCCTCCAGCAGCGACGACTCCCCCGGCATCTGCCTCCTCGACGTGAACTAGCCAAGCGTGCAGCCGTTGAAGAGTGAGCTGGTGGGTCTCAAGGACTGCCGGCCGCATGGTGCCGCGCGCCGACAAAAGCTTCTTCGTGCGCGTTACAATCCCCTTCACCAGTGGCAGAGTCGCGCGTTCCAAGTCCCTCAGCAGGCCAAGGAAGTTCCGAAGTCGTACAAGCTGCGTGCGTCGATCTTCAGGTAGCTCGGTCTCAAGCACGTGCGGCAGCGCCATCGGGCAAAGAAAAGCCAGGGCGCGCTTTGCGCTGTTCAGCTGCACCCCCTTGATGAACGTCGCTTTCGCCGGCTGCTTCAAAGTCATCCGAAGAAACCGTCTTACCCACTCAGTCGGGTGTATTGACGCTGCCCGCACCCCGTCTCGCACAGACGTGCACACCTCCGCTGGGCTGGCGTACCGCGCTGATGCAAGACGCTTCAGGTAGCCCAACCAGATGCCATCCGCCATCACAATTCGAAAGCGCCCATCCTCGTCTTGACACGTGCCGCACTTGAACGCCCACAGAGGAGGCTCCTTGGTCATGAGCTCCAGCGTCAAAAAAAAAAGGGCAGTGATCGTCTTTCGAGACTTCAGCTTCACGGGGAGCATCTTGGGGAACGCGCCCGAGTCACGGCGGTCCATGAACTGGTTGTTCCAGTGCTTCAAGCAGGCCTTGAACGGCGACCCACTCAAGACCATCTCCGATGCCATGTCGCGCATGATAAGCGCCATCAACGCCGTAGAGCAGCTCAGGATGACCAGACCCTCCGCGCGACCGTCAGGGAACACCCACCGCTGGCACTCGTCCGAGCTACAGAAAAAGGATTCCATGCCCATGGCGGTGTAGCCCTCGCTGCACATCACCGCTCCGTCATCCACTTTGACCGTGTCTTTCTTCCGCGGCGTTCCACACGTCGGGCAACGGAGAGGGGCAGGCACAGAAAGAACCTTCCCTTCCCGCATGTAGGCGCATACCTTGGCGTCAACACGCACGGAGAGGAGACAGTTGTGCAGGGGCAAGGGGAGCGTCGACTGCGCGTCGTCGACAGCGGTCTCACCATCGTCACCCGTAGCCCCGCCAGCACCGGCGGCAGCGACCTTGTTGGGCGGCTCCCCGTGGCGAACGCTGCGTGCTCGAACAGCGTGCACACAAGAGAAGCCCGCCGCGCTGTCACAAAACTCGCATGAGCTGGTCTTCCGCAAGCATCGTACCGGTGCAGGCACTTTGCACATGCCAGTGCCCGAGAGCACCACGGCAGCCGCCGTCTGCCCCGTCCGAAACGTCTCAATGATGCTCTCCGCATCCCAATTCGGCTTGATGTCCGCGTCATTGCTCGCTTTGGCCGCCCCTTCTGGACAGTCGTCGTCTTCAAAAATACGAGGGATCGTGCGACGAAGGACGGCCAGCGAGACGCCGAGCCGGGCCGCCAGGTAGGAGGACGCACCACGGAAGGTCTTCGCATGTTGGCACGTCTCATCGACAGGCGCCTCGCCATGACGCGCCGAGAACGCCACCCGCCGCACACACGAGCACGCAATCGTGCCGGCATCGGTCATCCACGTGGTAACCGCTTTGGGTGTCACCTTGCCGCCGTCTCCGCCGCCTGTCCCGGCGGGAAACCGGGATAGCACTCCAAATACACCGCGCAACGGCCACACCTCACCTCGGTAAAACTCCCTAGCGCGCGCGTTCAAGCCGTCGTGAATGCGCTCGTGCACCTCATCCGGTGGAGGACGACCATAGAGCCCATGAAGCACGGGCTCCAGACTGCGATTCACTAGCGCCAGACAGACTGCGCGCTGCATGCCCGGCCCAAGCGTGCGCCAAGTATCTCTCCGGGTGTCCGACGGCCTTCCCACGCCACCCACTCGTCCGCCAGTGTGCACCTGCCCAGTCGGACGAGCAGGTCCCTCTGGTGCCTCCCCGGTGTCCACCCCTGCAGCTTCGTAAGTCGATCTGGCGACGGTAGCTACCGGAACCGCACGCGGCGCGCAGCACGCCACCCGGAACACTTTCCCGGAGGAAACAACCCGAGATGTCGCCGACTGCGCGGGTGGGGAGCGCCTGGCAAAAAACGCCGCTAAGGCAGGCGTAATAGCGGCGGCGCAAACGGGGGGCTATTGACGCTGGCATGCACTAACCCGGATGCGAGTAGTGGCTGCCACCTTCGTGGTCGACCCGCATCAGCCATCGACGGTTGCAGTGGGAGGTAGAGCCGTCGGGCGTAGCTCGGCGGCGCGGCTTCTTGGACGCCGTCTGGGTGTCGTCGTAGGCGTCTTTGTCGCGGTGATCTTGGGAGGCAAGGCGGACGAAACATTGAGAGGATGTTTTACCATTGCGATCAGGAGAAGTCGCGAGCACGGCGGCGGCGAACGTCACGACGGCTGGCTGGGAAGGAAAAGGAGCAGGGACGCGGTGGGCGACGGCGCCGCAGACAGAATGGCGCCAAGCCGCCAAGGAAAGGGTGGAGATCCAGGTGGCGTGGCGGCGAGCGGAGCAGCGAGGGGGGTATGGCAGTGAGCGGAGGATCGACGAGCAGGTAGGCGGCTGTCGGGGGGGCAGCGAGCAGGAGGGGCGCAAGAGGGGGGGACGCCCGCGAGTGGCAGGCGACCCGTCGGCCCCAACTGTCCCGACAGAGACGGCAGCCGCCAAGACCGCGGCGAGAGGGCGGGCCACGAGAGAGGAGGCGGAAAGCAGGGAGGGGAACAGCGGGGGGGGCAGCAAGCCGGGGGGGGCAAGCGAGGGGGACGCCCGCGGGCGGGTAGCGGCCCCCCCGACCCTCCTGTCCCGACCGAGTCAGCAACAGCTAAAACTACTGCGAGCGGGGGGGCGGCAAGGGGGGGGGCGATGAGAAGGGGGGCCGGCAAGCGGGGGGGGGGGCAAGCAAGGGGGGGCGGCAAGCGGGGGGGGGGGCAAGCAAGAGGGGTCCAGCAGGGAGGCCGCAATCGCAGCGACGGTGATCGCCCCCGTCTTGACCAACGCCGCAACAGTGAAGGCGATCGGGGAGGCAGCCACCACGGGCGCATCAGCTGGGGCATCTCCGCGCGAAGCCCAAGTCCCAGGCACTCGGCAACTCGGCGACGCTTGAGGCTTCCGTGCCACGTGCATGCCACGTGCAGCCGCCCACGTGGGGCCCGCTAACGAACCAGGATGCTGACAGAAGCCCCCTAACCATCGCTTAACTGCCCTAATGAGAATCCGACCCTTACTAATGATAATCCGACCCTTACTAATGAGAATCCGACCCTGCCATTCCCCCCACTCGGAGGGAGGGAGGAGCAGCCACAGCCGCGGCCGCTCACGCACTTACTTCGCGCCAAACGTGCGATATCATGCCGCGCGGCCACGAAGGGGAGGAGCGGCCGCGGGGCCTGGGCACGGCCGCGTCGTTGACGAGCACTCACGTGACCCCTCCCCAACCAGGAGGCGACCCTGTGCTTGGCCGTTGTCACGGCGGCAATTGACGCCCCCCGCACGACAGGCCGACCATGCGTTTCGGGACGCCAAACGGCACGGTGGCGGCCGAGGCCTCCCTCGTCTGTGCGGCTGTGTTTTGGGACTGCTACGGTGTAGCGGGTCTGCGACGGCCGCGGTGGCACCTGTCCCTCATGATCTTGGGCGCATCGGCGCCTGGGCGCGCCGCCGCATGCCGGTCGCTGCTGCTGCTCATGGGCGGAGGGATGCGAGTGGGAGAGCGGGCGTGGCGGTCACCAGGCCGGGCGTAGCGCTCAACAGGCCAGTTGTGGCGCTCACCAGGCCGGGCGTCCCATTCGTCCCCTACGGCGAGACGTTGCGGCTGCCTGGCCGACCCGGCGGCACGGTAGCGCCAGCTACACCCGGCCGCTTGGGCGGCTGCACTGCCATGCCGAAGGCTTCGGGTTGAGCGGCCATGACGGACGGACGGGCGGCGGTGGCGCAGCCATCCAGATGGTGGCGGCGGTAGAGCGGTGGCCAGGCCAGACGTCCCTCCTTGCCTCTATCCTCCCCCTCCCCCTCTTCCCGACGATGTTGCGGCTGCCTGGCCCAGCTTCCTCAGCACGGCCGTACCAACCCCTTGGCCACTTGGGCGGCTGGCGGTGGCTGCGAAGTGGTCGCAAGGCTGGAAGTCCCCCCCAGGCAGTGGCTTGGACGGCCAGAGGTTGGTGGCGGCGTTGCGGTTGCCAGGCCCGACGTCTGCGGCCACCCCCTCCCGCAGCGCACCGGTGCGGCTGCATGGCTGACCCGGCAGCACGACCTTGCCAGCCCCCCTGGCCGCTTGTGCGGCTGCATTGTCACCGCAGCTGCGTCGGGGCGGGCGGCCTGGACGGGCAAGGGTGCTCTCCCCCCCCCCTGGCTGTCCGTCCCTCTCGTGTGTAGGCGGGTGGTGGTGGCGGGGGCGGCGGGGGTGGCAGTGGAGGGCGTGCATGGAGGTGGGCACTTCGCAGCAGGGTGCTTAAGAGCGGGCCCTCTCGAGACTGAGGGTTGGTGGGGCACAGACCAGCACCTCACCCACAACACGACCAACCAGCCCCCCAGCGCCCTCCTCCCCCCCTCTCCCTCCCCTCCCTCCCTCCTCATAATCAAGGCTCGCCAGGCGGTCCGAACAGGGCGGTGATACCATGGACGCGCGTGCGCACGCGATGCGGGTGCTCATCAAGGTGGTGGTGGTTGGCGCGGCCCTCCTGGCCGCCACGGTGCCGTCGTCGGTGGGCGCGGCGTCGGTGGCGCCCGGCGCGGTGGACGCGCATGCGCGGGTGGAGCTGACGCCCAGCGTCAAGGCGTGGGCGGCGCCTTGCCGGGAGGAACAGTGGCAGAAGTGCACCACGGGGACGCGCTGCCAGGTCAACCGCTTTGGCAGCAAGTTTGCGCGGTGCCTGTCGAAGCTCAAGAAGGGGGAGGACTGCTGCAAGACCCCCCACAGCCAGGGCTGCGCCGTCGGTCTGGAGTGCGGGTACCAGGGCAAGTGCGTCCTCGCCACGCGGTGGGCCATGTGGTGCAAGGAGGGTGACGCGAAGCGGACGTGCGCGCCCGGGACGCGGTGCCAGAAGAACCGGTTTGCCGCCCAGAGCGCCGTCTCGCGGTGCCGGGCGATCAACAAGGCGGGGGCGGTGTGCTCCGAGGGCCCGTACACCCAGGGCTGCGCCGCCGGCTTCGAGTGCGGGCGCTCTGGCAAGTGCGAGGCCATCCCGCGGGTGGCGGCGACAGGCGGGGGGGCCTATGGCGGCCGTCGCACCCGCCGCCACTATTGAGGATAGCTTGCGCAAGCCGAGCCCCCGCACACCAACCACGCTGGCAGCAATGGCGGTTACGGCCCGAGCCGGTGGTGGTGCTCGTAGGGGGGGGGGGTAGGCTTGGGGGCTGGAGCGGCTGCGGTGGCGGCGGGGGACGACGGCGGCGGGTTGGCCAGCAACCCTCCGAGACCGCCGTCCCTTGCTCTATTTAATTAGCATGCCACCACCACGGCCACGGCCGCTGGCACACGTTGTGGACAGGAAAAAGAGTGGCGCACGCCCGGGCCGCCGACCTTGTTTCCATCTTTGATCACCAAGACCCGCTGGCCGCTGACCCAGCGTCCCCCCATACCACAACGATTGCCACAGCCGACGAAGTCCTCTCCGCGTCCCCCCAACCCCCCTTCCCCCCCCCGAAAACCCCCCGCCTCCGCCTCTGCGCCGCCATCGACGGTCGACGGGGGAGGACAGACCGGGGGGGCTGCCTCGGGCGCCACAAGCCCCCCGCGAGGGCCGCTACACGCGTACAACACTGCCGCACCTCCGTCTCGGTCGCCGCCACGGCCCACGCCTGTTCGTCTCATCCGGCCGGCAGAGGTGTGCCGACCGTGGTTTGTTTCGACCCGTCGGGCTTGCAAAAAAACATCCGCCCCCGTCCGTCCGTGCAGGAGAGCGCGCATCGGCAGGCAGAGAGGCACCTTACGATGGAATGGGAGGGCCACGGGTGTTGGCCGCCCGCCGCTGGCGGTGGCCGCCGACCGAGTCAAGGTCCCTTGGCCATAAACTAAGTCGGTGCGAAGTGCCGCTCTGCCTACGCCAGGGGGCGCAAGGGCGGGGGAATGACGTCACCCGCTGCCATGGGAGGGAAAGACGCCAGGCTGGCCACGCGCGCAAGAAGGGGGCAGCGAGTGGCGCACCCGGCGCCACGGCAGCCGCAGAGGCGGGCGCGTGACCAGCGCCCCCTGCGACGGCCGCGTCGCTGCCTGCCGCGCGCGCGCGCGCAACGACAAGGCGGCCACCCGCAAGAAAAAGGAGTGGCCCTTGGCGACTGCCGGCGCCCCGCCCACGCCGACGGCCGCCGCCACGCGCGGGCCGCCACAACGGGGCGCTCCGGGCGGCCACCGCGTCAGGCCGCGACTGGCGGCTGCACGCCGGGGGCGCCGGGCGGTGCGACCCCCGCCGCTGCGGCGGCCAACCTGGGAGGGGGGGGGGGGGGGGGGGGGGGGGGCGTGCACGCTACCCTCCCGCCCGCCGCGGTGGGTCAGCCGCGCACCCCCTGCGTCCCCACATCCCCCCCTGCGCCAGGGGCGGCGGGGCGGCGTCGAAAGGGCGGCAATGGCAGCGGGCGACGCAGATAAGGGCGCAAAAAGGCGTCGACGAGGAGGGGGTGCCGGGGGGGGGGGGGGCGGTCAAACAGTGGGTGCCGGGGGCATCCTGGGCGCCGGCAGCGCAGCCGCGCCGCCGCCATGGCACGGGGCTTGCGGAGCGCACAGGCGCGTACGCGCGTGCGCGGCGGCACGCCGCCGCGGGCGCGACCCGCGCCAGGCGCTTGCACCGCCCCCCCACTATGGAGTCCACCCCTACCCACGGCCGGTAGCGGGGCCGCCCGGCGCCCCCCCGCCGTCCTCGCCATCGGTGTACTCGTCAGACGAGCCGCCCCCGCCGTCGCCCCCCCCACGCCCCCTCTCAGCCTCACGAGGGTCCCCGTCGTCCACGTCGTCGCCCCCGTCAGAGTCCACGTCATAGTCGGTACCGTCCGTCTCATCGCCCGTGTCGTCGTCATCGTCACTCATCGCCTCGTCGTCGGAGCCGTTGCCCGCCCACGCCCACGGGTAGGCAAACATGCGGAGCGTCTCGGGGCTCTCGGCCAGCCCGGCGTCGTCAGCGGCCGCCAGCGGCGGCCGAGCAACGGGCACCGCCCGCGGCGCCGCGGCGCCGCCCCCACCGCTACCACTACCACCACCACCGCCGATGCCGCCGCCATCGCCGCCACTGCCACAGCCGACGCCGCCACCCCGCGCACCAGGCGGCCGTGGCGGCGGCCGCACACGCCACAGCCGCACCACCTTTTCCACCCCCGATGTGGCCATGCCGCCTCCCGACGGGTGAAACGCCACGGCGTTGACCACCGACCGCGCGCCGCCCAGTACCTGCGCGGCCGTCGGGTGGTACTCAGGGGGACGCGCAGCCGCGGTAGGAGATGTAGCTGGGTGCGGGGGGGCGACGGTGGTCCCCGGTGGGGGGCGGCACCAGTAGCGCATCCCGCCTCGCCCCCCCCCCCCACCCACCCCCTCCCCTCCGCCGCCGCCCTCCTCCTCGTCGCTCTCACTGTCGGTGGCGTCCCCCCCGCCCCCCGCCGACAGGGCGGTGCGTGCCCACATCCCCCCCCGCCCCCCCGCTCCAAACCGACCACGCACCTCGTCGCGCCCCCGCGCCCACACGTACACCCGCCCGTCGTCACTGCCACATGCCACCAGCCCGTCGGCGTGGCCGCCCACGACGGCGGCCTTGTTGGTGAGCGCGTGACAAAAGCCGGCCGCCTCGTACGTGGCCACCGGCGCCGACCGGGAGGGCGCGTAGAGGGCCACGGACCCCGCCGAGCCGCCCCCCCGCCGGCGGGCCACCACAAACCGGTCCCCCGCGGGCGCAAAGCGGACGCCCGTCACCCCCCCGGCGGTGCCCGTGTCATACACCCGCACCTCTCGCTCACGGATGCCGGGCACGCGAGCATCGCGGAGGGCCAGATCCCCCGCCGAGTGCGCCACAACCACCCCAGCGCCAGCAACGGCGCCGGCGGCGGCGGGGACAAAGGCGGCGCCCACCGCCTCGCCGGCGGCCGCCGACGGGGGTATTAGGCACAGCGCCCCACCACTACCACCACCGCCGCGGCCGCCGCCGCCACCGCTGCCCGGCACCCGCCAGTCAAGCAGCCGGACGCTGCCGTCGGCTGCGGCAATGGCCGCGACGGCCCCCCCATCGTCGGGCGATGGGGTGACACAGTAGACGGGCGCGGAAGATGGGGTGGGCGTGACCGCCGCAACCGCGGTGCAGGTTGTAATGTCCCACCGAACGACCAGGCCGTCTTCCCCACAAGAAAGGAGGCGCGACCCGGCGAGCGGCGCGCCGCCGCCGCCACCGCCGCCTCCCTCCCATGCAACCCGAAAAACAATGGCGGTGTGGTGGGACGCCAGCGCGGCCACCACCGTCGGCGACCGCACCGGCGCGGCCACCACCCCCGCGCCCGTGTAGCCCGATGTAGCGGGCGCGGTGCCCGCCCCCCCCCCCCCCAACGGCCGCCAGCCGCCTACCCCCCCCGGCGCGGGCGGGGCGGTGGCGGCGGGCGGCACCCCCCCCCCCGCAGACCGCCACAGCAGTACGCGCGTGTCGTCCGACGCGGACGCGAGGAGCCGCCCTGACTCGGGCGCGTACGCAACGTCATTGACGCATCCGGAGTGGGCGTAGAGGAGGCGCAGGTGGCGCAGCGGCGCGGCGGCCAGCGCAGCAGCGTACGCGCCACGCCACGCGCAGGCAGATTCGACAGACAGCTGCGCGATGCCGTAGGCACGAAGGAAGGGGGATGGCCGCCCACGCAAGGGGGGGGGGGGGTGGACCGCCGGCTGGCCGCGGCCAAGAGGGGGGGGCATAGTCCGCCCGCCGGGGGCCGCCGCCCCTCTACCGCAGAGAGAAAGGTGGTCCACCCCCCAAAAAATGGCAGCCTTTGCCTCTTGCCGGGGGGCCGGCGTGCACAGAAAGGAGGCAGCGGAGGCAGGTTGGCCGACGGCGTCAAGGTCTGGGGGGTAGAGGGGCAAGGGGACCGACGTCGAGGCACCGTAGCGGTGGCGGTCAACGTTGGCAAAGGTCCAGCACTCTTCCGGAATTATGTCTGAGGAATCCACGAGGCCGCCTCCATTGGGTGGTTGGCCCCAGCGGGACGGTGTCCACGTGGCTCGACGGCGGGGACGCACCGTCCCGTCAATCGGCGCGACTCACCGCCGCCCGATTCCCCCCCCTCCCGCCCCACGTGCTCACCCGTCGGCCGCGCGCGGGGCGACAGGGGTGGGTATCCACAAAAGGCCGACCGTCAGCCTACCGGCCAGGGAGCGGGGAGGGGGAATGACCCCCTCCCGACCGGCACCAGTGCTCCCTGACTGCCGTCGTGGCCGTCTGGGACGGCACTGGCATGCCGTCCGTGTCGTCATCGCTGCCGTTGGGGCGGCCGGCTTTCACCCCTCCCCCGCACCCGGGTGCCAGGCCCCGCGCTCCCCCCTCCGCTCGAGAGATCCCTCGACCCACGCCCAAATGCGCTCCTCTCCCGCCCCTCAACTTGGCCGCGTGACACCCCCCCCCCCTCCCTCCTTGCCGTCTGGCACCCCAAGCCCCAAGAGCACTCCCCACTCGACCTTTGACTTGGACCGCAGCCCCACGCCCCCACCCCTCTCCCCTCCCCTCCCAACCCCCCTTCCCGATGTGCCGCCGATGAGTGGAGGTTTGGGACGCCTGTGGAGGGTGGTGGGGGGGGGGAGGAGGGGCACGACGATGAAAAACCCCGCGGGCGGACCCCCCCCCGCGCACGTCGCGCGCGCGCAACCCCTGCAGAAGCGGTGGGTGGCGGGGTGGCGGCAAAGGCACGCGCACCCGCCAGGGCGACGGCCCACAGTCCAGGTCACGGGGAGGGGAAGAATGCAGACGGGGGCTGCGTTCAAAGACATCCGAGGGGGGAGGAAAGATAGACCGTGGGAGGGGGAGGAGGGGGGGCGGGGGCAGGGGGAGGGGGGGGAAGGTGCACTCACGCGCCATGCAAATAAAAAAACTGCGGTGATAGCGGCAGTGGCGGCAGTGGCGACGGTGGCGTGGGTACGGGCAAACGGTCCATCGCCGGTACGACGGGCGCGGATGCCCCCACCGCTGCCACTGTCGCCGTCGCCGTCGCGAGACCATTGCCGTCCGCCTCCCGCACTACCCGCGAGCGCACTCACCACTAGCGCTATCGCGAGAGTGCCGCGTGCGCCCGCCACTTCCCCCCTCCCCCCAGCCCTCTCCTCTCTTTTTTTTTTGTTGCCGTCAGCGGCTGTGCCGTCGACGCCTGCCACGCATGGTTGGCATGGGGGGGACGGAGGTGAGTGACGGGGCCGTGTCGCCGCGCGTGTCGGGGTGGCGGCGGTGAGTCCGTCTGCCCCTCCCCCGCCACCGCCCGCCTCCCCCCGAGCGTGCCCCGTCGCTGCCTATCCACCCGCCCCGCGCCGCTGGTCTCGAGTGCAACCCCCACGGGGGCGCCGCCGGGGTGTGCTCCGATCATGCCCGCGCACTCCCGCCGTGCGTGGATGCACCCCCCGGTGGCGGCGGGCCGAGGATCCGGGGGGGATGGCGTATAAGGGCGGGGGGCGATGCCGCCCCGACCTCGAGTGCGCCACGCCCAGCCGCCGACCAGCACCAAGGCCCGCGGCGAGCGACGCCTCTCCACCCGCCCCTTCCTTCTCACCCTCACCTCTAGGCCGCTACACCCTCAACAACCCCCCCTACAACGGCCACCCCACAAGCCCTCCACAGCCCCCCGCCCTTTGACGACCGCCAAGGCAGGCTGACATGGCGCCCCGCCCCGTCACGATGCGGGTGCTCGTCACCGTCGCTATCCTGGCCGCAACCGCTGCCGCCATCATTGCACCCGCCTCTGTCAGGGCCACCGCACCGCACGCTGCGGCTGTGTGGTGGGCAGCACCCACCCTCCGCCAGTGCCTGCCATGCGGCGGCACCATCCGCGGCCGCTGCACGGCCGGCACCATATGTGCCAGAAGCAACCTGGGGGTCCTGAGCTGCGTCAAGCCGATGCGCCTTGGACACAAGTGCACCGACCCGTGCTGGGCGTGCACCGCGGGGTTGAAGTGCGGCGCCAGGGGCGTATGTGAAGCCGCCAAACCGGCTCCCAACCGTCACTGCCGGCTGTGTGGCGGCACCCGCGGCGGCTGCGCTGCGGGCACGGTGTGCGGCAGGAGCTGGATTAACGTGCCGAGCTGCGTTAAGCACGTGCCCATTGGACATAAGTGCTGGAGCTTTTGCTGGGCGTGCGCCAAGGGGCTGAAGTGCGGCGCCAGGGGAGTATGCGAAGCCGCCGCCCCGCCTGCCATCCGCCAGTGCCTGCCATGCGGCGGCACCATCCGCGGCCGCTGCACGGCCGGCACCATATGTGCCAGAAGCAACCAAGGGGTCCTGAGCTGCGTCAAGCCGATGCGCCTTGGACACAAGTGCACCGACCCGTGCTGGGCGTGCGCCAAGGGGCTCGCGTGTGGTCGGACCGGCAGGTGCCAACAGGCGTGGGCCCATTACCGCTAGATATCAATAGCCGCAACTGCGGCGACCATCTACCTACATGGGCCTTGCGTGAATGGGTAGCGAGCTGCGACACCCAGGCGGCTTTCGTGCCTCGACAGTGGTTGTCGTGGGTTTGTCAAAGTGTGTACATAAATTAGTGGCCGGGTAAGTGAAGAGGGGCCAGTAGACGCGGCCGGACGTTCACCGGCGCCCTTCCACCACCACCGTCGTGGCGGCAGACATGCCCTAGAGCATGTACTGGTCGACGCGGGAGCCCTCCCTACAAGGCGGCGTGCCATGACATGAACTGTACATACATGTGTATGTCCACGCACCACTGATCCATGGACCCAAAGCGCCCTTCTCGCATGGTCGGTACAGGCCGCGGCCTCAGGCAATAGCTGGGTGCCCATGGTTGTATTTCCCATGAGTACCTCTAACATCCAATTCGAACTCCCCCCTCGAGCGCTACAGTACGTATTGCAGCGCTTTGAATTCAGGGCTTGCCTCTGGGGTGGGGCGGCGCTTCCACATGGGTGGGGAGAGGAGACGGCCGTACGTACAGTACATACAGATGCTACATCAGGACCCCCCCACGCATGCGTTCCCCCGTTGGCGCGACGCCACCGCCGTACGCACCGCTGGTGGGTGGGTGGTGCTGTCAGACGCCGACGGCCGGGGCACGGCGGAGGGCAGCGGCGGAGGGGTGGGAGGTGGTCGTCCGCCCGACCCCCCCCCGCCTCCTCGTGCCCCCTCCCCTCAAACTCCTTTCCTCGCTCGTGTCAGTGCCGTTGCGTTGGCCGCCACGGCCGCCACGCCCGTGAAAGAGCGCGTGGCGGCGGTCGCCGCGGCGGTCGCGGCAGCGGCGGCGGCGGTGGGGTGACGCCACCGGTGGGGTGACGCCGCCGGGGGGGCGGACGGCCACGCGGCCGTGGCAGCGCCCGCGGCAGCTGCAGTTGCAGCGGCCACGGGCAGCGGCAGCAGGCAGCAGGCTGCGGCGGCATCAGCGGCGGCGGCGGCGGCAGTAGCAGCGGCAGCGGAAGCGGACAGTGGCAGCGGCAGCGGTGGTGGCGGGGTCCGCAATTTCGGCCGCCCGCGGCGCCCCCCCCCCCCCTCTTGTGCGTACGTGCAGTAGCGATGCACCCGGGCTGCGCTGCCGCGGCCCCGTGTGGTCCCGTTTTATTTTGACCGCCGCAAGCGCAGGTGCGTCAGCGCCGCCCCTTTTTTTTTTCACCGCGGCGGTGTGTCCCGCGGCGGCAGACCGCCGCGGCCGGTTTTGTCGCCCGCCCGCCGACCCGCTCGCTCGCCGGCCCGCCCGCTCACCCGCTCGCCCGCTCGCCCGCTCGCCCGCTCGCCGGCTCGCCCGCCCTTCCCGCCAACGCGTGCTCTGGCGCTGGCGGGGGGTGGTGGGGGACGTGGATGGGGGGAAGCGACGGGGGGTTGTGTACCCCCCCCCCCCCCCCCTCCCCCCCTGGGATGCGTCGGTGGTCTGAGTCCTGGCGGGAAGGCCAACAAACGGGGGAAGCGCGGCCGCCTCTCGGCGCGCAGGGCAGGACATGGGCGGCCGCATTCTAGCCGGTGCTGGCGCTGGCAAGACGCACAGCGTACGGGCTTGCCGGCGGGTGGGCGGGCGGGTGGGCGGGCGGGCGGGCAGGACGGTGCCACGTCTGTCGTGGGCAGCGTTGTGTGGCGGGGTGTAGAGGGGGCTTGGGAGGAACGGGGGGCAGACGCGCGCCCCCCCCGCCCCCTACCCTCGTTCCCAATCCCCCCCCCCCCCCAGCTCTTTCTCGTCCTTCCCGGCTGCGTCGCACGGGACGGTCTGGCGGACGGGCGGACGGGCGGGCCGGCGGGCCGGCGGGCCGGCGAGCTGACGGGACTGGCGGGGTGGGCGGGGCGGGTGCGTCCGCCGGGTCCGTGTGTCAGCGGCGGCGGCGGCGCGCGCGCGATGGGCTGCTGCCCGCCCCCGTCGGGGGGGGAGCGGCCTCCTGCCTGTCGCTGTCGTGGGGGGGGGACCGGCCTGGGGGGCGGGCGGCAGGGAGCGGGGGGGGAGGGGGGGCGGGGGCGGTGGCAGGTCGGCCGGCCGCGGCGGGATGGACCCCGTCGGCTGTGGCTGTTGGGGACGTTGGTCGGTCGTACCCCCCCCCCCCCCCCCCCCCCCCCCCCGTGCCCTCCCGTGCGTGGCCGGCCGCATTCTCTCCGTTCTTACGCACCCGTCGCGAGGGGGAATAAGACGGCAGCGACGCCACCGGCAGCCGGTGGCTCGGCGGGTTTGGCGACTACCCCTGCCGGCAGCCGCGGGGTGTGTCACGCGACGACCCGTAGACGACGCCCCGCAGTCGCGGGGTGGAGGGCGTCGCCACCGGCCTTCTACTGTTTTGGGAGGGACACCTGGTGCCGCTCCGCTTCCCCCTTTCCCAACCACCGGCTCTTCCCCCCCGCGTTGCCCCCCTCGCGTCGTATTCTCCCGTCATCGCTTGGAGGTGCTTCCGCCGCCGCCGTCGCCGCCGCTGCCGCCGCCGCCCTGCCACCCTCTCACAATGGTTGCCAAGCGCCCCGCCGCGGCCGTGGCCGTGGTGCTCGCCGCCGTCCTGTTGGTCAGGTCTGTTGCGGCGCAGGCCCCACCCAGTACTGTCTGGGGCGTCGTCACGGCCATCAACTGTGGGGGGCAGGCCATCCCCCCCTCCGCTTCGTCCGACGGCGTGGACTACATTGCTGACGCCTACTTTTCGCCGTCCTCCCTGCCGTGGAGCCGCCCCGTCGCCCTCCCCGACCAGCACCGGACGCTGCGCTACAGTGAGTCGGGGCCCCTCTACTACACCGTTCCCGTGCCAGTGCCCGGCTACTACCGTGTCAACCTGACATGGACAGAGTTGTACCAGAGCGGTCCCAATGAGCGCGGCCTGGTCGTTGGCGTTGGAGCTGACGTAGCTGTGCAGGGCCCCAACTGGTCCAATGGCCTCTTCATGGACAACACAACCGAGCTGGACATCTGGTCGCTTGCTGGTGGCAACAACGAGCAGGCCGTGTCGTCCGTCTTGCCAATGCCGCAGACGGGGGCGTCCGAGGTTTGGGCCACCACCTCGGTCTCTGTGGTAATCTTTCATTTGCCGGTCTCCCCAACTGGCCTGCCCATGCTTGGCACACTGCAACTGCTTGGGGAGGTGCCACCACCGACGCAGACGCCATCCGCGACACCTACAGTGGGAACTACGATGCCGCCCACTGCAACGTCCGCTCCGGTTCAGTCGACGTCGCCGGCCGCGGTGTCACCCACGGCCGCACCGTCCCCAATGCCGACGACTACGGCGCCCACAGTGGCGCCCTCCCCGATGCCGTCTGCTACGTCCGCGGGGTCACCCACGATGGCGTCAACCATGGCGCCCACGATGGCGCCAACCATGGCGCCCACGATGGCGCCGACCATGGTGCCCACGATGGCGCCAACAATGGCGCCCACTATGGCGCCCACCATGGCGCCAACCGTGGCTCCCTCGGTGGCGCCCTCGCCAATGCCTTCTACATCGTCGACTGCGGCGCCCTCGATGACTCCTACGACGTCCACGCCACCCACAATGACGCCTGCGACGTCCACGGCAGTGCCCACAGTGACGCCTTCTGTGGCGCCCTCCGTGGCGCCCTCGATAGTGCCCTCCCCGATGCCGTCCACATCATCAACTGCGGCGCCCACAGCGATGCCCTCCCCGATGCCGTCTACGACGTCCTCAATGGCACCTACAATGGCGCCTTCGATGGCGCCTACAATGGCGCCTTCGATGGCGCCTACAATGGCGCCCACAATGGTGCCCTCCCCGATGCCGTCTACGACGTCCTCAATGGCACCTACAATGGCGCCTTCGATGGCGCCTACAATGGCACCTACGGCGGCGCCTACGATTGCGCCCACAATGGCGCCTACAATGGTGCCCTCCCCGATGCCGTCTACGACGTCCTCAATGGCACCTACAATGGCGCCTTCGATGGCGCCGACAATGGCGCCTTCGATGGCGCCTACAATGGCGCCCACAATGGTGCCCTCCCCGATGCCGTCTGCACCGTCAGGGCCGCCCATGGGGGGTTCCCAGCACATGACGATCCACGCGGAGCGGCAATACTACTCTGCCAACGACTTTGCCATGTCGTTGGCGTCCGTGCCGGCCAGCTTCAGCACGGCATCCGCGATGGCCAACTCCACCATCCGCGCTGCCACCGTCGAACAGTGCCCCGTCATGGCCATGGCGGACCTGGGCGTCTCCTACTACCACGTGCTGCTGCAAGCGGGCACCCACCATGTGCCGCACCTGCACCCTCGGGCGGCTGAAGTACTGCTTGTCACCGCCGGCACGGTCGACGTGTTTTTCTTGGAGGAGGGCGGGGACGGCACCGGGCCTGCCCCGCGGCTCATTCGCAACACCGTCGACGCTGCCGGCGTGGCGCTCGTCCCCCGGGGCCTCCTCCACGGGGTCACATGCGTCAGCGCGTCGCCGTGCACGTACGTCTCAACGCTCACGCACGCAGACCCGGGTGTGGTGCTGGCCGGCACCACGTTGTGCGACGGGCCTCTCGCAGACGTGGCAGCGATGCTCGGCGTGCCGCAGGACGACGCGACGGTGGTATGTGCGGGCATGTCCCAGGAGCTGACGGCCAGCCAGGCAACGTCCTAGAGGACGGCCATGCCGTTGTAAGGGCCGCCTGCGAGCGGCGGCTGACTTTCATTCCGCACACGCGTCGCAGGCACGCTTGTCCATGCTGATGACCCACAACCGTGGATGATGAGGGAGCGAAAGAGCGGCGCGGTAGCGGCGGGGGGGGGAGGAACGAAGGAGGAGGGGAGGGGTGGCAACTCGACGCGTGAGACAGCTTTTTGACACAATACAACAATACTTCATATCCCTCGCTCGGCGGCCAGACACGAGCTACCCCAGCGGACGGGCGGCGCGGACAAACGGCAGGTCTCACATCTGTCACGGAGGTGGCAGCGTCGTCGCCGCAGCCGCAATTTACGAAACGGCCGCACCTGCACACGCAATGCCGTTGAACTGCCCCGTCGCCTGGTCGTAGGCAAACAGCTGGTGGCCCGGGCAGGTGCTGAGGTCCTGCGGCACGGCAAACTTGGATGGCGAAAAGATGGCAAAGGAGAAGATGGCCGCCGCCACCCCCCCCGTGGCAATCACGGTAAAGACCCAGCCGGCAAAAATGCCTGTGGACAGGGACCGTCGTCGGGGGAAGAGCACCAGACGAAGGCCACAGGTACCGGCCCACAATCGTGCACCGTGCATGCAAGGGAGCAAAGGATGACCCGGTGTTAGAGCGCGCGCGGATGCAGCCACAACTTCCTGACACGGCCCCTCCTCGCAAGACACGCCAGCACCAAAACGCCCAAGTACCTCCCACCTAGTAGCCCAGATGCCACCTTACCCCTGCCCCCAATGAACGTACCAGCAAACTGCTTCCAGTTGACCGTCCCCCGCTTAAGCTCCACCACCCCCACCCCAATCGTTGAGCCCACCTGGCAGTGGGTGGTGGACACTGGGAGACCCACCCGGGACGCCAGGATGACCGTAACGGCGGCGCCCACCTCAATGGAGAACCCGCGGCTGGGCGTCAGCTTGGTCAGCTTCATCCCAATCGCCACGATGATGCGGTAGCCCCACATGGCGAGGCCCAGCACGATGCCCGCGCCGCCCATCGCCAGGATCCACAGAGGCACCTCCTGCTTGACGCTCGAGTAGTCTGCGTAATTGGCCACGTTGCACCGCGACGCGCAGGTGACGTTGGGGGTTGCCAGCACCCCCGCCTCGTCGTAGAGGTCAAACTGCGCAAGCTGGGCGTCGGGGTGGACGGGCGTGACGGCGGGGAAGGCCACGTCGGCGGGCGCACGACACTGAAAGAAGTCAACACCCGCCCCATCCGAGCCGCAAAAGGAGGCGCCGTCCACCAACGGGGAGCCTTCCCGGAACAAGTTTCCGTCGCGAACGCCGCCTGAAAAAACGCCGTCCTCCTCAAAGTCGCCGCTCATAAACGTGGACAGCTGCCCGCGGTGGTGATAGAGCTGGTAGATGGATGAAAATGGACCGATGCTGTTTGCGACATCGTTGGCGCCTGTCGGTGGGAAGGGGGGGGATACCGCGCGCATCCGCCAGAGCGGTCGTCCACAGGTCCACAGCGCAAGCAAAAAAACGAACGGGTAGCAGGAGCGAGGCGCGCACACAAAGCGTCAGCGACACGAGCACACGGCGTAACCAAACAACATCAGGAACATTCGCCTCGCCCCCGCAGCAAACCACAACCACGCATACCTCGCTGACGACCACTACCGTGTCAACCTTCCCCCCTCCCCTTCCTCCCCCCCACAACGTACCATGCGCAAACGAGTCAAAGGCGGCCGTGAAGATTTGCAGCCACATGAAGAGCCGTTCGGCTTTGGGGTCAAACTTCTCCACCCGGTCGTGCATGGCGCGCACGTCTTCATCGTCCTGCAGCGCCGCCTGCTCCTCTGCAATGTTGACGTGAAAGCCCATCTTGCCCAGGCCCGCTGCCATGCCGCCGCCCTCCCCTTTGATGGTGGCGCCAGCCAGGTCCGCGCCCGTCCCCATGTCGTCGCTGCTATCGACGGCGCACCCCCCCTTGGTGACCCCCGCCGCTGCGAGCGTCTCGGCCTCCCACCGTTCGACAAACCTCTTTGCCTGGGGGATGAAGAACCACCACGACAGGACGGCCATAATGCCCCCCCCCCCGAGCGCAATCCCAACAGCCTGGGTGACGCTAAATTTCTTGTCCAGCTGCAGCTGTGGGGAGCCCTTGTAGATGATGAAAAAGATAGTAATGGCGACGGTGACGGCATAGAAAAATGGCAAGAAGAGGAGGCCATTCTTAAACGGGTTGGCCCGCCGCAACACCAACGTCCGCACCATAAGAAAGATGATGACGGCAAAGAACGCCGAAAGGAGCGGCGACACCACCCACGACGCGACGACGCCGACCATGCTGTTCTTCAAGCGCCCTAGCCCCTTCTTGGACGGGTTGAGCCAAATCACCGCCGCCGGCCCGCCATAGGCCATCCCCACCCCCACAAGGGAGCCGACGATGGAGTGGGTGGTGCTGACGGGCAGCCCAAAGTAGGTGGCGATGATGAGCCACGCCGTTGACGAGCAGAGGGCCGCGAGGAAACCCACCAGCAGCACGTCGGGGCCATTCGCCGCACCGCCCCGGAGCGGGTCAAAGAGCTCCACCTTGATGATGCCCCGTCGCACTGCTCAGAGGGCGGGGATCAAGGCAAATGCAGACGGGGAGGAGAGGCGACGCGCGAAACGGCTGCAACCTCGAGTGTGAGGATCCTGATCCTAGCACGCAGCGGCGCCGCCTCTTCTGCCCCTCTCCCTACCGAGCTCCCCCCCCCACCCCACCAGCCCCCCAGTCAACCCGTCGCCTGGCACTCCTCCGCCCCTGCATCCCCTCTCCTTCCCCCGCACGCACCTGTATCCGTCACCTGGCTCCCCATCAGCAGCGCGCCCGCAAACTCCATCACTGCCGCGATCGCGCACGCCCACTGGAGGGAGAGGGAGCCCGCGCCGACGCTGGTGGCAAACGCATTCGCCACGTCGTTGGCACCAATACCCCATGCCTGTATCGTGAGAAGGAAAGAGGGGCGGGGGCGGGGTAGAAGGCAGCGGGGGAAAAGGACGAACGCCACGGGCGGACCAGCCGACAGAAGAGCAACAGGACAACGTCAGCAGAGCAAGAAAAAAAACAGAAGGGAAAAAAGTATGAAACAAAACAAGACCTACGCACCAAGGATGGGACGGACCAGCCCAAGGCCGTGTCCCACAAAAATCTCCAACCCCAGCCCACCAACAACCTCGCTAGCGGTGGCTGCGTACCATTCCAAACGCGAGGATGCCGCCCACAATGACCACCCACAGGTAGTTGCGGCTGATGGACTCGACAACGACGCCGGGGCCCAGCACCGCCGCCGCGGTGGCGTTGGCCAACGGCCACGCCACCGCGCCGGTCGACATGGTGGGAGTGACGGGGAGGCCCGCGCGGTCGAGGTGGGGGGGGAAGAGGAGGAGCGAAGGTGCAGCGCGCAGGGGTGGCGGGGTTTGGGGCGGAGGGGGACGAGCGAGGAGGAGGGGCACTACGGCAGTCAGGGTTGGGACAATGTAGTCAACCACCGCGCGTGCCGACGGCGGGGGCGAAGGGTGTCGCCGATTAGGTCGGCGGGGCAGCACCCTCGGTGGGGGGCGCGGGTGGGGGGCGGGGGGCCAGGACGAGGCGGGGAGAAGGGGTTTCCACGCAGGCGACCGGCGTGTGGACCAACGAGCGCCGATCACCCGCCAGGAGGACGTTGGCCGCCGTGTCTGAGGGCACGTCCCGAGCACTTAGCACACCACCCCGGCACGGGTGCGTGACGGGTAGCGCCGCTGCGTATGTACTCCCGGCGTCCAACGCACACACCAGGCAGAGGCTGTGGTGGTTGGTCGCCCGTCCCGACGTCGAGCCGCCGGTGCGGGACCCAGAACCCCATCCCCGCGTCCCGCCCCCGCCCGCGAAACAAAGGGCGGCACTTATGGCGCACCCCTCCGCGGGGCGTGTGTGGTCGGCACAGTCCATACGGTGGGGTCTAGCGCCCGCGCGGGGCCCGGCGCGCGGGGATGCCGTCGGCGCGCACGCGCCCGTTTTCACGGTCGCGCACGCTCGCGTCAACAAGAAAGTATATGTACGACGAGACGCCGCCCAGAGCCGCGAAGCCGCGTCTTGACCACGACGCCGTCCAGACGGGGCCGCCTTTCACGACGCGCCGCCGGGGCCGCCCCCCTCACGTGCACACGCCGCGAGCAGCAGCCTGATGATTGGCGTCCCACACGGTGGCGTGATCATTGCGATGGGGTTGTGGCGACCATGGGATGAGCCCCGCCCGGCGGAAGAGCCAACGGCCCGCGCCCCGCCGCGTGACGCATACGGTTTCGCGGTGGGAATTTTGCAGGCTGGCCAACAAGGACGTCTACGCACCGCCGCCACCTGGCCCGCAAGCATGTAGCGCGCTGTGTCCATGGAAAGTGGGATGATGTCGTCAAGTTGAGATCGCAGCTGCTGTGCGAGAAACATCAGTGTGCCAAGCCAATCAAGTAGCGCCCAGAGCTGCCTTGTCCTTCCACTTACAGTCTGTATTGGGTATTGTCTGACTGGATATTGTCACGTCCGTGACAATACTCAGTCACGATCGATCGGCGATCATGGCCTTACAAAGGCCTCCACATTGCGATAAACGTCGATCGTTGCCAAAAATAGCAATGGGGTGGGCAAGGTATACAGTTGTGTCAGCCATGCCATGGGCCGTGACATTGCCCAATACTGACTGTACTGTCATGTTTTCATCTCCATAGAAGTGTTACGTATGTACAAACTGTAAATACGACAGTGTGCATCCACTTGGGCGATCGGGAGTCCCGTTCCGATCGAATCAACGATCAAGTGTATGTACAGCAGAAAAGCCCACGACCGATTGGATAAAATACGACCATTTTCAAATTTCCGGCTCGGTCGCGCAGAGTGCTCCAAAGAGTACTTACTTCGAGGTGCATGGAGAAACCACCACTTCATCCGTGGGCCCCTGCTGATGATGCCGGTCCTTTCCCGCCCTCCATCAGTGCCTGCTACCACCCCCACCCTCTCTCCCCACCCTTCCACCCCGTCCACCCCGTCTACCCTGTCCCGCCCCTTCCACCCCCAAGAGCCCACAGTCCTCCCGTCTCCCTACGCACGGGTTCCATCTCCCCTCTGGAAGGTAGCCTCAGCGAGCGCGCACGTCCGCAGTTGTGACGCATGTGACCAGCCTACATACGTCTTGGCGAGTGAAGATGCCCTCTTCAGGAGCCTGGCCGGAGCGTTGTACCAGCGCGGAGTTGGCAGGGGGGGGGGAGGGCACCCTCTTCCCTTCTATACTCTCCCATGGTGCGAGAAGGTCAGGGACAGCTGCCACTTGTTACCCTTCTCCCGTCCCCCCCCTACTCCACTTCCTCTTCTCCCGACCCGGTCGCACTGCCCCACAGAAAAGGGCTTCACGGCAGGGATACCCCCCGGCGGTCAGCGGTGGTGGCTGCGGCCGGGGTGGCGTCGGCGGCCCCGTCGCGGTTGCCCGTGCAGCCGTCTCGTCGCTGTGCCGGAATGTCCTCCCCAGTCCACGCCCTGTACCGCGGGGCCGTTCAAAAGGCGACTGCGGCGGGCGGGCGGCAACAAAGCGATAGGGGGGCAGTCAGCTACGATGGCGGCGGGCGGCGACGACGGGGCGGAGAGCAGCCACGCAGCGGCGGCGGACGGCGGTAACGACGAGGGCGCAGGCAGGCATAATGGTATCGGGCACCTCTGCAGTTGCGGCGCTTGGGGGGGGGGGGACGGCGACTGAAATCAGGGGAGCGCGTCGGCGGCAGCAGCAGCGGCGACCGCGGCCCGCCCCCCCTTGGGCCGCACCGTCGCTGCCCCCCCCCCCCCCCCCCCGCCAGCCACGTGAGCCCCCCCCCGCACTTCCACACTAGCCTGCGCCAGCCCCCTGCCCGCATCGCGGAGGCGGCCAAGAGCACCCTCCCCCCGCCCCACCGCCGCCAGCTGCCCCACCCAGCGCCGCCCGCCGCCGCCGCCGCGTCCACCCTCGCCACCACCGCCCCTTCCTGCCAGGCAAGGAGCCACCGCGGCCACGAGGTGCCAAAAATGGCGGCGCACCCGGCGGGCGTCGACACCGCCACCGCCTCGGCCGCCACCGCCGCCGCCGCCATGTGCCGACCCCACGGTGGGGGGGCGCGCGGCGGCGGCGGCGGCGACCCCTGGCGGCACCGCCTCCCCGCCGTGGCGGCCCGCCGCGACTGCAGTCGGGGCGGGGACGGCACCCCCTCGGCAGTGCAGTCGCCTTGTCGGCGGCGGCCGCTACTGCGGTGCATGACCGCCGCCGCAGGCAGGGTCCACCTCTGTCGCGCGACGACCGCGGCCGGGTGACGAGGGAGGCGAACGGCCGCACCGTGCGGGCTGCCGCCCACGCCCCCCCCGACGTGGGCCGCCTCCACCGGGGCGCCGGCCCGCCACCCTCAGCACAGCCGTGACGGGAGCGTCCAGGTCGCCCACCGCGCCCCCCACCCCCCCCGCCGCCGCAGACCGCCACGCCGACGACGCCGCCGACTGCGGGAGCAGTAGAAGGCGACGGTCCGCCGCCAGCGGCGCCAGCGGGGCCGCCACCACCGCCCCGCCGTCGAGGTGCAGGGTGTCGCCATGCCAGCAACGCGACGCGACGCGCGCCACGATCGCCGCCGACGCGCCTACCGCCGCCGGCCGCCGCCTGCACCGCCGCCATTGCCAATGGTGGCCGCAAAGCGCGGCGCTATCGTGGTGGACCCCGCGGACAACACCGCCCCATCAGCCACACGCGCTTCAGACGTCTGCGCAGTGGTCGCTGCGGCGACCCCCCCCTTTCCCATTCGGCCACTCGCTGCCCTTCTGCACGGCCGCCCTGCCTCCCCCTCCTCCCAGCCGCGCCCGCTGCTCTCCCCCTTGCTGGTGCCACCCCACCTGGACGCATGCCGTGCTGGAGCCGCCTCGCTGCCGCGGGGGTACGCTGCTGTCATCAGTTTGTTTTACTCAAATGTGCACGTGACTGTGCGATCTTCTTCTTGTTCAGGCTTTCTGCTCTCACACCATGCTGCGCATCAGTCTCATCTGCTTGCGATTGTTTTCGTCATTTACTCCGCGCTGCTCAGCGACCTCCCCCCCCCACGCCTCCACCCGCCCCCCCGCCCGCCGCCCTTTCTACATCTGGTTGGTCTGCAACACCAGGCGGCCGGCCCCCCCCGCCCCTTCGCTCAAGTCCGGGCTGCGGTGGATGGCCCCTCGCCCCGCCCCCCACAAGCCGCCCTTGAGGAAGAGTACGCTTCCCGGCGGGGCTTGGCGCACCACCCCCCCCGCCGCTTTCATAAACGCTTGCTCGTCGGCGGCTTCCCCGCCGACGCGATGCTTCACCACCGCTGCGTGCACGGCGGGGTCCATGCCCCAGCCAGCTGCCAGCGATGCCGGACTATCGTCAGACGTCGACTCGTCGCACTGGTCGTCCCCGTCACAGCAGGCGCTGTTTGCCTGCGCGGCGCCCGCCTGCCCGAGGCTCTCGTCTACCCAAAGCGTCCCGCCACCCCACAGCGTCACCAGCCCTCGCAGGGTCACGCGGTCGGCATGCCAGCGGGGGCACGGCACCTCCGTAACAACCGCCAGCCGCAGCTCAATACCGGCACGTTCCACGCCGACGGCGGCGGCGTGCGCAGACGCGGCCGCCACCCCCGCCGCCCGCACCGCAGACGCCAGCTCGTCAGACGCGCCCGCAGCCAACATGGCAAACGCGAGCACGTCGACGCCATCGTCCGTGCCGTCGGTGGTTACATTGAGCGGCGGCAACGTCGTGCGGAGCCAGGGCGTACGGCGGGTGATTGCGCTCAAGGGGTAGGGCACGGCCAACCCCGCCGCGGGGGGAAGGAGGCCCGACCGCTCCATCGCGTCGGTGACAGTAGAGAACGGCGGGCTCGGCGGCACCAGCACAAAGTTGGCGGGCGTCTTGTGCAGCAGCGACGCGACGGCGCTCGGTGTTGGCGCGGCGATGGCGCTCGGCGTTGTCGTGGCGACGGCGCTCGGCGTTGTCGCGGCGACGGCGCTCGGCGTTGTCGCGGCGACGGCGGCGGGGGGGGACAAAGGGGTGGGAGGAGCGTTGGAAATCGCAGTCCGTGTACGCCAGCAGCGAAGGGACAACGTTCGGGGGGGGAAAAGGGAGAAGGTTACCACAGCCATTGTGACGGGCGCGAAGAAGGCGTCCGGCGGGCTTCCGGATGTAAAAGTATCAACAACGCGTCGTCGCCTCTGTCTGCCATGCGAGCCACCACCGTTTGTCTTGACCGCCAGCTGCAATACGGCCAACGCGGGTCGCCATGGGAAGAAATAGGCAGGTTGGGGGAGGGGCGGGGGGAGACGCTGGCAAACTCAGCACGGGCGGGCACCCCAGAGCAGCTGCGGCGCTTGCGTAACGGGTCGATGGGAGCCACTGGTCGAGACGGCGAAGTAATCAGAATGAGTCATCCAGGGGGGGGCGGGGCAGGGCTGTCTCCAGTCATGATGGGGGGGGTGGAGGCTTGGTTGAGTCATAGTGGTTGCTCACCTTAGTCATTCAGTAGCGAAAGTTCGCACTACTTCTTTGTACTTAGACACGTACTTCGGCAGCAGAATTCTCAATCACACACTGCCACTCACAGGCACGCTCTATGGATACTCACTCTAATTACAGTACTGTGTAGAACAGTACACATAGAAGAAATGGATATCCATGCATGCGTTGTGCATCCGCATGAGGCGCCGTCAGGGCTGACGTTGGTGGCATCGGGGGCGTCCCCCCCCCCCCCCGCCATTTACCCCATCCCCCCCCCTGTCTCAGGCGTCACCCCCAGCTCGGCGGCCACATCCACCCCCGCCTTGACCACTATGGACGCGAGCCGCTCCGCCGATGCCATGCTCATCGCCACCGTCCGCGCGCACGCGTCATACGCCGCGTTGTGGGCGCACGCCTTGCTGTGCCACGCGTGCGCGAGCCCCGGCTCGAGGCCCCGCATGACCGCCACGGACGGGTGGTCCCGGAAGGCGTTGTAGAGGTCCACGTCCTCAGAGCCCCACCCCGCGTAGCGGCGCTCCTCGTCGCCCCCAAAGCCCCCCACCGCCTCCCAGTCTGCCCGGTGAACGCACACGGGGCCGTACGAGGAGGTCCGCCAGTAGCCCGACGAGGCGGTCAGGGCGGCGTGGGTGGCGGCGTAGTAGCTCCAAAAGATGGGAAACCACGCCTGGCCGCCGAGGAGGGCGTTGGCGCGGCAGTTGCGCAGCGCCCCGCCCTTGACGTCCAGGTCAACGTCTGTTACAAAGAAGAGGCCAGTGAAGGGGAGAAGCCGTACCGCCTCGCGGATGGCCACGGAACGCGAAAAGGCGCCGGTGCGGTCACCCGCGGTCGTCAGCACCGTCACCCCGTTGGTGGCGGGGAGGCCACCGACGCTGCCACGGGGTCCCCCGGGTGTTCCTCCAACGGTGCCGCCCCCTGCCGTCGCGCCACGGCCGTCACCACCTCTGCCGGCGGCGGCAGTAGCGGCGGTGGTGGTGGTAATGGTGGAGGTGGCGCCGGTGGCGGCCGCCCCCATGCCCACGTCGGCAAAAGCGGGTGGCGGCGGCGACCGCGGCAGGCGTGCGTCCTTGACAAGGTTCTCCACCGCCCCGTGCTCGGCGGCGAGCGTGACAATGACCAGCGACAGGGCCGGGTCGACCAGCCGGAGGCGCCGAAAGGTGGCGAGGTAGGTGGCCAGGTGGCCGGGGCGGCCCGAGTAGGGCACCACCAACGTCAGCGGGGTGCCCATTGCCCGCGGGATGGCCTCGACGGTACACCCGCCGGTGGCGCCCAGCTGGCGGGCCACTACCACCTTCCACGCCACGGGCGTCCGTGGGGGGAGGGGGGTCACGGGGGGTGGTCGGCCGCCGGCGGCCGCCGCCGCCCGAACTGCTGCTAGCGACGACGGGGGCGGTGCGGCCACCGCCGCCGCGACGGGCGCCGCCGCCGACCCCGCGACGGCGTCAACATCAAATACCCACAACTCCCCGCCCGCTGCGTTGAGGCGGTAGTGGGTGTGGGGGATGGTCAGCGCCGACAGTGTCACGGCGGGGGGGCCACCGCCGCCGCCGCCGCCGCCGCCCAAACTGCCGGCAGCAGCGGCGGAGCGACGGGGGAGGTCTGGGTCGCCCGCTGGGTCGCCAGCAGCGACGGCGGCCGCCACCCGCCGGGCGGCCAGCACTACGCCCAGCGCGTCGAGGCCCAGCGCCGCCGACGCGTTCCACCGGGTCGCCCACGGCCCCAGCCACTGGGCCCGCGGGAGGCCATGGCCGCCCCGCGCGGGCGTGTACAGCCGCTCCTTGTACGTGTCCACAACGGAAAAGAGGGTGTCCTCGTCGGGGGGGTCGTGCACGCTGGCCCGGCGGGCCACCTCCACCGCGTCGGGGGGGGTGACGAGGGAGCCGTGGAAGGCGGTGACGCCCGCGGCGGCGGCGGCGGCGGCGGCGACGGCCCCAGCGCCCAGCCGGGGCGGCAGCAGCGTGCAGCAGCCGCCGCCGCCGAGGGCGTCGACAATGCCCACCGCCGCGACCGCACCGGCCGCCCGGCCGTCGGCGGGGGGGGACACGCACGAGCCAAACGCGGCGGCGGGGGGGGGCTCCCCCGCGGCGAGGCGGGCGGTGGCGCCGGCAAGGCGCCCGCCGGCCGACTGGTCCTGCCAGGCGGCGGCGGCGTGGCCCCCCCCCCCCCAGCTCCCCCCGCCGCCCCGACGGGCGGCGGCGGCGGCGGCAACAAAGACGGCGGCGACGATGACGACGATGACGACGACGACGAGCCCGCCCCCCCCCCCCGCCAGTCAGAGAGCCACAGGAGGACCGCCGCGACGGTGGTGGCGGCCGCCGTCGACGCCGCCGCTCGGCCCAGCCGCCGAGCCGGCGCCCGAGACAAGCGGCCGACAGCGGCGGCGACAGCGGGTGGTCGGCGAAAGCCGCCGCCGCCACCGCGGAGGCCAGCCGGAAGGAAGGTCATTGGGGGAGCCCAGGACCGGGTGGGGGGCAGGGGGGGGAGGCGGCAGACGGGGGGGGCACCAGACGTCCTCTACCGTTGGCTGTCAAGGAGAGAGAGCCTGAGGAAGGGGGGAGGGGGCGCGGTGCAGTGCGCAATGGCTCGGGATGGAGGAAGGGGGAAGGGGATGGGGGGGGGGGGGGGGTGGCTCGTCACGATAGCCAGGTGGTGGAGTGCGGGGATGGGAATGAGGCGGCGCCCGCGCCGGCCGCCGGGGGGGCCGGCCGTATCAAGACGGGCGGCCGCCGCGGTCTTCCCCGCCAGACCGTCGGGTGGACGCCGGGCAGGGTGGGCGCCCGCCGGGCACGAGTGGACAGCCGCCGGCCGCGGCCGGCCGCCGCCACTGCCACCGCCCCCGCCACCGCCACCCCCACCACCGCGGCCGCGGCGGCCGCCCCCACTGGGCGGTGCCCTTAAGGCGGCGACGCATGGCGTGCGCACGGCCGCGGAGGGGGCGGCCGAGACGACAAGTCAGCGGGGACACGAGAGACGGGCGGGGGGGGGGGGAAGGGGGGGGGGGGGGCGGGCGGGCGGCAGCCCGCCGCGGCGGCCGCCGCGGTCGGCCCGACTGGCGCGCCGGGCGCGTACAATGGCGGCGGCCGGACCGCGCGGGGCCGGCCCGCCAGTGGCGGGCGGGGGCGCGGCGGCGGCGGCGGGGGCCGCCGCGGGCGCCTCGCCCCTGCCGGTCGCCGCGGCGGCCGGCGGGGCGGCCGGCGCTGGCGGCGGAGGCCAGGGGAGGGGGGATGGGGGTGAGGAGGGTGGGGGGGGGGCGGGGGGGGGGGGGTGGGCGGGACGGTGGGGTGGGCGTCGGGCGGGGGGGGGGTGGGGTGGGGGGGGGGGTGGGGCCGAGGCGGCGCGTGCGTTGGGTTGGGGGAAGGGGCGGAAGGGGGGGGGGGGGGGGGGGGGTGGTGCGCGGCGCCAGTCCACCAACCCCCCCGACCCCCCCCCCCCCCCCCCCCCCCTCAGCCGCTGGAGCTGACGCCGGTAAATAGATTGGCCGGTAGTACATGACAACGTCGCTGGGGAGTCGCGGCAAGCGCTGCTTGCCTGCCTCTGATCGCGATGCCGGTACCCATCGGCCGCCGCCCCACGTCCGCCGGGGCAACATGGAATTTGGGTGCGAGGAGCGGCCAACCCCCCCGCGTCCGCGTGTGTTTCTATACCGCGGTATCCGATGTATGTACATACACATACCAGCGGGACGGGCACAGCCAACCAGATCGGCGTTGCGCGCATAAACCGTCACGCCGATTGCGACTGCGAACGGGCTTCATAGGTAGCTAAATTTAGTACGTGATGTATCCGATGGACTGTGTCTGGGATCATCGCCGGGCGGCGGGCAAGGCCACGGGCGACCGGCGCCGCTCCCGGCCGCGGCCGTCGCCCAGCGGGCGCGCCCCCCCACGCTGGGTCTGTCAGCCGCCACCACCGCCCACCCCCACCACCAACCACGATGATCAAACGTTGGTAGGTACCCCACCACTGCCACCGCCACCACCGCCACCGTCCGTTCAGGCCCAGGCCCACACGCACACACGCTGGGCCGGTGATCATCCCCCTCCCCCCCCCCTCGTGCGGCTGATCCGCACGAGGGGTATGGATGTGGCCATGGAGCGGGGACAGCGCCACGCCTCCTGCCGCCACGCGCTCCCCCCGCTCTCTTTCCAGATGGCTCCCACGCAGCCACCCTCCCACGGGTGGCCCGGTGGACAAGCCGCGTGCCACCCCCCAACCCCCCCCCCCCCGCCCCCCGCCCCCCCCCCCCCGGCACCTTTCGCCGCATCCGACCAGCGACGCGGCCCGACCCGACCCGCCACCCAACCCGCCCCGACCTGGCCCGGCGGCCGGGATGGGCGGCCAGACGCTGGGAGGCGGGGGCGGGCGTGGTTTGGCTGGGGGCCAGCGCGCAGCGCCCTCCTCCGCCCCCCCACCCCCCCTAGATATCCCCCCCCCACCCCCGCGGCCGCCCGGTTGGCCGAGGGTGGGAGCACTCAAGAGGAGGCAGCGCCGCGCCCCTCGGCGGGCGGGTCGGGGCGAGCATACGGGCGGGGGGGGGGGGGGGGGCAGGTTCGGCGAGGGGTCGGAGCAGAGACGGTGCCCCCACCGCCGCCCCCCCCCCCCCAACCCCTCGGGCAACCGGGGCGGTGTGCCGGCGACGCGCCAACCGTGCGGGTAGATACCGAGGCGGCGGCTGCGGCTGGGCCCCCTCGGCAAACTGGCGGCGCGGGTGAGAGGGCTGGGGGGCGCCCACTCCCGTCGGCCGCCGCTCGCCGCCGCCGACTCCCGCCGGCCGTCACCGCCATCGACGTGGTGGCGGCGAGGCGTTTGGGGGGGGGGGGGTTGGGGGTTGGGGGTTTGGGGGGGTGGGGCGGGAGGAGCGCCACGGTGTTGCCGCGGGAGGGGCGGCGGGCGCCATCCCCCCCCCCCCCGTGCCTCCTCTGCCGTCCTCTCTCTCTGCTCACCCCTCCTCCCTCCGCCCCCGAGGGCTGTCCCCGCCACTGACGCCACACCTGCCTGCCGAGGGGCGGCCCCGTAGGCGGCCACACTGACGGGAGGCGGTGGCGGTGGTGGCGGTGGCGGGGCTGGTGGTGGTGGCGGTTGCCGTTGCGGTAGCGATGGGCCCTGACAGCCGGCCACAGCCGCCCGAGCCGCCGTCGGCCGACGGTCGCGACGTCGGCCGGCGGGTGGCGGGCGGCAGCGGCGGCCGTTACCCGGCACCGACAGGTTGGAAGCGTCCCGCTCACTGGCGGCGCGACCGCCGCAGCGAGCGCCATGGCGTACGCGCGCCCGCGCGCGCGGGCACGCTGGGGGGGGGGGGGGGAATGATCGCGACGGCGGGAGGGGGCGACGGCGGCTAGCGTGGCCGTCGCGGGGAGGCGCCGCTCGAGCGTGCCACCCTGTTCCCCCCTTGTAGCCGCACGCCCCCTCGCCACGACGCCAGGTCGCCCGCAGGAACGCGAGCGCCAGCCTGCAGCGACGGCCGCCCTCCCCGCCCGGCCGTCTCGTCGTCTTCCGACAGTCTCTTGTCCGCCTCCCCACCCCGTCGCCTGACGGTCTTGCCTTCTCTCCCCTGCCACCCCATCCACCCTGCTGGCCGTCCTCCTGCCCTGCCCCGCCTTCGCGGCCTTTCCTCCTTTGCTGAGTGGCCCCCGCCCGGGAGCGGCTGCGGCGCGGCACGCCTCCCCCCGCCGCCGCTGTCATGGCCGTTCCATCGACCGACGGTCTCCCCCACGGTGGGACACTCGCCGCCCTAGGCGGCGGCGGCGGCGGTGTTGCCGCCGCTGCCGCCGCCACACCCGCCGCTGCCAACGCCGTCTCCGCCGGCACCCCCGCTGTCACCGCCGCCGCGACAGACGACCGGCCGGGGCGGCCACGCCGACGGCCCCGTTGGCTGCTGCCCCTCCTCCCGACGTGGCCCGCCACGGCCGCCGCCGCTGCAACCACCGCCGCCACCGCCGCCGCCGGTGGTGGCCAGCATGGAACGCTGTCGCTACCATCGTCCTTGGGGGCAAGGGGTGGCCGGCCCGCCGCCAAGCGAGGGGGCGTCTGGGGCTGCGGCTTCTGCGGCGGCGGTGGCGGTGGCGGCAGCGGCGGCTGGGCCAGCGCCTCACGGAGTGGCGTGTGGTGGTTGGTGACCCTCTGCCTGGTGGTGGCTGTCCTGTTTTCGCACGGTGGGTGGGAGGGGGCGGGGGGGGGGGGCGGCGGCGGGGGAGGGGAGGGGGGAATCCTGGCGGCCCTCTCCCCTGTCCAGCGGACGGCGGTGGTGACCGTGGCGGCTCAGTCGCTGGCCGCTGTGGACGGCGGTGGCGGTGGCGGCGGCAACGGCAACAGCTTTGGTTACGAGGGCGCACTGGGGGGCGTAGGGGCTGCTGCCGCCGCCGACGGGGGGGCGCTGCCGGCGGCCGCGCGGGAGGTGGGCGTCCCGGCAGGCGGTGCTGCTGCCAGCGGGCGGGGCGCCCTGGCCGACGGCGTCGGCGGGGACCTCGTGGCGGACCTGGCCCGGTGGGCCGACGCCGCGTACGCGCGGTCCCGCCTGCGGGTGTACGTGTACGACCTGCCTGACGAGTACAACGAGGCGCTCGTGCGGCGGTCCCACGAGGCTCCCCCCCGCATCCGGGACCCGCTGTGCGATGCGTCCTTTTATTCGGCCGAGGTGAGCGTCCACCGCTTCCTCCTCCAGGCGCCCGTGCGGACGCTCGACCCCGAGGAGGCGGACTTTTTCTACGTCCCCATCTACACCACCTGTTTCCTGCTGACGCACCTGCCCAACGACCTCAACGCGACGGGCCGCCACTTTACGGCGGGCATGGACCGCCTGATCCGCGAGTACCCCTACTTCAACCGGTCGGGCGGCCGGGACCACGTGTACACCTTTGCGCAGGGCTTTGGCGCGCGCCACGCGGGGGACTGGCGCCGCATCCGCAACGGCATCTTCCTCGTCCACAATGGGGAGTGGACGGCCGACGAGTTCACGACGCACAAGGACGTGGTGCTGCCGCCCGACCTCACCCACTACCTCCTCCCCGTGTACGTGCAGCCGTCGCGGGGGATGGATGGCTCGACTGGTGGCGGCAGCGCGTCGGAGGGGGTGGCCAGCCGGACGGCAACAGCGGGGGTGCCCGTCCCCAAGACCCACTTCCTCCTCTTTGGTGGCCAGGTGCTGTCTGCCAACGTGTCGGACGCGCGCGGGAGCAACTACTCGGGCGGCGTCCGGCAGTACGTGATGGAGCACCTGGCACAGCTGCCCGGCTACCGCCTGACGGGGGTGCGCTCCCGCACCTACCTGGCCGACCTGGCGGCGTCGCGCTTTTGCCTCTGCCCCGAAGGGTGGCACCCGTGGAGCCCCCGCCCCGTCTACGCCGTCCTCTCAGGCTGCATCCCTGTTGTCGTGTCGGAGCGACAAGAACTGCCGCTCAGCACGCGTGTCGACTGGGACGCCTTTACCGTGTGGGTGCGGCCGGCAGACGTGGGCGGCCTCGACGCCGCCCTCCGCGCCATCCCCGACGCGGAGGTGGCGGCCCGGCAGGCCGCCATGCGCGGCGCGTGGCGGGCGCTGTGGTACGGGCCGGGGGGGCTGGCGCCGCAGGGGGTGCTCGCGGAGCTCGCCGCCCGCACGCGGCGTGTCCGGTACCGGCGGGCGTACGCCGCCCCGCCACTGGACTGGACAGGGGGGGGGGGGGGGGGCGGGGCGGTGGGGGCCTCCGCCGCCCCGCCCCGACGCCGCTGAGCAGCCGCCCCTGCCCCGCGTGCGCGCGGCGGGGCACTGGCCGCTGGCGGGTGTGCCCCTGTCGCGGCGGCGGCTGCGCGGTCCCGCAGCGCGGGCGCCGACGCTCCTCGTGGCGCACGCCAAACGGGCGCACGGCGGTCGTGGCAGTCGTGGCGTAGCTCCTGCTAGGGAGGGCTGCTGACGTCGGCCGCCCAACGAGTCCGCTGCGTCGCTGCCATGGCGACCAGCGGACACGGAGGGGGTAGTGTGGGGGGGGTTAGGGGGGGGGGGGGGGGGCAAAATACCTGGTTCACGCGCACCGCGCCCGGGGGGGGTGCGGGGGGGATCCCGCGAGCACGAAGACAAACGCCACATAAAAGAACTCCCCGTAGCCTGCAGACGCGGCGTCCGACCCAGCCGTGCAGGGGTCGGCGGCCCGCGGGGGCTGGTGACTGTACTTTCTTACTGCTGCTTCTTGTCTCCCCCCGACCCCCCGCCCCCGTCTGCCGTGGCCGCCGCCGTTGCCGGTGCCGTTGCCGTCCTTGTCACCGTTGCGGTCGTCGCAGCCCGGCGGGTGAGGACGGCGCGCGTGCCGATGGTGCCCGCCGTGGCCAGCGACGCCACCAGCACCACCGCCGCAAACGGCACGCCGCCCGCCGTGGCGGGATGGCCAACGACGGCACCGCCCAGCACCGCCGCAGCAGCCTGCAATGGGAAGGGGGGGGGGGGAATGGTGGGTTCGTGGGTTTGGGGGGAGTAGAGGGGGGGCAGTTGGGGGGAGTAGAGGGGGAGAGCGGAAGGGGCGCCAACGTCCACGGGTCACCTCTCCTCATCGCAACGGTTAACATACATACACACGGCCCCGAGCGCGTCGACGGGGGCATAAGGACGACGCCACGGCCGCCGCCGCCGCCGCCGCACTCTACCACTATGGTGATGAGACCGGTCGGTCACGGCTCGGCTGGCGAGGCAGCGGCGGCGAGTCGCGAGCGCACCCGAGAAGCACGGCCACATCCGCCGCCGCCCCACACCCCTGTCACCACGGCCAATGCACACCCCGCCCACCACCCCACGCCTCTCCCCTCCAACCAACAACCGCCTCCATTTCACCCCTCGCGTCCGAATTGCATCCCCCCCACCTCCCCCTTCCTTCTATCTCTTCCGCCACACTCCACCATCCCCCGGCTCCTCGCCCCTCTCCCCCCGACCCCTACGACCTCCCCCATCTCCCCCGCCGGAACATAAACGTACCAGCCCAATCCCCGCCGTGAGCGCCACCGCCACACCAAGGCCAAGACGACCCGCTAGCGGCGCCCAGTGCCCCAGGTCACTCTCCCCCCGCCCCCGGTCCGCCTCACGGATGGCCACCGCTGCGAGCAGCGCCACCGCCGCAGCTACGTTGCCGCCAATGAGCACCGGGGTGGCCGCCGCGTCATAGTAGTGGGCGTGGGAGTAAAAGGCGCCCGCAAACATGAGCGTCAGCGCAAAAGCGGTGAGGGCCTCGGTGGGGGAGAGCAGCAGCGCCGACAGGAAGGAAGCCCGCGGGGGGGGAGCACGCCGCCTGGCCATGGTGATGGGGGGGGGGGGAGGGGGGGAGGCGTAGGGAGAAGGAGGGGGAGACGGGCAGAAGGAGGGGCGCAGAGAGAGAGAGGGAGAGCGAGGGAGAACGAGGTACGGAGGCGGAAGGCAAGCTGATCTACTCGGGAAAGCGGGGAGGGGCGCAAAGGGCGGCAGACACGACCCAACGCGGTGGGCAGGATCGGCAGAGCAAAGACCGCTGGGCGAAAAAAACCGCGGGGAGGGGGTAGCTGCTGGCTAGGCCCGAAGCGAGGCGGGACGACACAACGACGGGTGGCGCGGGTACTGTTCTGTACGCGGGTGCGGCACGGGGGCTGTCGCGAGGGGCCTCGCACCTGGTCAGGCCGGTGCGCGTGCCGCGCGCCAGCCCGTCCCGACCACGACCGCCGGGAAATGACCAGCGTAATTGTGGAGTTGCGCTGGAGGATAGAGAACTTAAATAGAACGGGTGGCCACATCTGACCCCACTCCCGCAGTGGCCAGCCCAGTCTTTGCTGCAAGAACCGTTCCCGCCACCACAGTCGAAGAAGTAAGCGATAAAGGACAGGCCCTGCTGTACCGCGCGGCAACGGGAGGCGGCGGCCGGCCGGCGGTCGTGACGCTGCCGTTTCGCCTCTGTCCCGCCGCTATCGAAAAACAAAGCTGGCAGTCGCGCCTGCCGGTTGCCCCCGCCGCCGCTTGGATCCTTGCCCGTACAGAGTGAGCCCGCGGCCGCGGCCGTTTTGTGCCCCGCCCCCCACCCCCGCCCGACTCTGGCGTTTCCGTGTGCCGACTCAGCGCGGTCGCCGGGCCGTCGTTTCCCGCCACCCGGCCGCGGCTGGCCTTCCCCCCGTCGGTCACCCGGACGCGCGCGCGACCGCCCACCCCGCCCCACACGCCACGCGGCGCGCAGGCGGGGGGCACGCGGCGGCGTGGTCGTCTCAAGGGAGTGCGTTCGATCTCGAGGCCGTTTTGCCGTCTGCTGGTCGGGGCAGGCGGAGTGGTGATGGGGGGGGGGGGTGGGCGGAGAGGGGCCAGGATGGCAGGGGGGGAGAGTACGAAGGGTGTATGGTGAGGCGGGGTGGGGGGGGGCAGCGGGCATGGGGGGTGGCAGCGCAGGAAGGTGGTGGTACTGGTAGGGGGTAGGGGGAGAGTCGAGAGCACTCAAGACCACCTCGCCGCGCCGCGGCTCCCCTCCGTCATCTCCCTCCCCCCCCCCCCCTTCCCCACTCCCGCCGCCGCGCTTTGCACGCCGCGCCGCGCTCCCGCCACACGCACGCTACACGCCGGCGCGCACGCGCCCCGCACCAGCGCCGCCCGACCGGCGGCGCCGCCTCACCCTCCCCTTTCCCCTTCCCCCTTCTCCCCCCCTCCACGCGTGTTGCGACAGCAACCACTCCGCCCCCCGCCCTTCTCTCTTCTGCCGACCTGCTTCTCGGGGGTGAGGGGGTGGGGGGGGGGGGGTTTTGTTGGCAGGCGTGGCGCGCCGACCATCTTCACTGCCGACGGCATTGGCATCGCTCGCAGGTACCGCCGCCGGGTGGGTGGGTGGGTGGTGGATGGTGGTGGAGGTGGTGGTGGTTGTGACGGCAGCGACTGCGGCAACGGTAACGGCAACGGCAACGGCAGCGGCAGCGGCAGCGGCAGTGGCAGTAACAGCAGCAGAGGCGGCGGCAGTAGCAACGGCGGCGACAGGAGAGACTGGTTAAGCGTGCCGGCGGCACCGGCGGGGCGCGCGGACACTGCCGCGCCGCGCCGGCGGCGACGCCGGCGCGAAGACGCCTCATCGCTGCCACCTCCGCGGCTACCGCCGCCAGCCGCTGCCATGCTCGGCTGGATGCGCGGTGCGGGGGCAGCGGTGGGCGGCAGCGGCGGCAGCTTTGACGGCGGTGGCGGCGGCGGCTCAGGGCCCAGCCGGTGGCTCCCTCGAGGCGGCGGCGGCGGTGGCAGTGGGTCGGCCACGTCGGCCGCCGCCGCCTCCCCCATCCGCCGTCACCTGCGCCGGCCGAGCGACCTCGTCGGCACCGCCGGCGGAGGGGGCGCTGGCGTCGGTAGTGGTGGCAGTGGGGGCGTAGGCGGGGGGGGTGGGGGCGCGCACCGCCGGCCGAGCGACGTTGTCGCCGCCGCGGCGTCGGGGTTGGCGCGCCCCCACCCCCCCCCTCGCGCGGGGGGCGGCGGTGCAACGCCGGCCGGTGAGACCCCCGGCGCGGCGGCGGCCGACGATGCCGACGACGACGCGATAGACCGCTTCCCCCGCACGTCCTCGGCTGACCTACACCCCCCGGGCGGCCGCGGGGTCGCCGCCGCCGCCGCCGCTGCCGCGGCTGCATCGAGCGGCGGAAGCAGCGGCCGTCGCCGTCGCGTCGGTCGGCGGCGGCGGCCGGCGTCGCCGCCACCGCCGCCCCACGGCGACTGCGGCGGCAGCAGCGGCAGTGGCAGCAGCGGCGGTGTCGACGGCGGGGCAGGCGACGGTGGGGCGCACGGCGGCCCGGCGGGGGCGGCGTCAGGGGGCGCCGCCGGCGCCCCCCGTGTGAGTCGCCCGTGGGACAATATCACGCCCGGCGGGTCTCCGCGGCGGCCGCTGGGCGCGTCGCCGGGGGGGGGGGGGGCGCCGACTACGCGGCGGGTGGTGCTGCGGCTGGGTGGGGCGGAAGCTGCAGCGTGGGGCGGAGGGGTGAGGGGGGTGGCGGGGGGGGGGGGCACCCCCGCAACCGCCCCCGCCCCCGCCCCCGCCCACCATGGCCGTCATGGCTGCAGAGGTGGGCAAAGCAGGGGCGGTGGTAGCGGCGACAGCAGCGACGGCGGCGGTGGCGACGGCATTGGCGCCAGCGACCGCGACGGCGACCGCGACGGCGACCGCGACGGCGACGGCAGCCGGGGCGGCGGAGGCAGTAGCAGTAGCAGCGACAGCGGCAGCGACAGCGGCAGCGACAGCAGGGCTGGGGACTGCCCCCCCCCCCCCACTGTCGGGGCGACCCTTGGCGCCCCCCGCCGCCACCTGGGCGGCGTCACCCGCTCCATGGCGGCCGCGTCGGTGGCGTCGGCGGCGCTCCTCGACGCGGTCGCGGACATTGAGACGGTCGCGGGTGACAGCAGCAGCGACGCGCCGTCGGTCCGTGGCAGCGGAGGCTCGTTGTGGGGCGGTCCCGGCCGCTGCAGCACCGCCGGTAGCGTCGGCAGCGCCAGCGGCAGCGCCCCCCACCACCCCGACGTCCAGGGCGGGGGGGGGGGGGAGAACACGCCGCCGCCCGGCGCCGAGACCTCGTGCGGCGTCGCCGCCCCGGGGGGGGGGGGCGCGGGACGCCTGCCGCTGGGGCCACGGCCGGGTGACGGCGCCGCAGGGCGGCGCTGGGGGGGGGGGGAGCACCCCGTGCTCCCGCCGCCCGTCTCGAAGGATGCGGCCCCCGCCGCCGCGGCCGCCGTTTGGGGGGAGTGCGGCTGGCTGCCGCCGCCGCCGCCGCCGCTCGAGCGCGCGCCGTCCCTGCCGCCGTGGGACGAGCCGCCGCTGCCGGCAGCGGCGGCGCCGGCCGACGCGGCCGGGGTGGTGAGTCGCCCGCAGGGCTCTCCCCCACCGCTGCTGGCAGTGGCGCCAGCAGGGGAGGGGGTTCCCGTGCCCTCGCGCGGTGTGCCGTCCGCTTCACTCAACGACGGTCGTCGTGACGGCGGTGGTGGGGACTCCAGCGGCGGTGGTGGGGATGGCGGTGGTGACGGCGGCGACGGCGGCTGGGCCGACGACGACCGCGCCGACGCCAGTAGGCGCACGGGCGGCGCTGACGGGTATGTGCGGCGAGCGCCGCCCGCCCCCCCCGGGTGCGGCGCGCCGCCCCCGCCTGCAGCGCCGGTGGCGGTCGCCCGTCCGCACCGTCGCTCTGCGTTGGTCCGCCGCTCCCGGGTGTGGGCCGACGCGCCGCTGCCGCTGCCGCCGCCACCACCCCCAGTGGCACCCGCGCGGCCACCGTCGCCGCCGCCGCCGCCGTCGCCGTCGTCGCCGCCGTCGCCGCCGTCGCCGCGGTTGTCGCCGCGGTCGCCGCCGCCGTCACCGCCGTCGCCGCCAGCGGCCGCGGAGCCGTCGCCGCCGCCGTCGCCGTCGCCGCCGGTCGGCGCCGTGCCATTGCCGTGGCTGCCCCCGCCGGCGGCCCCAGCACGGGCGGGGTGGTCCGCTCGTGGGTCTTCCCCCCCGCCATCAGGGTCGGCCGCGGCCGTGGCGGCGGCGGCAGCGGTTGCGTCGTCGTCGTCGTCGGCATTGTCGTCGGCGTCGGCGTCGTCCTCGCCCCCATCACCGACTCGGGCAACGGCGGCGGCGGTCGCCGCCGCCTCTTCGGCACGCCTCGCCCGCGGCCGCGGCTCGGTGTCCCCGTTTGCCGTGTCGCTACCGAGGGCGGCGGCGGTGGCCGCGGCGGGCAGCGATGGCGGGGGAGACGCGCACGGCGGAGGGGACGGCCATGCTGGCCGGTCGGCGGCGGTGGTCGGCAGCGGCGGCGGGTGCGACTCGGCAGCGGCGGGGGCAGCGGCGGCCGCGTCTCCCCAGCCCCCTCCCCTTCCCCCCGTCAGTGACCTCCCCCCGCCCCCCCAGTCGCCGACGCCCTCCCTCCCTTCGACGGGCGGCGCCAGCAGCGGCTGCGTCTTGTCTCGGCGCGTCTCGGACGCGTCGGCCGCCTCGTCGGACGCGGGCGGCGTTGACGTGCCCGCCCGGTGGGGCGCAAGCCACCCCGCCACCGCCGCGGCGGTGGCGGACCTGCGGCGGGTGAGCGCGCGGGTGGCCGCGGCGCTCGCCGACAGGGGCGTGGGGGGGGGGGGGCGGCCTGAGGAGGGGGAGGGTGAAGGAGGGGGGGGTGGTGCCCCGGCAGCCGGCAGCCCCGCGCCGCGCGCGCGGGCACCCCCGCGCCCGCGCGCGCGGGTGTGGGCACGCCCGCCCATTGCCGACGGGCCAGTCGACCCGGCCGACGACCCGGCGGCATCGTGTCACCCCCCCCCGCCTCCTCTGCCTGTTGGGGGGCGGTGGGAGGGAGGGGTCGTGGCGCCGGTTGGGCGGCGGTCACCGGTTGCCTGCCGCGTGGGCGCCCCCCCCCCCCCCCCCCTGCCCCCCTGCCCCCGCCGTCGGCGGTGGTCCCGGCGTCGGCAGCGGCGGCGACGGCCGCCACCCCCACCGCCGCGGGGGACGTGTGGCTCCGCTCCCGCCTGTGGCGGACGTGGCGCCCGCGGCGGGCGGCGGTCGTCACGCACGCCTTTTTCGGCCCCGTCCTCTTCCTCTTCCCCCCCGCCGCTAGTGCGGCCGCGGCGGCCAGGCCGGCGGGGGCGCCTGGGGGGATGTCGGCGGCCGCCGCGCGTGGAAGGGGCGGGGCGAGGGGGGCGCGGCGGCCGGCCGCCCCACGCCCACTCCCCGCTGACAAGGAGGGGGAGGTGGACCTCGGCCGGTCGGTGATGGTGGTGCTGGCCGACGCGGCGGTGCGCTTGCGGCCGGGCCGGCCTGGCGCGCCGTCGGGGTGGGCGGTCGTTACGGGCCGGCGGACGTACGTGTTTCGGTCGGCCGACGCGGGGGGGGCGGCCTACTGGGTGCGTGCCCTCGGGGGGGGGGAGGGGCGCGGATGCTAGTCGCTCTCGCGGCCGGGGGTTGGGACGTGAACGGCAAGGGACGCAGGACCGTGTTGTCTTGGCGGCCGCGGTGGGGCTGTCGTTTGAGTAAGCCCGCGTAAGGCAGTCGCAAAGGCCAGGATGTTCTCAAAAACTCTGAAAGATTTCTTGTGACTTGAAGTGTGGCAATTAGATATGACTTGTGCACTCAGCGCGCAGCTGCCTCTTTTGGACGTGTGCATCCCTCGAGACGATCCCGCCTTCCATATCGCTCGTGTCCCAGGGGCCCACGCACGCGCCACCCATCTCGACGGCGCTTGACGCCCTATCTACCGCACGTGCCGGGTTGACGGTTAGAGCAGCCCTGATGGCGCTTGGCGCACTGCCTCGCCTCTCGGCCAGCCAGCCTCTCGGCCAGCCCACCAACTGCCGTAGCCCCCCCGGGTGCACCCCCCCCCCCCCCCCCGCCCGCCGGCTCGTTAGGCACTTGAGAGGAGGCGACCGGAAGCGGACGCACGCTCCGTGCCGACGCCGGCGCCCGCGCCCGCACGCTCGCACGCACACGGCGCGGGCGGTCACGGCTGTGCCGCGGCTCCTGGCTGTGCGAGTGGACTGCCCCCGGTGGGCGTGCCCTGGTGCCTGGCGGCGGTTGTTCACCGACGCGTTGAGGGCCTCCGGCATTCCCCGCGTTCCCCGCGTTCCCCGCGTTCCCCTCCCACCCCCCCCCCCTGCGCAGTGCGTCGTCGCCCCAGCTGGGCAAAGCGCCCACGCGATGAAGTCGCCGACGGTGCAAGCCGGCGTTGGCCACTCCGACGCAGGGAGGGGCGCCGCCGTGCCGGCGGGGACGGCACCGGATCGGCGGGTTGCCGCCGCGGGTTGCCTCGACGATGGTAACGGCTGTGAGCATCTCGTCTCGCATGGGGACCTGACAGGCCTTCCACCCTCTCTTACCCCCGGCTGGCCAAACCCTGACGACTTGCTCGTCGCCACCGCGTCCGCGGTTGGTTCCTCTGCGCTGGGCTCTGCTGTCGACTGCTGTGCGGACAGGTTGGCTGAGGGAAACAGCGGCGCACAGCTGTCGGCACCCAACCTCCCGCCTTGTGGTGGTTCCCGTCGGGTTTCGTATTCTGCTGAGGTCAGCGGGGGTTCAGCGACCGTCGGTAGCCCCTCTCGAGACGTCATGGACGAGGCTGAGGAGTTTCTCATTGACGACCCTGACTCCTCGTGCACTCCCGCTACGACCGCGCCCGTGGGGACGTTTGGCGGCGCTCTCACTGTTGGCGGCAGCGGTGCCTTTGACAGCTACCCGGCGCCGGGAGACAATATGGTATTCACGACCGACTCTCCAATGTTGAGTGGCCCCTTGAGCCAGCTCCTTGTTGTTCCTTCCGGCTCAGGCCCTGGTGGCAGCGTCGGCATGCTCAAGAGTCCTACCGTGCGCACCAGCGCATTGCTGCGTCGGGCGGTAGCGACGCCGGGTACCCCGCAATTGTCCCAGCATCGGGGCGCCAGTCCAAGTCTTCCCACCGTGGGGATGACTCCCGCCCTGGCCACCATGTTGGAGAGCTCTGCCCTGAACGGTGCGGGCAGGATACCCGCCGTGGCATCCATGCGGAGGATCCCCGCGCTGGTTGCTGCGGAGAACCGCCCTGTGCTTTCTTCTCTTGATGGGGGCTGCCAGAGGGCATCCCTTGCGACACTCTCTGGTGATCTGCAGGCGCACACGATTGCAAGCGCGATGACCGCCGCGCTGGCGCGGGGCGTGGCGGAGCCTGGAGGTCAGGGGCGGTCTCGGCTGCCGAGGCTCGCACCAGCCGCCGAGGCGCCACGTAAGCGGCCGCGGCTGGGAGCACCCACCATTCAAGTTTGCGAGAATAGTGCAACTATTGGGGCGGCCGCAGGCCGCGCTGGGCAGGGCGCTCCACCCACCTTGCAAGCTTGCGAGAATGGTTCAACTATTGGGGCGGCCGCAGGCCGCGCTGGGCAGGGCGCTCCGCGCTCGGCCATGGTAGCGTCGGTCAGCGTGGCGACTGCGTCGTCGTCGCCGCCGACTGTGGTGGCGGCCCGACCGCCCGCTGATATGACGCCGTTGCTGCCGGCGGTGCCAACGACGGTGCCAACAGAGGCCGCAACTTCGACAGAGGTGGTGTCTTCAGCATGCCTTCCTCCCTCGACCGGCCCGGCGAGCTCTGTGGCCTCTGGTAGTGACGGCGATGGTCGCAACGGGGCTGCAACCGATGCCACGCATGACCCATCTGTTTCGTGGGAGCCTGTCGCAGGTCGGCCTGTCCAGTCTGCGTCCTTGGCCTCGCGCCTTGTCACAACTGCTGCTGACCAAGCGATGCATGTCATCGGGAGCTCAGCTGGCGTGAGCGCATCTGTCGCAGCTGCGGCTGCTGCCGCTGGCACGGCGCGGGCGGCTTTCTTGTCCCCTGCGGTCTCGGTAAGTCCTTTCACGTCCGCCCTGGACGGGTCGTCACAGCTCATCGTTACGCTCAGCCGCTCGCTGTCGTGGAACCAGCAGTGTTCTGAGTGGAACTGGTGCGAGAGCTGGCGTTTTCCCGACGTTACGGCTCGGCTGATCACTGTCGGCGCCGGCAGTTTGTCGGTCGATGGGGCGCCGCCTGACTGCCCCCTCATTGCGTACTTGACTGTTGCCTTGGAAGGCGCGTCTGAGGACGAATCACCCGAGTCTGTTGGGCTGGTATCGTCTGACGGCTTGACGACCGACGTGGAGCGGCTAGTTCTGGACCAAAAGGGAGTGGCTCACTTTTCGTGCCTCCGCCTGGCCATCGACTCCGCCGCCGTTGACGGCCGCCGGTGCCGGCTTGTGGTGCGAGTGGAACGGGCGGGGGTCCTCCCATCTGGTGGAGTGGTGCTGGCGGCTGGCGGCGATGGTGGGGTGTCGGGCGAAGCTGCGGACGTGGAACGAGACCCTCCCGCGTCGGCTGTTGTGGCCTCGGCCATGTCCGTGCCGTTTCGGGTGTTCGGCCGACGACAAATCACGGAAGAGCCTAGCAGCAGAGCCAAGGTCGATCGAGGTGGAGGTGGTTGCAGCACCAGGCGGGTCAGACGCGCAAGTGTTCTGGGGTCGCGGGCTGATGGCGGCGGTGGTGTCGGCAGCGTTGTCGACAGAGCGGGCTCAGTTCACACTCAAGCTTCTGTGCCTTGCGGGGGCTCCTTGCTTCAGCCGGCGCTCACATCGGCAACCTCGGACCAGTCACTTTTTTCACGAGGTGGCGATGACGCAGGCCCTGGGGATGCCTTTCCGGTTGGAGGGGGTGGGGTGCCACATGCGTCGTTGATGGCGATCGCCGCCTCGGGAGCGGCTGCATCGGCGGCGGGCAGCGCTTTGGCCACGAGGACGGTCACGCCGCCGCCATCGTGGGTGGCTCCTGCCCCGGCCGTACCAAAGCCCGTGGCAGCTACTGCTGGAGCCGCTGGCCCCGTGATTACTGGAACCCTTCCTCCCTTAGTTGTTGGCTCAACATTCCCTATCATGCTACCGCAACCTGTGGCGACTGCGGCTGTCGACGGTTTGGCGGCTACGGCGGAGGCGCTGCCAGCGGTTGCTGCGGCACACCTGCCGACATCCTTCCTCTTGGACTCCGCCCCCGCTGTACAGCCAACCTCGATCCCGTCCCCGGCCGCTTCCGGTGCTACTGCCGCCGTCGCGGTGCCCGTTTTGGGGTGGGTCCCTCCAGCAGCCGGTCCTAGAGGTGGAGATGCGATGCCTGCTGCTGGTGCCGCTGTCGCTATTGCCACCGCTGGGCATGCACTGCCTGCCCTTGCGCGTGCTCGCCAGTTTCTCAGGGACTCTCTTCGGCTGGCTGCTGCGGACCGAGCTGCGGCAGCCGCAGCGGTCGCCCCTCCTCCGGTGTTGGACATGGCCGCCGCGGCTGCAGAGGCTTTCACATCTGAGCTTACTCTGCTCCACGACCGTACGCGCGCGCTGCTGGCGGCGCTTCAGTCGGCCACCTGTGCGACAGTGTCCGGCGGCGGCTGGAAGAGGAGCGCCGACCGCGGGGCGGTGACTGCGTCGCCTCGCAGCGCTGGCAGCGGGAGCACAGATGGTGCCTGGCCCGCTCAAATGCCAGACTCGGTACGTCTCTGTTTTTCAAACCTCAAGAATGAGCTCGCCCTCTACGCCACTCTCTCGTCTTTGCTGTTCAAGGAGCTGGCGTCACGACTGCCTCGTGTGTGTGAGAGCTATGAGCTGGACCTTTCTGCCCACGTGGCCCTCGTGCAAGTGGCCGAAGGCGGCAACAGCAGCAGTGGTGACAGCGCCGGCCGTGGGGGGGGCGCTCCGTCTTCAACTTCGGCGGCGGTCGGCAGCGGTGTTTGCGCCGATGACCGTGCCGCGGGTGCCTCGGCTGACCCGGCCGCTACCTACCGTGTCGGCGACCACGGGAGCGACAGTGGAGGCTATGACGCCGCCGCTTCCTTTCTCGCGTCGCACCGGCTGGCGACGGTGGTCGGCAGTCACTTGGACAAGGTGGCTGTGCACCTGCTTCCCCTCTTCAAGGCCCATTTTTCGCCGATCGAGCTGGCCCTCCTTGGTCGCCGCCTGTCAGCAGCGCGCAGCAGGGGTGCGATGCTGTTGGCGACCAATTGATGAGGCAGACGGTGGGGAAGTGAGAGCGGCTTGGCGCCCACTGCATCATGGAACCACTTTGGCTCGTGTCCAGATAGGCACTCGTGGGGCGGGCACCGGCTGGAGCGGCTGCCCCTGTGGTTGTTGGGCCGAATGTGACGGCTGCACCGGCATTCAATGTACCGGCCGAGCAGGCTGGTCCTCTGGGAGCACTTGCTGCCTCGGCCGCTCCTTTTGCACCGGCTCTATCGGCTGGACCACAGCTGGCACGGGCTTCACGGCGGCCTTCAGTGGTGGCAGCGGCAGCAGCGGACGGCATGGCAGAGGTGGCGCCGTTCGCCTGTTCCGCCTGCTGTGCGGGCCGCGGCGGCCGCCTCGGGGCACTATCGTCCGCTACGCTTGGCGTCGCGGGTCGTACTGCCAAAGCGCCCGTCAGTGGGCGGCCGCTACGTTGAGACCGCCCACGTGGCGGCGGCTGTACTGTCTGCACCGGCATCACATGCTGCAACGGCCGAACCGGTGACATCGCACACACTGTCCATGCGGGGCACCCGCTTTAATGGGCCCAACCTTTCGTCGGCGGCGGAGAAGACGGCCCACCGCGGGCTGTGGTTTGTTTGTTATTCAACGACACGGGCGGGGACGTGACTTTGTCGGGGGGGGGGGGGGGGACGGTGGGGTCGCAGCAGAGACGGCTGGATATGTACTCGCTAGTGTGCTGGCTGCGGTGTGTGCGGTGGTGACGGGCAATCCGGCGCAAGAAGCGCTTCGTGGTGGCTGCGACGGTGAGCAGCGGCACGCCCCCTGGCGTGATGGCCCGCCCTTTGCCTTAAAGAAGTGCCGGTTCTTGCCACACTGGTTGTTCCTTCCCGCTCCGCTCGTCTCATGGACGAGGAAGCAGCATACACTGTTGCTACTGCGAGCCACCCCGCAACTGCAGCTGTCACTAGCTCTCCCGCCGTTCGTGGCTTTCATGGCTATGTGGCGACAGGCTACTGGTTTGTCTCCCAGTTCTGAGGCGCGCATCTAGGTCAACAATGTTTCATTCATTCTCTTGTGTGTTCCAGTACTGTCATTGTTCCGACCCTCTCGGCCGCCCTTCACGGCCTGCCGGGCCTCACTTCTTTTGCCAGCGCTTGTTGTTCTTGTTCTTCTTCCACCGGTTCTGGTTGCGTCGCCACTGGTTTCGGCGCCACTGGTTCTTGCGCCAGTTGTTCTTGCGCCACTTGTTGTTCTTGCGCCCATTGTTGCCGCTCTTGCGCCCGTTGTCTTTCTTCTCAGGGCTCCCCATCCGCGCATCAACCCTGGACGACAGAATCTTTGGGGGCGAGCCATTGAACTCGGCCGGCTTCATGGGCGTCCGCCGGCGGCCCCTGCAAGGCTCGCGGCGGCAGATGCCCAGCTTGTTGGCAGTGGAATCACATTTGCCGTTACGGGCGTGCTCCAGGATGGCAGTGTAGGACTGGCGCAGCGGTGCACCGCCCTTCACGCGTACACGCGCACACGAGTAGTAGTCCCCTTGTTGGAAGGAGCCGCCGTACCACGCGTAGCCCAGCACGTACTCCCCATCTGGGAACACGTCGGGGATGGTCATGAACTGCCGGTACCGGCTCCGCGTCCTGTCCGTGCCACAGCTGCCGCTGCCACACCCAATCCGCCCGTGCGACCAGCAGCTCCACCGAAAGGCGTTGCGCGCGTGGACCGCATGGCTCATCTTTTGGTGGACCGGCACAAGGGAGAGGCGAAGAAAGCCGCCCTTGTGATTGTTGCGCAGGTACTCGATGGGCGTCCGCTGGCCGCGGCGGTACGTGACGACGCGGTAATTCCTGCGCTTTTTCTTGGTCGGGCACGGACCGGGGCAGTTGACGCCCTTGTGGCGATTGACCCCGCCAATGCGACAGGCGTTGTCGTACGTCTCCTCCAAGGGGCTGACCAGGGACGAGTGCGCCGCGACGTGGACGGTGGTGGTGACACAGCCGACGACAACCGTGAGCGCCGCGACGACCCACGATGCTCTCAAGCGGGGTGCCATGATGGTTGGTGCAAGCAGGGGAGGAGGGGGGAGGGAACCGTCGGGAAGAAGCAAGTCAAGGGCAGCCCACAAGGAAGAGTGCGCGGAGGCAGCAGCCGTCGAGGGGAAGACTCGCAGCACAAGTGTGGAGATGGAGGGTCACCGTGCCGGCGATAAGTGAGCGCCAGTGGGGTATGGGACGGTCAGGTAGGTGTGCAGTGGGTTGCTTCATGCGGCCTCCCACGACGGTGAGTTGCTGCTCCTCAAGAATATATGCACACCGTTGCGCGGGTGCCGCACAGACGAGGCCAGCCTGACGCAGCCTGCAGAACCGTCCTCCCACACTCTCCCCGCCCCCTCCCCACAGTCTCGTCGCCGGGGGGCTCCGCAAAGCACCGCGTCGGGCTGCTTGCACCGCGGAGACTGGCCCGGGGAGCTACGGTGCCCTACCATTGGGATGCTCGCGCAGGGCTACGTTGCGCGTGTCGCGGGTGCCTCGGAGGAGGTGTCCGGCGTGGCGCCTTGCGGGCCCCACCGGCTGAACCCCTCTCTCTCCGCCCCAGGCCCCGCAGGGGCATGACAGCCATCCCTGTCCATGCGGGCGCGATCATCTCAGGCCGAATGCCGCGCCCACCGAAGAGGGTCCCGCTCCCGTACGGTACGTTGTCGTCGCCCCTTTTCCTTGAGGGTGCGAGCGCCTGTTGGGCTGCCCCCCGTACAGACTCCCGCATAGCCCGGGGCTGCCACACAGGCCCATGCCAGGTGCCTCGTGGTCCGGATGGGCCCTTCAGGGTCACCCCTCCCAGGCGGGAGAAGGAAATGACCCGTCTCCGCTGCCGCCCGCATCGCCCGGCCGTGGCCGAAACGCCCCAAAAAAAGACCCACACGCAGGGACCTTATCCTCCCAGAGTCGCCGGCGGCGCGGTGGCGTCGCAGCCAGTCTACGTTGCTGTGGCAGCCATCCTAGACCCGTCAGCGACGCGGTACCATCGAGTGCCGCGCCAGGGGAGCCCCCGCCGTCGGTGCACCTGTGCACACAACAGCCCCGGCGCATCGGACAGACAGGTGCCGACTAGTGCCGACAGCATACGTAGCGTCGACCACAGAGCCGTCCACGCCCCCTCGCAGGCACGGTCTCTTTTCGAGGCACGATGGTGTCGTGATTGGCCTCCTGCCGGGATCGACTTGAGGGGGGTGAATGTGATTGGCCCGCAGACGAGGATAGCCACTGGCCAATGGAAACCGGCGGGCGCCCCGAGCAAGGGGTGAGCGCTCCACCAACCCTTGGAAATTGGAGCCCGCGACAGACGGAAGACGCCGCGTAGGGCGGGAGAGCGGCTGCCACCGGCGCCTGCCACGCAGATCGTGACTCGTGCCGCCGTGCCGGTGGCGCCCGCGCGAGCGGTGCCGCGGTCGTGAGCTGCCTCGCGGCAGGAGACAGCGTCGGCTTGTCCCGACGAGCTACACCCGGGGCGCTCTTCGCGCGGCTTTCGACGAAGCAGAAGTGTAATGCAATTTCTAGAGGCACCTTGTTTGTTGAATCCTAGCAGAGACACTGCAGGCTGCTAGTTGCGCTCCTACGTGTACGAGCTCATCCTGGCCGAGGAGCGACAACCCATGTACGTAACGCGCCGGCAGTGATCGAAGAGGGACAGGGCCGGCGTGTCGACAGCCGGGACACCATCTCTCGTGCAAGGGGTGCCGGTGAGCCCTGCGGGCTTGCGCCTTCGCCGGGCTCGAGTACGACAAGGTTTGTCCTGCTGCACGTCGACGGCGCCGATTTCGCCCCACGTGGTCTCTTTCTGCATACTTCCGCGGCACTGAGCCCGCCGCCGCCACTCCACTGAGCGCTATCTAAGCGGACTGGCATTATCCTGACCACCACATCTGTCGTGGAATCACCAATCGCTATGCCGTCACAGTGGCGCTCTGCCTGTCCCTCTATGTATGTATGTACAACCAAATAGAACGGCCGCAGCCTGACCTCGTGACCTTCCCCAGAGTGGTACGTATCCCGATTTCGTGCCACACCCCGCAGTGTTCAAACGAGGTGGTCGTGCAAGCGCTGTCGCTGTGCGAGCGGCACCTTATCTCAAGTCCATGTGATGTGCCGAGATTCTTTCATATTGTGGAGAAGTTGACATGACCAGCTTAACTATTATTCAACTACTCGTTTCTGAACATGGACTCCGTGTGTTTGGCGGCCTGTTGCTCTTGTCTCTCCATGCGCCCCCTCCTACTCCCGTCTGCCCTACCATGTCTATTCGGGTGGCCATCATTGGAGCGGGTGTCTCTGGTCTGGCCTGCGCAGCGCGGCTGGCCAGGGCTGGAGTGTCGGTGCGCATCTTTGACAAATCCCATGCTCCAGGCGGGCGGTGTGCGACGCGCCAGTGGCGGTGGTCTGGTGCACTTGGCGGCCGAGGCCCTGCCGCTCCTGTTGCCAGTTCACCCGCCAACGTCCCTCCGGCCCGCAACGACGATGTGGAGGCAGTCATCCCCGTTGATCATGGGGCCCCCTTCTTTACTTGCCCCTCTCCTTCCTTTCGTGCTGCCATTGAAACGCTAGACGCGACGGGCGCCATAAACGTGCGCTCTCTACCGTCGACGGCCGTTGTTGACGCGGCTGGGACAGTCGTCCCTCCTCCTCCCGGAGGCCGTCGCTTCGTTGATGGCGGTAATCGACGGCTGGGTGAAGCACTGGCCGCGGCGGCAGCCGCGGCGGGCGACGTCACCATCGTCTACGGAACGCGCATAGAAGATGGAGCTGTGGCAGCCGGTGCTGACAACGGCACAGGGTGTGTGGGAGGGGTAGGCTCATGCCTTCCTGGTGGGCCGTACACGGTGGTGGTGGTGACGCCACCGGGACAACAGGCGGCAGCACTGCTGGACGCTCCCCCCACCGCAGGCGTTTCCTACGCCACCACCCTGACGGTTGTGTTGGCCGTGGCGGGTCCGCCGCCTACAGGGTCGGACAGGGTGTTTTTGCGACGGACGCCGGCTCATCCTGTTCTGACATTCTCCACGTGTGAGGCGGTCAAGGCGGCGGGTGAGTCACCTCCCGCCTCTGATGATGGTGCGATGACCGTGTACGTTGGTCACGCGGGCGGTCTACCAAGCGCCGCACCCGCTGCTGCTGCCTGGGCCGATTCTCACTTTGATGGACCCACCAATGCATGGGCACCTGCGTTGGTTGCTGCCGTTGCCGATGTGTGGGGGCTGGGCTCGGCCCCGCAGGTGTCGGGGACCTTCTCCCACCGTTGGCGATACGCACGGGCTGTCACCGCAGCGGGGACAGGGGCAAGCCTTGTAGGCAAAGGGGAGGGGCCTTTCCGCGTTGCCGGACGCTGGGGGGTGTACACATGTGGCGACGGAGTGGGCACCTGCGCAGCGACCAGCGAGGAGGAAGATGTCTGGGCCACCGCTGAGGCAGCCATTGACAGCGCGTACATGTCAGGTGTTGGCTGCGCAAATGCCGTGTTAGAGGACGCTGCGGGGCTGAGGGGATTGGGAGGCGGGTGAGGCCACGATGGCGACGAGCTTGTAGTCTGGCGGCAGCGAATGCCAGCTACAAGCGCGTCTGCCAAGACTCCGGCCGCCAGAGCACCATGTCCATCACGACCAGTCACCTCCATGAGAAAAAACACTCCACAAAAGCTTCCTCAACACACCCTCTCTACGTCCGCGCAAAAGATGGGGTGGGCCTTCTGGTTTGTAGCCCTAAACAGCGTCATGTGCGTTGTTCTTGCTTGGAAAACGTAGGTGTCTTGGGGTGTCCCCCCGCTCACTCGGAAGAGACAGGTGAAGGCTGAGCGACGGCGTGCTCCAAGCTGTACCCCGGCATCTTAGTGTGCCTCTGCGCCTGCTTATCTGCGTGATCCTTCCATTGTTCCAGCGTGTGTCCAGGGGGCTAGTATAGAGGGAGGGACACCCCGCTACAAACACAGAACACGGAAGAGTGGGAGCATCCACAAACAACAGTAGAGGGTCTTCTGTCTCAAGGGCTTCCATGTACCACTTGTGAGGCTCTGGGCCGGTAAGACTCCAAAAAGTAGACAGTGACAGCAGCAGAGGCTATCAGGCCATACACAGCTCAGTGTATAACGTGGATTGAACTGTCATCTGTACAAAAAAGCTACATGGGATGGGCGCCCACGGCGCGTCCATGAGATGCAAGCTACGTCATCAAGTGCGTTTTCTGACGAACGCAGGTCCGTCGTGGTGCACGTGCCTGATCGCTCTACAGCGACAGACCTACACAACTCTAAAGAAATACACACGAAGTCCCTGAGACCCGGGGCACTAAAGATATGGCGCATCCAGCTTGAACATCCGACGGCAGAGCACCTCGAACATACAAAGAGAGCTCTAATGAGTAGGCAGCACCTCGGGGGCCTCACCACCAGCCACAATCTCCCTGGGCGAGCGTGCCCAACTGCTGTCGGAATCGTCCTGGCCGTGGCGATTTCGCCGTCTGACCCTGCTGCCGGCCAGCAGCGGCGGCGGGCGTCGACAGCCGCAACGACATGGTGAGACACCGGGGCCCAGACGAAGTGCCCGCCAGGATGCAGATGAGGCGCCTGGAAAATAATACCCCCCGTTCTTCAGCGCTCGCACGGCTAAACGCTTCGCATCCTACGTCGAGGCCACCCTCTACAACCGCCGCATCTGGAAGCGCTTGGCGTCAGTGCTGGGCTTGGCCGTCAGCTCTGTAGACACCACGCCAAGCTTGGACAGCTCCCATTCAATGTCTGCATCCACGAAAAAGGCAAACCGCAACGCCCCGCATATGGTACATAGCGTGTGACCAACAACAGGAGCGATGGGACAGGGAAGGGCGGCAGGAACACACCAGGCGAGAACAAACAAAACAAGCAGGTCAGGACAAATCCATCAACACCAGAAAGGCACCGTCTTCGTTGCACGAAATGGCGAGAACATAACACGAGCCCAGCACACACACCGCACTGGGACAACCAGGAAAAAACAGGAGTGAACGATATGACGGACGGCACAGCAGGGTACTTACCTTCAGCTGTGGCCTTCGGTCCACCAAAAGAGTCGAACTTGATAAACTGCTTGAGGACAGACCCCCCCTTGTAGATAAGCAGCGTCGGGCACTGGCTATCCGGGTAGTTCTTCAGTGCATCACCGGCCTTGCACTTGACAAACTTGACAAACACGTGTGCCGCCGACAGCGTCAGCAGCAGCTGTTCCATGCGGCGACACTCGTCCGTTTGTACAAACTGCATCGCGCAAACCCATCCAGTAAAAGGAGGGTGGAAAAACCGCCGAAGAAACGGAGAGGAGTGCACGAAAAAAACCACAAGAAGGCGTGGAGAGTCAACAAGGCGGCACTTGGCGCTCAAGGCCGTGTCACGGAAAACCAGATAGGCCTACGAAAACGACAACCTCTGGCGAGCGGCATCCAAATCAAGGCCCACAGCCAAGAGCACCAATAGACCAGCTCGCAACGAACGAACACTCTGTGAAGGAAAAAGCATGCGTTCAGCACGGACGTACAAGGAATACAATCACCGGAAGCTCCTTCTCCGCGTTGGTCACCTCTGCTTTCCAGTCCGTCGCGGAAATGTAGGCAATACCTGGCCCGTAGCGCCGCTTCCCCGATGCGGCCTTCATCTCAGCCAGGCGGGCGTCCCGGTAGGTGCGCAGAATGGCCTCCTCTTCCTCGTCTGCCTCTTCCAAGTCCGCATCCAGGGCAGACACGTCTTTGGTTGCGTGCGGGTCATAGTTCTCAACGCGTTCTTCCATCATGGCCTTGAGGGTGTCCGAGGCAAGCTCGTCGGCAGACTTCTCGGGCGGCAGGATGCCCTTGGAGCGCAGGATATCCTCCCATTCCGTCGTGCCCTGCTTACTGCCCGTGCCCAAAGCCGCCATTATGCCGGGGGAGAGGGGGAGCCTGCCCACACAGGGTTGGGAAGGAGAGAGGCGGCGACGCAACAGAAAGGGAAGCGCGTGGTAGACAAGCCAAGACGAGGCGCTCTCCGCTCGTTACAGCATTGCGTCTCCCCGGTGCCCATAAGAAGTGCAGCGCGGGGCGCAAGTCGACCACACGCAGGGCAAGCGCAGCATGGGCCAGAACTGCGTGCTTACAATACGCACACAACTCGACTCCGCTAAGTGGATTATTTGTCGGGAACGAAACATTCATTATGTGGATGGGTGCTACTTTATAGGAGCTGTGCCCAATGCCCCATCCGGAACCTTCGGCCTACGACCCAAACCGGCGGGATGCCGACCGCGCGGCCGCCACGGCGGCTGTTACTCCCGCTACGCCCAGGTCCGCCACGCCCCCCTCCCTCCTCCCCATCCAGCCGAAGCGGGGCGGCTCCCACAGCAGCGCCAACCGTAGCTGCCACGGTGGAAAACCGCCAAGGCAGGGGAGCATCCCTGGGTCCCGAAAGAGCACTACCACGTCCGGCTCGCCACCGGGGAGCGCCCACGGGGTAACCGCGGCCGCCGCCATGGCATTCCCCCTCCTGCCAAACTCAATTGCGGAGGCAGCGGCTGAGGCGCCACCGTCCAGCCAGGCCCCCACAGAAGCTGCCGTCGGCGGCCGCACCACCCCGTCAGCTGACCGCGCGGCTGGGGGCATGGCGGCGAGCGCACGCGCGGCGGCGGCGATACCCTCCCGACCATCTACACCCACAACCAGCGTCACGGCCAGACGCAGCGGATGGCAGAGCGGGACGTCCGCACCAGCGGGAATTCTATCCCCAGCCCGGTCGTCGTCGGCGTCGTCGACAAAGTCATCGTCGTCGAGAACGACAGCGGTGGCCTCCGACGCTGCCGACGCTCCGCCCGCGCCCGTCGCGACGGCCCCGCCCACTCCCTCCCTCGTCCCCGTGGCAACACCCCAGCCGCTGACTAGCACCCGCCGCCGCACAGCCGCCGGTAGTCGCTGTCGAACCTCTGCAATGGCGGCAGCCACCCCTCCCTCACCATCCACCCCCCTGCCGCCCCCAGCCGCCAACAGCCCCCCAGACGGGTCATGGACCGACAGGGAGCGCACCACCTCGGACGATACCGCGGCGGTCACCAGGGCCGCCACCGCCGCGGACGACGTGCCGGGTGGAAGCACCACCCCGACGTGTGCGGGGGGGTGAGGGGAGACGGGATCCCCAGACCCCACCGGCAGAGCGCCACCCGTGGACGCGCTCTTGGTCTTTCGCCTTCGCCTCCCCCAGGGCGCAGCCACCGCGGCGGCAGCAGTGGATACGGCGGACATCTGGGTGACGGTCGCCTCGACCGCAGAACGGGCAGTGGCGGCACAAGTGGTGACCGCAGCCCACAGTTGTAGCAATGCGTAGAGGGCGGACAATGCAGCAGAAAGAAGCAGGGGCGGGGGGGTCCACGGAGGGCGAGGCGCCGCCATAACACCAAGGGAGTCAAGACTTGATTGGCAGGATGATGGAGAAGGTCAATGGGGATTGAGAGGCAAAGACAGGTCGGGATAGTGGGAACTGGGAATTGGGAGAAGGTAGACACGGCCCGCCTCGGGATGCCGAGGGTGTAGGCGGCAGCGGCGCGAGCGGCGGCCACAATGAAACAGCAGTGATGGGCGTCCCGCACACGCGATAGTCCAGATTGACCTTGATACGAGTGACGGGGGAGGGGGGGCGGGTGGGGGAGGGAACGAATGTTCAGGGGGCCGCGGGGGGTCCGCGTGTAGGCAGTTGCAGCTCAACGACAGCGGCCGCTGATGCTCACCGCGCGACGGGAGACGGCTGTCATCGTCTCTCGGTGGCTGACAGCCAGGACCAGCGTTGGGTCGAGGAATGGCTGGATCACGACATAGGGGCCACTTCGAGCAGCGACAGCCCCCCGGATGGCCAGCCCTCCGCATTGCAGACAAGCAGGGTGGCAGAAGCGCAGCGCGACCAAAGCTTTGAACGCATCGCTTCGAGTCTCTACTCACGGGCGCCGCGTAGCGCGCTGGCACAGAGGCTGGACGGGCGGCCCGCCGACGCCCGCGCTGGGCGGTGGCGCCGCTAAACGTCTAGCGCCATGACGCGTCCTCCCCTGCTGCCTGGGTCGCCTCCGCCCTCGCCGCCGGCCGGTCGACGGGGGCCCCGTCTTGGCGGCCCAGGCGGGGCGGCCCTCCGAGGGCCCCCGCTGCCGACCGACGCGGCGGTGATGCGGACCAACGATGACGCGGCAGCATCCAAGGCGGCAGCCGTAGCCATGTACGCTGATTGGGGGTGGGGGACGGGCGAGGCGGGGGGAGGGGAGAGGATGCACTTATTGGTGACAGGGTGTTGTGTTGTTTCGGTGGCGGGTGTCATGGACGGGTGATTGGCCAGGGAGGGGGCGCCACGCGAGAATTGGGGGGCGGAGAGGGGGGACTGAGCTGCTCTGCGCCCTCCAGGGCGCGCCGGTGGTGCGGGTTGTGCTAACGGCCGCGGCGCGGGCTAACGACTAACTCTACAGCTGCTGGAGACGCGAGCAGTTGCTCAGTCGCCGCTACCGCCGGAGCTGCCGCTTTGCTTGCGGTGCCTGCTCCCGGGCCTTCTCTCCTTCCTTACTGTGCTGCGTCGTCTCGGGCGACACAGGGGCTACCTGGTCGACCCCTTCCTCGCACCCTTTGTCGACTCGCCCGCCCCCCCTCCTGGCGCCGCGGTGGCGGGCGATGCGGCGGCCGCCCCCCGACGGGCGCCGTTGATCAACCGCGGCACCGCCACCCGCGTGGCTGCCGTGGACGCCGCAGTGGCCACCTTTGGTACCGCCGCCACCGCTGCTGCTGCCGCTGCTGCCGCCGTTGGCAGCAGTAGCAGCACCCCCCCCCCAACCCGGCAGGTGCTGTCGCTGGGCGCGGGGTTTGACACGCGCCCGTTTGGGGCGGCCGCTGCGGGTGCGACGTACGTGGAGGTGGACTTTGCGGCGGTGGCGGCGGCCAAGTGGCGCCGCCTTGGTGGCTCGGATGGGCTTGCGGGCGGGGGCGTGCCCGCCGCCCCAGCAGCGTCCCCCCCCTCTGCTGCCCGCACCGCGCTGCCGCGGGCCATGCGACCTGTGCCATGCGAAGCCACAGAGTTCCATGTGGCCGGCAGGCACGTTGGTGGCGGCGAAGCCGACGGCGGTGGTAGTGGCGGCAGCGGCGGCGGCGGCGGCACCGACGGCGGCTGCGGCGGTGGCGGTGGCGTCACCAATGTCGGTGGCGGCAGCGGCGCCTACGCCCTGCTGGGTGGCGACCTCCGCGACGCGCCTCGGCTTGTGGCGCGCCTCTCGGCGGGCGCAGGCGTGGGGTGGGATTGGTCGGCGCCGACGCTGCTGCTGACCGAGCTGGTGCTCGTGTACATGGACGCGGCTGACAGCGCGCGGCTCTTGGCGGCGCTCGCCGGCGCCGCGACGGGTTGCTTGGCGGTCGTGAATTTGGAGCAGGTGCGTGGGTGGCTGAGGGGAGGGCGGGGGGTATGGGGGGAGGGGACGTGCGAAGCAAACCAGCCCTGGCAGTGCCCCTTGTTGGGGTCGACGGGGTGGCCGGGTGGCCGGGCACGGCGACAGCCCCACTACAGCGTGTGTGCGTTGAATGTTGACGTTCCCTGTGCGCTGCTTCTGCTGTCCGCCTGTCTGCTCAATCCACACGACGAGACGCTCGACCGTTCGGTACCAACCTTTTGCCTTCCCCATCCTCCCCGCCAACAGATCGGACCAGACGACCCATTTGGCGCGCAGATGGTCACCAACATTGCGCACCGGGGCTCGCCGCTGCGGGGCTTGGCGGCTGTTCCAGATCTGCGTGCCCAGGTGTGTCGCTTCCGGACGGCTGGCTGGGCTGCCGTCGCAGCGGTGGACATGCGCACCTTTTACTATCGGTACGTTATCGCGGGTAGGGAGGCGCGTAGGTGCCATTGGTGGACGCCTACTAGAAAGGGACAAGGCCTGGGTGGGCGCCATGCGGCCCGCCTGTGGGAGGGAACTGCTGCTTACCTACAGTCTCATTAGATACTCGACGGGTTACCCCGCGTTTCTGGGCGTCACCAAGCCGCGTTGCGTCTCCCTTTCATTTGTGATGTGCTCAGGTATCTGCCCCCAGCGCAGCGTGCGCACATTGAAAGCTTGGAGCTGCTCGACGAAGTGGAGGAGTGGCACCTACTGCTCGAGCACTACGCGTTGGTGTGGGGGGCGCGGGACCCACGGGTGACGAGCGACGGCAGCAGCAACGACGGCGTCGACGATCTGGACAACTCCAACGACCCATCAGTTCGCGACATCGCACCAGGGCAGGTGGCGTCCCCCTTCGTGGCCGCCTTTATGTTGCGGCCGGCGTCCCGGCAAGCGGACGCGCCCAGTGGGGCGGCTGGGCCACGACAGCAGGGCCGTTTGGCGGCCGACCCCCAATATGACAGCCGGCGTGGCCATCTGGGGAGGGTAGGCGACGATCTCTTTCCAGGCGCTCACCTGGCGGGCGCCGAATGAATGACCGTGGCTGCGTCGGTGGAAAGTAGACGGCCTCTTTGTCTCGTTGGCGTGGACCGGGGTTGTGGCGCGGAGACAGCAAGCAGCGACAAGTTGTCGCGGGGTGGTGAGAATGGAACCAGGAACATACGCAATATAATCCCAGCTGGACGGCACTACGTGCCACCCTCAAAATGCGGCGATGGCGGCACCCGCTCGCCACTCATCCACCCACTAAGCGCTCCACACAGGTCGTCCCAGCACATATGACCTATGGACTTGGCTCCGCTCTCGATGCCGCGCCCAACCGGCCACCAGCACATGTCGGGTCAAGCAAACAGCCTCCACAGGCGGCGCGCAGCTCGCGTCACGCCATCCCAGCAGCCATCCCGCTTACAAGTCCGGAATCTGGATCACCGGGCTCTCCGTCCCCAGCAGCTGAGCAGCGAGCACCAGCCCGAGCACCGCCAGCACCGCAATCCCAATCCAGTTGTTGGTATACGGGCTAACAACCTCCTTCTTAAGCTTCTCCTTGAGCTCCTCATCCACTCCTGTGACGCCTGCCGCCCGCGCCTCGGCGGTCCGCCGCGCCTCGGCGCGGCGGGCGTCGGCTTTGGCCGCGTCGGCCACATCCACCCAGTAGTTTTTGCCGCTTTTGGATGCCTCCCGCCCGGCGCCAGCACCCACAAGCGGTACCGACTCAAGGGCTTCCCAGTCAATTGCGGGGCTGTCTCCATCGGCCGCATCAGACGACGCACCCCCGCGCCGCCGCCGCCGGCCGAGGGGCTTCACGGGCGCATTCCGCCGCCGCTGCGACTCGGTGCGCACAGACGAGGCGTCGGGGGGAGCGTTGAGGCCGCTTACCGGCGCCGACCGAGAGGGGGGAGTTGGGAGCGCGGGGGACGCGGCATCCGGAGAGGGACGTTTAGGGGGAGGGGCTGCCGCCAGTGCTTCTTCGTCAGCGGCGGCCATGCGCACCCGCCGGCACAGCGCGGCCGGAGGAGCAATGGCGGCACCGCCGCCAGCACGGCGCCGAACCATTCGAGTGGAAGAGGTGGGAGGCGCCAGTCGCGCGGGGGGCGAGACACAAAAGGCGAGGGCAGCCATCGCGAGGTGAAGGCGGGGAACGAGCAGATGCTCAGTCGAGAGAGGTCTGTCAGGCACCAACAGAGCAGGGGGGCCGCGGTCACCAGGAATGAAGCCGCGGAGAGGAATGCCAAAGCCCGGACGAGTGGGCGGGGAGGCAATGGGGAAGGTACATGTAGGGCCCTGCTGGGCGGAGTCACCAACCGACCGGATGTCGCAAGTCAAGGGACCACGACCGCTCCGTGTGTGGTGCGGCGAGCTCTTCCACGGTCATCGCGCTGCAACGTGGCATGTTTTGCATGGCTCGGGCAGACAACCGCATTGTGTGGCTGCAGACGCCATAGTCCACGGTACTCGTTGAAGTCTTTCTCGAATCATTTAAAGTTCTCTTCAGAAACGAAGCATGCTTCGGAAAATAATCCATCTAGTAACATAATTAAATCTCTTCGAAAATCGGCCTCTTGCACATGGGCCTGTGGCAAAATTGGATTGTACAACCAACGACCGCGCTTGACTACGAATCAAGAGATTGCAGGTTCGAGTCCTGCCAGGCTCGTCCCCTTACGTTATTTGAACGGCGCTCGCAGTGCAGATTGACTGTGCTGCGCCATGCTTTTTAGTAAACATTGCAATGGATATCTAGAGAACCCGATTGTTCGAAGCTCTCATGTTCAATGCTCTGAGACCGCGCACGGAAGTGCGTGGTCTGTAACACTTGGGCACGGCCGGCCACTTTCGCCGGCGTGCGCAGCTGCTCCCAAACAACGAGTCCTCCACTCCCCGTACGGGAGGGACGGTACGCCCCCAAGAGTGCAGGGACCATTCGACGATACGAATCAGGAATAGGGCTACGGGGAGAATGGTAGATGGCAGACGTGCCCACTCCACCCACCCCCTTCACGCTTCCCCACGGCGGGCGGCGGTGTCACGGCACATCCCCTTCAGAACCGGTCGCTGCCCCGGGGCTAACCCTAACCTCACCCTCCTCCCTTCCGGCCCTACCGGCACACACCGCCATATATGTAGGCGCACGCGCCTGCCCCCCGGTCGCCAAGCATTCCCCCCTCCTTTCCCACATCCTCCTCTCGCAGGGCGGCCTCAGCGTCCCACAGCAACTCGTCCACGGCAGCGGCCGCGGCCTCAGCGGCGACCCACCAGCGGTCGAGCTCACCAAGAGTTACTACGGCGGCCGGTACCCTCCCTTTTCCCGCCACACCTGCCTCCTCCACCTCTCCCTCCCAATCTCCCGTTCCCCTTGCCACGGGCCCTGCTGGCGGCGCCACACACGCCTCTCGGGTGATGGAAAGCCACCCGTCCCGCACGCCTCCCCGGCGGGCGCGCCGGGCCAGTGCCCGTGTGGCGCCCCGCCGGCGGAGGGCGGCGAGAAAGGCCGCTCGCGACGCGGCAGTGGTGGCACCATTACTCCTGTCATCATTGCCGCCGCCACCACCGCCACCGCCACCCACGTAGGCTGCGACCAGGACCGCCACGGCGGAAGGGCACGCCGCCGCGGCGACGCCAGCAAGCGCTGCTCGCAGCAACCCCGGGGGAAGGGCGCCGGACGGGGCGGCGGCGACCGCGGCGGCGAGGGCGCCCACCTCCGCTGGCGCAGTGTAGCGGCAGCCGCCCAGCAGCGCACATACCCGCATCGTGCGACATTCAGGGGGGGCGGGGGGGCCCCCGTCGTCGCTCTCTGCGCCATCCTCGGTGCACGACGGCGCAGCGACCGCCGCCTCCCTCCCCACCCCCGCCGCTGCCGTCGCCGCAGTCGCCGAGGCCGTGTCGGCTGCCCCGTCGACGTCGACGTCGGTGCAAGAATCGGCCTCCGAGTCCGACTCGGCCCCCCCCCCGGCCATGGCCCGTGCACATGCGGGGGCGGCGGCGAGCGCCGTTGCCGCCGCCACCGCCACGGAGGCGGCGTCGCCGGCCACCCCCGCCGCGCGCAGCAATGCCAGCGACGTGCCGTCGTGGTTGGCTGCTGCCACCACCCCCGCTGCCGCCGCTACGGCCACCCGCCGACGACGCCGCCGTGGGGACTCCGACGTCGGGGCGGCATCGGGGAGGGCGGCAGGGTGCACAATCCGACGGGGAGCAGGCAGGACCCCACCCGCGGGCGGCACCGCCCCTGCTTCCAGCAGCGCCGCCACGCAGCGTGGGTGCCCGTGGGTAACAGCCGCGGCGAGGGCGGCGGCCAGCACCGCAGCAGGGGCGGAAAGAGAGGGGGCGGCGACGCCGCCGCCACAGGGTTGAACGAGCGTCACTGTACAGGCGCCAGCGCGGCGGAAGGGGCGCACCCCGCCCCCACTGCTGCCGCCTCCACCACCGCTCTCCTTAACATCACTCACGGTGGGTGCGGCAGCGGCGCCCGTCCAAGCCGCCGCGCCTATTGTGACTACCGCCACCGCCCCTGCGGTGGCCGCGTCCAGCAGCAGCGCAGCGCGGGCGTCCCCCCTGGCCTGTTCCGGAAGGCGCGGCCGACCCCCCCCGTGGCAACGCACAACCCGCCGCGCAGAGGCACGCAGGAAGCGTGCAGCTGGCGATGTTGGTGGAGGTGGTGGCAGCGCTGCGGCCGTGGCGGGCGGGAGGGTCGACAGCGCCGCCCGCGTGGCGGTGCACACGTCGGACAGGGCGGCGGCAGCGAGCGTATCGGTGCCCGCGGCAATGGTGAGGAGGAGGTCGACTGGGAGGTCAGCGAGGCCGAGGGGGGGGGGGGTGTTGCTGACCATGTCTAGCGGAGGGTTCTCATGAAGAGCAAGGGGATGGTGAGGGGACGAGGGCCACGGTACAATGGGGGACAGAGAATGGGTCGAGAAGTGCTGGACAGGAATGGTCTCCCCATGGTGCAACCAACACCTTAACAAGCAACAAACGTGGCACTTTCCACGTGAAGGGCGCGTTAGATCTGTGACTTGCTCAATAATCAGACTTGCTCAAACTTCTTCTCTCGTCGCAGATCCTATACTTGATATAGTTCTAAAAATAACTATGTACTCGAAAGCCCACGTGGATCAGCGATGGCGGGAGCATGGGTGTTTGCCTCTTCACGAGGCGGCTTTCCCCCTCCTTTTAGCCACAACCCGTGGCCCACTGCGCGTCGTGCACCGAGGGAGAGGGGCAGCGTGGCAGCGGCCGAGGCGCCACGGCGTGTCGCGCCACGCACGCCGCTGCGACTGCGTGCGGTCGCGTGTAACGTCGGCGGGTTGCTGGGCGGGCGGCCCGTAACGGCGGTCGACTGCCGGTGGCGGCGCGCCCGGTGCTGGCGCGGGTGGCCGTCGCGCCCCCCCCTTGCCCCCTTGCTACATGCCCCCCGGTCCTCTGCCCTTCCCCCAATACCCCCCTCCTGCCCCTCTCAAACGCTCTGCTCTCATGGCGGCGCCGTCCGTTGCCCCGCGGCGGGCCGGCCGCAAGCGCACCCATGGCGACCTCTTTCCGGACGGGGAGGACGCGGACGACCTCTCCGGCCGGCACCTGGCTGGCTCCCTGACCTCCCGCCGTCGCATGGGGCATGGCGCCGGCGGCGCGGGGGCGGCGGCCGCGGGCCCTCCGTCGGTGGGTGCGGGAGGGGGCACCGCCAGCGGGCGGGCGGGGGTACCTTTCTCCCACGGCAACATTACGTCGCTCAAGATGCACAACTTTCTCACCTTCAACGACGTGGCGCTCTCGCCTGGACCGCGGCTGAACCTCATCATTGGCCCCAACGGGTCAGGCAAGAGCACCGTGGTCAACGCACTTTGCATTGTCTTCAACGGCCACCTGCGGCTACTTGGCCGCTCCACCGACCTCTCCCAGTACATCCGCCATGGTCAGGAGACGGCCTGGGTTGAAGCGTCCCTGTACGATACGAGCGGCCCTCGGCCGCGCACCCGCACCGTGCGGCGGACGTTTCATCTTGACTCCAAGTCCGAGTGGCAAATCGACGGCGCTCGAGCGAACAAGACGGCGGTGGAGAAGCTGCGGTCGGAGTACGACATCCAATTGGACAATTTGTGCCAGTTCCTGCCACAGGAGCGGATTGCGCAGTTCACGGAGCTCCGCCCCGCCGAGCTGCTATCGTCGACGATGGCTGCGCTGGGCGGGACGGCCATGACCACGACTCACAAGGCGTTGATTGACGAGTACGCGGAGCTGGCGTCCAACGACCAGTCGGGTCAGTCAGACGCCAAAGCTTTGGAGGATCTAGAGGCGCAGAACGCCGCTATCCAGTTGGAGGTGACCTCGTACGCTGAGCGGGAAAAGCTCCGCCGCCACATTACCGACCTTGAAGCGTACAGGCCGTGGGTGCTGTACGATGACAACCGGCGGGAGGCCAAGACGATCCAGGCTTCGCGCAATGCTTTGCAGGAGGACCTTGACAAGGCCAAGAAGAAACTTGACTCGGCCGAAGCGCCCATTGAGGCGCTCCGGCGGGAGCGTACGGAGCGCCAGAAGAGAGAACTGGCTGCCAAGCGTGCCGTGGCTTCCGTTGACCGCACCGCTGATCGTCTGATGCCAGAGGTGGAGGACATTACTGACCGAATTCGCGGCCAGGTGACGGTGCGGTCTCAGCTGGACGAGCGTGGGGCGCTTCTGGAGTGCAAGGTGGTCAAGACGCGAGACATTATGGAGAAGGCTGCCAAGGCGGCTGAGGCGACGCGGCCCGTCGCAGAACTCCAGGCATTGGTCCAAGCAGCGCTGACCCGCCGGCAGCAAGTGCGGTCATCGACCAATGCGCTCAGTGCAACTGTGTCGGAATGGCAGCGCAGGCGTGCGGAGGCGATGGCGATCCATGACGAAGTGGCGCGCAGGCTGGCCTCCCTTGCGGACGTGCGCAAGGTCGCACTTGGGCGGCTGTGCCGGGAGCGTGGCAACCAGGACGTTGGCTTTTGTTGGGAGTGGATCCAGAAGAACCGCCACCGATTTGAGGAACCGGTGTTGGGGCCTATCGGCATTGAGTTGTCAGTTGAGAACCAGTACCATGGGCGCATCCTTGAGGCGTCTGTGCCTGCGTGGATGCGGGGCTCCTTTGTCACCCAGACGACTGCGGACAACCGGCTGCTGTTGGAGGAGCTGAAGCGGAAGCTGCGGAAGACCGTCAGCACCATCAACGTGACCCCCCAGACGGGGCCCTTTTACCCCAACCGCTCCATTGACTCGCTCCGAATGTTTGGCTTCACCCACTGGGCGTCGGAGATCTACCAGGCGCCCGACCCGGTTCGCCGGGCGCTCCAGTCGCAGGTGTGCCTGCATAGTTATGCTGTGGGGACGGACGCGACAGAGCGAAATGCGGACGCTGTTCTTGCGCAGTCGGGGTTGACCCGGTTCTACACTCCTTCCCAGTGGTATAGCATCATTGGCAGTCGGTTCGACCCCACTGCCCGGACGACGCGGATCAACAAGCTCCATGGTGGCCGCGGCCTGTACAGTGCTAGCATGGATGATGGGGGGCAGACGGCCGCTCTGCGAGCGGATCTGGAGGGCCGGAAGGAAGAGGTTGCCGTCGCCGATGCCAAGCTAGCCGACCTGGACCAGCAGAGCCGTGCCCTCGACGTTCAAGGACACACGGCCACCTTGGAGGTGAATCAGGCCAAGGCGACCCTCACCGCCGAGGCCGCTATCCGCAACACAGCTGACATGGAGCGGCGGCGATTTGAAGCCGCTGTGGCGGCGCGCGATGCTGTTGATGTGGAAGGCGAGAGGTTACGCTCCTATGCCGAGTCTGGCCGCCTCCGCGCCAAGCTTCTCAAATGCGCCGTGGAGGAGGTAACGGTCGTGTCGCTCATGGCGGAACGATTGCGGGAGGTGGACCAGCTCACCGCCGAGGTGGCCGACCTGAGCCTTCAACTTGAGCTGGCGGTCATTGGAAACGTGTCACTGAAGGAAGAGGTAAAGCGGCTCGAGTCGAGCGGGGATCGCCTCAAGGCTGAATTTGACGCCAAGGTACTCGAGGTACGCAAGTTGAAGCTACAAGCGGTGCAAGGGCTTCCCGATCCTCAAGTGGTGCGGGTGGAGCTTGGCCTTGCTGAGCTCCCGGACACGATTGACGGGCTGGAGGAGCTGATTGCCACCCTCCAAACGCAGGTCGACCTCATTGCCGGCACGTCCCGGCATGTGGTGGACGAGTTTGAGCGGCGGCAGAAGAGGATTGCCGCGTTGCGGTTGCGCGTTGAGTCGTCAGCGGCCCAGACGGACGCGCGCCGTCGTGCCCTGGACGCCCGGCGAGAAGCGTTCGTGGCGAATCTCAAAACCGCCGTCGATCGCATGTCCATCCGCTTTTCTGAGCTCTACACCCAGCTGGGCTGCTCGGGGGAGCTGAACCTGGTGCGCACCGACGACCTCAATGAGATGTACGTGGAGATCCTAGTGCGCTACCGGGAGGCCACGGACCTCCGCGCTCTTTCGGGCCAGACCCACAGCGGTGGCGAGCGGATGGTCGCGACCATGCTGTACCACTTTGCTCTCCAGGAGCAGACGCCCGCCCCCTTCCGGGTGGTGGACGAGATGAATCAGGGGATGGACGCCCACTTTGAGCGTGCCATCCTCAGCATGATGATCCGCGACGCCCGCCGGGAGGGCTCCCCGCAGTGTCTTCTCATCACGCCCAAGCTGCTGCTTGACCTCGAGTTCAACAGCCACGCCGTGACGCATATGATTTTCAATGGGGAGGTCAGTGCCCAGGTGTAGAGGGGGGGAGGGAGCTGTGCGCCCTGCGAGCGCTGTGAATGCGTTCTTCCCGCTTTTTGTCTTGCTGGTTTCGCGCCCCTTTTTTGTGGGGCGTCTTGGTTCTTCCGTTTGGTGGCAAGCACTCCTATCCATGCCCGCAGTTGCGACGCACTGAAGGGTGCGATCCCCCTCCTCTCCGTTGCTTTCCCGCCCCCCATCATTGGCTGCCCCTGCCCACCTGCGGCGCGGCGCTCTTCCTGTGGCTGGTTCACCTCACACCTGACTGCCGCTGGAGCGGGAGTGGGGTGGGGTCTGCCAAGAAACTGAGTCGCCGTACCTTCTGTTCTCTACGCCTCTCTACGCCAAGTTAAAAGAGGGGACTAGCCCAGCTCTGGGACTGCCCCTCGAAAGCAGACACGCCCACCCGCCACGCTCACCCCTCGCTTCATCCATACATACACACGCTTGGGTCCCAGCAATGCCCACCCACAATGTACACACACGCCTGCTGCTTGGAACCGCTGCGCCACGGCGCCCTCCCCGGCGCGCCCGCTCGGCCATTCCTTTCTGAAGTGCTTACGGCCCTTCCCACCCGCTGCTGCCTCAGCTACGCGTCACACGGGTGACGTTGGCAGCACCAGCGCGGGCGCCATACGCCCCTCCCGCCCCTCCTCCACTGCCCACCCACACCCATCCACCCCCGACGACGGCGCTGCCGCGGCCACCACCCCCCCCCCCCGCCGGCGGCGAGCAGCGTTGCCGACACCTCGGCGCGTTCCCGCACCAGCCGCTCCGCCTCTAGCGCGACCACCAGCGACCGCACGGCCGCGGCGAGTGCCTTGGTGCTCTCCGTCAGCACCCCGTCCTCCGCAGCCGCCGCCGCGGCGGCCGAGCTGCCCGCCGCCGCCCCCGCCGTCGCCGCCCACCCGCGGGAGCGGCGGCGGAGGACGGCGCGGCCACGGCCGAGCGCATCCGCCGCGGCCCGCAGCTGCCCGACGAGGGCGGGCCGGTACCCGGCCGCGTCCCAGGCGCGGAGCGCGTCGGCGACCGCGTGGTCGGCGGTGGAAGAGGCGGCGGAGGAGGAGCCGCCGCTGCTAGCGACCGAGGGGGGCGCCCCAGCGCCGCCCCCACAGGAGGACGCCATGGAGGAGCGGCGGGAGGCACCGCCGCCAACGCCGCCGCCGCCGACGTAAAGCCCGTCATCACTCGCACGGCTGCTGCACAGGCTGATGCGGCAGCTGCCGCTGGCGTCGGCTGAGTCTGCCGCACCGACGGTGGACGCCGCCGACGGGACGCGGCGGAGCGTCGGCGGCCGCCGGCCCGAGCCGCACCGCCTCCGCCGCGATGGCGACGGCGACGGCGACGGCGACGGCGACGGCAGCAGGCCGCTGCCGCCGCCATAAATGGCCACTGCCCGGGCAGACGACCGCGGCGGATCAGAGGCGCCCGCAGATTCCGCCTTGGCCAGCAACCGCAGGGAGCGGAGGAAGAAGCCGGTCATGATGGATGGGGGGGGGGGGGAGGGCGGGGGGGAGGAAGTAGGGCCACGATGCCAGGTGGCTTCTAGTTTCGGTGGCGACAGCTCCGTGAAAGGATGGACCGGGGGGGGGTGGTGGTGATAGGGTGCAAAGAAGACAGCTCACGGAAACTGACCAAGAGACCCGACCGAGACAGAGGCGTTAGGGTGACCGGGGGGGTGGCGCCGACAGCGGCGGATGAACAGCCCACCGAAGCCGGTAGACAGGCGGTGCGGCAAATGGACCAGCCACAAGCACCAGAACCTGTGGGCGAGGCAGCATGGCCAAAACCACAAGGACGACCCCCTAGCACACCTCCCTCTCCGAGCGCACCCCCCACCCCTCCCCTCCCCTCCCCCTCCACGTACCCCTCGTGCCTCAATGCAGGGGCAGCTGCGGCGGTGGCGGCGCCGGTTTACGTCAGGCGGCCTGACCGGCGCGACCGCCGCCGACTGTGAATTGGGTTGCGGAGGCTGCGCGTCCGCCTGTAGAGGGGGGGCGTCGGCGGGGGACGTGCGGCGGCGAGCGGGCCGTTGCACAGCGTCGTGGTCGATCCGGTCCGTGGCCGCGCGGTCGGTGGGGCGTGACGGCGGTGGTGGTGATGGCGGTGCTGCTGAGGAACAGGCACGCTGCCACGCTCAGCTCTCTTCCCCACCCGCCGCCACCCCCCCCTCCCTCCCCGTTGCGTTCCACCGCAGCCCCACACCAAGACGCCCCCCCCCAGTCAGAGCGCGCCTTTATACACAGGCGCACAGCCCCCCTCTGCGAGCGACTGCCGGCCATCCCCCACCCCCCCCCCACCCCCCTCCCCCGCCATCACCGCCACGCTCGTGGAAGCCCCCCCCGGCGGCTCTCACCTCGCCCCCGGCCGCGCCCCCACCCGAGCGGCGACGGGCGGACAAGCGCAACGCGGTGGCGCACCGGCGCGCCCGGCGCCCCACGCCCGCGTGACGCACCCGTGCAGGCGGCACTTGCGCGGTGGGGGGGGGGGCGGGAGCGGGGGGCGACCGCGACGGCGGGCGGACCGTTTTGTCCATCGGGCAGCCCCGTCGGTGGGCGGGGCACGGCCGGGAAGGAGTGGGGTAGGTAGTGTGAGCCGAATGTGGTCGGGGGGGAAGCACGCCGTGTCCAGGATGTGTAGCCACCGAGCAAGAAAAGATGCCTCACGGCAGAGAGGGGCATCCGTCGCAGCCACAGCGCCCAGAGGGGCAAGCGGCGGCGGCGGTGGTGGCGCCCATCGGCCGCCGCCCCCCACATTCACCCCTGCCGCGGAGGCGGCGGCGGTGTCGAAACGGGGGCACGGGGGAAGGGGGACACCGTCGACGACCGTCGGATGCTGGTGCTGCGCCGCCGCGTTACGTACACCCGCCACCGTCGGGACGTGCGCGGGAGAGCTCTCGAGAGGGGGCGCGCGCGCGCCGCGCCGCGCCCCCCACCCCTCCTACACACCCCCAATGCGAAACGCCAACCTCAAGTCAGTACGGCAATCGGGCGCGGCACACGTCCGAGCTCGCAACCGTGGCGCGAGGCGGGGGTGGCGTGAACAGGGGCACGCGGGGCGGCGGTGGAATGGCGCGAAAAAAGAAAAACAGAGGAAACAGAAAAAAACGGCGCAGCCGTACTGTAGGCGCCCCCCGCCCCGCCTACCCCCCCGGTATCTCCCAGTCGCGTGCCCACGATCGCATTGAGCTACGCCCGGGGGGGTAGAGGGCGGCGGACGCACCGCCGGACGGAGGGCAACTCCGGGCGGAAAGGAAGGGGCGCGGTGCGGCGGCCTCCACCTGGCAATGGGTGCCGTAGGGGTCCCGCTGGCGCCAGCCGGGAGCCTGTCAGACGCCAGAGGGCGGCTGCGGAGGCGGGGGGCGACGGGAAACGAAACGGCGGCGGAGCGCCACTCTCGGGCCTGGACCGAACGGCTGAGGGCCAGACGCCCGAATTTTCCTGCACCCATACATAGTAAACCAGACGTCCTCCCGGTGCATTTGCTGCCATTCCACGAGTCCAAGGACCAGTCCCCACGAGAAACATTTATTTTTCACAGAAAACCGCAGCGTCTAAATATATTTACACGGGCTGTGGTCAATGCGTTTGAGTTGCCAGCCAAACAAACACGCTTCCTAAGGTTGAAAGAAATTCGACTGTTCTTCTCGCAACGACGAAAAAGCAGCAACCACTGAACCCAACGCAGTCGTGGAGCCGTAATGCGAGATGAATCGCAGCGTCTGAACAAACAAGCTGCTGAGCGGAGTGCCGTCTTTTCGGTGGGATACTCTGTGTCCCTGGGACACGAGTGACGGATACCTCCGCGTGGCACGCTTGCCTGACTGCGATCAAGCGAAGTGGCGGCACCGCATCAGCCTCTCCTGCGCCGAATGGCAACGCGCTCAGGCGCCAATCTGTGGGCTGCAGCCAGCTGGCTCCCTACAGGCGTGGAAGCTGTGTAGCTATATATACATAGAACGACAGCATTGGATTGCGACATCGTATGTAGGCATGCAGCGACTCACTGCTCCTTTACTGGCTGATGATTGGTGGACAAGCAGTGTCGCTGGTGCCGACCCCCTCACGTGGCTCCAGTTCGGCACGGTCACGCGTCGACCGCGGGGCCGGTTCACAGTGAGGCCAGCGCCCGTGGCCTGCAGTCCAGTTCTTATGCCACGCCACCGGCTGGCGGTCGGGATGCTGCGGCCCACGGGACGGTGCCAGCCGGCAGTCCCGCCTGGCGCATGGGGTCACCCCGACGGTCGGGGTGGGGTTGAGGGGTGGTAAGGGCTTCTCACGGAAGAGATCCCAGTAGCGGGGGGAGGTCCACCCCCTTTGGCGACCCCTTCCCGCGCCCTCCCGATCACTGAAGCTTGACATGATGGCGTTGGTGGCGGGTGACCGTAGATAGCCATGGCGCACCCCTCCGGAGCTGGCTATGGGAACGCTGCGTGGCAGGCCCGACCTCGAGCGCCCTGCCTTTACCACGCGAGATCCGCTGTCCGACGCGCACGGTATGCCATTGCCAAGCAGGTGGCAGAAAGGGGCGGGCGCCACTTGGGCGGCAACGCCGAAAAATACACAAAAAAAACAGGCGGCAGATAAGACGATGTCCACCAACAGCGCCCAACGGCGAGAGGGTGGGGGGAGGTGCGTCAGTGAGAGCTCATGATGATGGGCTAGGGGGGGGGGAGGGGAGGAGGCGCCGCGAAACGGAGAAAAGGAGAATATATAGGAGCATAGGAGCTGTCGGGTGAGGTTTGCCGGGGATGGTAAGATGCGGTGCGTGAAGGCGATGGACGTGCGGGCGACAGGTGGCCGTAGGCAACAGAGGGGGCTCCCCCCCCCCCACCCCAAACCCCCCAGCGAAGGCACGTGCCAGCCGTCTGGCCGCACGCTCTCAACCCCCCTCGCACAGGCGCCGGCGCGGCGGTGGCGTCTATGGTGCCCAGTGCCGTAGCACCACGCCGGCAGCGCAGCGGGGCGCGGCTCAATCAACCTGGGTGGCGGGCGGGTCGGGCCGCGTCGCGTCGCGTGGGTGGCAGTCGCCCGCCGCTGGTGGCACCTGTCCAAAACGCCGCCCGCCAACAGGCGGGTGCCCCCCCCCCCCCACAATGGACAGGTGCCACCAGCCCCTGCAGGTGGGGGGCGATCTCCCCCGCCCCAACCGTCGGCCGACGGCTCGAAAATACCGCCGCCCACCCACCGCCGTCCCACCCGACCGCCCAAGCGGACATGCACCCGCAAGCCGCCCCCTACCGATCTCTGGTCGCCCGCATCCCCCGAACCCCCCGCGCGTGCCCAGGTGCTTTGTTGCTTGCCCACCAGCCTGCGGCATGCCCTCTGGCAGCCGCCCCGCTGGCACACCCTCTCCACCGTGCCGTGTGGCAGCCGCAGCGGCCGCTTCAGGCGCCAGCCGCGACGCTGCCGCACAAGCGCGGCTGGGGTGCTGCATAAATGTGACGCCCTGCCGGCGTGCCCTGCCCTCGTCCCCCCATGCTCCCATAACCCACAGCGGCCTGCCTCTAGCCGGCCACCCACCCCACTCGACATACCACCAGCCCACCCCACCACCCCCCTCCTCGCGCTCCCCGCTCTCGCACACCCACTCCCCGTCTGGGCTGGTCGTCGCCATGGCGCGCTCCCACCCCCGCGTTGCCGCCGTCGTGGCCCTGACCGCCGCGGTCGCCGCCGTCTCGGCAGCGGGCCTCGCCGCCGTCCACGTTGCTGCCGTCGCCGCCCCGTCGGCGGCAAAGCTGTCGGCGGCCGCCAAGGCCACGGCGGCCACCACCGGGGCGGCGGCCACCGACGCGGCGGCCGCCGTCAAGGCGGCGGTCAAGGCCGGCCCCGCCCCGTTTGACCCCGCCGCCTCCACCGAGACGCTCGTCAGCGCCGCCGTTGCCGCAAACGTCCCCGCCGCCGACGCGCGCGCCTTCCTGGCCGCCATTGCCGCGGGCGCAGACGTCCGCACCGCCATTGCGGCCGTGCGGGGGGCGCAGCTGGAGGACGCGCGGGCGGCGGCGGCCAAGGCGTTGGCGGCAAAGGCCGCCGCGGGGGGGGGGGCGCCGCCCGCCGCCGCCGCCGCCGCCCCCGCCGTCCGCCCCGCCGTGCCGCAGCCGCCCACGTTGACGGTGTCGGCCAGTGGCAACAGCGCCACCTCGTCGTCGTCGGCGGCGGCCGGCAGTGGCAGTGTGGACGCGGCGGCAAAGGACACTATCATCGAACTGATCAACTACCCGCCGCCGCCCATCGTCCCTGGCCAGATGATTGACAACAACAACCCGCGCAACCCGGGCTCCAATCAGTGCTGCTACGATACGGCCCGGTGGGTGCCCTTTGTGCAGAACCTGGATCAGTTCCACAAGCCCTGCTGCGACATCATCTGCCACTATGGGGCCGCGTTGGGCTACCAGACACTGTGGAATTGCTGCAGGTACAACCAGTCGTACCTCTTCTGGTATGGCCAGTGTCCGTGGTGGGTCAACTACAAGCCGAGCTGGCTGTCGCGTTGACGGTGTGGGGGTCACGTGGATGGTGTGGTGGGGTGGGGTACGTCGTGTGCCGTGCACGGCACGCGTCGCCGGGCACGGCAACCGTACATATTGTGCGGTACATGGTCATGTGGGTAGCAGCAGTCACAATGCATGTCATGCTGATGGGGCGAAACAATCTCACATTAATACTATATCTTTTGGGAACTCACGACCGCACCTTAAACGTGGACCCAAGTTCATGGGACAGAGTCAGAGTCACAGCTGAAACAAAACCCAATTGAGAGTTGAAACTTGGGACAGGAGGGAAGGAACAGCGGTCGCTGTCGTCGTCGACGCTGTACCAACACAGAAAGATCGGGCGCTGAGGCGAAGTGGGTCTCTTGCAAAGTTGAGACACATCCGGGCGCTGCCATGACAATGAGGCCAAAGGCAGGGCCTCATGCGCGCTCGGCCGCCTGCCGCAGGCGGCGGGCCGCGCGCGACTCAGCGACGGCGGCGGCGACGACACCGACGCCCAGCCCCCCCCCGACGGCCAAGCTCCCCCAGTCCCCAAGGACGACCCCCCGCGCGGCGCGGTCCGCCAGGAAGAGGACGAGGAAGAAGACAACGACCCCGTTGGCGAGCCGGCACCCACGGCGCAGCACCCAACCGGCGGCCGCACCAGCGAGATCCGCTGTTGCCTCCCTCTTGGCCGCCGCCCCGCCGCCGCCAGCGCCGCCACTGCCGCTGCCGCCGATGCCGCCATCGCCGCCAACGGCGGCGAAGACGAGGAAGGCGAGCGCGCCGTACCCCAGCGGCCCATCAACGCAGGGCGCCCACCAGGGGCTCCCCGTCGCGTTGCCCAGTGGGTGGTCCCCGCTGTCGACGAGCACGTCCACCAGCACCCTCTTGGACAGCAGCTTGGCCGCCACAATCGCGCCCATGTGTGCGACGTGCGTGACGGCGGCGGCGACGAGCAGCGCCGCGCGGGTGCTCGACGCCACCCCGACGGCCGCCGGGGTGGTACCGGCGGTCGCACCGACGAGCAGCTGACCTATGGACAGGGCCGTCGTCGCGTCAGCCGTCAGGCGGAGGCGGAGGCGGCGGACAGACGCAAAGAGGAGGGGCGTCCACGCGGTGGGGGCGGGGGCGGGGGTGCCCCATGCGGCGGCGGCGGCTAGCGCGGCGACGGACGCGGCGACGCCGAGCGCCAAGCCGGGAGCGACCGGGGAGCGCCCCATGGGTGCAGGGAGATGGAAGAGCGTGATGCTCTGTTTCATCTACTTCACAGTAGTGCTGCGCTGCGGCTGCTCGTATACGGACGCGCCCTTCACAGCACGAAGACAACCGGAAAAGGACGACTCTGCCCTCACCGTTTCTCACGAGTCACGCCCTCCACACTCTGCATACCCCATGCCCTCCCCTCGACGCCAACCCTCTCACCAAGAAGCTCCAGCTGTCGGGGACAGTGCAACGCGGCCCTTGTGCCCAGTCATCGTCCCTGCGCCTCCCCGCACCCCACGAGTGACAGTTTTCCGCTCTTTTTTTTCTTGGCTCGCGTTCTACCGCCATCTTACTCGTCTGCCGGATCTGCTCCCGTGACGTCGGTTGACGTGGCGCTGTCCACGAGGATCTTCAAGTCTGGATTGATCTTGTGGCCATCACCACCCGACAAACTGTCTGGAAGTGATGGCGCCTCGTGCCTGGCCCGCGCTCTATGGCGGCCGCGCCACGGGGGCCCAGCTGAGCTGCCCGACCTGACTGCCCCGCAGCGAAGGCTCCCACGCAGACGCTGCGGTGCGGCGTCAGTCTATGTATGTATACCAGCCCAGCGTGGCGCATGCGGGCATTGGGGGTTTCGCTTGGTGCGCCGCGCCCGCTCGCCCAGTCGTCAGGCGAGCGTATAAGACGCGCTTCACCGCCGCCGACCCGACGTCGCCGTCTCAGCTCTCAGCAACCCCCCCCGCTGTACCACCCGCAGCCGTGGCGCACTTTCCCCTGACCACTTTGCCGCCCCCCCCGACAAGCGGTCATGGCGGCTGGCATGGTTGCCCCCCTGCTCCTACTGGCGGTCCTCCTCGGCGGGCAACTGCCCGCTTGCGCCCTGACCGCAGACGAGGCGTACGTGTTCCCTCCCACTGCAGCGTTGCCCTACGCCATGGAGCGCGTGGCCTTCCTGCCGGCAGACGACTTGCGTCGCGACATGGCCTCTGACGCACGGTACGTGCCCCCTCCTGGGACACTGCCCCCGGACAGCATCCCGCCGTCCACGCCGCTACGCTGTGGTGCCGTCCTCGACGGCACTGCTCACACGGTCCGTTGCGCGCCGGGGCCGCCGGTGGGGGGCTGGGTACTTGAGCCGCCTACGCGCCCCACCGCGTCGGTGGTGGTGCTGCACGGCTTTGCCGAGGCACCCCGCCTGTATGCGACGCTCCTGCAGACGCTCCTCACGACCGCGCCGCGATCTGCGTTTGCGTCGGTGCGGTGGGTCTTCCCCTACGCCCCACTGTACGGGTCGCAGCTGGTGCCGTCCCCCTTTTCGACCGTCCACGCGTGGTACGATGGCAGCTCGCTGGGATCCATATTTGACCAGCTCGTCAACGGCACGGATGTGGGGGTGGTGGAGAGGCGGCTACTCAACGGCACCATCGAGACGGACCGCCTGGGGCTCTTTTTCTCTACCCGCCGCATCGAGGCCATTGTAGCGGCCGAGCGCCGTGCCCTGCGCCGCAGCCGCCGTCGCGGCGGTGGCGGTGAGGGCGGCCGCGATGCCGGGCGGGTGGTGCTGCTCGGCCACAGCCAGGGCGCGGCGATGGCCACCCACGTAGCGTTGCTGAGCCGCACCCGCCTCGACGGCGTCGTGGCGCTCGAGGGCTTTGTGTCGGGAGCCCGACTGCTGTCGCGGCTGCCCGCCGCGTATCACCGCGGCCTCCGAGGCTACCGCGTGGAGCTGGTCGCGGGAGGGGCTGACGCGATCGTCACGCCGACATTGGTAGAGGCGAGCGCCCGCATTGTGCGGCGGCTGCTCAAGGGGTCCGCGCGAGTGTCGTACACGCTGCTGCCGGGGGTGACGCACCAGAGTTTCTTTACACCGGGCCACGACGCGGTGGCGGTGGCCAGCGTACTGCGGCGCTTCCTGGAGTGAGGGGCGGGAGAGGAGGGGCGGGGGCGGCGTGGCACGTCGGCGTGCCCCTGCCGCCATGAGCGGCCGTCGCAGGTGGCGTGCCCCACGGAAGGGATGCGGTCGCGCCAGGCAGCGAGGGGAGGCCAACCGCAGACGGCCCGCCTCGTCGCCCTTGTTGTCCATCCACGAAATCTGGCCATACGTCTCAAACGCCTCTCTACTGACAATGTCAATGTCCTGCAAGAGACCCACTCCGCCTCAGCGCCCAATCTTTCTGTGTTGGTACAGCGTCGACGACGACAGCGACAGCTGTTCCTTCCCTCCTGTCCCAAGTTTCAACTCTCAATTGGGTTTTGTTTCAGCTCTGACTCTGACTCTGTCCCATAAACTTGAGTCCACGTTTAAGAGCACTGTGGCTGATTCCAACGTGGCTGCAGTGTGCTTGCGGCCGCGGCTATGGGCTGTCCGATGGTGGCCAATGGTTGGCCGAGATTGCACGACGTCGGTGATTGCGTGTCACGCGGGGGTGGCTGATTGGCGCCTCCGGGGCGAGATTCCCTGCGTCGACGGTGTGCTGGCCGTGCCCCTGCTGGCCTGTTGTCGACGTGTGTGGAGGGTGTCGCCCGTGCATATCCCAGGCCCGTTGCGTGCGCGCACCTGCGTTTTTTGTGCGTGCACGAGGGGGGGGCTTGGCCCGTGAGTGTGTGTGCGCGCCCGCATGCCTGAGGGGGCCATGCGTGGGGGGGGGTGCCCGTGCGGGCCCGTGTGCGTGCCCTGGCGTGGGGGGCTGCGCCGGCCCTACATGAGGGCAGGCACAGCGCGTTGAGGGGACGATTGCGAGGGGGGAGACATTGAACGACGAAGAAGAAGGACTCTTGGATTGCTGTGTCTGGGGCGTGCACGGACGTCGGCTGCCCCATCTACACAGATCCGCGGTCGGTAGCAGGCCGTGAGTCTGATACGATTTCTGCCAATACTGCCACATTCGCGAATCACCTGTACTGGCGAGAGAGAGAGAGAGAGAGAGAACCGGTGCGTGAGCGGGCGACTGCCTAGTGTTTGTCTCTATCCTGTTTCTCCACGCAGGTCCCCCAGGGGACTTGAACTAAGGGGGGTACCGAGTCGTGAAGCCGTGGGGGCCTGGGGTCGAAAGGCCTGTCTAGAAACCCACGGGGGAGCGTACGAGGACCTACCACAAGGTCTACGTCACGACCCCTCCTGGGTAACACCGGAGCGCCGGGTAGGCTTGGGTACGGACGCCCGCAACCCTGACAGGGTGTCTCGGGGGACTGGCGTGGTGAGGCGGGGTGGAGGCAGGCGCTGGGTGGTCGACCTGCGCGCATCGGTGAATTGGGACCTGTGACTACTATTGTTCTACCAACGACTACCTCGTGACCGAGCAGCCGCATCACATCTTCAACATGACGGACCCGTCGGGCAACAACTCGCCCCCCGCCACAAATTTTATGCCACTGGCCGATCCCGCCATGCTGTCTGTCGAGCAGATGGGGTTTATTTCCTCTGTCCGCATGCTTGAGGCGGAGGTGCGCGAGTCCACCCTATCTGGCGAGCAGGTGAAGGCTGCTGTGGCCGACCTGTTTCCGCCCGCGGTCCTCTTTGGGACCGACATTGCCACGTTACCGTACGCCCACCGCGAGCTGCGCAAGTGGCTCGATGGGCACGGCGCCAACCTGCAGCAGCATTCATCACATCGAGTTATTATGACGCTAGCTACGTCACTCTACGTCGACCCGGAGGACCGCGTGGCCGCTAACCAGTTGGCCTCGGACCTCGTCGCAGCTGGGCGTCGCGTGGGCGCGAGTGCGGTGGCCAGCCAACCTTCGTCGCCTGCCCGCCGCGGCGACGCATCGTCTACAGCTGGTGATCGCACGGCCCATAACATCGCCATGCGCTTTCGGGATGCGTCGTCAAAGTTCTCTGGCAACCTTGGGGAGGCCTGGATGGAGTATGTAGCGGAGTACCAGCAGGTGGCCCGAGACTACGACCTCAGCCAGGAGCAGCGCTTCCAGTACATGCACAACATCCTCAGCGGTGACGCCAAGCGGTTTTATCTCGACAGGGTGCAGTCTTATGCCACGTCGTTCAGCCAGGCTGTTGACATGGTGAGCACCGAGTACAACTCTATTGTGCGCCAGAACCGGGTCAAGAACTACCTAGTGGGCTACCGCATGAGCACGCTGCTGAGCGACGGGGTGACGGAAGCGGCGGCGCTCGAGCAAACTTACAAGACGATCACCAAGCTCGCGCCGCAGGTGCCCCGCTCCCACCAGGGAGATGCCCACAAGGTAGAGTTTTTGAGGAGCGCTGTGGTCGGTAGCCCGTGGGCGACTGAGCCGCTGAGCCGGATTGCGACGCATGGCCTTACCTTTCAGCAGCTTTATGGAGAGCTGGAGGCCGCGCTGCACCTGCATAAGGGGGCGTGACTGGCAGTGGCCCACGCGAGCGCATCTGGGCACCGCCCGACCGCAACCCAAGACGTTCCCGGTATCCTGTTTACTGGCCAGGGGCGTTCCGCTCGCCCCAGTCGCGGCATGGCCGCTGGCCGCGTGAAGCGGACGGCTGCCCCTTCCCGCTCGAGTGGTGTGGACCCGCTGTCAATCATGGGGTGCTTCAACTGCGATGACGCTGGGCACACTATGAAGGACTGTCCCCGCCCGATTGACGCGTCCAAGGCAGCCCAGCGCCGGCTCGAGTACTACTCCAAGAAGGACTCGGGCAAGGCCTCGGCCGCCACCGTGCTATTCCAGCTATGCACTCAACTGGACGCCATGCTGATTGGTGAGCGCACCACTGAGGCAGAGGACGAGGACGGTGGATCCGGGGGGTGTGATGAGGATGACCGCCAGCTGTTTGACGCTCTGTTGGCGTCGCGCGGCGGCGCCCCCAAGGCAGGCGCGGCGGACACCGACACTAAGGCGGATTTTGCGATGGAGGAATGACTCGTCGCCTTTCCTCCATTTGCAGACGCCGTCGGGGCCGGCCGCCCCGCGCCCACGTGGAGGCCAACGTGTCAGAGTGCCTGCTAGCTGCCGCCGCTGATACAAACGTGTTTCTTGGCGCATGCCTGGACACCGGGGCGGAGCGGACCGTGATTGGCCGCCGGCAGGCAGCCGCCTACGCGCACTTTGCTGGCAAGGAGCTGCACCTGGCGGAGCTCAAGAACGCCGCCTTCCGATTCGGTGGCTCGGACTACCCCAGCCTGGGTGTGTTGTCAATCCGTGTGCCGCTGGCTGGTGACCTATTTTTACCTATGGACGTGGACGTGGTCGACGTCAGCGTACCGTTCCTGTTTGGCCTCGATGCCCTGGACGCGAACGAGATGTACGTCAACACCGTGACCAATGAGCTGGTATGCGTCGCCTACAAGTTGTTGGTCCCCGTGACGCGCAAGTATGGGCATATTTTCCTCGAGTGGAGTCGTGACACCCTGTACACCATGGTGGAGGCGGAGCGACTCCATCGCCACTTTTGTCACCCAGCACCTGAGCGTTTGTTCGCTGTGTTGCGACAGGCCAACGACCCACACGCCAACAAGGAGACCCTAAGCCGGCTGGAGGAGGTGACCGCAACCTGTGACACGTGTCAACGGCTGGCCAAGGAGCCGACCCGCTTCCGCGTAGCACTGCCCGCGGAGGACATCGTGTTCAACAGGACCGTCTTGGTCGACCTCATGTGGCTGGAGAGTGAGCCGGTTCTCCATGTGGTGGACAAGGACACGGGCTTTAACGCGGGTGCCTTTATGCGCGATGGTGAGACGGCCGACGCTGCCTGGAGCCTGTACCTCCGCATCTGGGTGTACCCCTATGCTGGGCACCCGGACGCGATGCACACGGACCAGGGGCCGCAGCTGACGTCGGCCAAGTGGCGGGCACTGCTGCAAGCCGTGGGCACGAAGCATATTGAGTCGGGCATCGAGTCGCACAACGCGTTGGGATCTGGCGAGCGCTATCACGCATTTTTGCGGCAGATCTACCGTCGCGTGCGGCCCGACCATGCAACGCTCGCCGCCGAGCACGCGCTCTCCCTCGCCGTCTCCGCGATGAACAACACCGCCGGACCTGCTGGGCTCGTGCCGACCCTGCTTGTGTTTGGCATTGTCCCACGCACACCGATCAGCCCTGTGGACCTGCCGGCACAAAAGGTGCGACTGGAGGCGATGAGAACGGCACGCGACGAGATGAGGCGGACCGTCGCGCGCACCCGATTGCGGGCAGCTCTCCGAATGCGTGTACCGCGAGCCGCCGACGCGGACGTCGCCGCGGGAATGGCCGTGCTTGTGTTTCGCGAGAAACCGGTCGACAGCTGGGTGGGGCCCTACACGGTTATCAAGGCGGACGGCAAGCTCGTCTGGATCGACGTGGACGGTACTGCAAAGCTGTTCTCCGTTGATAAGGTGAAACAGTACCGTCACAGCGCCGTGCCTGGTGCTAAGGGGGGTGAGAGCGACCAAATCTCTCCAGACGGATCTGACAACGCAGCACCGCCTCGACCTGAGGACGGGGAGCTCTCTGTGCGCGAGGTCGGAGACGAGGAGCTGGACCAGCTTATGGACGCCAAGCGCACCGGCGACCAACTGCTGTGCGACCTCTGCATTGGATTGCACACCTTCTCGGAGACTGCCCCTCCCTCTGAGCACATCTTTTCACCGTCGGGCGTGCTGATAACGGAAGTTCTCACGGAGGGTGACGTGCGCATCCAATCTGAGCCGTTTCGAGCGTCGACTCAGCGGGAGGTGGACGGCCTATTGGGGCGAGGCACGATGAAGGTCATCAAGAAGCGATCCTTGCCGAAGGGGGCAAATATTGTCGGAGGCCGATTCGTCCACACCCTCAAGCACGTCGGCTCCCCCAAGGAGCAGCCAAAGTCGCGCTACGTTGCGCAGGGAAACAAGGACCGAGACAAGCGGTTCGTAGTACACAACCTGTCGACCTTGCGGGAGCGGTCCACAAAGATGGTAGTGTCTACCAGCGCGGTGCGTGGGTATCGCCTTTTCGCGCACGACGTGAACCAGTCCTACCTCCAGAGCATAGAGAATATGACCTGTGACGTCTACCTGCAGCCGCGGGCGGCGGACAGGGAGTACTTTGGGATCGGTGAGGACGAGGTGCTGCAGCTGGTGCGGCCGTTGTATGGGATCTGCGACGCTGGGGACTACTGGGCCGCGACATTCACTGCTCATGTGGAGAACGACTTGGGCATAGCACCCACAACGGGGGGCCCTGCGCTGTACGTGCGGGACGGAGCGCATGGTGTGGAAGGACTCCTGGGCACCTATGTCGACGACAGCATACTCGGCGGCAATGAGACATTCCAGGTGCTGACGGAGGCAACTCTACGTCAGTTTGACGCCAAGCCTCGGCAGTGAGACAACTTCGAGTTTCTCGGCGTCACCATCGCCTCCGCCCGTGGCCCTGATTGGTGCATCGAGCTGACGCAGACGAACTACATCGCCGCCCTGAACCCCATGAATCTGTCAGCGACGTACGAGGAGTTTGCGTCTGTGCATGCCGCTGTCGCTTGGCTCTCGCACACCCGGCCGGACTTGTGCTGCGCGATCAACCGCGCGGCCCAAGCTACCCCCAAGTCGTACTGTACGCGGCATATCCGAGATCTCAATAAGGCCATCAAGCGAGCTAAGAGTACCAGCGATTGGGCGCTGATTTACCGCCCCCTCAGACGTAGGTCGCTGCGGCTCAAAGTGTACGCCGATGCGTCATTTGCGTCCAACGATGACGGGTCTTCCCAGCTGGGCTACATTATCTTGCTGTGCGACGACCGCGGCGCCTGTCACGTGCTGTCCTACTCGAGCAAGAAGTCACGCCGAGTGGTGCGCTCCATCATGGCCGGCGAGGTGTACGCGTTTGCCAACGCATTTGACGAGGCGTTCGTCATCAAGCACGACTTGGAGCGTATCTACCACCAGCATGTCCCGCTCATAATGCTGACGGACTCCAAGCAGCTGTTTGACGCCATCACGCTCGCGTCGCATCCGACGGAGAAGCGACTTATGATTGATGTGGCGGCGGCTCGAGAGGCGTACAACAACCAGGAGATTTCCAACGTCGGCCTGCTCAAGTCCGAGCACAACGCCGCGGACGGGCTGACAAAACCACACCACTGCACTGCGCTCGAGCGCATCATGAGTACTGGCGAGGACAACAACCCGGTGCAGCAGTGGATCATCCGTGCTGCCGCGGCCCCCAAGCCCTCTGAGGAGGAAAGGGGGGAGTGTGGCTGATTCCAACGTGGCTGCAGTGTGCTTGCGGCCGCGGCTATGGGCTGTCCGATGGTGGCCAATGGTTGGCCGAGATTGCACGACGTCGGTGATTGCGTGTCACGCGGGGGTGGCTGATTGGCGCCTCCGGGGCGAGATTCCCTGCGTCGACGGTGTGCTGGCCGTGCCCCTGCTGGCCTGTTGTCGACGTGTGTGGAGGGTGTCGCCCGTACATATCCCAGGCCCGTTGCGTGCGCGCACCTGCGTTTTTTGTGCGTGCACGAGGGGGGGGCTTGGCCCGTGAGTGTGTGTGCGCGCCCGCATGCCTGAGGGGGCCATGCGTGGGGGGGGGTGCCCGTGCGGGCCCGTGTGCGTGCCCTGGCGTGGGGGGCTGCGCCGGCCCTACATGAGGGCAGGCACAGCGCGTTGAGGGGACGATTGCGAGGGGGGAGACATTGAACGACGAAGAAGAAGGACTCTTGGATTGCTGTGTCTGGGGCGTGCACGGACGTCGGCTGCCCCATCTACACAGATCCGCGGTCGGTAGCAGGCCGTGAGTCTGATACGATTTCTGCCAATACTGCCACAAGCACAGCTACCGTCGTGAATCCCATTCGCAATATGGCAACGTGGCACGTAATTGGACGTTAAAACGGCTTGAAACGGCATCAAATCTCTGTTCTGGAGCTTGCAAGTATTGCAAAGGGTCACATATGGTACGTTGCACAAAAAAAGATACATCGATGTTCTTCTCCGCTCGGGCGCGGGCAGGACACCGGCTGTGACGAGGTCCACGGCCCCTATGCTGACAGAAGGATCACAGAGGTCCATGCGAACTCATGAGGTTCCTGGGTCTCCTGGCTGGTGCACCGCTCTCAGGGACACCCTGGGTGGACCGGTTGCTTGCGACCCTGAAATGGGGACTGCGTTTTCGGATTGTTTTGCTCGTCTCGGGGGTCGGACCGGGCCCATGTCCTAACTGAGGCATGGAAGAGGGGTGGTCGATTTTGGGGAAGAGCCGGGGGGCACCAGGAGGCCATTGTTTTGAGAATATTTTTCCGTGCCCGAGGCCCCGTTCTTGAGAGGGACGTTCGTGGGGTAAATGTTCCATGTCATGGGCTCGTTTGATTGGTATACGAAGAAGCCTGGTACACATGTGTACCATGCCCTTTCGGGCACGATCGGCAGGTGCCCCGCACACCTCCTCATGAGGCGGTCTTCCCCCCCCCCTGCCTCTCCTGTTCCCCTCTCCTGGTCCAGGCACCTCGGGGAGACAACCCCCCCCAGCCCTCTACCCTCCGCGGCGGTCCCTCATGCGGGGACTTGGGCGGGTCCACCTTCGGCGAACGGAGCGCGGTGCGGGAGGGTGTGCCCAGATGGGTGCGTAGGCGCTAACAGTGCGCGGCCCCAGGGAGCAAGGGGGAAGACGTCGCGCGCATGAGGGGCGTGGGGGGGGGGGGCATGGTTCATGTGAGAAGGGGCGCGAGTGCACGAGAAGCCTTGGTGCTTTTTAGCTTGTCGGGCTGATCGCCACCGCCCCTCCCGAGGGCCCCTCAAAGTCGGTCCCCACAATACCTTGCGCCATTCCAACACCAGATTCTCCCCCCTCCCGCTGCACCAGAAGTACCCCGCCCCGCCGCGCATATCCCTACTGCCCATTGGTGCCGCCGCGCCCGACCGCCTGCGCCCGCAACAGAAAAAAAAAAAGCCTGCGCAGGCGCGGGCACCGGCGCTGGTGGCGCAAGCACCACCGCCACTACAGCCGCCGCCGCCCACTCCACTCCAGGTGTAACAGTGACTTTACCCCGCCCGTCTTCCCCTCACGCAGACGAACACGAGCCCTGTACCCTCATCCAGCTATCAATTCTCTCGCCATCGCCGCAGATGCCCGCGCCCAAAAACGCGTGCCCGGACTCCCCTCAACGAAGCAATCAACGTCCTCTCCCCGCCCCTCGCCAAAAACGGACGCCACCGCCCCTTACAACGCTCTCCCTGCTGCCTAAGCGCGGCTGCCGCCACCACACCCCTCAGCCCAAACACCGACCTCACAGTCCCCACCGACTGGCCCCCCCCTCACGAAGCGCCAACATCGTCCCCCCGCCCTCCCCCTGAAACCGTCCCCGCGGCCACCTGCCCCCCTCCCCCCCACTCCCCCAGACACCTGCGCCACCATTGCCCCCCCCGTAAAAACGTAGCCACAGTCGCATGTGGCCTGCCCCCACCACACCAAACCGTCCACGCAAATGTGTGTGTATGTGTGAATCACGATCAGCCAATGGCGTGCGACATGCGTTCCGGAACGGCCCCAGCGCTCCTCCAAGGACGCCGATTTGGAGGAGAGTGGCGCTTTTCCGGAACGGGCCGTCCGGTGAACGGTGATAACTACATTCACCGTTTGGGGCCGTATCGTGCGTGACCGTGGTTGCGTTGAGGGAGCGTCGTTGCTGTGGACCCTCCTGGACGACCTGCGGCTCAATTTCGTTCAAATAATGTTGCCGTTTAACCAAATCTTCGCAACGTGGCACATATCGCGACGTTGGTGGTTTTGCTCTTAGCTGTGCTCTATGGGCACAGCCACCAACGTGGGCTATCAGCAGATTCACCACGATTGCTGATCGTATTTTTTGATACGTAAGTCGGACTTGTGGTTCGTGAAATTTCTGGAAGCGTAACAGCCAATCAGAGCGCGTTCTCGTTGGCCTGGGATAGCTCAAGAGCTATCGCTCCACCAAAAGGCACTGCTTTGGCTCGGCGATAGCTCAGAGCTATCGTGGGTCAATTTCGTACAGGTCTCTGATTGGATGATCTCTGATTACATAGACCTGGCATTCTTCCATGTAACGTTGCATACCGAATAGTATCGGCTTTCTTCCGATAGCCCACGTTTGTGGCTGTGCCCTAAGAGTGCTCCCACCAACGTCGTACCAACTCGATACCATCTCACAGCAATATGGTTTTTAGGAAGCCACGTGGGCCCCTGTAACTGGCTGTTCTCTCGGCCAGTCGATATTCGCGAAGGAGTTGTTCAAAGACGGGGGCTACAGATTTTTACGGCGAGACAGTTGTCTTGCCGGGTGTCGAGAGGCCCTTAGGTGAGATGTGGACGAGAAAGAATGACTTTCGATTCGGGTTATTGTCTGTTCGTTCATGGTGTGCATATGCGGGGTAGCCCCCCCGCAGGATCGCAGGCGGCAGTCGACAAAGCGGCGCGATCGTCGACTCTTGCGTAAAATAGTGGACGCCACGAGGCGACACGCGGCACAAAGCGGCGCATTGCGGTGTAGTTTGCCCTATTTCAGGTGAAGTCAATGCCATATTGGATGAGATAGTGCCCACCTTGCGCCACGTGTGGTGTCCTTTTCTTGCAATCATCGCCGCCGTATGCCACAAAAAGATTGAAGTATGAACAATTCTGAACACTTCGCGACCCCCGATTTATGGACAGCCAATGAGAAGCCCAGGAGCTGCTTCGTCCGTTGGACGGGCGACCGTGAACCCCCCCGTTTCTGCCGATCGTGCGACTGTTTGCGCTCCCGGGCCCGGTTGGCGCACGCTTGTCGCGCGGTGACGAGGCAGAAGGGGCTCACCATTTCGAGCCTTCGAGCCCATTACGTTGGCAGCTCCGAGTGGTTCTCCGTTGCGCGGGGCGTGCGCGTGCCGTTCGCGCCCCCTCCTTCGAGGTCATCCCTCCGCCCCACCCAAAAAATGGCAGCGCGCCCGGCGCGAGTGGGGTCAGTCCCCCTCCCCATCTTGTTGCGTGGTCAGCTACGCTCTCTCGCCGTGGGGTGGGCGGGCGCCAGTCCCTCACACGATGTGCGCCGATGAACCCGGCGCGAGGGCCACGAGGCCGGCGAGCGTCGCAGGCAGCCGCGTGAGGGAGCGTGAGGGAGCGTGGGGGAGCGCACAGACCCACATTTGGACGCACTCTTGGAGGCCAGCTCCTGTGAGGGAGGCCCCCCGCTCACCCAATTAAGAGCTCCTCCCCGCGAAACAGACGTGCGGCCGCGCATGCGCAGCCGGCCGCACTCCCAGGGGACAAGTGCCCTATCTGTGTTGGCTGCCGCGCGGGGGTGATTCCGTTTCCCTCGTCTCTATCATGGGGGCGGGGGAGCCATGACGGATGTGCGGCCGCGCGCGCATACCTCTCGCACAGCTCGGGCCCACCCTGTTTTTTTGTGTTCTTTTTGAGGTGGCGGGCCCCCCCCCGCCAGCCGTCTGGAGCGCCCCCTCCATCTTCGCCGCAACCCCGGGGGTCGCCGCCGTCGATGGTGCCCAGGTCGTCTCCCTCCGCGGGAGGCCCCGCGGGGGCCTCCACGACTTCCTTGGCGCGGCCGCACGGAAAACTGAGTTGTTGGCCGCGTTGGGGAAGAATGAGTGGCGGCCCCTTGCGCGGCCTCTTTTCCAGGCTGCGGCTTTTGGGGGCTCCCCGGTGGCCCCGGCGTGTTCCACTCCCGTCGCTGTTGCCGACCGCGCGGTCGCATCTTCCCCCGTGTACTCCACGTGTTGGGCGTCCTTACGGGTCGGAGGGGCCGCACGGCGAGAGCTACTAGGGAGCATCCCGCCTGTGAGGGGCCACACGGCTTTCTCGTTTGTGGGTCTCCTTCCGCGTGTGGCTCCCCCTTCTCGGTCGCGCCGGGTAGGGCGGCCACCCCAGTGCGTACAGCCGGCTGGTAGAACGTGACTGTGAGCGGCCGCGCGCCTAGCGCGCGTGGCAGCTGGCCGCACGGGCCAGACGCCCTGTGGCGGCGGCGCCCGCGTTCATGGTGCCCTGGCGGGGCGTTTGAGGCGTCCGGCAGACCGTCGCCTGGTCCGACACCACAAGCGAGCGGGGACGAGTATGGCCGGCGGCCGCGGACCGAGCCGCCTTATTTGTTCCCTTCCACTGGGCGTTTTCTGGCGCCAGCGCCACCCCACGCTTTTTTGCCTCCCTCTGTGTGCGGCCCCCCCACCTCCTCCGCTACCCCTGCTGCCCACTGTCAACCATGACACCGCCCGGAGGCCGCCATGGCGAGGGGAGCGGGGGCGGTGGTGGCGATCGACGCCCCGGAGGGCGATTGCCGCCGGGCGGGGGGCCGCCCCCAAAGAAGATCACAAAGGAGCAGCGTCGACGTGGTCTCCAGCCCCTCTGCTCGCTGTGCCACCGAGCGCAGCACACGGGGCCGGAGTATCCGCTCTGCCACTGGCGCTGCGGGTGCCCCTGGGCGGCGTCGGCGCCACTGGGATCGGGGCAGGATCGTTCCCCGTGGGCGCACGAGCGACCGCCGGACGCGGGTGGCTGGTCGCCGGCGCGGCCGGTCGACAAGACGCGGCGGCGTCGTGGCTTCCGGCGCCTTTGCTGCCAGTGCCGGCAGGCGGAGCGGGCGGGACCTGCCCACCCGTTGTGCCACTGGACGTGCCGGTGCCCGTGGGCTGCCATACCGCCGAAGCAGGAGCTGTCGCGGGCGAGGCGGCCCGCGGCCGGCGCAGCCGGCCTTCGCAACAACGACGGGCGGCCGCCGGGCACCGGCGGGCACGCGACGCTGGGTGCCCGGCACGACCAGCAGCAGAATCGTCCGCTGTTTGGACCGCTGGCGGGGCCACCACCGCGCCGCGACGCGCCGCGGCGGCCACCGAGTCAGCCTCGGCTGGGCGGGGCGAGTGGGTGGGGCAGCAATCGGCGGCCGCCGAGTCCCCGCGGCCAGGCGGGGCCAAGTGGGTGGCGGGAGCGACAGGGGAACCCGCAGCAGGAGCCACCCGTCCAGGGTCCCCAAGCGGGGCCGACGGGGAATCGGGACGTGGGGCCGCGGCCGCTGAGCCCACCCCGGCCGTCCGGGGGGAGTGGTTGGGGCAGCAACCGGTGGCCGCCGAGCCCCCGCGGGCAGGTGGGGCCGAGTGGGTGGCGGGAGCAGCCGTGGGAGCAGCAGCAGGAGCCGCCCCTCTTTGGTCACCAAGGGGGGCGAACGGGGTATCAGGACGGGCCGTGGCGGCCACCGAGCCCGCCTCAGCGAGCCGAGGGAAGTGCGTGGGGCGACAACCGGCGGCCACCGAGCCCCCACGGGCAAGAGGGCCCGGGTGGCCGGCACGGCGTGCAGCAGCATCCCCCAACCTTTGGGCAGCAGGCGGGGCCACCACCGCGCCGCGTCGCGCCGCGGCGGCCACCGAGTCATCCCCAGCTGAGCGGCGTAAATTGTTGGGGCGACGTCGGGCGGCCGCCGAGTCCCCGCGGCCAGACGGGGCCGAGTGGGTGGCGCGGGCAGCAGCGGAAGCAGCCGCAGGAGCGGGAGCAGCGGCAGGAGCCGGCCCTCTTTGGGCCCCAGGTGGGGCCGACTGCCTACGGCTTCACGCCTCGGCGGCCGCCGAGTCCAGCCCGGCAGGGCGGGGAGGGTGGGAGGGGCGACGTCGGGCGCCCACCGAGTCTGCGCGGCCAGGCGGGGCCGAGTGGGTGGCGCTGGCCGCAGCGGGAGCAGCCGCAGGAGCGGGAGCAGCGGCAGGAGCCGGCCCTCTTTGCGCCCCAGTCGGGGCCGACTGCGTACGGCTACACGCCTCGGCGGCCGCCGAGTCCAGCCCGGCTGGGCGGAGCGGGTGGGTGGGGCGACGCCGGGCCGCCGCCGAGTCCGCGCGGCCAGGCGGGGCCGAGTGGGTGGCGCTGGCCGCAGCGGGAGCAGCCGCAGGAGCGGGAGCAGCGGCAGGAGCCGGCCCTCTTTGCGCCCCAGTCCGGGCCGACTGCGTACGGCTACACGCCTCGGCGGCCGCCGAGTCCAGCCCGGCTGGGCGGAGCGGGTGGGTGGGGCGACGCCGGGCCGCCGCCGAGTCCGCGCGATCAGGCGGGGCCGCGTGGTTGGCGCGAGCAGCAGCGGGGGCAGCCGCAGGCGCGGCAGCAGCCGCAGGAGGCGGCCCTTCTTGGGCCCCAGACGGGGCCCACCAGGGGCGGCGCGGCGCCGCAGCAGACGCCGTTCTATTCGTCGACGGCAGTCGGCCTTCAGCAGCCGTCGTCGCGGCTGCTGATCCCCGCCGGCGGTCCAGAAGTAAGCGGGCGGCGGCCCTTGACGCCGATCGGGGCAGCGCCAAGCGCTCCACAAGACGTGGCCGGGCCACACCTGGGGCAGCCGGGACGGAGCGCCAGCGGCCAACAGCTGCCGCCATTCTCGAGCAGTTGGCCGCTGTCGCCGGCGTCCGGCAACGTCCACACGGCGGAACCGGAACCAGCAGCGCGGGGCCACGTGGAGAGTGGCCCCCAGCCGCGGCTTGGCACGCCACCGAGCACACCCACGCAGCCGGTGGCTGCGGTGGCAACTCCGGCGGCAGCACAACGGTCAGCGAGTCCACCATGTCCGCCCCCGGCGGCTCCCGCAGAACTGGCCAATACTTCGTCGGCGTGGGGGCTGGCAGCGGCTCCGCTGGGACCGACAGCAGCGCCCGCATCGCCGCCGCGGTCGCCGAGGCTCGCTCCCGCGCCCGCGCACGAGGTCGTGGCGGCGCTCGCTTTCGAGGTAGCGGCGCCACGCGTGGCGGGCCCCCCGGCACGGCCCCCAGCGGACCGCGTCGAGCCACCAGCGACGGCGACGACGACGGCCTCACCGATGGCGACGGAGACAGCGAGGGGGAGGCCGCAGCAGCCGCTGCCGGAGCCCGCACGCAACGTGGCGTCCGGCGGGGCGGCGCGGCCGGCCGAGAATGGGCCGGCCGCGGCCGCGGGGGAGAACCTGCAGCACGTGGGGCCGGCAGAACAGCAGGCAGTGCCGGCCGCGCCTCCGTCCCCTGTGGCGGAGCAGGTGCCGCAGCGCCCATGGCTCCCGGGGCTGACGGCCGCGGACGCGGAACGGGCAATGCTGGAGTGGGACCTCGCGTCAACACCAACGGGCTCCCCTACTCCGCCGTCGAGCGACTACAGCTGAGCAAGGCGTGGCTGGACGAGTCTGAGAATGCTGTGGTGGGGACCGACCAGAACCGGAAGGAGTTTTTCTCCGTCGTCACCGCCAACTTTCAGGCCCGAATGGACCGGATCGGCCAGCCAGTCCGCCGGGGGGGGCTTCCTGAGCGTGTCGTGCGGGAGCCGTCCGGCGTGTATCGATACTGGCAGAAGCTGATGAAGATGGTCATGCGGCTTGTGGAAGCTCGCGTGTACGTGGAGAGCCAGGACCTGACGGGCAACCCGTCGGAGCGTTACATGGAGCTGGCCATGATGGCCAAGTTCGAGAAGCGCGACATGTTCGATGCCATCAGGCTGGGGCAGTACGAGCCCAACCCGGCCTTGACTGCGCCCGAGTCTAAGGCCGTTTACTGGATGGACTGCTGGCGAGCGCTGAGGGAGTCGGACAAGTTCAGTGGGGCCGCGGCAATGGCGGCACTGGCAGCCCGCCGCAGCCGCGCTGCTCGCGCGGCGGGGGGGGGGGCGCTAGCCGTGGGTGGGAAGGGCCGCGGGGAAGCTGGATCGATGGGGGGGGGGGCGGCCGCCGGTGCGGCCGCCGACTTTGGGGGCGAGGCCGCCGCGGATGGCACCGCCATCGACGTGGACGGCCTCGCCTTTTCGACTGGTAAGCGACAGCGGCCGGCATCTTTTGCTGCGCGGCCGCTGGGGACGCAGTCGACTCTAGCGCAAAGCGCGCTGCACACGGCGATGCACGAGGAGAGCGTCGCTGCCACGTCGGCGCTGAAGGTCCTCACTGGGGCTGTGTCCGATAGGGCCCTGACGGCCGCGCTATCGGCCCCGGCCATCCGCGATGTACCGCGCTTTCGGGATTTTCTTGCCCGACGTGCCGACCAGATGATTGCGGCGCATCTGGCCGCGCATGGACAGCCGGCCGCTCCGGCTGCAACGAACGGGGCGGCTGCCAGCGCCACTGGCGGACAAGAAGGGGAAGGCGGGAGGAATGCACAGGCTCTTCCCGGTGCGGTGCCGGCAGGCGGGCCACTAAGGGCCGTGGCCGACGCCACCGGCGAGACTGTTGCCGGGTCGGCAGATGGGGCGTCCGAGGAGGCCGAGGCGGCAAGTGGGGCGGCGGCGGCCAGTGCTGTGGCGGCCGGGGGAGTTGGGGCAGTGGCGGCCGCCGACGCGGCCGCCGTTGGTGGTGAAGCCGACACAACGGACGCGCCTACGCCTACGGCCGCAGCAACAGACGCTGGGGAAGATGGGTCACGCGGGAGGGGGGCTGGCGACTTGGTTGCCGGCGGGACTGCAACCGGCCGGGTGGAGGACGCCGCGGCCGCCATCGCCGCCGCCGCGGTGAGAGGGGCGGCCGCCGCGACCGCTGAGGTCGTTGCCGCTGGCGTTGTGCGCCTGGACGGCCGCCCGCCGGCGAGCGCCAGGGAGTGGGCAGGACCCGATTCTTCCCCCATCCCCGCGGGACGCTTCAGCCCTGCAGACTCACAATCTCCATCTCTGTCTTCTGCCGCCGTCCGACCGCCGCCTCCTCCACCGACTGCCCCCGTACTGTGGCCACCGACGGAGCCAGCACACCCTGTCACGGCCGCAGCTGGCGGCCGCGTGGCGGCCGCCTTTTTGTCAGTTGGCCGCCGCGCGCAGCTGACAAAGCAGTTGCAGTTGGCGGCCGCAGCGCGGCGCAGCGCCAAGGGGAAGGGCCCGAAGCGTGCGCCCACTTTCACGTCGGGAACTCCATCCCCGTCGATGTCAGACGAGGAGCTGGGCGCCGGCGCGGGTGCCGACGCGGATGCCGACGCGGATGCCGACGCGGATGCCGACGCGGATGCGTACGACAATGTGGAGGAGGATGAAGAGTTCTCCTCTTTGATTAGAGAGGTGAAGGAACTGGAGGAGGAGGAGGTGGACGAGGATGAGTTGTACCTGTGAGAGGGCTTTGCTTTTCTTGGTTTCGTGTTGGTGTGCGCAGCGTGCTGCGTGCCCGTCTTGTTCATTGCGTGTGCCATTTTGAATGCGTGGGATACTCGTTTGTGTTATTCTCAGCGGTGCACGCGCGGCACCGTCAATGTTGCTCCCGCTGGCGTGTAAAAACAGTCAGTTCTTGGCATCGACTCCAACTGGCCTCTTTCCTTTGCCCAGAAAAACACCCTCGTCACTCCCGCGAGGCACTTCAAGTGTGCTGCCAACGCCCGAAGTCCCACAGAGGGCCTGTCCATCTACTCGGGCGCCAGGTTTCACAACCCCGCGCCCAGTCGTGCCCTTTCGACGCGCACGTTCCTCAAGCGGCACGCGGCCACCCCTGACTGCCTCGGTCCCTCTATTCCGCCCTGCTAGCTGCTCAGGACGGTCCAGCACGGCTGTCCTGCAGTAAGTGCACATTGGTCACGCAGCGTGATTCCACGACAAGGAGCCACCCAGGCCTGCAATCGGAGTTCAAGTCAGCGCTGGGCGCCAAAGCACCACGCAAAAAGGCAGACCCCATTCATGTGAGGAAAAAAAAACCCGCGACGGGGTAAAAAAAAAAACCTTTACGCTCCAGCCCAATCGCTTCGACCCCCTGTCATCTCCAGTCGGCACGGCGGCGAAGGTATGGTGCAAGGGCCACCTCCTTGTGCGCCCAGACATGCGCCATGAGATCCTCTCGTAGGCGCTCATGCGCAATCGGGCTGGTCAACGCAGATATTCGCAGAACGTCGTCTGACCGCGCAGGGCGCGCCCCCCCCGCACCGCCTGTGGCGTCAGTCCCTGCAGCGGCCCCCCTAGCAGCAGAGCCTCCATCCGCTCCACCGGCCGCTGGGGCGCCACTCCCCGATGGCGCTCCACCAGCCGCCGGCGCGCCACTCCCCACGGCCACCACATCCGCACCCCGAGAACCCTCTCCCTCAGCGGCTGCCGGAGCGCCAATCCCCGCGGCCCCCCCCGCCGGAACCCCCGAGCCCGCTACCGCATCCGCCGCTGGCACGCCTCTCCCACAGGCAGCCCCATCCGCACCACCGTGACTCGCTCCCGCACCGGCCGCGGGGGCGCCACTTCCTGCGGCTGCCCCGTTTACACCTTCAGATCTCGCCGCTCCGGCTGGCGCACGGCCGCCATTCCCCGCGGCCGCAGGGTCGCCACTCCCCGCGGCCGCGGCGGCTTGGGCAGCCAACGCCTCGGCCACCAGAGTGGCGGCCGCCGCACCGGGCTCGCCGTACGCATCGCCCATGCGGCGACGGGAGAGATATCCGTCGCGTCGCTCGATCACCACCATGTTGTGCAGAATGGCAACAGCCTTGGCCGTCTGGATGATTCGGTCCACAGAATGAAAGCGTGCAGGGCGGAGAAGGATGTGGAAGCGTGAAGTGAGCACGCCGTAGAGGCGCTCCACGTCCTTGCGCATTGCCTCCTGGAGGCGGTTGTACGTTCGTCTTTTCAGCGTGTTGTTGGCGACCCGGGAAAATGGGCGGGCAAAAATCGGGAACTTGGGGTACACGCCATCAGCCAAGTAATAGGGTAAGCGACGAGTCCGGCCATTCAGTGTATAAGAAAACTTGTTGGGGGGCCAAAGTCCGGCGGTATAATCCATGTACAGTGGCGATTGGCCCCAAACGTTCATGTCGTTCTGGCTCCCAGGAGAGCCTACGAAAATGTGCCAGATATATAGGTCCTCATCGCAGACAGTCTCCATGGCAACGGAGCGCCGCTTCTTGTAGTCCTGGTACTGTCCAGCCAGCGCCTTGGGGCACATGCGCCAGACCCAATGTGAGCAGTCGATGCTGCCCATGCACCCAGGCATGCCCCGTTGCGCGTTGCGATCCAAAATATGGGCCAGCTCCGTGTCATTGGGTGGCCGCAAAAATGCATCCTCGTAGTTGTCCGTGATGTGGTCAACCAACATCTGAGTAGACATCGCAATGGACGTTCGAGACAAGCGCACGTACTCGTCCGAGCGGTCGTTAGACTCTCCATACGCAAGCACACGGAAGGCGGCCGCCACCTTTTGCAGTGCGTGGGCTTGCGGCCGCCCCGTCGCGTTGATGCTCCGCTTCCAGTAGGGCAGGTCCTTCACATCATTGTACACGTGCATGAACACGTTCCTCGGCACGCGAAACCGCGTCTCAAAGTCCGCCTCCCCGTACACAGGAGGGCGGCCATCCACGCCGAAATAGTCGCGCTGCAGGCTGCGAAACCCCACGTCGAAATCGCGTGCCCGGTTCTGTCGGCGGCCGGGGAGAGATCCGCGCCAGCGGCGCCGCTCAATGGCGCCCGACAGGGCAATGAAGTGTCGCCGCCGCTTCAGGGCCTGCTGGGCAACGAGAATGGCCGCGTGCACGTCATCCGCCGAGCCGTCAGACATGTCCCACACCTCCGTGTCGTGGATAGGGTTGGGGGAGAGGGGGGCCGCCATCTCTCAGCACGGCCGGCCGGGCCCCGACAAGTCGACACGACGTCGCGACGACTGGGTGGCGCTTCCGCTGCGGGGGCCTCGGCTGAGGCCACACTCACACTGCAGGTGGTAGCGAAGGCCGGTGGCCACGGTGGCAAAGAACAGCTGTCAAGGGTACGTCCCGTCCTTGGCGAGGAGAGAAGGGGCCGCGTGCGCGGGCACGACAGTTGCCGTCAGTAGCCGCAGGATACGGTGGCCGTGGTAGAGGGTGCGGCCAGCGTGGGAGCGGCCGCTCGAGACGGACGCAGAAACGGCCGCGTGGGCGGCAACGATGGTGGTGGCGACGACCGCGGTCGGCAGGACGTCGGCAGGTCGCCACATGGGCTGGTATGGCCCAGCATCCATGCGTGGACCGCGCCCAGGGCACCCACCCCGGACGGGACAGGCCCGTGGGTAGCTGCGTGCCCCCCTGCCCCCCCCATCTGGATCGCAACCAGGGTGCCCCCCCCCCCAGTACCACGCCCACTGGCGGGGTGGGCAAAACCGCCCCGACTGGATGCTACCGGGGCACCGCCCCGCCTCCCCCCCCCCAAGAACATGCCCACAGGCGTGTGTGCTCCCTCCCCCCCCGCGCCGGGATCGCACCCAGGGTGCCCCTCCCGCCCATTCCAGGCCCACAGGCGGGGTGTGCCCAACCGCGCTAGCTGGGTGCCACCGGGGCGCCGCCCCCCCACCGCCCCCCCCCAGAACCGTCCCACAAGCGGGTGGCTGCCGTCCAAGCCCGCCCCGCCCGGGACTCACCCGCGCGCCCCCCCCTACAGCGGGCCCACAATTAAACGAGTGTTCCCTCCCCCCGCCTGCATCGCATCGAGGGCGCCCCCCCCCCCTCGAGCGCACTCACAAGGGGTGCGTGTCTCCTCCCCCCCCCCCACGTCGATCACGCCAGGGCGCCCCCCCCCCCCAGTACAGGCCCACAGGCGGGTGTGTGCCCGCCCCCCCCCCCGAAGCAGGCCTATAGGCAGGTGTGTGCCCGCCCCCCCACCCTTGAATAGTGCGTATGGCTGCCCCTCCCCCCACCAGGAGCTCTCCCTCAGGGGCCGACACAGGGCCCCGCGCCAACGACCCCACCGCCGAACGAGCCTGGGGGCTGCATGTTGTATTTTTGCTTATTTTGCCCGGCACGTGAGCGGGGCGCGTCGGGCGCGTCGGGGGCTCCACACCACGACGACCGTGGGGCGTGGTGCTGACGTGTATCACTTCCTCACGGGACCACCCAGCAGGACGCCGAACGTGGTAGCGATACGTGCCACACAATTCGAAAAATCGGCCAGACGTGTGACGAGTCGGTCATGATGGCGCGCGGTCAACATCCATGGCGGACGTGCCGACCGGCTCCGCCGCGAAGAACCCCGCCTCAACCAGGCGAGCGGCGCCAGCAATGTTGCCAGATTGCATTCCGAAACTTTCGAGAGGGTCTTCAATGTTTCGAGTTCGACCCCGTTCTGGCGCAATATGTCGTCCCACAAGCCGAAACGAGTTGGTCATGTACAACTGCGATACCATCTCGGGGGGTCAAGATGGTATCGGAGTGCTACATGACCATCTTGTGTAGATCTCTGACGTATACGTGGCAAAGAATACTTGACGCAAGTCCACCAACTCCTTTAACGTCCAAACCCGAATCGGGGGCCCGAATCAGGCCGAATCGAGAGCCGAACGGCGGCCCACAAGCGGGCGCTGCTCTCCCATTGGCCAACTGGACATTCGGAGGCCACGTGGATCCTCAAATGAAACGTCCGAAAATATATGCGAGATGGTATCGAGTTGGTACGACGTTGGTGGGAGCACTCTAAGGTGCGGTCGTGAGTTCCCCAAAGATATAGTATTAATAGTGAGATTGTTTCGCCTCATCAGCATGACATGCATTGTGACTGCTGCTACCCACATGACCATGTACCGCACAATATGTACGGTTGCCGTGCCCGGCGACGCGTGCCGTGCACGGCACACGACGTACCCCACCCCACCACACCATCCACGTGACCCCCACACCGTCAACGCGACAGCCAGCTCGGCTTGTAGTTGACCCACCACGGACACTGGCCATACCAGAAGAGGTACGACTGGTTGTACCTGCAGCAATTCCACAGTGTCTGGTAGCCCAACGCGGCCCCATAGTGGCAGATGATGTCGCAGCAGGGCTTGTGGAACTGATCCAGGTTCTGCACAAAGGGCACCCACCGGGCCGTATCGTAGCAGCACTGATTGGAGCCCGGGTTGCGCGGGTTGTTGTTGTCAATCATCTGGCCAGGGACGATGGGCGGCGGCGGGTAGTTGATCAGTTCGATGATAGTGTCCTTTGCCGCCGCGTCCACACTGCCACTGCCGGCCGCCGCCGACGACGACGAGGTGGCGCTGTTGCCACTGGCCGACGCCGTCAACGTGGGCGGCTGCGGCACGGCGGGGCGGACGGCGGGGGCGGCGGCGGCGGCGGCGGGCGGCGCCCCCCCCCCCGCGGCGGCCTTTGCCGCCAACGCCTTGGCCGCCGCCGCCCGCGCGTCCTCCAGCTGCGCCCCCCGCACGGCCGCAATGGCGGTGCGGACGTCTGCGCCCGCGGCAATGGCGGCCAGGAAGGCGCGCGCGTCGGCGGCGGGGACGTTTGCGGCAACGGCGGCGCTGACGAGCGTCTCGGTGGAGGCGGCGGGGTCAAACGGGGCGGGGCCGGCCTTGACCGCCGCCTTGACGGCGGCCGCCGCGTCGGTGGCCGCCGCCCCGGTGGTGGCCGCCGTGGCCTTGGCGGCCGCCGACAGCTTTGCCGCCGACGGGGCGGCGACGGCAGCAACGTGGACGGCGGCGAGGCCCGCTGCCGAGACGGCGGCGACCGCGGCGGTCAGGGCCACGACGGCGGCAACGCGGGGGTGGGAGCGCGCCATGGCGACGACCAGCCCAGACGGGGAGTGGGTGTGCGAGAGCGGGGAGCGCGAGGAGGGGGGTGGTGGGGTGGGCTGGTGGTATGTCGAGTGGGGTGGGTGGCCGGCTAGAGGCAGGCCGCTGTGGGTTATGGGAGCATGGGGGGACGAGGGCAGGGCACGCCGGCAGGGCGTCACATTTATGCAGCACCCCAGCCCCGTTTGTGCGGCAGCGTCGCGGCTGGCGCCTGATGCGGCCGCTGCGGCTGGCACACGGCACGGTGGAGAGGGTTTGCCAGCGGGGCGGCTGCCAGAGGGCATGCCGCAGGCTGGTGGGCAAGCAGCAGAGCAGCTGGGCGATGTGTTGCGGGGTGTGGCGGACACGGGCGACGGGGGATTGGTACGGGGCGGCCTGCGGGTGCACGGCCGCTTGGGCGGTCGACTGAGACGGCGGTGGGTGGGTGGGCGGCGGCCGTTTCGGGCAGACGGCTGACGGTTGGGAGGGGGGGAGCCGCCGCCTGCCCGGGGGGTGTGGTGGAAGCGGCGGCGGCCGTTGGGTCTGCCCCTCGACGGGCCCCTCCCGCGCGTCGACGGCCACAGGCCCGGGAGGGGGGACGGCGCGACCCGCACGCCCTGTGTCCAGGCTGCATCCACCAGCCAACGTCCCGCAGCACGACGGCCGTTGTGTCCCGCCGCCGCCGCCGCCCCGCCGCGTGGGTGCCGCCGCTGCCACGGCGGCGGCCACCTCCCTATTCAGCCCCTCTCCCCCCGCTCTCGCGTGAGCCATTGTGGCACGACAGCGGGGGGGGGGGGGGGGGGGGGGGGGCCAAGTGCCGCTGCCTATCTACTGGGTGTTGCCGCCACTACGATTCAGGCGCGCCACCACCGGCAGAGGTGCGGTGGTCGGAAAGACGGGGCGGGGGGGGGGGGGGCGCGGGGGGGCGGAAGGCGGGGGTGGGTGGGAGGGCCCCCGCCCCACTGACCGCCGCCTGGCCGGCGGCGGCTTGCGAGATGGGCAACGGCGCGTGCCATCCTGGCGGCAGCGGCGGTCCGCCCCTTTCCCCCCCCCCGATGCCACCGCAAGGTGGCACTGGCCCCACGAGGCCGCCGTCCTCCCCCTTCCGCCTCCATGGCGTCTGAGGGTTCAAGCGCACCCCCCCCCCCCCCCCCCCCCCCCCTCCTCCGCAGCTGGTCGGGTTCTCTCCCGCCTCGGGTGTTGGGGTGGGTGGGGGCGATCATCCCCTGCCGCCCCCTGTCTCCCTTCCCCCCTCTATTTATTTTTGTCGACCCGCCACCGACTCGCCGTCCCCCCACGCTGTCCTTCCCCCCCCCGTCCTTCCCCCTCCCCTCTCCCCCCCCCCCTCCCCCTACGCCCTGTGCCACCCCAATGGGAGGTCCGCCACCACCGTGACGACGGGTGGACGGCGCTACGGCACCTGGGCAGGACGCTGCTGGCGGCACGGTCGTCTGTGCGGCAGCTACTGCCCATGCCCCCGCGTCTGCAGAGCGTTGACGGGGTGGCGCTCCCGCCCGCGACGGCTGCCGCCGCGAGCGGCGAGCCCAGGCGGGGAGTGGGGGAGGCGGGGGTGGGGGGGGGGTTGGACGAGCGCCCTCCCCATCTGTCCCCTTCTCTGGTGAAGAGGGGGGGGGGGGGGGGGGGGGGGGGGGGGGGGGGGGGGGGGGGGGGGGGGGGGGGGGGGGCGGAGGGAGTGTTGCTTACCCACCGCGAGATGATCTTTGTGCCATTGTGGATGGGCGGGGGAGTGGGTGGGCAGGCGGTTGTCCACCACGGATTGTGGGTGCCGGCACCACGCCGTCGCCCAGCGTGCATGGGGCTGGGCACCGGCTGGCAGCCCTTGCTACAGCCGCAAACGCGGGACGGGCGGCGGCCCAAAGCACGGCCCAGCCCTAAATCTACCTACCAGCCGACCTCGGCAGACGCGCACGCCAACAGGGGGCACTGCCGGCACTGCCGGCATGCCGGGGTGGGCGCGGGCGGGCGGGCAGGCACTCGGGCAGTACAGTGGGGGGGGGGGGGGGGTCTGCTTGGCGGCGCTGGCGATGGGCTCTATGGAGCGCGACTCGGGACCGAGGCTGCTGGGTTGGGACCAGGCAAGACGGCCACACCCGCAGCAAGCCCCCTGGACACGGGAGAAGGGCAAACGGCCTGCAAGCAGCAACAGAGGCACCCGCGGGACAACGGCCGCCGCCTTTGGGTTTCGCTGCCATCTTTATGGCCTGCGGGCGGTCACTGCGCCAAGAGGCCAGCTGCACAAGCATGCAGCACGCGTACTGCTCGCTCAATCCTGAGACGACGACAGATCGGAACGAGGTCGATACGTGGAAAAATATTCTATTAGGCTCGAGAGCTGGGAGAGCGTTTTGTTCTCTGGTGAAAGTGGATAGTTTACAAAAGGTGTTGTGCTTCCGTCCTCTTCCAAGCCGATTATCGTTTTCGTTCATATTGAAACGAGCAGCAAAACAGGATGACTCTTATTGTCCCACCTTTGAAGTCCGTGCTGTTCTTGCCCACAATGGCACGGCCGAAGCTTTTCGTCACACCGCTTCATCGAGTTGCGACGCGGCGGCCTTTGGAGTCATTTCGGGCTTAGAAAACTTATTTTCAGCGTCTATTCAACTCCTCGCTGTCAGCGGGGCATTCCGACTCAGTGGAAGATGTTTTGGCCGTAAACGTGACGTGGAATGGGCGCCCTCGGCGCGCCCATGACATGAAAGCTATATCATCAAGTGGGTTTTCTCACAAACTCAGGTGCGACGTGATGCAGGTGCCTGACCGGCTGTCAGGGACAGACCTACCTACGCAACACTGAAGTACGACAAAGAGTCCATGCGACTGGGGAGCTATCAGTATGGCGTATCCAGGCTGGATTCAAACGGAAGATCCCCAGCGGTCATCATCCTCGGCGGCACAGTGTGGATGTTTCCCAGCATCAAGTATTAAGGTGCGGTGACCCTGCGATCGGACGAGATCCAGGGGTTGCTTGAGAAAGTCCCTCGGGCAGGTAGGAGAGCAGCAGCACAAGCTTTCTCAAGACAAACTAACTCACAAAAGTTAAAAGGTGAAATCTAACGGAGCAGGGGCTTTCGTGCATTCTCGAACCCTGGACTTTCGCGTTATTAGCACGACACTCTAACCAACTGAGTTACACCGTCATGATTTCATTCATGTTTCGATGTAAACTTCGCGTGTCAGGCGGTACTTAGCTACCACCCATTGAAGGGGCGCTCTAAACACCGTGTCATCCTCCTCATATTCACTATGGCTGGCCGGGGGACACCAATTCCATGAGACTGTGCAACACCGCACATCTCATGCCCCGCGTGTGCCCCCGGCTGGCTGCAACTGCCAACCTATCCTCCCCGCACAAGCCGCTTGCGGGTATTTGTCGGGTGTTCATTTTTGTCGGGTGCTAACGACAGCTATCTGATGGACAGCGCTTTTCTTCGCTATGCAAAGTAGAGGGTTGTCGGGATCCAGGCCTTTCGCCCAGTCCCCCAACATCGATACTCGCGTTGGCCCAACCTCATGCAGTTGCAAAATAGGAACGACTGTCAACATAGCCAGTCTGGTAATGCAATACTAGCCCGACAACAACAGGGGTACGAGTGGCCCACCGCGGCCTGCTCGCTGTGCGTGTGATTCGTCGGTGCCGCCTTTCTTTATGGCCAAACGGCTGCCAGCCACCATAAGGACTACGGTGGCAGTGGCGGCGACACCTGCGGTGACCAGTGTGCGGGCGCCGGCACGACTGTCACCGGCACGACTCGTTGCTACACGGCGGGCAGTCTGAAGGGACCCCGTTCCGCGGTGGCCAGCGGTGGTCGTGGAGGTCTCTGGGGTAGGCGGGAGGTCGGCAAGGAGGCGCCTCCCCCGCCGCCCCCCCCACTCGGCGCGCGCCATGGGGTGACTTTGGGCACCGGCGGCTTTGTAGGCTGCCACGACGGCCTTGGCGGGGGCCCGGCCGGTGATGGTGCCGTCTATGAAGCCGATGGGCGCGGCAGCAGTGGCGACGTGCCCGACGGGCTGACGCCGCTGGTTCTCGGCCGGTGGTCCCTCTGCCCTGCAGACGGGACGTTGGCCTACACGGGCGCGGCAAGGGCCACTGTGTGAACAGCTCCAACAATAGAACGCGGGCAATCCACTGTGATGTACGGAGAACTGTCACATGCGAGGTCTGTGCGATGCCAAACACGCATCCAGGAGCGCGGACCGCATGTATTTACGCGAACCCCGATACACATTGCTGTGTGAGCAACAAAGCATGCCATTATAAGCGACTGTGATACAGAGTAAAGTCTGCATTGCATGGCTCATGGAGCCACCCCCCTATTCATTGACGAACCAAGGCATGCCAGCACCGCGGTCCCTCGCGTTAGTTTCACGTCGGCCGTTCTTGTTGGGTATCATACCAGGGCTGGAAAGGGACACACAGTGTGGGATCACTATAATGAAGACTTAAAGAAGAACTGCGCTGCCACTATGCTGGGAGTGGGGCTCTGATGCTGGGCGTGCGGCTCTAACAAACCGTGTTTCCTGATGTGGTCGCCTCAGCCCGAGGATGAGCAAGAAAAACTGCAGGATGCCGGTGCGCCACGCTGACTTCGCGGGAGAAGTGCCATCGTTCGATGTTCACGCACTCTCTTTGGACAGACGGCGTGGGATCCGACGAACATACTGGCACGGCAAAAACCTACGAAGTATCCCCCTAAAATTCATGGAGACAGCGGGGCTTCCAACAAAGTAAGTGTTCGAACCCGCGATGGAATAGTCCAATCACATGTCGCTGTCGTCTTAAGTGTGACGCCTTAACCACTCGGCCATGCCTCCTCCTGCTTCGCGCGACACGATGGATATATTTATATGACGACATAAAGTTTTTACTGTTGCGGGTCTACTTGGCGGAACTCCTCACTTTCACTTTGCATTCCAATTGGATCCCGCCCAGCTCTCTGCCCGATTGCCAGACACTCCTTTCGTTCCCGGGAACGAGCGTCTTCTTTCGTCACGCGCCCTTGCTCCCTTGCCAACGTCACCACCCCCTCCACACGGTGGTTGCCTCAGGGCCGCCGTCCCGCTCCCTAATTTGACCCTTCTGCGGCCTTGGTGGGCGTGGAGGAGAGCGTCCGGTCGTGGGTGGGACCAGGTCGTATGGTGGACACGAGTGTCAAGGGTGGCCAGGTGTCACAGAAGCAGTCTGTCATTGCAGCTGCTGTGCCTCCTGCGTGTTGCTCTTTGACAGGGCGTCGGGCGTCGGGCGTCTGGGAGCTTTGCGCTCTGGGCTAGCTCTGCCCACTTGTCGGCCTGTTCCCTTTCTACGGGGGTTTGGCGGTGTTGGTGTCGGCGTCGGCGTGTGCTCGCGACGGGCGCCGTGTTGGCGGTGGTGCCCTGCCGATATGGCTTCGCGTTGGAATTGGGGGCGCGCATAGCTCACGGGCGTGACGGGGGGGGTGGTGGTAGCTTTTCCCACCTCTTGCGTGGACGTGCAACGGTTGCGTTGGGGTCAGCGTCGCAGCCCTCAGCCGGGGCCCCTCGAACGAGCTGACCAGGTCGCGTCCTGTCTCGTCCACGCCGGAGCGCTCTGGCCTTTAATAGCTCGCACCCCGGCGTCGTCAGTCGTTTTCTCTTCCTCCCCATCTGCAAGCAGCAGCAGCCGGCGAGGTAGAGAGCCACTTCCCTTGCCGACTGTCTCGCTGTATCCCTGGTGCCCACGTGCTTTGCCCTCCATCTACCGCTTGTACTTCCCCCTTCCCCAGCCTCCCCCACCTTACCACCTTCACCATCTGCACGACCATGGCCACCAGCCGCCACGCCGCGCGCCTGTCCCTGGCCTCTGCTGTCGCAGCGGTCGCCGTCTCCCTGTCGTCCAGCCTCATGCCCGTCGTTGGCGATGGTGCCTCGTTTGTACCCCGCGTCCCCCTTGGCGTCCGGATGATCCGCGCGCTCGTGTCGGAGCATGACGAAGGCGCGCTGTCAACCTCTACCCGCACCGCGGGATCGGCTGACGATGGAAGTGCGGCTTTCGACGAGAGCAAGCTCATTCGCCTCGGTGATGTCGATGACAATGGAGCCGCGGACTATGCGTACGTGAGCAACTCGGCGCTGCATATGTTCCTGTTTGACACGGATGGGACGGTGACGTCTCACCGGGCGGTGACGCTCAGCTCACTCGCTGCAGACCCTGCGAAGGAAGAACCTGATACTCCCGCGTCGCAGGTGCGCAAGGCTCTTAGTGCGTCGTCCAAGATGTCAGTGACTGTGGCGGGTAAGGCCAACAAGGAGGCTGAGTCTGAGGCGCTCAAGGTCGACGCCAAGGCCGCCGCTCCCGCGACCGCCGTGAAGCAGGAGGTCAAGGATGAGGCCAAGAAGGCTTCCAACGAGTCCACGGACATTTCCACAGTTGGGCGTGTCGCCAAAGCGGCCGCGGGCGAGGATCTTAAGGCCGAGGCCGCCAAGGCGGACCGCGACACTGCCGGTGCGTCGGATGACGACTTGCGTCGCGAGGAGCCCGCGGCGGGCCGCCGTAAGCTCTCTTCTGTTCCTTCCCTGGAGCGCGCGGCGATGGCGACTGACACCCTCCTGGTGCGCCGGTCGTCGTCGACGGATGGTTGCCTCTTCACGGCTACCGAGTGCGAGTGCGACCTGAAGTCGGCTGTGACGGGCTCGGGCACGTGCTTCACCCACACTCGCTCTTCCAGTGGCATGGATGTTTGCACCGAGCGCGACTGCGCGGCGTCGTACGTATGCATGTGTGGGGGCTCACAAAAGTGCTCCCGCTCTACCGACACTGTTCTGGCCTGGGCCGCCATGTCTCCTCAGCCGGCCCGGGCGCCACCACTTGGTGCTGGCGAGTCTTACTGCTCGCAGCAGACGTCATCGCAGACCACGACCACTCTCATTGGCCCCATGCCGACTCCCAAGCCGACGCCCCCGCCGGCGGGCTGCGTCTTGGACGGCTCGCAGTGCACTTGCGGCCGCGGCCGCCAAACTGTTTGTGCTTCCCACGCTGGCGTCGACTCGGCCGGCCGCAACGTGTGTACCACTCGCAGCTGCATGGACAGCTACCAGTGCGACTGCGGCGGCTCCAGCTTGTGCGAGCACCACGACGTGACGAACGAGTTTTGGGCCCTTGGGGGGGCCGCAGCGGGTGGACAATTCTACTGCGACCTCTCCAGTAAGACCACGACCGTCGCCACATGCCTCACGAACTGCGTCTAGGACGCTGCTGAGTTGGGCCGGGCTGGGCGGCGAGCTGCTGTGTGAATGTGAGCGTGAGTAGAGGCATGGGTTTCACGTGAGCCGGGCCAGGTGCTGCCCCGTGTATATAGCTATTGAGGCCGAGGCCGGTTGCTTCGCATTGTCATTGACATTTGCGCCGTTGGTATGGGTGTGTGTGCTGGTTTAGATATCTTGTAGGGTGTCAGTAGGCACGCAACAGTACTTGCTCTGTGGTCAAGCGTACTGTTTGTCCATTTCGTACCAGCTATTTTCCAGAGAACTATCTGGTACGTCCTTCCCCCACCACCCAAAGCGCCAACAGCACGAGGCGATGGGCGAGCCCGGGCGCCGGCGCCGGCGTTACCGTCCCCACCGTCGCTCCTTTGTCGCCGCCGCCAACGCCGCCGCCACTGCTCGCACCGCCACTGCCCGCATCGCCACCCGTCCACAACAAGCCACCGCCCGTCGCCTACGCCCGCCGCCGCACCGCTGCACCATGTGAGCAGTGGTCACCGTCGCTACCCGTGCGCGGATGGCCCCCTGGCCGTCGGCATCGGCGCGCGAAACAACCCCCTCCCCCGTCGCCGCAGCTTGGCCTCGTCCGCGTCACGGCCGTCGAGGGACTCGCCCCCTCCCCCTGGCCTCGTCGTCATCGTCGACCGTGTTACGGCTGTAACGGACCGACGATGGTGCATCTCGCGAGGTAGCGGAGCTGACCGCAGAACCGGTCATAGCAGTTGACCAATCATACGGAGCTCTGGGTTGAGTTTTTTTTTTTGTTGAGCACGAGAGCCAATGACAGGCCAACGAACCTGGGCCCTGTTCCCGGTCTTAGCGAAGATCCCACGTGTCTGATTCAATATCTCCCAGGTGTGTGACACCGTGCGGCGACGGCGCCCGCTGGAACTCTGCCGCGCTCCCCTTGCTGCATGCCCGTACCCCCTCTCTCCACCTCGCACCTTCCGTCCGTGTTTGTACCGAGCCGGTGAGCGACTTGCTCGGCCGCCATGGCTACTTCTTTTGTTGCGGCCGCTGCGGCCGGCAGCTTTGCGCCTCGCCGAGCCGCTTCCGCCGTGTGTGGCCGCCCACGAGGTCTGGTATCGCCCGCGTCGGCCGTTGGCCATCGCTCCGCCGCCATCCTGCGCATGCGTGTTGACGATGTTGGTGCCGATGAGTCTCCTTCCGTTGACGCCAAGGCCCTTGCGGTGGACGCAAAGGCAGGCTCCGGCAAGGAGGAGTTGGAGCCATCTGCTCTGGACGTCTTCCAGCACGTCTTTGACCAGGACGATGACGAAGCGGAGGGTGCCGGTGATAGGACCACTAAGCTATGGTCCCGCGCTCCCGCGGACGATGGCGCCTATGACGAGACGGCGGCGGTCGTGTCAAGTGGCGATGCGGCGGTGGCGGACGAAATTCTCGCCGCCATGCCTACCTCTGGTTTGCCCGTAACGGTCGTCACAGGCTTTTTGGGAAGCGGCAAGACTACCCTTCTCAACTGGATTCTAACGCAAGAGCACGGCCTGAAGGTGGCGGTGCTTGTCAATGAGTTTGGCTCCATTGACATTGACTCACAGCTGGTCAAAGCGGGCGACTGGTCGACCGACGACGACACTTTGACGCTTTCCAATGGCTGTATCTGCTGCTCCATCAACGAGTCGTTTGTCGCGGCCGTGCAAAAGATCCTGGACAAGGAGGACAAGTTTGACTATCTGGTCATTGAGACGTCGGGCGTTGCCGACCCGGTGCCAGTTCTAAACTCATTGATGGTGGGCGAGCTGGAGGAGCGCGTTCGCGTTGATGGCATCCTCACTGTTGTCGATGCGGATAACTTTGACAACAAACTGTTTGAGACTTCTGAGACTGCCATCAGCCAGCTGCTGTCGGCGGACACTATCCTTCTGTCGAAGACGGACATTGCGGACCCAGAGTCAGTCGAAGCCGCGACCGCCTTCCTCCGCAAGGTCCGCCCGGCCGCGCGGGTGCTCAAAAGCCAGCGTGGCCGCGTTCCTCTGCACCTCATCCTCGACACGCGCATGCGGATGGCCGGGGCGGCTGAGGCGGCTGCGTCGGCCGACACCCAGGGCGCTGCGCACGGTGAAGCTGGAAACGTCTGTGACGATGCCTGTGACGGCGATCATTCGCACGACCATGACCACTCGTCACACGAGCACGCTCACGGCGAGGAGGGCCACGCCTGTGACGACTCGTGCGATCACGATCACGACCATTCGTCTCACGCGCCCGCAGCGCCGTCCCACCTCGAGTCAGACGGCTTCATGTCGGCCTCCTTCACGTCTACTGTCCCGCTGTCGGCGGAGACATTCATGAATGACTTCTTGCAACGGCTTCCTCGCGGGGTGTATCGCGCCAAGGGCCTGCTCTCTTTTGATGACTACCCGCAGCGCTACATCTTCCAGCTGTCAGGTCGGCGCTACCAGTTTGAGGAAGACGACTGGCCCGAGGGGTCGGACAAGGTTAGCCAGCTGGTGGTGATTGGCCGTGACCTGGACATTGATGATATGCGGAGCCGACTGGACTCGTGCCGACTGGGGGTGGCTCGAGAGGCCGAGGTACAAGTCGACGCGCCGGCGGCACCGTCAGCGGCCTGACCACGGATGTGGACGGCGTCGGTGGGGTGGTGTGAGCGTAAGCGTAGTGGTATTGCGGAGTGTGGGATGGCTTGCGTTTGTTCTGTATCATTCTTTTTCTTTGGATGAATGTCCACCGAGTCCGCATCGCTGGTGCTCGGCGTCAGCCTCTGCCCAGTACGGCGTCGGATGTGGTTTTCCTACGTAGCGTTGATCCCCTGCGAGACACTGAACTGCACGCATTACCCCAAGCAGCTCTCCACGTGTGTTTCCCAGTATCTTCACGCGCCCCCCGCTGCATCTATTACATTAAAGCCCCCCGCGCGCACGTCCCCCGCCCCCCCATGGGGTGTGGCCCACCCCCCCCCCCGGCCGTCACCCACTACGTCCTCTTCCCCTGCCGCGCACATGGACAGTTGCTCCCGCACGCGCGTCCAATCAATCTTTTCCTCCAGCGGGGGCGGTTGCCCCCGCAGTGCAGCGCCGGCGCGTTCCCGCAGCCCCGCCGATAAGGGAAGCTGAGGGGGTAGCCCTCGCTCTTGGATGATATCCCCACGGGGGGTCACGTACGAAGCAACCGTGACGACCAGTCCCGAGCCGTCCGACAGGCCAAACACACCTTGGATGACGCCCTTGCCATACGACCGCCCGCCAGCGAGAACAGCGCGGCAATTGTCCCGGAGGGCGCCGGCTAGCACCTCGGACGAGGACGCGGAGTGGTCGTCAAGGAGCACCACCAGCGGAGCGGACAACGGCACCACCACCCCGCGGCCGGGGGGGACGGCTGCCGATGCCGCGACGGAGCCAGTGGGAGCAGCACTGGCCGAGAGAGCGCGGCCGGTCAGCCCCCCGCCGCGGCGCACACCCGGCTGCGTCTGCTCTTGCGCGGCGGGGGTCGCCGGCGCCTCGTACCCCACCACGTGCCCCGTGAACGTTTCTGAAGCACCCGACTTATCCACAACCGTTGCCGCTGGGGTGCCATCCCCGTCGAGAAGCCCCGCTAGGTCGAGGGCACCCTCAAAAACCCCCCCTGGGTTGCCCCGTAGATCCAGCACGTAAGCATCAGCGCCCGCAGCCGCCAGCCGCTGAAATGCCGCGCCGGTGTCGGCAGCCGCCGAAGCGTTAAACTCGGATAGTCTGACGACGCCGACAATAGGGGCGGTGAGAGAAGCGGCGGGAGGGAGAAGGGTGGAAGTGACGGCTGACGTCGACGCGAACTTGCGTGTCAGCGACACGGTGGTCGTGGGCGTGTCGGGGGGGGGGGGGCGGGGGCGCTGGACACCAAGTCGGCAGGCGAAGCCGCGGCGGAAGTCTTGGTCCCAAGAGGTGGTGTGGCAACAGGAACAACCGCCGGCGGGCGCGCATAGGAGACGTTCAGCAACCCCTCAGCAGGTCCCTGCATGCGAGTTGCCGCTTCCCACGCCGACATGTTCGCCGTCGACACCCCATCAATGGTCATGATCACATCAGACCGGCGGAGACCGGCCAAACCAGCGGGTGAATCCTTGGGCGGCGGCGCCGCCACGTACAGCCGCGAGGGGGCGGCGGAAGCATCGCCGCCGCCGCTGCTGCTGCTGCCGCTCGCCGCCGTCGACCCGTTAGCAGCGGCAGTTGCAGCGACTGGCGACGGCGCGGCAACACCCGCGTCCCCCCCCCCTCCCTTGGTGGGCAAGAGCATCAGGCCGAGCCCAGTTACATCGTACTTGGACAGTGCGGCCATCCCGTCGGGTGTCAAGAGCCTCGTGTACGGGTCGCCAAGCGTCTTCAACATCCGCCGGGCAGCAGCATAAGTGGCGGTGCGGGACCCACCCAGAGGTGTTGACGCAGCCTTGCGCCGCTGATCTGCCCAGGCCGGCGCGTCACGGAGGGTAAGGTAATACCGGTCAATGAGCGCCCAAACTTCGTCAAGCAGCGCGTGCTCCTTATCCAGAGGGGGGGGAGTGGGGGCAGGCGCCGTCGCTACCGCAGGCGCGACGGATGTCGGAGCAGACGAAAAGTCGTCTGGTGCTCGGGAGTCCACGGATTCGGCAGTGGCGGGCGCAGCGGCAGGCACAGCGGCGGGCACAGCTACTTCAGTGCGCTTAAAAGCAGCAGAAGTGGGCGCAGCAACGGCAGAGGGCTCGAGTGCATCAGCGGATGGAGCAGAAACAGCTGTGGGCTCAGGAGCGGCAACGGACGGCGCAGCGATAGGGGGAATACCCACTTCCGCCCGGTGCGCCGCCATTGGCACCGACGCAGCGGCCGCCATGGCAGCGTCCGCAGCGGCAGTAGCCGCGTCAGCCGCAGTGGCCGCCGCCTCGGCGGCAGCGATGGCCGCGTCGGCAGCGGCCATGGCCGCCTCAGCCGCGTCCAGTGCACTCCCCTTGGTAAAGGTCGCCACGGATGTCATGGGGGGGTCCAGCACACTGCCTGCCGATGCGGTAGCCTCCATCACCTCTGCACGCGCGGCAGGCGGGGACGGAAGCACCGCCGTCCCCATCCCGCCCCCCCCCGACGTGACGGCCGCCAGGCTGATAATCCCCGCCGCGAGCGCCGCCGCACCGCCGCCGCCGCGGGCAGCCGAACGCCGCGGCGGGGGAGGTGCAGGCGGTCGCCCCTCCGGCCCAGATGCCATGGATGGGCGCTGCTGCAGGCGACGGCAGGGGCGCAGGTCGGCGCGGCGGAACGAGCGCAGCGGGGCGGGCGGGAGAAAGGCGGGCAGGGGAACGGGGCGATCTCGCGGGGGAAGAGTCATCGTGAATGGCAGTAGAGAGGGATGCGGACGACAGCAGAGAAGAGACTGAAGGGGGGGTTGCGTGATGAGGAAGACAAAACGTGGACACGGTGGGCGATAGAGAAGAGGGGACGCTCGTAGCTCAGTGGTTGGAAGGGACGGTGGTCGGGCGGAGCGGGGAGATTGCATGTACTGTACTGAAACAGTACATTCTCTGTACATGCAGGCTGCGGGATCCGGCTGCAAGGACACACTGGAAATGCACCACTCGTAAAGTATTTCGTGTGGCCACTTGAATAAGTCACGAACGTGCAACTGTCACCAAGGCGTGGCGCTCTCTCTTCTCCCCCGGACTCTGCCGCTGTCGACACGCAGAGCGGGCGGGTCCGCATGTGGGGCCGGCAGTGCTCCCTGGCTGCAGTGCACTTCGTTTCATCCTCTCGCCTTCTATTATTCCTTCGTCCTAGCTCCACCAGGCCCTGTTGGCGGTGTTTGCTTGCGTGCCAACGTTCAGGCAGGCGGCCGTTGCCGCGACGCCGCGGCTGCCGTCTTCGCGTCGGCCGCCGCCATGGTCCTCAGCATGTCGACCATGTTTCAGTCTGTCCTGCTGTTTGTCAATGCATTCGCCGTTTTGCATGAGCAGCGGTTTCTTAATAAGAGTATGTCGGTGGGTGGTCGGGGGGGGTAGGGGTGCCTAGTCCCTATTGCAGCCTTTCTCTGTCCCGGCACCAGGGTTGCGCTTGGCGACAGTGGCACGCGGGGCTGGTGGACTGACTGTCGTGCCGACTATTTGTTTGTCTGGCTTGGTATCGACGCGGCACTCGCTGGATTGTGCTGGGTTGGGGGAACGACCTGGGTTCAGTCGGCCTGTCGGAAGAGGCGGTGGCGCTGGACAATGGTGTCAAGCGGCAGGTGGTGAACCTGCTCAAGGCTGTGCGTCTAGTAATGCGGAGTACGTTTGGCTGTGCGCTGGTGGCTGTCCATGCCCGTTTTCCCCCAAACGTTGTATGGGCGATGCTTCTTTTCTGGGGCCGTTTTTCCCGTGTTGGTCGGGCAGTTTGCCAGCGTGCCCTGTCGGTGGGTTCTCCGCCGTATCCCGTTTCTTCAGGCTTGGTGAGCTTTCTCCAGAACTCCGTGCTGACGTGCTTGTGCCGTTTCTGGTCCTTTGCGACCTCTGTGTGACCTCGGACGCTCTCATCCCTTGGCCGACCATGTGTATTCCACAGTACCTTTGGTCGTCGTGAACACGCTGGTGATTATCGGGCTCTTGCTGCTCGGGTGAGAGCCTATGGGTGACCGGACATACCACCTGCCTATGGGCAGAAGTCACCAAGAATTAGAATCTTCCCCCAAAACACAAGCAGACCCACGGACACGTCATGTCGTTTCGACTAGCCGTGTATGCGCTCAGCCGTAGAGTGCTTCGATATAGTCATCATCAAAGCGGTCAAGTCCCTTGTCGTCGTCACTGTCGCTGTCGTCGTCATCATTGTCGCTGTCGTCACTGTCGTTGTCGTCCTCGTCGGCTGCACCGCCAGCCGCGGCACTGTCGACCTTGCGAGTTCCCTCATCCTTCGGGTCCAGCAGCCGCACCGGCGTCGGCGGAGGCGCGCGCCGGGTCGCCATTGCTGTCGGAGAGGCAGCTTCGGCGGCTGCCTCTGCCGCGTCGACTTCCGCTTCGGCGGCCGTGCACACCAGCTCCGCCGCGTTTTCCCCCCGTTTCCCCACGCCCGTGACTGTGACGAGCACCTCGGTGCCGACGGTCAGCAGCGACCGCCAGTCCCCCTTGTGCCGTTCCCCCATTCGTGACCAGTGGACAAGAAGGTCCCGCTTGACACCCACGTCCACAAACGCGCCGTAGCGCTTGACAATGACAACGACGCCGACGACGAGCATACCGACAGACAGGCGCTCCTCGGCAGCTGTACGGCGCTGCCAGCGAGCGATCTTGGCTTTGCGCGCCCGCCGCTCCTCGACCACCGTCTCGGTACTAACGGGGGAGCCATCGAGGAAGAGAAGCCCCGACTCGGGGTGCACGCCCCGCACATAGACGGTCGCGGCGATCCCCAGCGAGTCTCCCTGCCCCCACACGGCCAGCGCATCGTTTCGCACTGACCCATCCATCGCGGACGCGACGCCTCGAGGGAAGCGGCGGCGCTGGAGGTAGCCAAATACGGGCACCGCGGGGGCCTCGGCCGCCCCTCGGCTTTTGCCCGGCCGCCACACTCCCGCGTCGATGCGGGCGCCCTTGGCAGTGACGCCGACGACCACCGCCGTCGGCGGCAGGGCGTCCCCAACGGCTAAGTCCGTCAACGCCGTGGTTGGCGGTAGCACCGCCGTGACGCCCGAATTTGGCGCCCGGCGGGCGGCCATGGCGGCCGCCCGACCCGCCGCCGCTCGTGCGTCCCGCACGCGGAGGACCTCCAAGCGCCCGGCGGCGGGCTGCGTCGACGCAACCACCACCCGAAGCGCACGGCCGGGGGCGGCCACGTCCGCGGGGACGCGGGTAGTGGCGGGCGAGGCAGCGTCGGCGGCCTGCCGCACCCGCGACACGCGCCCAGAGGCTGTGATGCGCGGGGGGATGTGACAGAGCCGCGCCTGGACGGGCACGGGGGTGCCCCGGTGGCCGTGACGGAAAACCGGGACCGACAGGTAGACCGCGTGGCGGTCTTGCCTTGGCGTCAAGGTGCCACCCCCGTCGGCGGCACCTGCACTAGTGGTCGCACCGGCGGCGGCTTCGACGGAACGATGAGAAGGGGCGTTCGCGTCAGCGGCAGCGCCATCAGCCACCCCCTCCACCTCCTGCGGCGCCAGCTGCGGCAGCGGCGACGGCGACGGCGGCGGCGGTGGTGACGGCAGCACCACTGCCCGTAGCTCGTCGCCCGGCTGCAGCGAGTCGAGGTCGATCCAGTCGGCGACGTCATCGGCAACGAGGCGGCCCTTCCATTTGGGCTTGCCACCAATGATGTACGGCACCAGCGGGCGCCCCGCGGCATCGACCGTCGCCTGCGAGGGGGGGGGGGCGGCCGACGCGGCGCGGCGTGGTTCCCTCTTGCGGGTGGCGCCGCCACCGCGACTGCTGCCGCCACCTTGGCGACCGCCAGCGGAAGCAGCGGCCTTGGCCTTGGCCTTGGCCTTGGCGGGCGACACCCGCGCTTTCATCGTGACGCCCCCTTCCGGCCGTGGGGGGGGTGCACTGCCTCGGCTAGGGCCGCTCCCCCCCCCCAGGGGGAAGCCCACCGCGGGGCGGCGCAACGGCGACGCCACCGCCGCCGCCCGGCCACCAGCGCCAACACCCCACAGTCCAGAGGCCGTCGACGGGCCAGCCGCCGCCGGGACAGGGAGGGGAAGAAAGGCAGCCATGACGATGGCGCCGCGGGGGGCAAGTGTCCCCACACGGCTCACCTCGTACGTCCGGGAGGAAGTACAATCACAAAAAGCGAGGTCGCACGCTGGCCCGCCGCGCGCGGGACGGGCCGGGGCCTGGGCCGCCGCGCCACAGCGAGGGCCGCGACGCTCGCAGCAGCACCCCAGGGGAAAGAGCACCCTGCTATGTGATGGCGTAGCTGCTGTGTGGGCGATAGCGGTGGGGCTGGGTCAGGGACGAGCTCTCCGCCTTGCATCCCCGTGGAACCCACGCAGACAATGGGGCGAAAAAGAGACACCAAAATGCGGATATCTGCGGTTGTCTCTGGCCACGACCCAGCTTGTCAGCCTGAATCATCCGATAGGGCTTTTCGGTGGACTGGTGAAAGGCCATTTTGCATACAGCAACGCTCACGGCGCGTTCCTCGTCGAGTCGAGACCCCACGTTGCAGCAGACGTTTCAGTGGGGGCTGACGCTGTCCACCCGCCTGGTCCTCCTCGAGGCCTCGTGGGTCACCGCCGCCCTGCAGATAGGTAGACAACCGGCATCGGCGGTGCGCGTAGATACATACTGAACGGTACACACCCCGGTCTGTTGCGTCCACGCCCGCCACCATCATACCCCGCTGTAGTCTCTGCCTGCCTGCCTTCCCGGCCGACCCGTTTTCGAACCCTGCCTTTCCCCCCACTCCCTTGTCCGCCCTTTCCCCCCGCACTCTCCCCCCCTGCACGTACTTCTTCCGCCCCCTTCCCATCTTTTCACTTGTCTCGCCCTTCTCCACCTCTTCTACACGGCTGTCCCAACCCGCCGCCCCCCCCCCCCCCCCCCCCGCTCTGTCTTCCGCGCGCGCCCGGTCGCCGCCGCCGCCATGTACGGCGCGATGCACCCGTCGCCGGTGCCGCCCCACCCGTACGGCTCGTACGGGGTGGGCGGGTACGGCGGGGGGGGGGGGAGCCGGGGCAGCCACCACTCGCCGGCGGCGGTGTTGGAGGCAGTGGCGGCGGTGGCGTGCCGCCCCCTTGGGGGGGGGGGATCCCCCCGCCGCCCACCCGCTTTGACGATATGGCGGCCATGCCCGTCAGCGAGCTGGAGGTACGTCCCAGTGGGGGGGTGAGGCGGGGGGGGGCGGGGGCGGGGGAGTGGGGAGGGGGAGGGCGCAGGGAGAGGCTCCGTGCGAGGGGCGGCTGTTGGGAGGAGCACGCCGGGGGGGGCGGGTGGGTGACCACTGGCGGGCTGTCCCTGGTGTGTGTGGGGGGGGGGGGGGGGGGGGGGGATTGTCCCGCCCTTATGGTGGCCGTGGCTAGCGCCCGGCCGCGCACGCCACACACGACCACAGGTGGCCCTGTGCCGTGAGGCTGCGAGCGGCTGGCGGCGGTGGGGAGCGGCGGCTGGTGTTGCGTCGGAGGGCCCTGCGCACTGCCGGCAGGACGCGGGTGCCCCTGGCGACTGTTGTTCTTCCTCTGACGCGCTCGTGGGGGGGGATGGTGTGGACGGCGCTGCCGGTTGGCCGCGATGGTGTTTTTCCTTTTCTTTTTTTTTCCTGCTACCGAGGTACAGACCCTCTTGAGCGAGGAGGACACCTTCCACCGCTACGTCGCTTCGCAGCCATATGTGCGGTACGTGGAGAGAGGTGGGTGGTGTCCGCTCCGTGCTGGGGGGGGATTGGCCCTGAAGCGCAGAGGGGCGAGCCACGGCGGGTGGTTGCTTGGCGGCCCCGTGGGGTGAGAGGGGGGTGCTGGCGCAGGGGGCTTTGGTGATGGGGTTGGTATGCCCCTGCTGGGGCAACCCCACCCGCGTCGTCGTCACTGGTGTCGAGGCTGACCCGTGGTGTTTGATATCTCTGCCCTCGCGGTGGGGTCCCTCCCGACCACCCCCTTGGCTCGTGTACTCTGTGTCTACCCCCTGCGCCATCCTCTGTCCTTCTCTTCCCCTCTATCCCCCCCCTCCCTCCCATTCCTTGTCCTAAACAGCGGCGTGGAGCACACCTTGGCCGCCACCCGTGCGTCGGTCGCGTCGCTGCGCGAGCGGTACGACCGGCAGGAGCTGGCCGCCGCGTCCGCTTCTGCGTCCGCGTCTGCGGTGCACGCGCGGGGTGGCCGCCGCGCGGCGCGGCAGCGGGAGGAGGAGGAGCGTGTAGAGGAGGTGGCGCTGGTGGATGCGGTGCGGCAGAAGCGGCAGACCAAGTGCGTTTTGCGGGGGTGAGGGGTGGGGGGGGGGGGGCGGGGGGTGGGCGACGCTTCGGCCGGCGGAGCGGGTCGCCGTTTGGGTGCGCTCCCACACGCCTGGGCCTTGGCAGGCGGCGAAGGGAGTGAGAGCGTCTCGGCGCGCGTCGGCCTTTTGGGGCTCATCGGGCTCGTGAAGGAGATGGACCCCACGGCGGCTGCCGAGCGTGCTGCTGGTTGGGTTCGGCGGCGTTTTGTGCCGCCCCACGCGTTGTGCTGGCCGTTCGTACTGACCGTATGTGCTTCAAGCTGCGCCGCCCCTTTTGACCTGACTGTTCCGTCCCCCTCACCCCGTGCCACTCCCTCCAACCACCCGCCCTTCTCCGCGTCCATTGATGCTGGCTGGCCTGTCACCCACGGACCCCACCCGCACCCTCCCCTTGTCGCTGCTCCCACCACGGCGTAGGCAGCTGTGGGAGTCTAGAAACTCTCTCGCCGCCATTCGCGAGCGCCTCGACGCGGCGTGGGCGTCCGTCGACGCGGACGCAGCGGCGCTGTACAATACGCTCGTCCACGGCACGCCCGTGGGGGACGGCGCGGCCACGACGACGGCGCACCCGGGCTCCCCCGCCACCGCCGCCGCCGCGTCGATCGTGTTGGCGTCGGCGTCCGCGTCGGCGGGCGCCGCGTCCGCTGCTGCCACCGCCACTGGCGCGGGAGGTGGTGGCGGTGGCGACGGCGGCGGCGGCGGCAGCGGCAGTGGCGGAGGGGGGGGTGGTGGTGGCGGCGGCGGCGCCTCCGCGGCGGTGTTTGCGGCGCAGGTGCGGGCGTACGTCAAGCTGCGGGCGGTGTTTTATCTGCGGTCCAACACGCGGCGGCGGCTGCCGGCCATTTTTGGGGCCGCCACCACTGGCGCGCGCCCGCCGAGCGCGTCGTCCTACGCCTAGGGTGGGGAGAGGGCGGAGCGTTGGCGGCGGGGGGGGGGGGGCAGCGTGGCGGCAGGAAGAGTGGATTGCCAGGTGACGACGACGAGCGCGGCGCGAGGGGTGGATGGACGCGAGTGAGGGGGGTAGGGAGCGCCTGCGTGCTGCGCACTGCACGCGGCCTCGCGACGAGGGCACCCGTGAGGGATGGGGGGATGCGCTGCCGCGGCGCCCCACTTTTCCGGCAGGCGCCGTGTGGATTGGGCCCCTCCCCTCCAGGGCCGCCGTTGGGGCCCTTGCCCGCCGCGGCCGCCCGCAGTCGGCGGCGGCGGCGGGGACCTCAGCAGATAAGACAAAGAAAACTATGCACCACCGCGGCGTTGCCTCCCCCACAGCCGCAGCGGCGCCCCCAACGCCGCTGCTGCCGCTGCGTCCTACCCCCCAACGCCGCAGGCGAACAGCACCAGCTGCAGCAACGCGCCCCCTCCCCGCCCCACGCCCCCCCTCCTACACACAAAAAAAACAAAGAAAACAATCAACAGAACCGCCCCGCCCCCGTCGCCCCCCCCCCGCCCCCCCCCATCCCCCCCCCCCGCACCCGCCGCACGGCGGCACGGCACCCTCAGCTCGGCACTGACGCAGCGGGCGCACCGCCCACGGGTGACGGGGCGGCGGCACGCCCATTGCGTGCCACCCCCCCCCCCGCCGTTGGCGCCGCGGCAGCGGTGGCCGCAGCGGCCGCAGCGGCCGCCGCCGCTGCCGCCGCCGCTGCCGCAGCGGCAGCGGCGGCGGCGGCGGCAGCAGCGTGGGTGGGGGCGGTGCCCCCCCCCCGCCACCGCCGCCGCCGCCGCCGTCGGCACCCCCCCCCGGTACTTCCCCCCCAGTGGCGGCCAGCGCGGCGAGCGCCGCCTCGAGCGCCCCCACCCCCTGCCGGACGGCCGCGACGCGGGCCTCGCGGCGGGCAACGGCCGCGGGCCACCGCGCGTCCAGGGCGGCCGCCGCGGCGGTGACGGCCGCCTTGGCGTCGCCCCCCGCCGTGGATGGGGGGGCAGCGGCGGCGGCGGCGGCGGCGGCGGCGGCGGCGGCGGCGGCGGCGGCGGCGGCGGGGGGCGGGGGGGTTGGCGGCGGCGGCGGGGGGGGGGCGCCGTCGGATGGGGAGCCCGCCGGGTGGTCCCCCGCACGCCCATTGGCGGCCGTCGCGCCGGTGCTCCCGCCGTCGTCGGCGGCAGCGGCGGCGGCGGTGGTGGTGGTGGTGGCGGTGGCGGCGGCAGCGGCCGCGGAGGCGGCGGGGGTGGCAGCGGCGGCGGCGGCGGCAGCGTCAGCGGCGGCGGCGGCGGCGGTGGCGGGCGGCGGCGGCACCACCCCATTCGCGTCTGCGTCCTCGTCGGCGGCGGCGGCGGGCGGCACCGCCTCGGTCCACGCGACGCAATGAAAGTGCCCCGCCGCCACCCCCCGCACGCGGAGGCCCGGCGACAGGGCCACCGCCACCCGCCGGGGGAGGGCGCAGGTGACCCCCCCCCCCCCGCTCCCCCCCCCCCCCCCCCGTGGAGGCCCGTCCCCCCCCCCCCAGCTGGCCGTACGTGTCGTTCCCCCACGCCCACACCCCCCCCCCCCGTCGAGGGCGACACAAAAGTTGTGCCCACACCCCACCGACACGACCGGGACGGGGAGGAGGGCGGCCACCACCGCCGGCCGGCCGCCGTCGCCCGCCACCACCGGGCGGCGGCCCAGCTGGCCGTCGGCGCCGCAGCCCCAGGTGTACACCGCCCCCCCCGACGTGACCGCCGCCGAGTGGCGGTCCCCCGCGCTGACCGCCGCGACCACCACCCCCGCCAGGGCGGCGACCGCCACCGGCGACGGGCGGGTGTCGCCGGCGGCGCCGACGCCCAGCTGGCCAAACTCGTTGGAGCCCCACGCCCACACGCCCCCCGCCGTGTCCACCCCCAGCGCGTGGCGGTCGCCCACCGCCGCGGCGGCGAGGCGCACCCCGGGGGGCGTCGCCACCCGGCACGGCACCCGCCGGTCGGCCGTGTCGCCCACCCCCAGCTGGCCATAGGCGCCCCAGCCCCACGCGTAGGCGCCGCCCCCCTCGGTGAGGAGCAGGTTGGAGTGGTAGCCCGCCACGACGGCGGCGACGCCCCCGTCGGCCGCCGCCACGCCGGTCAGGTCCACCAGCCCCGGCACGACGCGGAGGCGGTCGTCCCCCCCGCCCAGGCGCCCATTCTTCCCCCCCCCCCACGACCACACCCGCCCGTCGTCGGTGAGCGCCACCGAGTGGTACCGCCCCGCGCCCGCCGCGACGGCGGGGGCGGGCAGCGCCACCGCCGCCGCCGACGGCCCGTCGGTGCGGTCGCCGACGCCCAGCTGCCCGTACTGGCAGTACCCACACGCCCGCAGGCTGCCATCGTCGCCCAGCAGCAGCGTGTGGCCACCGCCCGCGGCCGCCGCGGCGGTCGCGCCGGGCAGGTGGGGGAGGGGGGACGGCTGGGGGGGGGGGGCGCCGGGCAGGGCCGCCCGCCCCAGCCGGTGGTTCTTGGCGCGGCCCCAGGTGAGGGTGGGGGGGGGGGGCGCCTGGGGGGGGCCATTGTGCGACCACAGGGGGGTGGGGGTGGGGGCGAGGGGGGGGGGGGGGGGGAAGAAAGGCGGGGACCAGACCACCGGGCGGAGGCGGGGACCAGACCACCGGGCGGAGGGGGAGCGGCTGGGGATGGGGGAGGGTGAGAAGGAGGGTGAGGCGGGGGCAAAGGAGCAAGACACCACGCCGCGTCTAGGACAGGCGGGGGACGGCGGAGGGGGGGGGGAGGGGGAGGGGCAGGAAGACGACGACGACGGGGATGAACGGGGACAACGCCAGACGAGGCGGGCAGTGGCCAACGCCGGTCGCGACCCGGCGTCGCCGATCGCGACCCGGCGGGCGACGACGCGACCGAGGCAGGTGGGCGTTGGCGTCGGGGTGGGGCTGTGAAGCAGGGCCATGGCCAAACCAGAAGGCCTTGCTGTATCGCCCGTACGCACGGCACAGAGGGGCCTCGGGAACACAACAAAATGTACATCCAGACAATTCGAGAAGAGAAAAAGATGTACTGATATATCAGACCCACATGTACAGTTCAATGGCTAGATGAACTGTTATGGAGAGGTCCGAGGTGTACTGTACTGCTCAATGATTTGTGACTGGGACATCTAATGGATGTATTTAGATAGGGTCGTGCTTCACACTTGATTTTGGGCGGCGTGCAGGCGTGTCGCGCCAAAACACGCCTAGTAGCTTCGCTAAGCAGAGGCTGGCGTTTTTCACGAACGTACTTTCTCAGTTCAACTTTGGTCGCTCAGTTACGTGATTTGGAGACTGCTCATGGATTTTAGGATCTGCGCGGGAAAGCAGTGAAAGTTGACGATGAAAAAGGTAAATGGGCACGCGCAGGGATCTCGACGCCACCCCTCTCAGCGGATGGCATCACGCGGTCAGCTCGCCCCCCTCGCGCCGCGCCGGTCGACTGTGGCCGCCCCCCCTCAAGCTACCCCCCTTCCCCTGCTCCATCGTCCCCCCCTATCAACGTCGGCCTGCCATGGAGTCCTTACTGGCGCCCGCCAACCACCCGTCCCCCCCGCGCCCCGCGAAGGGGGCGGCCGCTTTCGTCCCCGCCGCTGCCGCGGCCGCCGCCCCCCCCCGTACCGCGGCGGCGGCGGCTGGCGTGGTGATGGTGGTCGGGCGCCCCCGCGTCCACGCCGCCGCGGTGGTCGGCGCGGCGCCGCCCGTGGGCGCCCGCCTGTGGTGGCCAACGTCGTCCGCACGGCGGCGGTGCGGCAGCGTCGGGGGCGGCCGGCGGCTTGCGTCGCGGGCGGCACCGCGGGCGGCGGCGACGCCCCCCCCTGCCGCCCCCGCGGCTGGGGATGCGGGCGGCGGCAGCAGTGGCGGCGACGGTGGCGGCGGCGGCGGCGGCGGTGGCGCCCTGTCGGCGCTCGCCACCGCGTCGGCCGCCCTCACCGACGCCTTCCCGCTGCTGACGCTGGCCGCCGGGGCGGCGGCGCTGGCCTCCCCCGCCACCTTTGTCGGCGCCATCTCCCCCGCCCTCACCGAAGCGTCCTTGTCAGCGCTGATGCTGTCCATGGGCCTTACCCTGTCGGTTGCGGACATCCGGCGGGGCCTGTCCCGCCCCGCCCTGCTCCTCGCGTCGGTCGCCCTCTGCTACGGCGTCATGCCCGCGCTCGCGTCGGCCATCGCGTCGGTGGCGGGGCTGTCGGCGGGCCACCGGGCGGGGCTGCTGCTGCTGGGCCTCATCTCGGGGGGCCAGGCGTCCAACCTGTGCGTCCACATTGCGGGCGGCGATGTGGCGCTGTCGGTCGCCATGACCACCGCCTCCACGCTGGGCGCGGCACTTGCGGTGCCGGCGCTGGCCAGCCACCTCCTGGCCGCGTCGGTTGGCGTCGGTGCGGCGGGCCTCGCCGCCACCACCGCCCGGCTGGTGCTGGCGCCCGTCGCGGCGGGGGCGGTTGCCAATGCGGTGGCACCCCGGTCCATGCGGGCGCTCCGCCCCCTCCTCCCGGCGGTGGGCATTGGCGCCACCCTCCTCATCATCCTGGGCGCCACCGCCCGGGCGGCGCCGGTGGTGGCGCCCGCCCTGTCGGCGCTGGCCCTGCCCGTCGCAGCGCTCCACGCGGGGGGCTTTGTGGCGGGCTGGGCGGTCGCCAAGGCGCTCGCCGCCGCCGGGCTGGCGGGCCCCCGCGGGGCGGGCCGCCGGGGGAGTGGCGTCGCGCGGACGCTTGCGTTTGAGGCGGGCTTTAAGAGCCCGGCGCTCGCGTACGTACTTGCCGTCAAGCACTTTGGGGCGGACGTGCGGCTGGCGCCGGCGGTGAGCATCTTGGTGTTGGCACCCCTGGCGGCGGCGGCGGCCGCCCTGTTGCGACGGTTGTACGTTGGGGGGGGGGGGAGGCGGGGGGGGGGCGCCCGAGGGCGGGTGGGATGGAGTGGGGGGGGCGGGTTGGGGGGGTTGGGGGGCATTGGGCGAGCGGATGAGCGGTCATGGGGGAGGGCAGACGTCGTGGCCGGCTGCAAGCCGCCCGGCTACGGCTGAGTGCTGGCCGCGACGAGCCGCGGGTGGGTGGGCAACCACAGCCGCGTGGCGGCGACAGGGGCCGTGCGCTAACCGCTGCGCCCGCTCCCGTGCTTCCGACGTCCCTGTCCCGCGCGGCCGGATTGCCGCCGTCGCCCTCCCCCCCCCGCCTCCTCCCCCTCCCTCCTGGCGCTGCCCTTTCCCCTCGCCCATCCATTCCCCGACAGCGGCGCGCGCACGCCCTTTTCCGCATCCACTGGCGCGCCAGCGACGGACGAGACCAAGTGAAGGGGGGGGGAGGCGGCCGACACGAGCACTCTTCCCCGTCGGGCGTCGTGCCCATAGAGACTGCGCCTATGCTAAAGGAGGGCCCTCACAAATCGTACAGCACCGTGGCTGTTCTTCCTTACTGGCACTTGCCCCGTCTTTCTCCACAACTGGTGTTACCCTAAAAGGGGCAGCCACGCCTGCGCGCCGTGGAAACCATGCGCCCATCCCATCAAGGCCGCCCCCGCCACACGGGTCGCGCGCCTGCCCAGGATGTGCACAAGAGCAACCGACGGCAGCGGCATCAGCCAGATCTCTACTCCCCGCCCACCCGCGCCCCCGCCAGCCATGTGGTCGCCCTCTTAGACCCACCACCCCGCCGGCCAGCGAGCAGCGGCTCAGCGACGCCTCATACCGGCACCAACGGGGACAGTGTGCAACCATACACGAGCCGGTACCGAAAGTTGCGGACGCAGACGTACCAGTGCAGCGCCGCGGCCCCAATCACGCACACGTGCATGAGCTGGTGGCTGGCGCCAAGGAGGTCGTAGCGGCCCTTGCGGGCGCAGCACTCAGGGTAGCGGGTGGCAAAGAGGATGGCGCCCGCCAGGTAGGCCGCGGCCACCCCCGACAGCCACACCGCCTCGGTGGTAAACTCGGGGTGCCACCCCGACACGGCGCCCAGGTGCGCCAGCGGCGTAAAGCAGATGCCGCCCAGCACCGAAAACGTGACCGCGCGGGTGGTGCGAAAGGCGGGCGAGTCAAACCGCGGGTGCATGATGGCCACCACTGTCGCGGCCGTGGCGGCCAGCACACCCACGGTGTGGGGGGTGGTGGTGGCGGGCGTCGGGGAGCAGTAAAACCCCCAAAACGACCCCGTCAGGCTATGAGACGCGCACAGCAGCGCAATCGCGCAATAGTCGATCCGGGACAGCAGCTTCAACGCGGCTGGCGAGAAGTTCCAGAAAATGTGAAAAGCCGTAGACGACGCCATGCACGCGCAGACGCCGAGCAGCAGCGGGCCAAAGCCGTAGAGCCACGCCTCAGACAGCAGCCGCGACAGGGCAGGGCGGAGGTGCGCGGCTGCGTCGCCGAGGGCACTCAGGCCGCCGTCGCCGAGGGCGCTGAGACCGCCGTCGCCGCCGACACCGCCGCCGCCGCCGCCGCCGCCGCCACCGCCAGCCGCCAATGCGCCCGTCGCAAGCGCCGCCGCTACCGACGCGGGCGCGTGGCGGAGTGCCACAAACAGCTCCTCGGCGGCCCCCCAGGCGGGCAGGCCTAGCGCCGTCGACACCTGCCCCCGCGCCGCCGCCACAGCTGCCGCGGCCGACGACGCGACCTGCCCCCGCGCGGCCGCCACCGCCGCCGCCGCCGCCGACGTTGCCGTCGCCGCCGTCGGCGTTGCCACCGCCGCCGCCGCCAGCCCGTCAACCGATCGCCAGGCGCCCACCACCGTATCTTCTGTGGTGATGACGGTGGCGGTGTAGATGGCGAGGCCGACAAAGAGGAGGAAGCCGAGCGCGTGGCTCCAAATGTTAAACGTCTCGTTGTGGGGGAAGAGGAAGAAGCCCGTCGCGATGAGGTGCCGCACCGACTGGATCTGCGGGCGGTAGTAGCTGGTCAGGTACTCATTGTCTTGCATCCAGGGGGGGAGCGACGAAAAGTCCACTGTCCGCCACGGGTGGGGGGTAGGAGCACACGCGTCGGGGGGGGGGGGGGGGGGGGGGGGAAGGAGGGGGAGCCCCCCCTCCGCCGCCACAAGGGCCACCGCCGCCGGCCGCGGTGGCGGCCGGCGGCGGCGATGCCCGCCGACGGTGGCGGCGCACGGCCGGGGCGTCGGTGCCCGCCATCACCGCGGCAGTGGTGGGGGACGCGACGGGCACGGCCGTAGCGGCGGGGCGGGGCCGCCCACCGGCAGTGCCACAGCCGCCGCCGCACCGGTCGGGGGGTGCCCTTGGCGACGGGACGCGACGCCCACGGTGTGCAGCGGGAACACTAGGTACACAAGAAGGGCGGGGCCCAGGGGGGGGGGGGGGGGGGGGGGGAGGGAGGACGGGAACGGGCACGCCGGGGGAGGAGGCAGGGCGGCGGGCGGGCGAGGTCGGAGGGCCTACGACACCGACCCACCTGGGCGGGCGAGGTCGGAGGGCCTACGACACCGACCCACCTGGGCGGCTGCCACCGCCCCGCCCTCCCAGTGGCGGTCGCAGATGTGCTCTCTAGCAGAGCTCTGCTCGTAGGCCGCCACCACACCCCCTACCTCCCAGAACGCACCCCCGCCTGCAGCGCCTGCCGGCGGAGCGGGTGTAGAAATTTCCAGGCCCGCACAAACATCAATTTGTCCCCGCTTCCTGACCACTGAAGTCGGCCGCCAACGAATAGTCCTCAGAATACGTATATATCCGTCCACGAACGACCAATGTCAATATTCAGATCCTTTGCAGAAGTATCAATGGAAGGACTGTTCGAGGCTTGCCACTTGGGGTTTTAAAGACATTCTCAAAGAGAAGGCCGGTTTGCAGTGCCGCTTTGCATAAACAAGACGCTGCTCTGATTGGTCGAGCGTGAGCGCAGTGGTTCAACCCACCAGCGTGGTGCCCAGAGACACTGGACCATTGTGGTACAAGGGTGCGCAGCCGACTGCGCAGCGGCCGCCGCGGCGGCGACGGTGGCGGAGCGATCCCCCCAGGTACGTGCCAGGGATGCATGACAGGCCACCAGCACCGCCGCCGCGTGGCGGCCACGTCGGCGTGGCGGTCTGCTGCCTCTTTGGGGAACGGCTCCCTCGTCAGGGGGGGGCGTCAGGCAGACAGCTTCATTCGCCGTACCTCGCTGCACTTGCAGCTCCTTCCGGGTGCGAAAGTCATGTGCCGTCACTAGCCACACAAAGCAGATGGACAGGACGGGCGTCACAACGGCCGCACTCACCACCGCAGAAAGGAGCGAGGGGGGATGGAGTAGCAGGTGGGGACCCCCGGGGCAGGGGGCCGGCTGCCGGTGCCGAGAGAGGGGCGGCCGGGGGGGCGGCAGCCTGAGTCTAGTCCAGGTGGCTGCTTCTGGTGGGGTAGGTGCTGGGTGGGGGGCGGCAGCTGCCGAAGGGCTGGCGGCCGCTGGTGGCTGGCCACTAACACACCTGCTCACGGTCACACATGCCTCGCCAGACATCGGCTGCCGCCCCCAGGCCGCCCCCCCACTGCTGCAGTGGCCCTTCGTGGCCACCTCGAACCGCGCCTGGTCGCTACCCACGTAGCCAAGGCCGCCTCCCACATGAATCGAAGCCTCAGTTCACTACCGCCCCCAGACGCCATCCAAGGCGGCGGTCGCCCTTCCCCCGGCAGCAGCAGACCCCCCCGGCGACCGCGGCCGCCACCCTTCCCCGGAAGCGGGCGCTCGCCCCGGCCGCCGTCACTGTTTAGGTTGCGACGGGTGCGCGCCGGCCAACACCTTTGACACAATGGGGTGGTGGGGCGGGTGGGAGACTTGGGCGGCACTTGAAGAAGGGGGCGAAGAGCTGGAAGCGGTGGCCGTACTGGGTAGGTCGAGGTGCGTGGGGACAGTGGCGGGGTCGTCCTACGAGGGACGCGCGGGGAAGGAGGCCACGGTCTGTCTGCCCGCCACACCACCCTCGCGGAGGTGCCAGAGTGTGACAGATTTACGTGATAAAATGTCACGAAGCCGCTGTCGGGGGTTCTGCAGAGCTCTCGGCGGGGTTCTGCAGAACCCCTCGACAGCGGCTTCGTGACGTTTTATGCTGTCATATTTACAAGACCAGATCTGATGGAGCAGTGGATGACAGGAAGTTTCACTGGGAGCCCACTTGGAATTGTAGTGAGACCGTGCGCCTTGCTCGTAGACCTGATTGATCCTGGGTTTCTCATGTCAATGTCTGTAGCAGCCAATGATAGCGCCAGAGTATTCGGGAAAGAGCGAGCCCCACAACGCATCCACGAAAAGCAGTGGTTGACGAGCGTCTTTGAGCCACAGACCAGGGGTTGTCCAGCGTATTTGGCTCAAGCGTATACGCGAGTATTTTTCAAGCGTAGAGATGGTACTCGTGTCATTTTCGCTCAGCATCCCGAATACTCACTTGCTTCATGAGCGTGCATCCACCAAACGCTTGCAGGGAACTCACCCGAGTATTGGCGGCCAGTACTCATAGGATATTTTCTCGACTCGTGATACGCGGAGTTCAAAAAAAAAAAAATCAAGCGTAGCACGACCCTGTCGACTCGGATTTTGATGTGTTTTCGCTCCTAGAACCGACGCCTCCCAGGCGCACCCGCCACAACAACCCTTGATGCGTCGCCGAGGTCCCACGGGCCCTCGGGGCGGTCCCCAGGGTGGGGCGAGTGAGGGGCTTCTTTGCAGCCTGCTGATGCGATGGAAGGTCAGGCGGTGCTCTCGGGCAAGCCGAAGCCAATGACATCCACTCTTGCCGGCGCCCGTGCACCACCTGGCTTTTAAATGCCCGCAGGAGTCGTGACAACAGACGGGCCCAGCGCAGGATCCCGTGCTCCCTTCGCTTGTCAAGCATGCAGAAGAGCCATCAGAGAAGGGAATCCAGTCACACGGAAATGTAAAGTACGGTTCATTTTCGTAGATTGACCTGTTTCTTATGCTGTGGATACTCTTGCAGTACTCATACTGTTGCCGAAATTTACTAGTGGCTAGTACGCTTGTGAATACTCATGACTCCGGTCACAGGCGCCACTACGCTTGCCGAGAAGTCGGCTGGCTGACAGTAGGTACTCGCGCCGCAGCCACGACTTCCAATACAGTCTTTCTCCATTCTTAGAGTGTTTCCATGGGTCCCGACCATCTCGTATACCATCTTGCCGCATTATATATATTTTAAACGCAACGTGGGCGCCTCTGACTGGCTGAGAACAAGCGCTCTTCAGAATCATAAAGGAGTTGTTGCGGGACGGGGGCTACATGGTCTTCATGGACTACAGCATAACTGACACACGACCGAGGGGTCTCTCGGACAGCGATTCGGATGTGGTTACGGAATTCCTGTGTACGCTGAATGTATTGTCCGAGTTCGCACGCGTTCATACAGTACGCGATAACATGCACTAGCCCCCCTGCTGGACTGCCCGGGACGTGGAAAGACCGTCCGAATGGTTCCTCGTATCGGCAAAGTAGCGAGACACGCAGCGCAAAGAGAGTCATTGTGGAAAAATGTTGCCCTCCTTTGGCAGGAATGGGGATGCATTGGGCATGGAAGACGAAATAGTGTGCCACGTACACGAGTAATTTGAGGCATAAACGCGTGCCATATGCGACATTCACGCGTCTACATGCGCAAGTATGGCGGTTTCGCATATTTTGGTGGTCGTTGCGTGATGACAGCCAATGATCTTGCTATGTTCGTCGCACTTCTTGGGACGGACGACCGGTCACAGCAACGCATGCCAAATGACTGTCTCCCGTCGGGGCGGGCCGACTCGAGTCGGCCTTGTCTCTGTGGCTCTCAGTCGTTCTGGGATGTCCGGCGGGACTGTCAACCGCGCGCGCGTCGTTTCCCTGCGTCGCGTACACCCGAACGCCGCGTTGGCGGTGCGGCCCGCGCCTCCGACGGCGCGCTTGCAGTGGATGTCGCGCAAGTTTTTGTTTCTCGATTTCTTCCAGAGCGCCCTTCCCCGGCCCTCGGCGGCCCCTCCGGCGCGGCCTCCCGCGGTATTCGGCCTCGAATTTTTCCCGCGCGTGCTTCTACGCCTCCCTTGCGCCCTTCCTCCCACCCCGCTCCCCGCGTCGCACCCCCCCCGACCCCCCCCGCCCCCCCCTCGTGCTCTTCCGCCCCCCCTCGCCCCTTCCGGCCCAATTGCGTTCCCCATTGGTTTGTCACACAGCCACCACACCTGCGCCCCCTACGGCACTCCCCCACCCCTTCGAGGGAGGAAAGTGCGTGTCGAGGCCCAGCGCGCACCAAATCAAAGGGACATCCCCCCCTGCCAGCACAAGTTCCCCAGGTGTGTGGACAGCAGCTCCTCTCTCGGTCGGTGTCGGCCGTCCCGCGCGAGGCTGGGACCAGTGACGCCCCAACCCCCCCTCGACCCCCCTCCACCCCTCCGACTTTGACTGTTCTGGCCCTGGCCCCTCCCTGTGCTATCACGTGCTATCACCTGCCAGCACCCCCCGTCGTGCCAGCAAGGGTGCTTGTGGGGCCGCCACGCGGGGTCCGCCGCGATCCCCCCCCCCCCCCAACTATCCCCGTGTGGCCCTGCGTGGCGCCTCCACAGACACCATGACCATGATGGTCTTGGCAAATTTTGGGGCGCCTCGTGGTTGCCCTCTCCTTTGGCGGGCCCACTACCAAGTGGCCGCCTCTAGCCCCCCCAGGTGGCTCACCCCAGAGCGGGCCCCCCCGAGACGGGCCTCCACAATGCTTTGCGGCTGCCTGACGGCCGCGGGTTCCTCCCCCCCTCGCCGCCCCGTACATCGCAAGGATGGCCCGTAGCCGCTCGACGGCCGCGGGTCTCTCCCGTCATGGGTGATGTTCCCTCTGACGCTCTGCGGCCGCGCTGTCGCCGCGGGTCGTCGCCGACCCCGCACCCCTGCCGATCGGCCCCCGTCCGTGCGTAGACGGGTCTCCTTCGGAACACAGGTCGCCGCCCTTCCCCCCTTGCCCCCCCTCCTTGGCGGGTCCGGCACGGCCAGGGGTCGTCGCGCCTCCCCCCCCACACCCTATGTTGCGGCCCCCCCCACCCTGTTTTTGCGGCCCCACAGAGGATCGTCGCTGCCGCGCTTGGGAGACACCCCCCCCCGGTGCCAGGGGCGTCTCGGAAGTGCTTGTGACGGCGGAGGGGGAGCGTCACCCCGCCTGGGTTGTCTCCCGGCCGCACGGTTGATGCGGCTGGTCCTTCAGGCGGCCACGTTGTCTAGGTGGCTGGCCGCCATCCCCCTTGTCGGGCCGCATGGGCAGAGGCGCCTTGCCCGGATTTTTTGGTGGTGGCGTCCCCCCTCTGGGGGAGTGTCACGCTCGTGGGCGACGGTCGCCCCCCCCTTGGCGACCGCGTGGCGGCCGCGGGTTGGGCCCCCCCCCCCGTTGGCCGTCCCCACGCTGTTTGCCGCGGCGCTGCGGGAGTGTCGCCCCGCCTGGTTCTCCTCGCGGCCGCACGGTTGATGCGGCTGGTCCCCCAGGGCGGCCACATTGTTCACGTGGCTGGCCGCCATCCCCCGTTGTGTTGCCCTCATCGGTGGAGGCGCATCCGCGTGGTGCTCTTGGTGTCCCCCCCGCTGTTTGCGGCCGCGCCGGAGGGGGCGGCTTCCTCCCCCCCGGCAAGTGTCGCGGCCGCAAGGATTTCGCAGCTGGTGTCGTGACGGGCACCTCGGGGGGGGGGTGGTGGAGAGGCGTTTGCTGTTGGTGGGGGGAGGGGGGCGTTTGCTGCTGCCGGGGGGCGCTTGCTGCTGTTGGGGGGCACTTGCTGCTGCTGGCGGGGGGGGGAGCGTTTGCTACTGGCGGGGCGGGGGGGTTGGATATCACTATCGGCCCCGTCGCGGTGCATCCAGCCCCGCGTGTGGTGGCCATGAACGGCTGGCACGACGGGGCACGCGTTTGCATACTTCAAGCTGTTTGCGCGCGCGGTTGTGGGCGTGATTGCGAGCCGCAAGTCGGCCCCCGCGACACCCCTTTCCCCTTTCTGTTGGGCTGCCTGTCCTCTCCCGTACCGCCTTTTCCCTCGAGCGACCGCAATGTGCGTCAGCCACGCCGACCGGGGCGGGGATCAGCGCCGTTCTGGGGCGAGTTGGGGTGGACGAGGCGCGGGGGGGGGGGGGGGGGGGGGGGGGGGGCGACCGCCACCGGGAGGCGGGCCGCCCCCACGGAAGATAAGCAAGGGCCAGCGGCGTCGCGGCTGTCGGCGGCTTTGTGCACGTTGTCGGCGTGCCCAAATCACGGGGCCCGAGTTTGCTTTGTGCCACTGAACGTGCGGCTGCCCGTGGGCGGCTCGGCCTCCGCCAGGAGAGCCAGTGAACCGGTGGTGGGGGTGAGTGACGGAGCCGACGAGAACGCAACGGCGCCGAGGCTTTCGGCGGCTGTGCTGGCAGTGTCGCCTGGCGGACCGCGCGGGCCCACAGCACGGTCTGTGCCGCTGGACCTGCCGCTGTCCGTGGGCAGCACAGCCGCAGCCGCAGAACCTGGACTGGGAGCGGCCGCCAAGCCCACGTCGGTGGACGGGGCCGCCGCGTTGCGGTGGCCCGGCCGGGGCGGCCGGCTACGCCGGACACGACCAGCGGCCGCCGAGCCCGCGTGGGTGGGCGGGGCCGGGCCGGGGCAACGACCAAGCCCAGCGGCGGCCGCCGAGCCTGCGTGGGTGGGGCCAAGAGGCGGCAACGACCAAGCCCAGCTGCGGCCGCTGAGCCCGCGTGGGTGGGGGGGGCCAAGCGGGGGCAACGACCAAGTCCAGCCGCGGCCGCCGAGCCCGCGTGGGTGGGCGGGGCCAAGAGGCGGCAACGACCAAGCCCCGCTGCGGCCGCTGAGCCCGCGTGGGTGGGGGGGGCCAAGCGGGGGCAACGACCAAGTCCAGCCGCGGCCGCCGAGCCCGCGTGGGTGGGCGGGGCCAAGAAACGGCAACGACCAAGCCCAGCTGCGGCCGCTGAGCTCGCGTGGGTGGGGGGGGCCAAGCGGGGGCAACGACCAAGTCCAGCCGCGGCCGCCGAGCCCGCGCGGGTGGGCGGGGCCGAGACGAAGCAACGACCAAGCCCAGCCGCGGCCGCCGAGCCCGTGCGTGTGGGCGGGGCCGAGCCGGGGCAACGACCAAGCCTAGCCGCGGCCGCTGAGCCCGCGCGGGTGGGGGCGGGGGCCAAGCGGGTGCAACGACCAAGTCCAGCCGCGGCCGCCGAGCCCGCGCGTGTGGGCGGGGCCAAGAGGCGGCAACGACCAAGCCCAGCTGCGGCCGCTGAGCCCGCGTGGGTGGGGGGGGCCAAGCGGGGGCAACGACCAAGTCCAGCCGCGGCCGCCGATCCCGCGCGGGTGGGCGGGGCCAAGAGGAGGCAACGACCAAGCCCAGCTGCGGCCGCTGAGCCCGCGTGGGTGGGGGGGGCCAAGCGGGGGCAACGACCAAGTCCAGCCGCGGCCGCCGAGCCCGCGTGGGTGGGCGGGGCCGAGCCGAAGCAACGACCAAGTCCAGCCGCGGCCACCGAGCCCGCGCGGGTGGGCGGGGCCAAGCGGGGGCGACAACCAAGTCCAGCCGCGGCCGCCGAGCCCGCGTGGGTGGGGGGGGCCGAGTGGGGGCAACAACCGCCTGCACCCGCTGCGGCCCAGCCAGCGTGGGCGGGGGGGGCCAAGCGGGGGCGAGAATCAAATCCAGCGACGGCCGCCCAGCCCGCGTGGGTGGGGGGGGCCGAGTCGGGGCAACCACCACCTGCACCCGCAGCCGCCCAGCCAGCGTGCGGGGGGGGGGCCGCGTGGGGGCAACAACCAAGTCCAGCAGCGGCCACTGAGCCCGCGTTGGTGGGGAGGGCCGCGGCTGGGCGGCCATCCTGCGAGGCCGAACGAGGACAACAACCAAGCGCAGCGGCCTCGTCCGCAGAGCCCTTGTGAGTGGCGGGGCAGGCTGTTTGGCGACCGCCCGGTGGACCCCAGTGGACACAACCCGAAGCAGGAGCAGCGGCAGGAGCCGCAGAACCGTCGCGGGTGGAAGGGGCCGTCGTTTGGTGGCCCCCCGGCGAAGCCCAGCGGCCTCGCGCAGCAGCGGCCGACGAGCCTGCCGCAGCGGGCGGGGCCGCCGTTGGACGGCCCTGCAGTAGCACCGACGGACAGCAGCGTCGGCCTGGTCCGACCGCTTGTCAACCCACTGGCTCGCACGCAGGCGTGGGTGAACCAGCTGCCGCGGCCGCAGAGCCCTCCTGGTTGGGAGGGGCCGTCAACCGGCGGTCGCGAGGGTGGGCCGACAGGACTGACCTTCCCTCGCAGGCAGGCGCAGCCGCCGTTTGGCGGCGGCCCAGCGGGGGAGGGCGAGAGCAATCAGCAGCAGCAGCAGCAGCAGCAGCAGCAGGAGCGGCCGTCACCTCAGCAGAGGCCGCCGAGCCCGCCGGGGCGGGGCAGCCGGGCAGCGGGTGTCGGCGGCGAGGGTCGGCCGGCTGGGAACGACTGCCCAAGGGCGAGGCCGCGCATTTGCGGCCTCCAAGTGCCGCCGAGTCAACCGGGCGAGCCCCCGGGCGCCCCTGTGCGCAATCAGCGGTCGTCTTCCGGGACGGGCGACGAGCAGCCGAGGTCTTCCCGGTCCCCTGCAGGAGCAAAGGAGTCGCAGCGGGGAAAGGAGGGATCGGCCAGCCACCTTGGCGGTGCGTCAAGCACCGGGCAGCAACAGGGGGGCACCCAGCGGTCGCACGGGGGTGGGCCGAGAGACACCGGCCCACCACAGCGGCCATCCTCGAGCAGCTGGCCGCTGCCCGCAACTGGGACGCCACGCGCTGAGGGGACGGGCAACGCGCACCCGTCGTCCCATCCAGTTCCCACCGCTCCCTCGGGGTCGGACAGACGCGGGGTGGCAGCAGCAGCGGGACGACCTGTGGGGACGCCGTCGCAGACCACACGGCCATGTTCTCCCCCCCATCCAATCGGGGAGGGGGGCCGAGCGGCCGCAGCTCCCTTGGTGGCAGCCCCAGCGGCCGCTCCTTTGGCTACGCCAGCGACGGCAGCGGCGCCGCCAGCCCCGGCAGCAGCAGCACAGATTACACCGTCCCCCCGCGCGGCCCGGCTTGCGGCCGCGCGGCTAGAGCCCTCCGCGGACGCGGCTCCCATGGAGGTGCACGAGGCGGGCGGCGGCCCCCGCGAAGTGGAGGCCGCCTTGACGTCGGGGCCGACGACGGCCTCACCGACGGCGATGGGGATCCCTCAGCAGAGGCCGCAGCAGCAGCCGCCGGCGCGCGCACCAATCCTGGCGCAGGGCGACGCGGCCGTGCCAGGCGAAGCGGCCCTCTGCGCGGCCGAGGACGCGACCGTGGAGGCGGCGAGGCGGGCGCTCGAGATGGAATGGGACCTCGCGTCCACACCAACGGGGTCCCGTACTCCGCTGTCGAGCGAGTACAGCTGAGCGCTGCGTGGCTCGAGACGTCTGAGGATGCCGTGGTAGGTACGGACCAGAACAGTAAGGAGTTTTTTGCTGTCGTGACGGCCAACTTCCAGGCGCGGATGGATCGCGTCGACGTCGAGATGCCGATGGAGGGCCTCCCTGCGCGGGTGCTGCGGGAGGCCACCGGCGTGCAGAGGTACTACAAGAAGCTGAACGAGAAGGTGATGCGCCTCGTGTGCGCGCGCGTGCACGTGGAGGGCCTGAGCCTCACTGGAAACCCGTCGGAGGCCGACATGGAGCTGGCCATGATGGCCGTTTTTGAGAACCGCGACGAGTACGAGGCCATCAGGCTGGGCAAGTACGTGCCGCAGCCCATCCTCAAGACCGCGGAGGCGAGGGCGGACTACTGGATTGACTGCTGGCGCGTATTGAAGATTTCCGACAAGTATAGCGGCGCCGCTGCGATGGAGGCCATGGCGGCACGCCGCCGCGGCCGCCGCCCTGCTGGCGCGGCGGGGGGTGCAGCGAACGCCGTGGCAAGCGTGGGCGACGACCTCAGCGCGCGTGATGCGGCCGCAGCGGACGCGGACGCGACGGACGCGGCCACGACCGATGGCGGCGGCGACCAGGAGGGGACGCGAGCGGACGGCCTGGCGGCTGGCAAGCGCCAGCGACCGGCTACCTTTGCGGACCGCCCGCTGGGAACGCAGTCAACGCTGGCGGAGCTCGCGCAGGCAGCCCGTGACAAGGCGTTTAAGCAGGAGGGCGAGGCAAACACGAAGGCGCTGAACGTGCTTGCGGAGGCGGCCCGTGACCGCAACATCGTCGCGACTTTGTCGGCACCCGCAATTCGGGACGAGCCACGCTTTCGTGACTTTCTGGCCAGACGGGCCGACGAACTGATCGCGGCCCACTTGGCTGCGCAACAAGGGTCGGCCGCCACGGGCGCGGCCGCCAACAGCGGCGGGGCTGGTGGGACGGGGCCCGCTCCATCGGGCCCTTCTGCGGGAGCTGCTGCCCGGGAAGTGCATGAAGCAGAAGGAGCAGATGTGCTGAGCGCTGGGGCGGCCGCAGGGGCCGCCGCAGGTGCAGGGGAGGCGGATAGGGGAGGGGGCGTGCGGGGGGGGGGGGGCGGGGGGGGGGCGGCCGCCCCAGCGGCCTCGACGACTGCAGTGGCCGCGGCTGCTGGGCAGGCCGCGGTGGCGTCCGTCGTCGGGGCCGCTGCGGGTTCAAGTGCTCCAGGTGGCCGCTCTTCAGCGGCCGCCGGGGCTGTGGCCGCCGCCAGTACTCCCCCACCCACGGCCCCCCCTGCTGCGCTTCTCCCTTGGCCGCTCCCTGACGGCAGTCATCCGCCGGGTTCGCCTCCCCTACCGCCCGTTGTCGACTTTTCGTGGCCGCCCGTCGCGCCGCGCCCGGCCGCGCAACCGCGTGTCCTACCCCCATTCGCACAACCGCGTCGCCCGGCACCGGCTCCCGCACCACCGGTGCGGTACGGAATGGGGTGGGGGCCTCTAGCGGCGGCGGCGGCTGCATCTGCGGCCACGGCTGGACCGCAGACTTTGCGCCGATCGGCGGCGCCCGCTAAGCGGGCTGTGGCAACGACGGCGCCCCACATGTCTGCTTCCGGCGCCATGTCCATCACGACGGCCGTGACGGGCGGTCGCTCGGCGGCTGCCTTGCTCTCGGTCGGCCGTCGGGCGTAGGTCACGAGGCAGCTGCAGTTTTCTATACAGCGCAGCAGCAAGGGTAAGGGCCGAAGCGGGCGGCCCTTTACGTTTCTCCTACACCCTCCCTGTCTGGGTCAGAGGACCCTGAGGACGATGACGGCTTTGGTAATGTGCCTGACGACGACGATGAGTTTGGGACCCTCATTGGGGACGTGAAGGAGCTGGAGGAGGACGAAGACGAAGATGACCTGTACCTTTGATGGGTTTGTGGCTTTGCTGTGCCGGTGGTGTCTCTTTCTTTTTTTTCCTGGTTTGTGTTTCTGTGTCCGTCGAGCGCTGTTTTTTTTCGTTGGTGTTTTGCTTTTGTCCTGAACGTCTTGCTGCTTGTCTTCATCTATGATCATCACTGGGTGTCGGGCGTAGACTTTGTTTCATGCATGCTTCTCTGCCATAAACCTTTGCACAATGCACCTCACGTCTTTTCTCACTACGGAGACCTGTCAAAAAAAGGAGTCCACGCGAGGCACATTCGCCCTGTGTGCGCCCTCCTACCCAGAGTGCGCGCAGCTGCGAGGTACCTTCCCCCCCCCCCCCCCGGTGCGCCATGATCCGCTGCCCGCGCTCGACGGTGGGAGGGCGCCCGCCCGCCGCACCCGGTGCGCGGCGACACGGGCACCGCACCCTCAGTGCGGCCGCTATAGAGCGGCCGCTGACCGCACCTGGTGCACGGCCACGGCGGCGGCGGCGGCCTTGTGCGGTCGCCGGGGGCTGCCTGGGCGTCTTCCGGTCAGCCGCGCCCGGGCACGCACCTTGGCCGGTCGCCGGGGGCTGCCTGGGCGTCTGCCCGTCAGCCGCGCCCAGGCACGCACCTTGGCCGGTCGCCGGGGGCTGCCTGGGCGTCTGCCCGTCAGCCGCGCCCAGGCACGCACCTTGGCCGGCCGCCAGTCGCGCCTGGGCGGCCGCCTTAGCGTTTTCGCTCATGAGCTGTGCGGACGAGCCCGACCGGCCGCGTGTGTCAGAGCGTACGCTTCTTATTCAAGGAAAAAAAAAAACCCGCAGGCGAAAAAAAAACCTTTAGCTCCATGCGCCTCACGCGCTACACTACGGCTGCGGCGTGAGCATGTGATGCCGATGAACATATGGAGCCAGCGCGCGCCTTCTGTGCGTCCACACATGCTCCATCAGGTCCACGCGCAGGCGCTCGTGCTCAACAGGGCTGCGCACGGCCGACCGCCGTTGTACGGCGGCCGAGCGGCCGTCCACTCGACCTCGCCCCGCGCCTCCACCGCGCCCAGCCCCACCACGGCCTGCAGAACCACCTGGCCCGCTGCCGCGCCCAGAACCACCACCGCCTGTTGCCCCACCTCCATCGGCTGGTGCACCTTGAGCGGCACCACCACCACCACCACCCTCAGCCCGCCAAACTCGCCCGGCGCCACCCCCTGCCCCTGCGTCTCGTTCGACACCCACCGGCCGGGCGGCCCCGCCGCCTGGTCCGCCTCTACATCCACCTCCACCTCCTCCTCTGCCTCTCCCGGCGCCTACCGGCCGGGCGGCAGCTCCGCCATATGCTGAACGAACGCATCCAGGAGCGGCCGCCCCGCCCCCACCTCCAGCACGTCCGCCAGGGCGGCCGGCAGTCGGGTTCTCACTCCCCGCGGCCGCCACACCCCCCCCTTCGGAACGCTCGCCAGGTCCGCCAGCTGCCGGTTCGTCGCTCCGCTCCGCGGCTGAGTTGTCGTCGGCCGCCGCCGCCGCCGCCGCTGCCGCGGCCGCCGCGGCCGCCGCTGCCGCGGCCACCGCCGTCGCCGCGGCTTCCGCGACCACCACGGCGGCCGCCGCAGTCCCAGGGACCCCATATGCGTCGCCCATGCGGCGCCGGGAAAGGTACCCGTCGCGTCGCTGGACGACGACCATGTTGTGTAGAATAGCGACGGCTTTGGCGGTGCGGATGATGCGGTCCATGCTGTGGAACATCGCTGGGTGTTGCAGGATATGAAACCGCGCCGTCATGACCCCGTAGAGGTGCTCAACGTCCTTGCGCAGTGCCTCCTGGAGCCGGTTGTACGTGCGCTTCTTCGTGGTGTTGTTGGCGGCGCGCGAGAAAGGGCGGGCAAAAATGGAGAAATGGGGATAGACGCCATCAGCCAAGTAATACAACAAACGACGACTGCGGCCGTTCAGTGTAAACTCAAAAGTATCAGGCGGCCACGCCCCGCTCATCACGTCCATGCATAACGGCGACTGGCCCCACACGTTAATGTCATTGTGGCTCCCGGGCGCCCCCACAAAAAAATGCCAAATGTAGAGATCCTCATCGCAAACCGTTTCCATTACCACCGACCGCCGCTCCTTGTAGTCCTGGTATTGCCCGGCCTGCGCCTTCGGACACATCCGCCACACCCAGTGTGAGCATTCGATGCTCCCCATGCACCCCGGCATGCCCCGCTGCTCGTTACGGTCGAGGATGTGGGCCAGCTCCGCGTTGGTGGGCGGCCGCAGATAAGAATCCTCGTAGTTGTCGACGATGTGGTCCACGAGCATCTGTGTGGCCAGGGCGGTGGTTGACTTGGCCAAGCGCAAGTACTCGTCAGGCCGATCGGCGGCCTCGCCATATGCGAGCACGCGAAAAGCGGCCACAACCTTCTGCAGCCCGTACGCCTGCGAGCGCTCTGTTGCGTGAGTGGACCTCTTCCAGTAGGGGAGGTCCTTGACGTCATTGTAGACCTCCATGAACACGCTGCGGGGCACGCGGAAGCGCGTCTCAAACTCCTGCTCGCCATAAACAGGAGGATGGCCATCCAAGCCGAAGTAGTCCCGCTGGATGCCACGAAAGTCGACGTCAAAATCGCGACGCCGGTTGGCGCGGCGGCCTGGGACAGATCCGCCCCGACGTCGGCGCCGCGCAATAGCACCCGACAGAGCGACATAGTGCTTTCGCCGGCACAAAGACAGCTGCGAAGCCACAACGGCGGCGCGCGCCTCGTCGCCCGATCCGTCGGACACCTCCCAAGCCTCCCGATCTCCGGGATGGTGGGTGGCCATGGCGAGTCCCCCTCAAAGATGCCAGAGGATGCCCTTGCCAGTTACGGCCGCGGCGGCGGTCGCCGCGATGGCGGTGGCCGCGACGGCAGCAGTCACGACGGTGGCGGCCGCAACGGTGGAGGCCGCGACGGTGGCACCCGCGATGGTGGCACCCGCGACGGTGGCACCCGCGATGGTGGCACCCGCGACGGCTACGCGGCCGCGACGGTGGCGGCCGACGGTAGTGGCCGCGACGGTGGCGGCCGCGACGATGGCGGCCGAGATGGTCGTGGCCGCGACGGTGGTACCTGCGATGGTGCTGGTAGCGAAGGTTGCGGCCGCGATGGTGGCCGCGATGGTGGTGGCCGCGACGGCTACGCGGCCGCGGCGGCGGTCGCCGCGATGGTGGTGGACTCGATGCTCGTGGCCGCGACGGTGGATCCGGTAGCCGCCGTGATGGTGGTCGCAGCGACGGTGGCGGCCACGGCGGTCGTGTCCGCGACGGTGGCGAGGTGGCGGTGGACACCGCAACGGTGGCGAGATGGCGGTGGCAGACGCGGCGATGGTGGCGACTGGCAGCGCGCGCCGACGGTGGTGGTGACGACGGCGATGGGGACAGGGACAGCAGCCCAGCCCTGACCGCCGGGATGGATCAGCCTTTTCGAGGCCGCTGGCGCCCCCCCCCCCTGAAACAGCACACCACGCGCCCCCCCCAGCCAAGGAGCGCGCCATGCGGTTCCGACCGCCTGGTCGGATCAGCCATTTCGGGGCCGCTGGCGGCCCCCCCCCCTCAAACAGCACGCCACGCGCCCCCATGCCCCCTCGAATCGTCGGGCCAGGCGGCGACGACGGCTGGTGTGCATCGGCATTCCCGGGGCCGTTGGCGCCCCCCCCCCCCCAAAAAAAGCGTTCCACGCCCGCCACGCTTGGCCGCCGCCCCCCCGTACCCCCTGGAACACTCCCCGGCATGGCGGGCCGACGCGAAGCGGCCGCCCCGAGGCAGCTGTGAGCGCCCCCCCCCGCCGCCCCCACCGGCCAAAAGAACCGCGGATTGGCCACGCGTGGCTGCCCCAGGACGTCGCCCAGCATAGCTGGGCCGGGTACGTGTCAGCGCTCGTGGACACAGGGCTGCCAGACATGTGCTAGTCCCCAGCCGGAGGGATCCACGCGAGTGGGCGCCAGCAACTGTGTCGATCGGGCCGGCACAGGACAATGACCCGCGTCCATCCCCCCCCCTGCAGTATGTACGCGCCGAAACGCAGGCAGGACCCTCGAATCATGTCTCAAAGCTTTCAAACATGCCGCGAAACCTTCAAACGGGGCCAGTTCTAGCCCAATATGGCGTCCCACAAGCCGAAACGAGATGGTCTAGACCATCTCGGAAACGAACTAGGGGGGGGTAGATCGTTTCCGAGATGGTATAAACCAAGTCGCCACCATCTCTGTCGTGTACGTGGCACTCGAGACTTGAATCAACTACAGCAACTCCTTTCCCCTCTGAATCTGAATCGACGGCCCGAATCGGGCCTCTACCGGGGACCCACGAGCCCGCGCGGCTCTCCCATTGGCCAACTGGACATTCAACGGCCACGTGGCGCCTTAAATGAGCATTCCGAAAATATATGCGAGATGGTATGCGAGATGGTTGGTACCCGTGGAAACACTCTTAGCACATCCTTTCTTGGTCACGGTGTCTAAGAACGAAAGTAGGTCGACCGTGCTGCATGGCACGATCATCGCAGGTGTCGGCATTCGATCGAGTTCGTTGTCCAATCAGCGGGCGTATCCAGATTGGGATTTTTGCGGCTTACGGCCGTTAAAAGGGTGTCTTGCATTGGAGAACGGCTGTACCATACGCTGGCCCAAAACTGGTACGCTTGACAACCCTTGCCACAGACACGGGACTATGTATCGTCCATCAGGGACCACAATGGTCGACGAGTGACACTGCATCAGAGCCGCACACTCGACGCCCGGCTGTGAGTCGCCCCCATGACAGCTACATCCTGCAGGGGCTCTGATGAATGCACGGCGGAGCCGCGCGTGGATCCACTGTCAACTGGCAGCCGTGCCTGCCGCAGGGAGCGACGCGCACTCAGCTCCGCGACAGGGACTGCGTGCCATGATACTCTGCGCACCTCGCGGCCGGTTTGGGTCACTAGTACAGTACAGTGCACTGTGGGCGCATCCCGACACTGACCGTACGCGTACGGCGTACGCCCGTCCCTTGCGCGCACATGCATGCCTCTGTGGAATGAGCTCGGGCGACGCGGCGGCATCAGCGTCTGCCCCAAGACCGTCGTCACACTCAGTGGCCGCACCCCGTCCCTGTTGCCAGCCTGTTCCCGCCGCCGCTGACCCTCCCCCTCTGCCCGTGTTCCTGCTCCCCACGCTGCTTGCCCCGGAGGGCAGCCCGGGCCATGGGCGAGGGCTCACATTCGCCGAGCCCCTCCCTGCTTCACTCCTCGAGCAGCCGACGGGGCGTCTCTCGCGAGCGGCTGACCGCCGGCACGTTTTTGCTGGCATGCGTGGGTCTGGGGGTGGTTGGGCTTGCAGGCGTGGTGGTCATCCACCTTGTCCTCTCGGTACCCCCGCGGGCGGCCTTGACGGCGGCCGTGGGCGGAACGTTGCCGTCCTTCCTACGCACCCAGTACCCGCTGATTGGGGAGGTTCGCAAGGCGGTGTCGGAAACGGGTCCCCCGCCACCGGCCTTTGGTGGGTATGGTGACCTCCGTTCTGGCTCGGGCCCGACGTGTGTCGTGTCGGACACGTACCGCTTCATCTACTTCTCCATGCAAAAGGCGTCGAGCACGACTATCCGCGTCTACTTGATAAAGGCGCTCTGTGGGTCTGGCAAGGCGGCCGACGAGCCCGACTCCAACTGCACGCTGCCGCTGCTCAACTTTCGGCAGACCTCCATGCACTACGAGCGGTGCTCTGACGTGCCGCGGGCAAAGTTTGACGCCTACTACAGCTTCACGTTTACGCGCAACGTGTGGGCACGCGCCGTCTCGTCCTACATCTACTGCCGACAGCGGGACGCCATCAACGCCAGCTGGGTCGAATGGTGCGCCGACCCCGACATGGATCAGACGTGCAGCCACGTGCCAGGCAATGTAGAACCGGCGTTTGAGCCGAGCCGCCCTCGCGTTCGAGGCACGGACGAGCACTGGGCGCTGCAGCAGCCACGCCTGTGCACCGAGGACGGGGACTGCTGGGTGGACTATGTTGGCCCGTCAGAGGACATTGGGGAGCACTTCCCCGCCGTCATTGCGGCCATCAATGAGCGGCGCCCGGCGGCGCTGCCGGCGCTGCCGCCATTTGTCAACAAGGTGCACAACAGGGCGCCAAACTCCAGAGAGGCCACCCCCGCTGACTGGTACACGTCAAGGAGAGGGATGAGCGCCGCCCGGTCGGCCGCCCTGGACGAGGCGGGCGTGCAGACGGCTCCCGCTTGCCGCGAGGCCGTTGGCCGCTACTATGCCAAGGATGTGGAGGCGTTTGGCCATACGTTTGAGGACATCCTTCCGGCAGCGGCCGCGTAGAGGGAAGTCGGGCGCGGCACGGGAGCCCTCATCTCGTGGGTGGACGAGAACCGTGGTGGGGTCCCGAGAGGTCAGGGTAGCTGGGAAAGGCGGACGTTAGGAGGGCGAGGGAGGGGTGGTGGTGCCGGCCAAGCCCGTCCCACGCGCGCCACGGGGGCAACCGCCGGGGGTGGTGCTTCTCTCCCCCACCGCGGACGACGGTTTCCCCTTTGTTTTTTCATTGACGACCTGTCTGGGACGGCGTTGCGCGGGGAGGAGGGGGCGGGCAGCTCTCTCTGACATGGGGAATCTCTTCGGGCGGCTACTGGACCGCTCTGGCCACGCATCTAGCGCCCGCTGGTGTCCCACTGCGCACGCGCTCAGCCATCGCAGTCAAGTACATCGTCAAATTCCGGGCTCTATGACCCATCTGGGTGATTTTCTGCCCAGCCAATCGACTGTGGGTTGCGAGGGATCCTATTCGGCCCGGAGTCCACCTTCTTCCCACGCCTTCTCCGCCGTCACCCCCCCCCCGCCCACCCGCCACCCCCCTGACAGCTATATTGGGCACTTCTCATGACGTGTGGAGCGAGGGCGGCGGGCGGGGGCTCCCTATCTCTGGGTGGGCTGTGTTCCAGGAGAGTCTTGGGAGGGGATTCCTCGGGTCCCCTGCGGTGCCGACCCGCCCCCCTTCCTCCCCCCTCCACTTGCCACTTCCTTTCTCTTTTACCCGCAGCTCACTCCCTCTCTCTCCCCTTCCCCCCTCCCTTTCTCTCTTCTCGCGTTGACGGAGCGTGCGCTGCCACACGGAGTCTCGGCCTGCCAGTCCAAGTGAGGGGGGGAGGGGGGACAGATGGGGGGGGAAGAAGAAGGGTGATTTGCCACCCCTGCAGCGCGCGCGCGTGGTCTGGGAGTGGGGTGGGGGTGTGTGGGCGTGGTTGGTGCGGTGGTATGCAGGGATGGTGGATGGTAGTGGTGGCGCTGGAAGAAGAGGTGAGGTCTGGTATTATAAGGAAGAACGCGTCACTGGCTGATTGCGGCCCTGTGGCGAGGTGGTTCCAGCTCGACTGTGGCACCGGATGTGCTCCCGGTTGTCAATTACACACAAACTTACTTTGCTTTCACTGGCAGGACGATCAGTCTTCCTATGAAAAGTCGACTGGTCGCTATTAGAGGACCCCCCCCAAACGGACCCATGCCCCTCGGACCGAAAGAACACATGAGCAGAAAAAAAAAAAATACTCCCGTGGTCATGAGAACGAGACGAGTCCAACGGTGTGCTCCGCTGTTTGAGCCGACCATCTGATGATGAGAGCTCGCTGAGGTGGTCGCTATTACCGGTCATACGGATAGTACCTACGGGGGGGCGGGGCGTCGGCCGAGATCAGGCTCCGGTCCTCGTGCAAAACATGGCGTTCGGAAGAGAAAAAAAGAGTCGCTCGGGGTGGCCAGATCGCAGCTCACGGCCCTGTAGAGTGGTCGACTGTTTAGAGAATGGTCGACCCAAGGTACATAAAGACGGGCTACTACCGCCTGCCTGTCGCGCGCCTGCGGGGCGCGGTATTGGGCAGGGCAGCGCGCTGCCCTGCCCAATGGGAGCGCCCGCGGGGCGCGGTATTGGGCAGGGCAGCGCGCTGCCCTGCCCAATGGGAGCGCCCGCGGGACGCGGCGGCGGCAGCGGCAGTCCCCTCGTCCCCGCCTCACGAGTGCCGTGCCCTCCCCACACCAACGAGCAGCATGGGAGAGGACCTCAAAAAGTGAGGCGCGCCGTCGCATGCAACACAGGGCGGGGGGAGGGCCAGGCAGACCTGCCCCTTGAGCGCTCCATCATCCCCACCCTTGCTGGTCACCCCAAGCGGCCGGGGAGCTGCGCTCCACCCCCCCCACAGCACACAGTAGACGTCACGTCGACGGGGGGGGGGTGGTCGTGGCGAGGACAGGTTACGGGTGGGCGCGGGTGATGATAGTGATGACGGCAGCGACGGCGGCGGCGATGGCGGGGGCGGTGGCTGTCACGCGGGGAGGGCACGTCTGGCGGGGGCGGCAGCATCGTATCGCACCAGAGCGATCGCTTGAGCCCGCCCGGCGGCGGTGAGCGCCACTGGGGGGGGGGGGGGGGGGGGGGGGGGGGGGGGGGGGCGCCACAACCGCCTCACCGCGTCGATTGGGACGGGCGCAACGCCGTCACTGGCGACGGCCGCCGCCGACGGCACCCTATCCGCCGCCGACGGCGGCGGATAGGGTGCGCGCGCCACCGGAACGGCGGCGGAACGGACCGCGGGAGGGGGGGGTGGAGGGAGTGACGCCGTGGCCGCCCCTCTTACCTCTGCTCCCCCCCCCCCCCCCCCGTGAAGTGGGGTCCCCCAGTCCCTCCCCCCCCCCCCCGCCCCGCCGGCTGCAGCGAAAGCGGCTGCCGCGGGCTAAAGCCGGCGGGCAACAGGTGGGGTACGTCAGAGGCGGCGGCGGCGGCAGCAGTCACAGGCGCTGCGGCGGCGGGGCGAGGCGACGTCGACGGCGGCAGCGGCAGGCCTCTAGGCGTGCTGCTGGGAAGCCGCCAGTGGGGCGTGGACGCGGATGGCACGCCTATATAGGCGGGGGAGGGGCTTCTGGCGGGTCGGGCGCCGTTCACGCCGCCGTGGGCGGCGGCGGCGGGGAGGGGCGCCGCCGCCGCGGCGCCGGCCACCGCGGCGCGGGGGGCAACCGTCCACGCCGCGGGGCCGCCTGTCAGCCCCCGCTGTGGCCGCCACACCTGGCTGTGACAGGAGGGGCTGTTGAGGGCGGACCGCCCCACCCCGCCCAGAAACTACACCCCCCACCCGCCACCGCCACCGCCACCGCCCGCGCCGCGAAACCCCGCAGCCGCCAGCTGGGCGTGCGCGGCCAGCGCATCCTTTGCGGCGGTGGCCGCATGGCCGTGGCCTGCCGTCGTCGTCGGCGCCGCCTCGGCCGTGGCGCGGCCGAGCGCGGCCGCCGTCGCCGCCCCGTCGCCGACCCGTCGCCGCCCGGCGCCGCGCAGACGCCCAGCGTCATCCCCCCGCGGTGGTGCACGGTGAGGGTCAACGAGTCGGCGGCCGGGGGGCCTCCCCGCGCCACCGCCGCGCAGCCGCCAATTCCGTCCGCCGTCGCCGCCGCACCGCGCGTGGCCGCCGCCGCCGGGAGGACGCCCGCCGTCACATACATCACGGCCAGCACGTTCGCCGTCGCTAGCACGTCCGCCGCCACCTGCACGTCGCCGTCCACCACCTTCGCGTCGCCGTCCAACACACACATTGAAACAGCGCGGGGCTCCTTGTGAGCGCTCAAGCCTTTTCGCAGCCGCCTAATCGAACTAGATATTCGCTACAAAGCATTGCCACTTCACACCTGGGACGCTTTGCGGTGCCCAACTGCACTGGAAGCGCCGGAAACCAGGGTGGACAAAAGCGTCACTTTCTGGTGCCGGCGTTGATTATATATTATGTAGAATATTAGTTGAACTTGATTTGACATGTATTATCAGATGGAATATTTTCATATTGACGACCTCCACATGTATTGTGTGGCAATTGTCGCAGACAAATCACATGCAGATGCCTGAAGGGCAACTTCTGGCCACGCCCCAACCGTCTTGATTCCTATGTATTGCAGTACCCCAAGTTTTGTCTCATGGCGACAATAACAACAACAGACCCACAACAGGCCAATGGCATGCCTCAGATGGCACACCGCTGGCCAATGAGTGCTCCGCGTTTGTAAGGAAACAGTGCGATCTGAGACTTTTTCGAGATTTCTGCCCACATCCAATAGGGAACAGGCATCGCATGAACCAGCTGCGACCTCTCCCAGTGTCCTTGAGTGGATCGGGCCGAGATAGAGGGAAGTCCGCAGAGATCGTGAGAGAAAACAACAGCTATCTGACCAACCAGCGTTCGGTACCAGATCCGCCGCGACTGCAGCCAATTATCGCCTGATCAAAAGGAAAGCCCCACAGCACGTTATAGGTCCGCTGCGAGCTCCCAGCACGCGGTTGGGTCATGGCCTTGTTGTCACGCTGTTGCTCTTGTCTCCATGAGACAAAATATGGGGAACTGCAATACCAACAGTCTTTCCGGGGTCTTCGCCCCGCGAAGAGATGACCTGAAACTTCACCAGGCTGTGCTGGTCGACCTATGTATTGCTCTTCTCCCCGATGTGGACAAGAACAACAGTGCCGAACAAGAGTGTATGAGCCATTGATTCGACCGGATAGAGGCTTTCAGCCAATGAGGTGTTGTTTTGCGTTCTTGTCCACATCGGCCAAAATTGGGAGAACAGCAATACCTGCGGGATCTTCTATGCAACTCCCGGTGACATATGGTGCGTCCCGTAAAAAGTGGACGTGCACGGGTCGTGCAGTGTGGGTTTGATTGGTCCAGTGGCCGATATTCGACATGATCACGACACGAGCACGTCCACTTTTTACGGGACGCACTATACCTCGGCCCTGCCCGACCAGCTGTCTACGTAAAAACGGGGAGGCGGCACCTGTATAGAAGTTGCTGTCTCTTCAGCACCAGACAGCCACACGCAATATACGACTTGCCAGGCCACCCTTGCCGACTTTGTATGCGTCGCCCTACAACTCGCCATGACTGTAGACTTTCAATAAAAACAAGAAGTTGGTACTGTACGACCCTATTCATGAAGGAGCTCTCCTTGTTCCTGAACTGATCAACACACAATTCACCGATAATCCTGATTTATTATCTATTACAGTGTTGCCAACCCTGCAGGACACCGACGTCATGCGTGTCCCCAACAGAAGCGCTGGCCCTGCTGTCGCACAACCGACGTTTTTGACTCTGGGGCGACCAGAGATGCTAGCCAGTCGAGTCGGAATGGCCTGTATGCTAGTGTCCTCGTGGGGTGTTGTCTTTCTGGCCGCCGCGCCGCTGCCTGCCGCCGCCACCCGTGCCGCCAGTGTCGTCATCCGTGCCGCCGCTGCCAGCGCGTCGTCCCGACGCGTCTGCCACCCCGGCCGCGTGCCGCACGTTGGCCACCCACCCGCCCTCCCACCCTCCCACCCACCCACCCACCCACCCACCCACCCCCCCACCCCCCCACCCCACCCACCCACCCACCCACCCACCCCACCCCACCCACCAACCCCCCCTCCCACCCACCCTCCCCACCCACCCACCCACACCCTCCGCCGCCGCACGTGCGGTGGTGGCGACGGCCGCGGCAGCCTCCTCGCACGCGGGGCGGCAGACGACAGGGGATGTGAGTCGAGGGAGAGAGGGGGCCGGGGGGGGGCGCGCGCGCCCCCGGCGGGGGTGCGTGACGTGTGGTCCCGTCGACCAAAGGGCAAGGTCGCCACGGCGGGGCACTCTCACAGCCATAGTACATAGCACCGTAGGCTGGGAGGGGGGGGGGGGGAGGGGGGAGGGGGGAGGTGGGGGGGGGGGCACCGGCGCCCCTGGTCCTCAACCCCCCCCCCCCCCCCCCCCCCACCCTCCCGCTCCTCCTCTTGGAGCACGTAGAGCAGCGGGGAAGGAGGAGGAGGGGGGGGGGGGGGGGGGAGGGAGTGTGGCCGGCGGTTTGGGTACACACACACTCGGGACGCTCCTGCGCCGCCGCCCCCTCCGCCCTCTCGTTTTGCACGTGTGGAGCACCGGGAGGGAGCGGTGGAGGGGGGGCGAGGGGAGGGGTGCGGCGACCGATTCACCAGCGCCCACCGACGTGCGGTGGGTGGCGGCGACGCGGTAGAGAAAAAGAAACGGATTTCGGGGGGGGGGGGGGGGGGGAGGAGAGAGGGGAGGGGGCGGCCCACGCGCAGTGCTGACGGCTGGGGGGGGGGGGGGGGGGGGGGGGGGGGGTGGGGGGAGGAGGAGGAGGGGCTGTTGGCAGAGGGGCGCCCGCTCGCCACCCCGCCCCCGTCAACGACGCTTGCCACGCGGTGGCGGCTGCCTGCCGACGGCAGGGCGGGCGGGCGGGCGGGGGGGGGGGTGGGCGGGGGGGTGGGCGGGCGGGCGGGGGGGCGGGGGGGCGGGCGGGGGGGCTGGCGGGGGGGCGGGTGGGCGGGGGGGGCAGAGGCCCGCCAGCCACCGTACCGTGGCTGCCCACCGCCGCCACCGCGTCGGCGGCGGCGGCGACGGCGGCGGCAGCGACGGCGGCGGTCTGCTCCCAACCCCCCCCCCCCCGCAACGCCAGGCAGCGGCGTACCCCAGCCACCCACTTCCACCACCCGCCATGGCGGCACCGCTCTCTTCCCCCCCCCCCCCCCCCGGGACCACCCCCCCCCCCGGGACGCCCGGCCGCCCCTTGCCACTCCCCACCTTTGCCGCCTCCCCCTTCCCCGCTTTGTCACCACCTCCCCCACCCCACCCCCCGCCCGCTCGTGCGCCGCCCGCCCCCGGCTGTGCCGCTCTGCGCTCTACGCCCAGAGGGGGGGGTGGGGTGGTGGTGGTGGTGGCCGCTGCCGCTGCCGCTGCCGCTGCTGCCGCCGCTGCCCCCTCCCACCCCCCGCCGCCGCACCGTGCGCGCCGCCGCTGCCGCTGCCGCTGCCGCGCCCCGTCGGCGGGGCCAGTCGCGTGGCCCCCGCGCCGTGGGGCCGCGGCCACGGACGTTTGTTTGCCCCCCCCCCACGCCCCCCCTCCCCCCCCCCCCCCCCCTCCCACTCGCCTCTGCCCCTCCTCCCCCCTGCTGGTGCTCTCCCCCTCTACGGTCGCCCGCCCCTGCCGGCGGCGCCACCACGCGCGCTCCACCCTCCCTGTCCCCCCGCCCCGCCACGCCACCCCCCCCGCCCCGTCAGCCTCCAACCCTCTTTGCCCCGTGTTCCCACCACCACCACCACCACCACCACCACCACCACCACCACCACCACCCCCCCCCCCCCGCCCCGCCCCGACGGCCAACGAGGTCGCAACACCCTCCCCCCGCCCCCCCCCCCCCGCTCCCTCCCCACTCCTACCTACCCAATCTACGTGCCACGGGGGGGGTGGCGGCGGCGCCACGCCCTTTGCTGCCGTCGCCTTCTTTTCAGACCCCACCACCGGCGCTGGTCGGCTGCCGCTGCCGCAGGGGGGGGGGAGGGGGGCGGTCGGCGTCGGGGAAGAGGACGCGCCCGCCCGCCCGCCCGCCCGCCCGCCCGCCCGCCCGCCCGCCCTTCGCCCGCCCGCCCGCTGCGCCGCGCCGCGCCGCACCGCGCCGCGCCGCACCGCGCCGGCTGCCTGCCCCGACGGCCGCCGCCGCCGCCGCCGCCGCCCGTCCCCGCTCCCCGCCGCTGTACCGCCACACGCCGCCGTGACAGTGGCCGCCGCCCGCCACACCCCCCCCCCCCCCCCCCCCCCCCCGCTGGCGGTGCTGAGCGGGCGCCCCCCCCCTTCCACCCCCTCCACTCCCCCCCCCCGCCCCCTACCAGCACCCCCGCACACTCCCCCCCCACCCCCCCCCCCTCTGCGCACGCCTAGGCCCAAACCCTACCCCCGGCGGGGGGGGGGGAAGGGCGCCCGCCTGCCCGTCGCGTACGGCCGGTCACCCCCCCACCCCCCACCTCCCCCTTGCCTCTCTCTTTGACTCTTGCTGACGACGCGCGGGCCGTTCCCGTCCACCACCCCTGACCCCCCTCCCCTGACCCCCCCTTCCCCCCCCTTCCCCCCCCTCCCTGGCCCTCCTGCCGTCCCCCTCCCGCTGCCGTCGTTGCCCATCCACGTCGGGGTCACCATGGCGGCGCCGACGCCCCCCCTGCGGCGGCGCAACCGATGGCGCCCCGCCCTGCCCGACACGGACACGGACGGCGGCGGTGGGGGTGGCGGTCGGTCCGAGGCAGAGGGGGACCCCCGCGCGGCGGCAGCGGGTGGCAGTGGTGCCGCTGCCGCCGCCGCTGCCGCTGCCGGTGGCGCCGGCCGCCGCTTCCGCGCGGTGGCGGCGGCGGCGGCGGCGGCAACCGCCGCGGCAACCGCCGCGTCAGCAGCCGTGTCGCGGCCGCCGGCGGCCACGTCGCCGCCGCCGCAGCCGCCGCAGCCGCCGCAGCCGCCGCCGCCGCAGCCGCCGACGGCGACGCCGTCGGCAACAGCGCCGCAGCCGCTGTCGACAGCGACGGCGCCCGGCGGCGGCGGCGGCGCCGCCGCCGCCGCCGCCGCCACGGCCGCCGCCCCCACGGTGGGCGTCAGCGGCCGCTTTGGCACCTCCCGCTTCCGCCGCCCCCGCCGCCGTGCGTCGGCCATGGCCGCTGCCGCCGCCGCCCCCGCCGCCACTGCCGCCGCCGCCGCCGCCGCTGCCTCTGCCGCCGCCGCCGCTACTGCCAGAGGGACGGCCACGGACGGGGAGGGGGCGCCCCCACCCCCCCCCGCGCGCAGGCGAGGGCCCCCGGGCGGCAGCGCCGCTCCCCCCCCGCCCCTCCCCCCCGTCGGTGGCCCGGTCCCCGACGTGCCGTGGGAGGAGGTTGCGGCCGTCGGTGGCCGGCGGCGGCGGCCGACGCCGCCCGGCGGCGGCGGTGGCCTCAGTGCGGCCGCCGCCGCCGCCGCCGCTGCGGCCGCGTCGTCGGGGGGCAGCAGCCGCAGCCTGGGGGGCCCCTTCTTCCGCCGCCCCCGCGGCCGTGCGTCTGGCGACGTGCCGGCGGGCGGCTCCCCCGCCCCGTACCGCGCGGCGCCGTCGACGCCACCGAGTACGGGCACGGATGATGAGCGGGTGGGGGGGGGGGGGGCGGCCGGGACCACCCCAAGGGGGGGGAGCTCCGCCGGCGAATGGGAGCGGGCAGGGGCGGCGCCCCCGGCCGAAGGGGGGGGGGGGGACCCCGCGTTGGCCGCACGGCGGCTCGTTGCCGCCGCGTGGGCCGCCGACCTTGACGTTGGCGGCGCCAGCGGCCTGTCGTCGGGGCGGGGGGGGGGTGGTGGTGGCGGCGGCGGCGGCGGCGGCGGCAGCTGGGGTGGCCGCCCCCTCGGCCAGCGGGTGGGGGCGGCCAGCCCCTCCACAGCGGCGGCCGCGGGGAGCAGCAGCAGCCGCACGCTCGGGAGCCGCCTCTTTCGCCGCTCGTCGGCGCACACCCCCGCCGCAGCCGCGGCGGCGGCCGCGGCCGCTGCGGCCTCTGGCGGGGGCCACGGCCCGCCCCGGCGGCACCGGCCCGCCTCGTACGGGGCGCCAGCTCCTTTTGGCGGGCCGCCCCTGTCCCGCCGCGGCGGCTCCCCGCTCACCCGCACCGCGTCTGCGTCCGAGCCGACGGCGTCGTCTGCTCGCGCGCCCGCCCGCCGTGGCCGCCATGGCGGCACCGCGGCGGCCGACCGGCAGACGGGCGGCGGGGTGGGCGGGCGCGCCGCCGCCGCCGACGGCGGGGGCGCCCCGTTTGTGTGCCGCCGCACCGCGTCCGAGGGGGCGTTTGGGGGGGCGGGCGCGACGCCGGCGGCCGGCGCCATCCCGTCGGGTGGCGGGCCAGCGGGGGGGGACGTGCGGCGCAGCAGCCTGCGGCTGCCAGAGACGCTGCCGCGGCCGCTGTCGCCGCCCCCCGTTGGTGTCGACGGGGGTGTCGCCGACGTTGACACGGACGCGGTCGGCGGGGAGGAGGAGGACGACGACGATGACGTCCTTGCCGCCGCCACCGCCTCGGCCTTGCCCGCTGCGGCCACCGCCGCGGCCACCCCCACCCCGCCCACCCCCCCCAGCTCCGTTGCGGCGGCGGTGGCGGCGGGGGCGGCGCGCCCCTTTACCCGCCGCCCTTCCCTCAGCAACCTCCTCCGCCGCCGCTCCTCTGGGCTGTCGGCGGCAGCGCCCATTGGGGGCGGCGCCAGCTTTGGCGCCACCGCCGCGACGCCGCCCGCCACCCCCCCGCATGTCGCCGCCGCCGGTGCCGCTGTGGCCACCCCTGCCGCCTCCAGCTCCCGCGGGGAGCGGGTCACCTCCCCGCCCCCGCGGCTGCCGTCGCGCACCAGCGACCGGGGCATGGGGGGCGGCGGCCGTGGCCTGGCGGGCACGTCCCTCTCCTCCCTGTCGGGCGGGTCTGACACGGACGGGTCGTTTGGCGGCGGCCGCGGCGGCGGCCGCCCGTGGGGGGGGCTGCTGCTGGGCGGCGGCGGCGACAGCGGAGCGTCGGGGGGGGGCGGTGGTCCCGGCGGCGGCGGCGGCCCCGGCGGCGGCGGTGTTGGCGGCGGCAGCAGCGGGGGCGGCGAGTGGGATTCCGCCACCTCTGGCGGCGGCGGGGGCGGCAGCTTTGGGGGCAGCGTCGGCCTGCTGCGCGGCGGCTGCGTGCGCGACGGCGGTGGCGCCCCCGTGGCCACCGCCGCCCTCCTCCGCGACGCCCTGCCCGTGCCGCTGCGGTACAGCACCCCCCCGCGGGTGCTGGGCTGGCTGGGCGTCCGCCTGCCGTCGGGCTCTTCCGCCGGCGGCGGCGGCGGCGGCGGCGGCGGCGGTGGTGGCGGCAGTGGCGTTGGCAGGGGCCTGCGGCGGGGCGTCCGGCGCACCCGCCGGCGGTACTTTCGGCTGGCCGGCACCACCCTGTCGGTGTGTGGCGGGGAGGAGGATGACGCGCGGGTGGTGCGCGGGTGGGACGTCCGCGGGTGGGGGGTGGAGGAGCGTGGGGGGGCGGCCGAGGGCGGCGCCCGCCTCCTCCGCCTGACCACCGCCGCGGGGGTGCCGGCGCTGACGCTCCTCCCGTCGGGGGAGGAGGGCGGCGGCTGGGGCGGCGGCGGCGGCGGCGGCCGGGACGGTGGCGGTGGCGGCTGGGCGGCGTGGGTGGAGGGGCTCAAGCGCGCGGCGGCGCTGACCGTGGGGGCGTACTATGAGCTGGGGGAGGTGCTCGGGCGGGGGCACTTTGCAAAGGTGCTCACCGGCGTGGACCGCCGCACCCGCGAGGCGGTGGCGATCAAGGTGATCTCCAAGGATGGCTGCGTTGCGCCGGGGGGGGCGGGCGACGCCGGCGGCGGCGGCGGCGGCGGCAGCCGCGGCGGCAGCGGCCGTGGCGGCGGCAGCGGCCGGGGGGGCGGCAGCCGCCGTGGCGACGGCAGCGACGGGTGGGACACGGCACGGGCGGCGCTGGAGGCGCTCTCCCGCCGCCACCGCGCGGCGGCCGCGGCGGCGGCGGCGGCTGGGGGGGGGGGCGGCGGCGGCGGCGGCGGCAGCGCCGGAGGCGCGGGGGGCCGCGTCGGCGGCGGCGCCAGCGGCGTTAGCGGCGGCGGCGGCGGCATTGGCGGCGGCTCGGCGGTGGGCACCGCCGCGGTGGTGGCGGCGGCGGCCGCCGCGGCGGGCACCGGCACCGCCCGCCGCGGCCGCCGGGCGGCGGACCGCGCGCGCTACGTCCGCCGCGAGGCGGCCATGGTGCGGGCGCTGTGCCACCCGCGGCTGGTGCAGACGTACGACGTCTTTGAGGCCCCCGAGGCGGTGTACGTGGTGATGGAGCTGAGCGGGGGGACGCTCCTCGACTGGTTCCGCGCGAGGAGTGGCATTGGGGGGGGGGGGGGGGGGGGGGGGGGGCCCCCCGCGGGCGGGGTGGGGGGGGTCCTGCCGGCGGCGCTTGGCGCGGTGGCGCCGGCGCCCAAGGGGCGGCCCGCCGCCACCAAGGACCCCCTCCGGGCGGTTGGCGGCGACGGGGGTGGCCCGCGGGCGGGCAGGGGCACACCGACGCCGCCCCCTCCGCCCTTGACGCGCCGTGCGTCGTCGTCGTCGTCGTCATCGTCGACGTTGTCGTTGTCGTCATCATCGTCATCGTCAACGTCCTTTTCATCGTCGTCGTCGTCGTCGTCGGCGTCGCCCCCCCCCTCGTCGACCGCCTCCTCTACCTGCACCTGGTCGTCGACCCCCCCCCGTTCCCGGCCCGTCCCAGAGGCGCTCGTCAAGCCCATCCTCCGTGCCGTCCTCGAGGCGGTGGCCTACCTCCACGGCCGCGGGGTGGTGCACCGGGACATCAAGGCGGAAAACATCCTCGTGTCGTCGCCCGCCGACGCGGCTCCGACGGTCAAGCTGGCGGACTTTGGGCTGGCCCGCCAGCTGGCCGCCGGCGCCCCCGCCGCCGGCACCGCCGCCGCAGCCGGCGGCGGCACCCCCTCCACGTCTGACACCTTTTCCCTCTCCTCTGTGCTCGGCACCCCCGCCTACCTGGCGCCCGAGGTGGTGGCCGGCCGCCGCTACGGCCCGCCCGTGGACGTGTGGTCGGTGGGGGTGCTCGCGCACATCCTCCTGACCGGCCGGCTGCCCTTCCCGCCCGCCGCCGCCGCGTCGCCGGCGGCCATCCTGGGCGCCCTGGCGGCGGGGCGGGTGGTGCTGGGCGGGGGGGGCGCCCGGTGGGGCGCCCTCTCCGCCGCCGCCCGCTCCCTCGTCGCCTCCCTGCTGTGCGTCGAGCCGGGGGGGCGCCCGGCGGCCGCCGCGGCGGTCGGCCACCCGTGGCTGGGCGGCCGCCGGCTGGTGGTGTCGTTTGGGAGTGGCGGGGGGGGTGGCGGTGGCGGTGGCGGTGGCGGTGGCGGCGGCGGTGGCGGTGGCAGTGGCGGTGGGGGGGGGGGAGGGGGGGGGACGGAGGGTGGGGGTTCCCTCGGCGGTGGCATGGGGGGGGTGGTGAGTGGCACAGGTGGCGCAGGTGGCGTCGGCGGTGGGGGGGTGGGGGGATTAGGCGGCGGCGGTGGCGGCGGCGGCGGCGGCGGCGGCGGCGGCAGCGTGGGTGGGGGGATGGCGGCGGCGGGGGGTGCGGGCGGGGGCGGGGACGGCCCCTTTCGCCGCTGTGACAGCGACCACGGCACGCTCGGCGTGCGGCCGAGCAGGCGGGATCGCCGCGGGCGGACGCGCGGCTGAGGCGCGCCAGGGGCGCGGCGGGGCAGGGCCACAGCACATTAAGAAACTATCGAATCGAGGCATGATCTACGGTGCTTTTCCGAAAAATGGCGACATTCGTTTGTGGGGGCCAGGGCTGTTCGGGTGGTATCTGGCCTTACGCGTAAGTCTCAAACGTGTGTACTTGTGAGGCAAAACAGGGCACAACGCCACCATCAGCAGCGCTTTCATCATGCAGCCTGCAGCCCGCTTCCGTCGACGCCTTTACCCCCCCACCACCCGCGCTACCAGGATGAGCAGCTCCGCCACCACAACCGCGACCAACATCAACAGCACCACCACCCTAGCCGCCGACGTCCATGACGCCGCTGCACCACCACGGTCACCACCACCACCACGGTCACCGCCATCCTGCCGCCATGGGCGTGGCCCCTGGGCGGCCGCCTGGGCTTCTTTGTGCCCAACAACGCGGTCACCTCCGGCACCGTGTGACTTGGCGTCCATTGTTCTGTCTCCTTTGGTGATGTACACGCAGGCAAGAGATCAAGGCGAAAAAAAGGACCACAAAACACTCACTTCCCTCTGTGCCCCTCAGGCTCCCCCTCTCACCCCCCAGAGGCCACCACATCCCCGTCAGGCGGCAAACGCAGCCGGCGCCTTGGCCCGCGCCGCGCCGTCGGCATACGCGGTGAGAAGCATCAGGTGGACAACGTCACCGAGGACACGCTCCTCGGGCGCCGTCGCGGCGGTGAGGGCGCGCGCCAGCGACCCGCCCGGCGCGAGCGCTGCCTCCACCCGCGCCGTCGCCCAGGCAGCCACCTCCCGCCACAGCCGCCCGCCCGCGGCGGGGGCCGCTGCCGCCGCGTCGGCGGCGGCAGCCGCCCACGGGCGAGCCGCCCGCCACGGGCGGGACGCCACGGCCGCGGCGGCGGGGGAGAGGATGGCGGGGGGGGGAGGAAGCGTGGCCCCGTCGACGTCGCCGCCGCCGTGGGAGCCGCCACCGATGTGCGGGGGGGGTAGGGAAAGTGCACTCCGCGGCAGGGCAGGCGCCTTGCCCTTGTAGGCCGAGCGAACATGCGAAGAGAGGGGGGAGGTGGCGGCCAACCGGGTATGGCTGCTGCCCCTGCTGCTGCTGGCACTGGTGCCAGAGCTGGCTGTCACCACAGCCCTGTGGCGGCCAGCGGACTCCAGACTCGCCATCTCGGCCGATCCGCTGGCGGGCCACCCCCCGACCGATGTGTCGACAAGCGACGCCAGCTCCTCACACAGCCGGGGTAGGGGAGCCGCCGTGTCGGCGAGCACGGCGCCGTCAGTGGTTGCCCCAGCGTCTACCATCCACCCCGCCGGTCGCGCAGCCGCCGCCCACACCCGCCCGCCTACCCCAAGCAGCGGCGGCGAGGACGCCGCAGCGGCCGCCCCGTCCGACGCGTTGGCCGACCACGCTCGCACACGCGGGCGGGGGGCAGACATACTGGCGCCGCCACCGTCGCAGCCGCCACCTCCACCACCCAGAAGCTGCGGCATCGTCGCCGGTGGGGGTGGGGAGCGCGGCAGCGGTGCCGGCAATGGCGCTGGCACGCTGCTACCTACCGGTGCGATGCGACTGCCGCGGCCGCGGTCCTTAGCCCACAGCGACAGCGACAAAGCAGTGGGTTGGGGCGCCCACACGGGGGGCTCCGCAGAGGGTGCGAGGCTCGCCACCGGTGGCCGTGGCGGAGACGTAGGTGACAGCGCTGGCGGCGGCCGCAGCAGCGGACCAGCGCTGCTGCCGCCACCACTGCTGCCTCTTCCCGTGGTGGCAGCTGTTGCCGATGACGACGATGATGTCGCTTCGCGCTCATCTCGGATGAAGATGTGGTCAAAAAAGGCGTCGGCGCTCACCATACAGCGCTCCGAATCAGAGTCGGCAGGGACGACTGGTGGTGCATCGCTGTCGCCGGCCAAACCCGAATCGTCAACATCATCGGCGGTGGAGGGTGTTGACGCCACGAGCAGAGACAAGGCAGGCTCCTCGCTTGGAATGCACTGCTCTTGTTTGGGCCACGGTAACGCATGAGCCACGAGCCCTCGCGGAGGTGATGTCCGTGCCGGTCGGTTGTCAAACAGACCAGCCGCCGCTGCGGCGACTGCCGCATCACTCGTCACCCAACGCGCGAGCGGGCGCGTCGCCCACACCGCCGCTACGGACGCAATCTCAGGGAGAAACGCAACGGGCACACAAAAGCCCAGGATGACAGCCGCCACTAGAAGGGTGGTAACCATGGCAGGCCGCGCCGCGGTGCGCGACGAAACCGTAGCGCCAAGGCGGGTGCGGATGGTCGGGCCAGGCAGGTGGTAGGGCGCTGGCGGGTCCGACATAGATGACGATACTGGGCTGCTGCGCCCGCCGAGCGGTGCTGGCAAGGTAGCCGCGGCCGCCGATGAGGACAGCGGGCAGCGGCCTGTCGAGGAGGCCGACCCTGAGGCCGGGGGCTCTCCCGCCGGCAGTGCCGGTACAATCGACGGCACAACGCTGCTGGGCACGCAGAAGGCGTCTGTCCTGGCGGCAGGAGCGCGGTATGCGACCAGCTGCGCCTTCAAAGTCTCCAGTTGTGACCGCAACTGCGCGACCTCACCTCCCAGGGCCCGTTTCTCCTCCTCCTCCTTCTTCAGAGATGCCTCAAGTATAGAAGTGTAGTGCCGACGGCGGATGCGCGAGACAAAGGCGCTGTCCCGATTCTTCTGGAGCCGTTTTTGGTAGCGCCGGCTCTTTTCCGCATCGCTGCCGGCGACGTTAGCGTCGGCGGCAGCCTCCCCAGCCTCGGCAGCCTCCTCTTCACCACCATCAGCATCGTCTTCCGCGGCAGCGTCACTAATGGCGCCAGCCCCGCGAGCTCGCTTCTTGGCCGGACCCCCCGCGCCGCTGCCGCTGCGGGCGCGCTTGGCCTTGGCTGCATTGGCGCGGCGGGTCGCAATCTCGGCCACCGCAATGTTCTCGGCTTTATGCTGTGCGCGCTCCACAGCCGAGAGCCCCCGGGTTGGCAGGGCTGCCGTGCTGGCAGGGTCTACAACAGCGGCCCAAGGCTCTGCCGTCGCGGCCGAGCCCGTCGACGAGGGGCCCGCCGCCGCCGGCAGGTAGGCACGCGCCGCGGCCGCCACCGCGGCCGCCCGCGCAGCCGGCGCGCCCGTGACCCGGCTACTATCCGAGGCCAACGACGTGGACGACGCCCCCGGCGGAACCGTAATGGCAGCTGCCACCGGCGCGGGCGGCGCGGATGTGACTGGCGCATACGGGGCGAGTGAGGGATTAGGCGGCGCGGGCTCCGCAGCCACCATGACGTCGGGTGCCACAGTCGACACGGGTGACAGGGCGGCAGCACCGTCGGCCATGCCATCGTCCCCCTCAACAGTCAAAAGGGCAGAGGGGGGTGCAGTGGCCAGCCACCCGCCCCCCCCACCGCCCAGGCCGTCATGATCACCCACGGGCAGAGGCGTCTGCAGCTCCTCCGGCACAGCACCACCGGCAACGGACGCCGCGGCGGCTTCCGCGGCCAGCCACAGGTCACCGGTGGCGGGAATGTCGTCCAAACGGTCGCCCATCGGCGGCACCGCGGAAGGCGGGTTGACCCCCTCAAACGAGGCAAAGAACGCCTCGAACGAGTCCCGGTCGTCATCCACGGCGGCTGCCCCCATCAGCACCGCCGGGTCAGCCCCCTCGACGAGGGTAACCAAGGACGGCAGGCCGTCCTCCTCACCCTGCGGCAGGGCTGGGAAGCGTTCCCCACCGCCAGTGGGGAAGAGGGTGGACAGGGACAGGCTGTCCTCATCACCGTCCTCTGTCATGGCGGGAGTGGGGGCGGGAGGGCCCACCACCGCTGACCGAGGGCAGAGGTGAAAGAACCCAGGTGCGGACCTGACTGGGGTGGCGGAGGGGGGGGATGAATACCAGACAGGCCGATGCGAACAAGTCAAAAGAGAGGATGGTCCGTCTGGGTGGAAAGCGCGCGGCCGCGCCCTCAGGTCCCGCCCACCACCCGGCACTATGCCCCCAGGTGGCACGTGGCCGAGACAAGGCACAGGGCGGGGGGGAACCGCGGGGAGAGCGCCAAGCGTGAGGCGTCGCACGAAGGCCACAGTGGTGGGGCAGTTCAAGAGGGGACGCAGGTGGGACCCGTGAGCGGGCAGCCTGGCCCACGCAGCGCCGACCCTTCTGTCGAGCGCGCCCTCAGGGAAGCAGCGCAGGGGGGGGGGGGCTGGCGGGGCATGACTGTCCTGCAGCACCTCTGCTCGGCCTGGTGTTGCGGCCAGGCCAGCGGGGACAGCAATGCCGTCGCAGAGGGGAGCTGACAAGGGTGCCCCAAAAGGGCCATCCGCTTGTTTCGAGGCCGCCCATTGGTTGGCCAATAGCTTAGGTGGAGGTCAGTCTGTATGGAGCCCCGCAAACGATGTCCCAATCACGTTGTCGCGAATGGTGCATGGTCGCCAACCATAAAGTACCGACAATGTATTTGTATATCCTTGAAACTCACGCCTCTTGTCACACCATGATGGCCTTTAAATACCCTTCCGCCCATTACCCTTCCCTCCCACCTCCCCCACCACACCCGGGCCGCCCGCCTCTCCCCCCTCCCCCCCTATCATCCACTCGACCCTTCTTGCTGCACTGTTGCACACCTGCCCATCATGATGCCAAGACGGACGCCATCCGCGCCGCCAGAAGGGTACTGTAGCCGTTGTCTATGCTTTCCCCCGCGCGGGGCACTGACAAGCCGCACGCACACCCGTCCCCCTTTCGGCTCCGCTGACGCTGACCGACGCTCCGCGGTGCCAGCAACTCGGTGCGCTGCTGCACACGGACTTTAGCGTATGGCTCCGCGAGGGACCATCCCCCGCCCCTTCCTGCCCCACGTGCCCCTCCTCGCTCTGCACCCCCCCGCCCCCCCCTCAGCCTCCTCCGCCGGCTCGTGACAAGTTCCACGCGGATGGGGGGGGGGCGGTTTGCGTGGGGGACTTAGCCACGTCGACCCGCATCGGCGCCCTGCCGTGGGGGTGGCAGCCGCCCGCCCGTGTCGCTGCCGGGCCCTCGCGGCGGGTGCCCCACGCGGTGGGGCGGCTCGCTTGCGTCGTGCCCCGTCTGGTGGCCACTGCATTGGTACACAGCCGCTGCCTTGGCGCCCGCTGCTGCGCCGGCGCCCCTCTTTGGCGTGCTGCAGTGCTGGTTGGGTGGCGCGCGACGGGGCATCCCTCCCTCTTCCCCAGCGCATCGGCGCTCTCCCCTGCCTCCCGACGGTTGTCGAGTGGCTGCGTGCTACGACAGTTGTCGTCGTCGATAGGGGATATGGCGGCGGGGAGGCCATCGGCTGCCGTCAGGCCGTCTATGTAGACTCTGCCGCCGCCGCCATACCTGGCGATGGGCCCCGCACCTGTCCGCCGCCGCCGCGGAGCCGCCGCCATCGGCCAACTTAGTTCCTCGCTGTTGGTGTGGGCTTGCCGTGGACGGTGGAGGTAGAAAGGCAACCGCCCCCACTGCCAGGTTGCCGGCTGCCGTGGCAAAGGGGGGGGGGGAGAGTCGGTGCCACCCTGGTGCGCCGGTGCTGTGGCGGTGCGGGGAACGTCGGCGGGGTGACCGCCGCCGCCCTCACGACCTGCGACAGATATGATGACAGTATCGGGGTGGCCGGGTGCTGCCGCGCAGTACTGCCCGCTAGCATGGACATGTCTTTACCATGTGCTCGGTATCGTTTCTCCCCAAGGTCCCCTCCGCGGGAGCAGGGAATTACTTGGCGCGAGCCTCGTGTCCCTCGCCCTTGCCACCCGCAGCCGGTCGTTCGACTGAGTCGTGGAGGGGGGCGCACCTACCGACGCGTGGCGCCCGAGTGGTCGACCAGCGGCAAGCTTGCTGCGGTGGTAGCAATGGCGAGGTCGGTGGGGGAGGGGGGTGCCGGCGCCAGCCAATGGCGGGGTTGGGTTAGCCTTGGATGACCGGGACCGCCGTCAACCCGGCGTGCCGCGCACAGTACTTGGCGGGTGCCGGCCACGACGTGACGCTGGTGGTGCCGTGGGTACGTGGCCGACGCGGTCTCCACGACTCGCGGCCAGCCACCACACGCAAATGGGTGACGCCCCCCCCCCGGTGGCCGTCGCTCTGCCGCGGCCAACGTCCTCCTTTTATGACGCCTGCGATGGCAACCCCACGCCGCCGCCCGGCGCGTGGCGGCGGACCACCGGGCAGTCGGTGGGGCGCTCGAACGCCGCCGTCGCAAGAGCGCTCCACAACCCCCCCCCCCCCCCCCCCCCCCCCCCCCCCCACCATCCCAAGTGGGGATGGCCCGTGGGCGCGGTCGACGGGTCCGCCGGCCGCTGACCTCCTCCCCACGGGCCGAGCCGCACCGCGCCCGCGCGACGCCACCGCCGTCTGGCGGGGGCGTCACGTCCGCCGCGCCGGTGGCAGGGCGGCGGTCAAAAAGCGGCCCACCGCCCGCAGCTGGTCACCGCTGATGGTGTGGCCCAGGCCCGGCGACAACACCACCGACACGGCCGCGCCGGCGGCGGTCAGGGCAGCCGCCGCGGCGGTGGCGGCCGCGGCGGGCACCGCCGGGTCAGCGACGCCGTGGAGGACGAGGATCGGCACGCCCCGCAGCGGCCGCGCCGCGGGCCCGCCGTCGGGCGGGCCGGTCGCTCCCGCCGTTGGGCGGGGCCCCGCTGTGTCGTCGGCGCCTCGGCCGCCGGCCGTAGCTGCCTCTGCGGCGGGCGCTGCCCCCACGGCCGCCGCCGCCGCCGCGGCGGTCGCCACGGCTGCCGTTGCCGCCGCGGCGGCAGGGGCATGCGGCTCGCCGCCGCCAGCCCCCGTCGGGAGCCACCCCCCCACCAGGACCCCCCCGCCCAGGCGCCACGTGCCCGCCGCGAGCAGCTCCGCCGCTACCGCCGCGCCCTGACTGAACCCCCCCACTACAATGCGGTCGGCGGGCACCCCCGCCGCCACCGCCGCCGCGACCATTCCCGACAGCCGCGCGACCGCCGCGGCCAGGCCACTGGCGCGGGCGGTGCGCGCGTCGGGGATGGACGCGGCGGGGCGGGCGTCAAACCAGGCGGGCATCACCGCCCCGCCGACGTGCGTGATGGGCATGGCGGGGGCGGTGGGGAGGACAATGGCGGTGAGCGGGGGCGAGCCGCGGAGGGGAAAGGCGGGCGCCCAGCCGGCGGCCGTGTCGCCGCGGCCGTGGAGGAAGATGAGGACGGCCGGGGAGCAGGGCGGCGCGTGGGGGGCGGGGAGGGGGTGGGGCGGGAGGACGATACCGTCGCCGCCGCCGAGAGCATCCGATGGCGAAATGGACACTGGCATCGTGCTCGCAAAAGGAGAAGGGAGATAGGCGCAAAGGAGCGCGAAGGCGAAAGGAGGGCCGCGGGGCAGGTGCGGGATGGAGACGAGCGTGGGTGGAGCTCGAGGGCGCTCTGTGAGAACAACGCGGAGCGAAAAAGTGACTGCTTTTGGTCTGCGCGCCTGACAAGGTCGAGGTCGGACCCGCGCGGGGTCCCTGCTCCAGCTCCCACGAGCTGGTGAGGTCTGGCTAGCCCCTTCAGGCAGACCCGTCCATTCCAGGTTCCTGTTGAAAATGGCGGACAAGGGCTTCTAAGCGCTGGCCGCGTTGAGGATGCTGATGGGGATGGAGGGTTACTTGCCCCTTGTGGGGAAACTCCCCCCCCCCCCGGCTGAGGCAGATCCTGAGGGACCCGACCGCTTCGTGCCAAGCGACCTGGAGCAGACACCTGGATCGGACCACGCCGAGGACGGGATGTTGGACGGGGAGTCCGCCGCGAGGACGGCGGAGGACGACTAGCGGTGAGGGCGCCGGGCTATCGCGGGGTGCCGGTGAGCGGGGCGGTGGAGGGGAGGCAGGGGGCCACAGCGGTGCGGCCGTGGCACTGTTGGCACAGCGGCCGGGTGCCCCACCCCTTCTTGGGGAGGGGGGGCAGGGAGCAGACGGATGAGCGGTCGATAATTGAACCTTGAAGATAAACCATGAAACTATCAATGAATCATCACAACGGCCAGAGCCGTATCAATAATTATGCCCCGAGTATTTGCTGGGTGCCAAAACTATTGAACAGTTCTCACATGTTTGGTCAAAAGCACTACTCTTTCTCGGCTCAAAATTGATGGCATGTCAGCAGTAACCACGCGACCAGGTGAGCACGAACAACGTCGACCGTGCCAGGCCGCAGCCGGGATGAGTGGGTGTCGGAGACAGGAGAACGACATTCTCGAGGATGGTCACGGAGAAGAAGGGGGCCACGGCGGGGCACTCGACTTCAAGATTAAGGTCGCAAGACGGTCCCCAGAGGATACAGAGATATTGGACATACGGCATTTCGAAGACCTTCCACAGAGGTGGCACTATATTGCAGTTCCCCGATTTTTGCCTCACGGAGACAAGTGCACCAGCCTGACCATAAGGCCATGAGCCAACCGCGTGCTGAAAGCTCGCAGCGGACCAATAGCGTCTGAGGGGCTTTCCTTTTTGATCAGGCCAAGATTGGCTGCAGTCGCGGCGGATCTGGTACCGAACTCTGGTTGGTCAGATAGCTGTCGTTTTCTCTCACGATCTCGGCGGATTTCCCTTTATCTCGGCCCGATCCACTCAAGAGCACTGGGAGAGGTCGCAGTTGGTTCCTGGGATGCCTGTTCCCTCTTCGATGTGGGCATAAATCTCGAGAAAGTCTCATATCGCACTGTTTCCACACTAACGCGGAGCACTCATTGGCCAGTTGTGCGCCATCTGAAGCATGCCATTGGCCAGTTGTGGGTTTGTTGTTGTTATTGTCACCATGAGACAAAATTTGGGGTACTGCATTAGCATAACCTGGTATATTGTACTGGACAGGTCTTCGCCATGGCTGTTCGAACGACATTGTGAAAACCTCTCCAGGACCTCTTTACATCTCCTCCGAGGGACCAATTAGTCATGACCTATTCCTGCAAGCATCGCCATTGAAATTGAACTTTTTATTGATTGTATCAACCTCGCCTACACCCCACTGCTACTCCCCGCCACCCCCGCGGGTAGGCAATTGGTACATAAGCTGCTAGACGGTGAGCCATAGACAAACAGAGAAGACCGTGGTGCCCATCGCGCAGCCACAACAGAGACAGCAGTGGGGACTGGCAGGATGTCAGCTTCCATCATGGGCGCAACCCTTCTCCCCTTCCACCACCCACTCGTACACACCCTCTAGGAACAACGTGACACCACCTACCGGCCCTCCTGCCATCGCAGATAATTCCGCCCCCCACCGCGAACCTTACGGAAGCCCCCCGCACCCACAAGCTTGCGTCCCCCCGAGCAACGTACATGGGCGCACGAGTAGGCTGATCCGGCTTCTGTTGCCAAGAAGAGGTCTTGACTCGTAAAGGGGTGATGAGGGGGGTTGGGGAGAGAAAGGAAGTGAACACAGTGGGTGTAAGGATTTCTCCCCTAATCCTATGCCTAAGACCTACGGGATGATATCTGGGACCTCTCCTTACAGACCCTGCCGAACCAACTCCTGGCAACATGGATCAATTCCTTGTATTGTGGGGCATGACGAGGTGTACCTTCCAGACTCAAGATGAGTCAGCCACTGTCTCAAGGTGCCCGCCGGCCGCACGATAGCAGCCATCGACAGCCCATCAAGGCCTGTGGAAAGGCGCCACCGTCAGAACCTATGAAGAGCTACATCTGCCACAGCTGGCGAATCCGATAGACTGTCCTCGCTGAAGCATTGCAGCGTTGTGACTGGCTAGCCGGCTTGCCGATTCGGTCGACTCCATCAAGTCTTGCTTACACGCCTCTCGGACCTTCGGACCGACTGGCGTCCGAAGCTGGCTGGGGAGGCGCCCTAGGCGCCGCACGCTGGACCCCCTCGAGGCAAGCTGGGACTGCACTCCTGTAGTGCGCACGCCCGCCCATGCTTTGTTCTGAGAGCCATGCTTTGTTTTTTCGCTGTTCTGTGCCTAACGGCGGCGCGACGGGGAAACGCATGCTTGGGGACACCTCGATTGCCCCGACGCGAGTATACAGTGTGTGGGTGTCGGCACCACCGGGGAAGACCGGAGGGGCAACCACAGACACAGACTAAAGACGACCTGAACCGTTTGAACCCCCCTCGATCACCACTGTGGCGTTCTGAGCCCCTAGGACCGTTGGAACCCGGGAGACTGACTTGGGACCCGGCTGGCAGCGTTACGTGGAACCACGCGCTGGCCGAAGATCCCTGCATCGGTGGCCCGGGGCAGTGGCGACACGCCCGGTGCCGTGATTGGTCACCCGGAGCGGTGGACTTGCCGGGTTGGGGCATACTGACCTTCGGGTTATTTGTTTGATTTTTCGCATTTGTTTTCCTTGCGTGAGTTCGTGTCTTTCCCCTTTTTCCCACTGGGTTTTTTTCGGGGATTGACATTTGTGTGTGGGGGGATTTCGCTTGCTTTTTGTGTGTTGGCCCGGTGAGCGGCCGGTGCCTTGCTGGCACCTGGCCCGCTGGGGGCGCTCTCTGGGGGCCTCGCTCAGGGCCTCTGGAGGGGCCAGGCGGGGAGGTTCTTGAGGGGTGCTCCGGGGTTCTCCCCGGGGCCATCTTGTAAAATCAACAGTACTTTCGGTTCCTTCTCCGTCGGGCTTTTCTCCTGTTTCCCTTTGCCTCGTATCGTGGCGGGCGAGTGGATCAGCAAGGGCTCTTACCTGTTCCTTCCTGGGCTTCGGACTGTGGTCTCTGTGTGTGTGGTTGTGGTTTCTGGGTCCGGGAATCTGGGTCCCATTACGCTACACATATGGTGGAGCAGCAGGGGAGGGCTTTACTATTCTCCCGTATCGGGACAGCCCTCTTCTTTCTCTGTGGCGTTTGGTTCCTTGGTTCCCGTTTCTGGTAACGAGATCGTTTGGTTCAGGTCGATTGCCGCACGGCCAACATGACGGACCCTGTCCCTTCGGGCGGTCGGGGCCGTGGTGCGCCGTCGGACGTTTCGATGGTTACTCCCGCTGGCCGTGGCCGCGGCGGTCCCTCGGGTCCGTCGAACCGTGGCGGAGGCGGGCAGACAGGGATTCCTCGTCGGGGGACAGCGCCCCCGGGTGAAATTCGGGCTACAATGGGTCAGGACTTAAGTGGGGACGCGGGTTCCGAGTCAGGGACCCGAGTTCTACCTTCGGCTACTGTTACTGGGTCCCCGGACATTGTGTCCACACTGGAACCGTTTCGAGATGAGATTTTGGCTACTGTTTTCCAGGCCCTGAGCCAGAGTCCTGCTGGCCAGGGTGGGTCCCGTGATACCAGTCGTTCCGATCGTTCTCGTTCCCGCCGTCACCGGCGTCGTCATCATTCGAGTGGCTCCTCTTCCTCTTCTTCTGCTGGTACCATATTTTCATCCGTCTTTGACGAGGAGGACCTGGAACCCATTCAAAACCTACAAACCGAGCCCCGGGTAATCAAGTGTTCCGATGATCGTTTTGCTCGTGTCCTGGACTATCGTACGTATCGCCTACGGAACAAGAAATCGACCTATGGAACACGAGAAGCACGCAAGATGGGACGGGTTGCTCGTAATATGAAACACTCTTGTGCTGGGTACCCTAATTTCTCTGGGAAGGAGGCCCTCAAGGTGTTCACGTGGCTCCGCAAACTGGTTAAGGCATGTAACGATCATGGGGTTTCCGAGGGCATGGCCCTGTATGCGATCCCTCATTTCCTGTCTGGGGACGCGGAACTGCGGTACACTCGGGCCCTTCCGGACTCCTCAAGCGCGTCAGGTGGCGCTTCGATCACGAGTTACCCCGAGGCTGTTAACTGGTTCCTTGAAACGTACGCTGAACCCCATGCGCTGCCTCTGGCGCAGGACAAGTTCAGTCGGGCCGCCAAGGAACCAGATGAGGGTATCGAGGCCTTTGCGGTACGCTTACGGGGTCTGACGGAACTATGCGGTAACATCCACACCGAAGGTACCATGAAACAGCTGCTGATTCAAGGGCTCCCTGAGTACCTACGTACGGACGCATTTGTTTAGAATATCCCTGACCGTACGTACCAGCAGCTGGTTACGTTTACTGCGGGCAAGAACAAGGCTGCTACCGAGGTTATCAAGATGGCCCGAGGGTCCTCTGTGACCAAGGCTGGCCCCTCTGGAACCGTCCGCAGACCCACTGAACCGAGGCCCAATCGTTCGTTGGACTCGTCCCCGTTGATGGCCGTTAATCCTATGGGCCCCTCTACGATCCTTAAGGGCCCCCTCGAGGAGGAAACTGAGAAGAAATGGTTATTACGGGAAGGGGGCAGGACTACCAAGAGAATGGTGAGCAGCAGCGGAAATATTACGACCCTCGAAGCAACAAGACGTAGGGTCAACACATGGAACACGCCCGCAGAACCCTCACACCCTCGCTAACCTAGTACATACGGAAACGACTGTCGGGACGAATAGACTCTTCCTCGTCCATGTCGTCCCGGCCACGGACCCAAGAACCTTCCTGGGTCCCCGTCCAGGCACGTCGTGCGGCCGCCTCGTCGTTATCCAACTCGGCACCAAGGTCCCCACGGATCCCGTTACGGTCAACCCGGTTCAGTAGCCCTTTGTAGTCTGGGTTACTGGATCCCCCTTGAACACGGGTCCACTTGGCTACACGGTGTGGTTGTGGTTTCTGGGTCCGGGAATCTGAGTCCCATTACGCTACAACCACCGACGTCGCGCCGTCCTCTTCCCCAGACCCACCACCTTCGCCACACCCATCTGCTTCCTCGCACCCTCCTTCCCTATTGGCTGGCACGGGTTGCTGAGACCCATCGCGAGGACCTTGAGGGCTGCCCAAGTGTGAGCGGTTCCTCACATGTGGTAGCTTCAGATAGTTTGACTTTCTACCTGGCGGTGACTGGCGGTGACTTGCAATTTACTCTTTGATTTGGCTCTCCCTGCGATTGTGGAGTCGTGACGCCCCCTGCGTTCGGCTTGCCACGGACATTGTAATACGAATGTAGCGGGTTCCCCGAATCACACCGAACGAATCATTTCCGGACACAACCCTTGTGGTTCCTTGACGGAATGTTTCTTTTGGTCAACCGATTGTTGATTCCCAGTGAGATCCACATCAGATTTAAGTACTCTTCCTCAGAACTGGCGGCTGGCCCGAAATCCTCGGTGGCCTTGGCGCGCGACACGGGGTCCACGTGACGTGGCACCCCGCCGGTGCGCAAGCCCTCCGTCGACACGCGGCCCGCCGTCGGCACGCGCCCCCCCGCAGGCACACGCCCGCCCGAGGGCACACAACCCCCCGGCGGGCGCCTCCTTCATCTCTACTCCGGCGGTCCCAGTCGGCCTCCCCTCGGTGGGCCGGGCCACACCCAAGCCCCCCCTCTCGGGCAAGGGCAAGGGCCCTGCCACCGAAGACATGGCAGCCCGCGTCATCCATCAACTGTTACTACCAGGCCTGATCAAGGGTATCGGGCCAACGGTACTACACGGGTAAGATATCAAGGGTATCAGCCGTCCTTTCTGTGGCAGTATAGACCCCCAGGTAGGGGGGCAACACGTGCCATGCAAGGGGCGGCAGGCCAATAGCCTGACCCGTTCCTCCCCCTGCATTTGGGTCCATATTCCCTAAGCTCGGGATAGTTAGCTTAGTAGTAAATCCAACGTGGATTTGACGGTTCTCTGCATTTTACTGTCTTGAATTTTCGTGTGGCCCGGTGGGCAGGTGCTGGGGTGGGAGATTCTGGGTGGCGAGATTCTGAGGGGACCCTGGGGGGATAAGGGGAGGGACAGCGGGGCTTGGCGTTGCTTCCACGTCCCGACCAAGAAACTGCTGGCCCACACACCATCTTCTTGTTTGTCAGTGGGGGGATTGCCCCACAACAGGGATAGAGTGTGTGCGGCTTGCACTTCTTCCGGTTCCCCCGACACAGGAGGCAGCCCTTGCGCACCGCCCCAACTTGGGTGTCGCGTGTGCGAGTGGTTTTTGCCACACTTTCCACTGAAGTCGACTACTCGCCTTGTACACAGAACCGTTCAAGTCAAGCGTGTCTGATACTCATAGCACTGATTCTCAATCGTACCAGAAAGAGGTCAAACAGTATGAGCCACGACAGGGCCGCGGCATCGAGATGGGCTGGCCCTCGTCGCTGGAGCGGCTGCGCGAGCTGGTGACGGGGTGGCGGTGGCCTCCCGGCCCCTGCTACCACCATCCTCTCTGTAGCACGGCCAGCACCGCAAGGATGTTTACTGCCATGGCCACCTGGGCCACCAAAAGCAGAAACGCGTGCCCGCAGCGCCCCACGAACGCCACCCTCACGGCGGGCCCATCCGCAAACGCCACTCCGAATGTAAGGATTTGCCCCTTAAATCCACGCCTGGAACCCAGGGAAGATGAACTGGGACCTCTCCTTACATGTCATGCCCCGCCAACTCCTCCCAAGACACATCATCTCCCCACTACCCTGGGCGATACCGCGCTGTACCCCTGACATTCTCCGAACGTCAGCTGGCCGCACGAATACCGTCGTCAACTCACTGTCGGAACCTGGTCATGGATGTCAAAACTCGTCAACGAGAAACCAGTGACATCGTCGACCAACCACGGGCGGACAGTCTGGAATATTTTTTGAATGTTCCTTTTGTCGTGCTCCAACATTATTGCAAGGCGTTGTGGCGGAACTGACGCTCTCTTGTCGTCGACACTATTGCTGATTTATGAATTCAGCCCTCGTGGACCGAGACTGCCTCTCTCAGACGGGCTCTCAGCCAATCAGATCCGCCGCTGGGACCGACTCCAAGGCCGATGACCCCCACAGGTTGAAATCGCCTCTACTTTTCTTCACATTTCCTGAGAAACAAGTGGCTCGGCCAAAATCTCCCGGCAAAGTACTCGTCACAGTGGAAGACCTCAAGCTTCTGCGAAGAGATGGAAAGAAACAGTTGCGGCTTTTTCTCGCCCGGCATACGACCACACGATTGGGCTTTCAAGAACTTGATAGCGCTATCCAGCCAATGCTGTGCCCGTACAGTCCAGAAATCGACTCTATGTCTCGGTCTCGGGCCACCAGAACAAAATTAATCCAGCAGAAATATGTAGGAAAAAACCTCGAGGCTGATCTCAGGAGCGTTCTGGCTTCAGTGGTCATGGCTGCTCTGAGAGCAGCTTGTACCCTGTTTGTAGTTAACAAGTACTTCGCCCCTCGTATTGCTCTCGCGGCCAACTCGCGTTGCTCGCCCAGACAGTTTAGCGTGCAATTAGAAGTTGCTGAGGCACGGGAGCGGGCATACCAGGCCGGCTGGTTCCACGGCTTTGCCGACCACGCATCGAGAAATGGGAAACGTGTGTATGGTAAAGCAGCACTCCACCCGCCTCCTGCTCTCACAAAGAGGAGTGGACTTGCTGAAAGCCCCTCGGATTCAGAGAAAGAGCGGAAGACACCAGCAGACAGGCATCTCGTGTGATAGAAACGGCAGGAATTCGCGTGCAGAACCGAATCAGCATTCTAAGTTTCCCCACTTCACGCTTCTTCTTTATTTCATCTGTGCTTTAATCTGCCCTTGCTGGGAGGGAGCGCGATGGCGGCAAAAAGGTCCTCCGCACTGAGTGTGAGTGAGTGGGTTCTTCGTACAGCGCGACAGACGAATAAGCGATGTCAGCTATCCCAGAATGTTCACAGCCGGCTGCACGGAGTTTGCCACTGGGCGGCACGTTCCCCCATGGCTGTATATGGATCCCATCGATGAACCGTGGGCAGTCGACTTGATCCGGTATCACAATCTGTGCGACAATTTACAGACTCCGCGTATGTATGCTCTTTTTGATGGTGACTTTTTTGGCGTGCACTTGTTGTCTTCGGCTTTATTTTAGTCGAAGCGCTTCACGCCCGCGGCGGACACCAGGCGCCGTCGGGCATGGCGTGTGCAACCTAACGGTAGCGGGCACCGTATGGCGCTGAGGAGGGGGGAAAGAGGTGCCCGCCTCCGTGCCCCACCACTGCCGGGATATGAGCGGTGGCTGTGGCGACTCCGGCAGCCACCACCCAAGCTGTCTGAAACCACAAGCTGCCCTCGCCTGCTAGTCCTCTCGCTTCTCGAAACACACGAGATTCGCGTCTGGCAAGACTGTTGCGGCTCGGAAACTTCATGCCAGAACGCGAACAGCGTATGATGCAGAGCGAACACCACCATATGCGTCCCGAATTGTTATGTCATAAAAGTACATCAAAGATTAGTTGCGGGCAAGCATTCTAGTAAGTTTATATCGCCCAGAGCAGTCGTAACAGCACCTACATGCCAACGGATCTCACGCCCTTTCCAAGGTCCATTTGCTTCGTGTATCGCGGTACTGTATCATGTGACAGGCTTGGAAAGGACATCGGGAGTAGTTTCCGTACCACGCTGGTGTACCGCGTACTTAGATTGAAAGCCACTCCCCAGACGCGACGTGGCCAATGGTGTTGGCGGTACCACAGGCGGGCGGCACAGGAGGCGCGTAGCTATAGTGAGTCCCGTAATAAGTGGACGTGCACGTGTCGTGATCATGTCACAAATCGGCCACTGGACCAATCAAACGCACACTGCACGACCGGTGCACGCCTTCTTTTTCAAACCCACACTGCACGACCTGTGCATGCCTTCTTTCTACGGGACGCACAATATGTACCGGGGCGGGGAGGCACGAGCGATGGTCGGAAGAGGGGGTATGTAGTCAGCCAAAGGGGTGGTCGGTCGGAAAGGGGGGCGGTTGACTGGGCGCAGCACGGTGCCAATGTAGACTGGTTGCCGGTGCCGGTTGCAGGGCAATCTGATCCTGCGAGAGGCCACTTTGTATTACGATAGAAAAATGCGTTGTAAGTTCTGTTAGTGTCGATGTACGCCGATGTATACCTCTAGTAGACATACGGCCGGCCCTCTCGGAAGTCTGTACGTGTACGCTGCGCCCTCACATGGGCGAACGATGGAAGCCACGTACGCCGGGATACACGCACACGTGCACAAACAAAAGAGGAGCTTGGAAAGTGCGTCACATGAAGAACCAGACGCCCCGGTCTCAAGCGGGCAAACCATTTCACGGTTGCCCGAGATAAATTCCATATTTACACGAATACACACATCAAAAGCAACCATCACCCCTGCAGCCAATCAGGGCGCACCTTCAATCGGACATCAACGTTTTTTTTATAATGCAGAAAGTCTGGTCGATTTCAGATCGCAGACACTCTTTTTCTCGAGATTGTCAGCGTAAGGTATACGTCCACGCCAGCGAGTCGCAGACTGGCAAGAAGACCCCGAGCAGTTCCCGTCCTCACTTTCCCGTCTCATCATCGTTCAGAATCCCTGAACGGTTCTCAGAACGATTTCGATAATGTGCGCCGATAATTCTTTTCAACACTCCTCACTCTCGAACAGATCGCCGAACGCTTTAACAGGTCTTACGGAAGCACCACAAATTTATTTCTGAGAAGATTTTTCAGGGATGTTCTTGAAATTGTATTGAAGGCAATGTCGCCGCTTTGTTGAAAGCGTAATCTTGAGAACTCGTGGTTATCTTCGGTTGTTGAATCGTTCTTGAATACAATTTTTGAATAGTCTCGCTCGCGACTGTGCACGGGACACAAGCCGGGACTACTTGGTGAGCACTCCGCCACTTTTTGGTGAGCTCTCGCATCTGGGAAACACCAAAGTGCTGGCAGGTGACGCGATCCTGCGAGTATCTGCAGACGCTTCTGCAGGTCCGAGTCACCGACAACGAATGAGCAGCTGAGCGACACACAGTCGCGGGAGCACTTCCCGTAAACTGGCTGCATTACGCATTAAGCGATTGCGCGTAGGCGGAGGGTGAGCTCCTGAGCACTTAGTGGATACCACGAGCCACTGCCCATGCCCGCCACAGCAAGTGGCCCCCGCCTTCCGACACCGATTTTTGCCGTGGCGGTGTGCCGGTGCTGACGTCGCCCCCGACTGCCCTCCAAATCTCGCAGTTGGCAGTGTGGCGCGGCTTTGCCGGCGCCGCTGCTGCCGTGTCCACCCCACTATTTGTCGTGGCGGCGCTGTTTGGTAAAGGAGCGGACCGAGCTGACTGGTGCCATATCCCCATGTGACGAGCCAAAGCAAGACGCTTCTCACCTTTCTGAGTTCGTGAATGAGTCTCGAAAAGTCTCGACGACGTGCGCGAGGTCTTGGTTTTTCACGGCAGCGATTCGCCCTTAGGCAAAGAGGAAAGCCAAAAACGCGTTTTTGCCTGGCGGCTTTGGCTCAGAGCCAACCGCAGAGCCATGGATATCGGCGCCGACCGGGAGTAGGTTGGCCTAGTAGGATCGTGACAGGTACCACACTGTCAGCTTCGGCACCTCCCGTGGGCTCTCGTTCGCGTATCACAGTGTCTGGTCGGACATCTCCTGCGCAGTGGGTATAAAACCGTTCCTTAATTATACACTTCCGATCAGCTGCGCGCATCCGTTCTTTCGTGTAATCGGCTGTTGGTGTGTGCAGATATCGCGTTTTAATTGTTCATCTGGACACTTTTTCCGCTCTGGCAAACAAGAAACGTGCTGCCAGCAGGACATTGGCTTGTGTTGAACAGGGGTTTTCAAGCATAGCAATTTCTCTCATCAAAACAGTATTGGCTAGTATCTAGCGCCAAGAATAGCTGCTGACAGTGGGCCTATTTTCGCTGACGGGTACTTCAATGGCTGCCGGGACTCACGGCTGTGAGAAAGGGTGCTCCGCTTGACACTCAGATCAGGGGTTGCCAAGCGTACTCAAAACAAGCGTATTACGCGCGTATTCTTTTAGCGTACTACGCGAGCGCAGTGAAAATCTCCGAATGTGCCCGGTACGTGTACGCGCACTCTAGTGTATATTCTACTGTGCCAAAGGATCAAATGATCCTCGCGCTAGGATCCATTGATCCTCTCAGAAGTCGCCGTTTGCGGCACCTGAGAGCACGACTTGGGCTGTTTTGGTACCTGTGAAGTCACTCCCGTGCTGTTCACGTCCACAAAAAACGGAGGAACAGAGTGCTCTATAGCTCATCATGAAGCTGGCGAGACGCCGCTCCACCATGACAAGACTCTTTTTGATGCGGGCGAGGGGAGGAAAACGGAGAGGGCAGGGCAGCGACGCGCCACCGCAGGTAGGACCTGCCCCCGCGCCCCTGCGCGGGGCGGTGGGGCAGCGGGCGGGGGCGGCGCGAGCAGCCGCCTCCCACCCACTGCCGCGGCTGCCCGCCCCCGCGCGCGCGGTTGGGGTGCGAGCGGAACTCCCTTTCACCCGTGCCCACGACGACCTCCAGGGCGCGTGGGAGTGTACGGCCGCAGCGGCGGCCGCCGCAGACGCCGTCCCCATGCGCCCCCCACAACCCGCCCTCCGGCTCGCCACGGCCACGCCGCGTCTCCGCACCGCGCCGCTACCGCAACGGGGGTGCGGCCACCGCGGCTGCCGCCGCCCCTGTGGTCGGCGGCCGCGCCGGCGGCAGCAGAAAATGGCGGTCACCAAAGTGCCGCAGACGGAGGCGGGCGCACGCGCCCCCACCAGCAGAGCCCCGCGGGAGTGGACGTCACCCCGCGGGGGGGGGAGGGCCTACCGCCGACACCATCGCCGCCTCTGCTCGTGCCGCCGCCTCCGCCACTGCCGCCACCGCAGGCACTGCCACGGATGCTGTTGCTGCTGCGCCCGCTACCGCTGTTGCCGCCCGACGCCGTTGCCGCCGGGGGGGGCCCCACAACCGGCGACGCACCAGCGACCCCCAGGCACGACCGCAGCAGCCCCACACCTCTGCACTGTACGGGGCAGCGCGCCGGTCAGCGCGGTCCCGCCCACGCCCCATGGACGGCCCGTGGGGCACCATCCGTGCAGCAGCCCTCCGTTCGGGAGCGGCGGGCGGTGGCCGGGGAGAGCAAGACGCGCCCCCATCAGCACCCGCCATGGGCGTCCCTCTACCAACGCCGTCAGCACGCTCCATGTCACGACGGTCACGGCTGCCCGTCCCCTATCCCCCCCCCCCCCCCCCCCTGTCCGTCAACCGCACCGCCTTGGCCCCCTCCGCAACCCTCCTCCGCCCCTCCCCCCCCCAAGCGCCGCCACTGCCGCCACTGTGGCGTGCTATGATGATGAGAGGCGCCGTGGGTCCGCCTACATTCACGTTTCTTCAGCTGCCGCAGTTGCCACCCGCACCACACCCAGTGAAACCGCCCTCTGCAGGGGGCGGCGCGCCACGGGAGGACGCCGTCTTGGCGACCATGGCCACTGCACATAGGCACGGCGGTGACAACGGCACGTGGGATAGGCCGCGGCCGTAGCCGCCTTCATGCTCGCCCGTCTTCCCCATGCTGGGCCTGTGCACCGTGGGTTGGCATCAAATACGAGAGCGCTTTACACAAAGACATGCCCGTGTGCCATTTGAACTCTCCAGAGAGACATATTTCTAAGAAACTCGTACAAGTACAAACTACGATCAAGGTAATCGAATAAAATTCTACACATCCAACCGGTGCCCTTCCCGCACGTGGAGGTCAAAGCAGTGGCGCCCGGTCTTCAGGGCACAGAAAAAGTGCTCCTCGCTCTTGCGCTTACGGCAGCGCGAGCACACCATGGTTGTCCTGTGCTGCTTGCACACACGACACACCTGCTGGGCGCGTTGGTCAGCCTCCTTCGCCGACGCCCCCGTACGCCGCTTCAACGTAGGGGCCAGATGCACGCCAACAACGTAGCGCGGTGGCGGCAGCCCATCTCCAGTTCAGTCCGCGTCAGGCGCACAGCGGGGCCGCATACCCACGGTGTCAAAGTTGTCGTCAATCAGCTGCGCCCCGAGGTCCTCGTAGTACTGGCTCTGCGTCAACGCCGCCGCGGCACCACGGGCCCCGACGTACAGAACCCAGGAGACCACGATGCAGACTATCAAGAGGGACAGGTTGACCCTTGTCGACCAATTGTGGGTGACCAGCTTGTGCTCCAGCTGCAAGGCGTCCTGGCGGCAGCGGTTGAGCCAGTCGATCATGGAGCAGCAGTAGTAGTAGACTACCGCAACCTCCGGGGTGGGGACGGTGAGGGCTACCCGCTGCGCGTCGTCCTCAACTTGCCTCCACTTCACGCGCCGCCACGGGTCCCCCGGCACAGTAGTCGACGCGGTGGAGATGAAGTACCGCAGCTCGCAGTCGACCCACAGAACGGCCTTCAGGTCGGTCACACCGTCTTCTGTCGAGTGCAGGAAGGACCGGTGCTCCCCGCGCTGCTCCAGGGGAATGACCGACAAGGCCCCAATCGAGGACTCCCGGGTTGCCATCATCACGACGCCAATAAACCGCAGCCCCATCCGGAGCAGTTGCACCGCCTTCATAACGCTCCCAAAGTAGGAGTCTGCGCACACGATGTGCCTGCTGCCTGCCCTCGCAGCCATGAGCCTCATCAGGATGATCGCACCGTGCGCAAGGCCGTCGTGCTCGCCGTCTTTGGTAGCCCTCTGGTGCTCCGCCGTCGTGACCACGGTCAAGCTGATCGTAATCCCGCTACGGCCGCATGCTGCATTCTGGATTTCACAGCCGCTCTCCGGCTTACCGTCAATTGCCACGTACATTGGCAGTCCCTCCGAACTCCAATGACCTCCTTGCCCATGCCACTAATACATGGATTCGTCCACGCAAATTAAATCACTTGGGGTCACCCGGGCGGCCCGGTGGAGCTTGATGGAGGCCGCAAACTCGTCGATGAGCTCCCACGGCCTCTTCTACGACGTCGCCTCGCCGGCGGCCTGCTGATTGAAAGTCACGCAAGACCACAGGGCGTCGTACCGGGGGCGAGAGAGGCCCGTATGCTGTCCAAAGGCCCGAGCATGCATGTGCTTGTTGCGAGCCTTGGTTAACCAAGGGTCGGCGCGGGGGTAAAACTCATAGCGAGTCACGAGCAGCGTCACCCCAATGAACTTGAGCACCTCCCCCGCCGTGGTAGGCTGCGCGCCCCGCTCTCGTAGCTTGATGGACGCCAAGCGCACCATGCGCACCAGCTGTTCCATCGAAAACATGGCTATGAAGTAGTCGGACGATGTCTGGGAAGCTCAAGGTCCCATCGTGTCCCCCTCCTCCTGCATAAATTCTCCTGCAGGGGTGTGCACCGACCACGACTGGTGAGGAACTGGCCCACCACCCGCCCTCATTCCAGACGTAGCCGTGGGCAGCTGCGCCGGCCGGCCCAGGAGCAGGGGCAGGGGGAACCCGAGAGCCACTGACCGCATGCATGGGCAGGGATGGGGTCGCACCAGGGGGGGGTCCCACCAGAGGTCGGGGGGCTGCCGCAGAAGGGTCACGGAGCGCCCCGGCGCAGCTGGCCCTGCCGCCATCAGGCTGCAACTCTTGGGTGACAGGCGACCCCCCCTCAATCCCTTCCGCCTTGACAGACGGGGCGGACGCGGGCGGTGCCCCTGCCCGCACACTGCGTAGCGCCAGGACCTTCTCCGCCTCACGGCCCAGCCAGAGCCACGTCACCCTCAGGTCCGTCTTTGCCCTCCCCCCCTTGGTCTTGCCGAGAACAACCTCGTTTACCGTGCCCGACACCAGCGTTGTCTTAGCCGCTGCGCTCAGAAAGTGGGAGCGCTCTGCAAACATGGAGAGGTTGATGGCCTCCGTGTGCACCGCCGCGCCGACGACCAGCCGCGTGTCTTGAAGCTTGCTCTTCCTCTGTCGGGCGGGGGGGGGAGGAGGTGGAGGCGCGAGAGGTGGGAGGGGAGGGGGAAGGGGGGCGACGCCGAGTTTGGTGGGGGAGACGGCGGGGGTGGAGATAGAGCAGGCGGGGAGACCGGCAGAGTCGCTGGCAGGGGGGCCGGCGCGGAAGGAGAAGGATGGTAAGTTCGGACAGGGGAGGTCGTGGCCAGAGCAGCGAGAGCGGCAGCAGCGCGCGAGTGGCGCTTCGACCTTGCTATCCTGTGGTGTGCCGTGGTCGAGTGAGAGCCGTGGTGGTGTGGGTGAGGAGCTCAGAGACGACAAAGAAAACGAGGAAGGTTTATATGGAGGGGGGGAAGTGGGGGGGGTGGGGGAAAGTGAGGTCCGAGGGGGGTGCGGGGGAAAGGAGAGCAGGGGTGTGGGAGGGGGGGAGAGGGCGGGGGACACATCCAGTTGAGAGCAGTGTGAGAATGCGACGGAAGGGATTGCTGTGCTCATGGGGGCGCGTGCGGGGATCCATAGAGACCATAGTGCGGTAGATGCTCGAGGAGCCCGCGCGGGAGCCTTGGGGAGAGGACAGCGAGGGCAGGGGTGAGAAAGGGCGTCGCGTGGAGACCGAGGGAGACAGGGGCCGCGCGCACCTTAGTTCCGTGCACGTCCGTTGGCGGGACGCAGAAGCGCGAACAAAAGCTCGCATGACAACGTGCTCTCCTTTGAGTGAGATGCTCTCAAGCTCGCCCAGGGGTAGCCCGCCACCGCTGCGTCCATTTCTGAGGTCAAAACGAGCAGGCGACGTCGGGAAGTAAGAGCAAACAGGGGGTGAAAAAGAGGATCATTTAATCCTTTTTGTTTCAAAAGATGCTGTCGATAAAATAGACACTAGCGGAGAAAAAGTCTCTAGCGGGCAAAATGTACACCACAGTGTCATGCTCGAACGTACGCTTACTAGGTACGCTGTCCGCACGGCCATCGCATAGTTACCATAATTTCTCGGGCGGATGTCAGCTGCATTGAAGTCAATTGATGAATTTACGGCACCGAATTAGTGTTTGAGAGCCGTCGTTCTGACCATTGTGCCAAACAGTATGCTTGCGGTACGCTATTTGCGGCAATTTTCACAGTACGCGTGCCACATATCATGGACTAAAGAAACATGAGGAAAGTACGCTCTTTACAGGCGAGTCAAAAAACGTTGTATGCTTGCAGTTGACGACATGCTGGTGCGCGTGCGCTGATGTCTACATTCGCTCGATACTCGTACGCTTGACCAAAAGCTGTACGCTTGACAACCCCTGATTCCGATCATCATGAGTAGCTGAGATGAATGACTGACAGCACATCTAACCACGTCCATCCCAACGCCCCGAGTATTCCTTCGGGGATGCCAGGTATGGCACGTGGCGGCCAGTGAGTGGAGTGCCCATTTACAAACCTGGTGCCCCAGCAAATTCGGATGGACTTGCATAGAACGGCGTCAACTGGCGATATACGATTCGGCACAGACACACATAGCGACGTTCAACTCTTTTCCATTTTTAGAAAATGTAGAACGTGGCTGCCTGGCTTGTTGCGAGCATCCATTGCACGCTGTCAATCGACCGGGCGAAGCGCCATCGTCGCTTGGTGCATGGCTGTATGTCGTGACACGTCGGTGATCCCGCGCGATCCTGGCCGGTCATGGGTGATGGGCGATCGAGAAACGGTCGTCGCCGGTCAATTTTCTTGAGACGGAGCCCTCGGCGTGCCAGGACGGAGCCGTGGCGGGCCACGTCTCCATATTGGCGTGCGTGCCAATCCCAACCTCAGCGATGGCAGCCCGCCGAGGCCTGCCATTGGTGGCGCGAGGTCGAGCATGGTCCTCCACGCCCCCCCAATCCCTGGGAGGTATTTCGTGATCGTTTCCAGCAGGCGTTGAAGCGTGCCTGTGTGGCGCACAGTCTGGTCTCTTGAGCGGCTGCCGCCCAGTGGCGACCACAGCGCCGCGCTGTCAACGCTCCCGCACTCCTATCGTGTGCGCACCGCACACCCGCAGGGGTGGATAAAGCCCGCCCACTGGGCACCTGTGTGGCGTGACGCGGGAGTGGCGGCGTACGCCCTCGCTTGGGCGCCTGACGTTGGCGCCAGGACGCTTTCCCGGGAGCGTCTGGCGCCACCGGGTCATCGACCTGAAGCGGGTGGGGGCGGGGCGAAGGGGAGGGGGGGCTGGCGCCTCCGGCAACCGCCCTACGTACGCCCACAGCGCCAGGGCGGGGTGTGCCGCGCCCCCCGCGCCACAAAAAACGCCGTCCGCGGCCAGCGGGAGGGTGGCCGGCTCCGACGGAGTCGTTGCTGAGCGCGGGCGCGCAGAAGACTCGTTTGGTGGCCGTCCCCTTTCGTGTGTGGTGGTGGGGGGGGGTTGGTCGATCTGCCTGCCTCATTGGCGGGACAAGGAGGCGCCGGATCGGTAGGTGGGCGGGGGGGGGGCGGGGGATGGAGCTCCGGGGGGGGGGGGGGATGCGCTGGCTCGTGGATCGCGCTGTGCCCCCCCCCCATCTGCACTGTGCAGGAGGCCTGGGGAGCGCCCTGCCTCGCCCAAGAGGGAAGGACACTCCGCGGGACGAGGGGCCACCGGATTTGCGGAAGGGAGCCGGATTGGCGGGGGGGCGCGGGGGGTGCGCAAAAGGGCTCATCCGGGGGGGGAGGTGCGTAGGTTAGAATGTGTGTCGCGATGTGCCCCCCCCCCCTGAACAGGACAGGTGACGTGGGGGGCGGCTCCCCCCGCGCCCAACGCTTGATTGTGAGGGGGGGGGGACACCCCGCGGGACGAGGGGGCGGCCGATTGGCGGGTGGGCGGGGGGGGTGGCGCGAGAGAGCGCTTCTCGTGGGGGGGGGGAGCGTTGCAACGTGGGTCGCGCTGTGCCCCCCCCCCCTGAATTGGGCCGGAGGGGTGCGGGGCGCCCCCCCACCCACCCAGCGCTTGACCTGAGAGGAGGAGCAGCCCCCTAGTTCGCGTTCTGACGGGGTGGGGGGCGGTGGCGCTTGCACCAGGCGCGCTCCCCCCGTGCAACACGTCTAGAGGGGGTGGGGTGCCGCCACCCGATTTGACTTGGGGGGTGGCGCGCCGTCCTGCGTGGCAGGCGCGACCCGCTTCCCTTCGCCGTGGTCGCCGTTCCCTTCCTCCACCAGCGCCAACCTGCCCGCGCGCTCTTTTCTTTCCTGCGTGAGGCCCGTGCCTGGCTTCGCCGGGTGCGGGGCTCGCTGCCCTCTCCCGCGCGCCGTCACTCACGCACACAACCACCACCCACCCTTCCCGCCCTCCATGCGCCACCGTTACGACGACGGCGGCCGGTACGCCGCGAGCGGCAAGCGGCTACTGCGAGACCCCCGCGGCCCCTATACGAATGAGTGGGGCCGTTGGGGGGGGCCCCGCCCCTGCCCCCCCCCGTGTGCTCTTGCCATTACCACATGGGCTACGCGTGCCCCTGCCAGTCGCCGGCGCGCCCGCTCTGGCCTTCTGTAGGGGCGGGACCCGACGATCCCCGCCGCTCACCACCGCCTCATCGTAGCAGCCCTCTTCCCTGCTTCACATCGTCATGGGCGCCGGCGCGGCGCCCTCTCTGGGTGCTGGACCGCGGTCGGGGCGGCTTCGATCGCCCCCTGCCCCCCCCGCTACGCTTCTACAAGCACCCTGACGACGAGAACGGTTCGCCACCCCCGTCCCCCCGTCCCAATGACGAGTACCTGCCGCCCCCGCAGCGGCAGCGCACCCGCGACGGATGGTCGCCGACCTACCGACGTGCAGGGGGGCCAAAAAGCTTGGGCCCGCCCGCCTGCCGTCGCCTTTCCCGTCCGCCTCCGTCGCCGCGGCTTGCTAGCCGCCACGGCGACGGACGCGGCTACAACCCGCGCTACTACCCGCATCAGGGGGCGTTCTCGCCGCCGCCGACGCCGCCGCCGCCCGGACCGCCGCTACCTTCGCGTGGCTTGCCTTCGCCGCCCAACTCCCGTGGGAATGACGCTGACGAACACCCTCGCCGCCCTGACGGGCGACCCCCGCCCCCCCCGCCGCACTCATAGGGTCCGCAAGATGGGCACACAACGGAGCTGGACGACTTAGAGGCTGGAGGTGCTCTGCAAGGGGTCTTTGGCTGTGAGCAAAGACCCTTTCAATGGGATCGACCAGAGGAGCGCTGAGTTTAAGGCGGCTCTGTCAGATACGTACGACTAGGTGGTGTCGCGAAGTGCGGACTTTGTGGCGCGGACGGTGAGCGCGGTGAAAAAGGTGATGGACGAGGCCAAGAAGGGGGTGAGCGCAATTTGCGGCCTCCTGGCTAGCCGTGCAGCAGATGGACCTGACTGGCAGCCCGGACGAGGCGGCGATGATGTTGGGGTCCCTTGCCCACAGCAAAGGGCAGCCCATCTACGAATCGACCGAGGCCCATCAGCGTCGTATTGACGGGACAGCCACTGCGGCGGACAAGCGCAAACACTACCACCTGGAGAGGTGGGTGCCATGCTGGAGGGTGATGCGGGGGTACGACAAGTAGAGTGGGGCTGCTGGGGCTTTTGCTGGTGGCCTCTCCGGTGATGACACCAGCGACAGTGACAGCGACGACGACGACGACTCCGCAGATGTCGGGGACAGCGGCAGTGGATCTGGACGCGGTGCAGGCGCTACACGCGCAAGTGTTGGCACTGCTACTGTTGGTGCTTGTGGTGCTGCGGGAAATGGGGCTGCGGGTGGTGCAGTGGGTGCTGGACGAGCATCTGGGGCTGGCAAGTCCCCGCGCGCCGGCCGCCGATTTGAGCGCCGCCCCATGGGTACCAAGGCGGCCAAGCGGCAAAATCTCAGGAGCTGAGAATGTCCAGGGAGATAAAGGCCAGCACGGCCACTCTGGCCATTGCCAACGTCTCCAAGGAGCAGTCCTCTATCCTTCTTTTCAACCTACCGGAGATGCGGTCTACTGAGGAGTCGAAGATGTTCCGCCAGGCCAACGCCCGCGCTGCACTGGCCGCCGCTGGGATCACTGTGGACCAGAGCGCTCCTGCTGCTGTTGCTGCCGCTACCCCTGCAGGACCGGTATTGTATGAGTTCGAAGACGACGAGTGGGACCAGCCACCCCCGCCACCTCCCCAGGCCCCGCCCGTTTGGGAGTCACGCCCACGGTCGGGAGCCCCTGCTAATGAAGCTGCTGAACCTGTTGGACCTGATCCGGCCGCACCTGCGGCCACTGAAGCTGTTGGACCCGTCGCCACAGGCCCCCCCCCACCATCTGCAACTGATGGACTTTCTGCGGCCGTGCCGCAGACATCTGCACCCCCGACACCGGCGGTTGTGCCGATGAAGCGGACGCGTGGGACCGATTCTCAGCGGCGCAAAGCTGCCACAGCCGAGAAGCGCCTCAACCGCGCTCTTGTCACAACCGTGCCCCTCTCTGAGGACGAACCCGACTACTCTCCATTCTCTCACCCCCCGCCACAGCTGCAGGACATGTCCTCCGGGTCATCCGCCAGCAGCGACTCACACTGCAACTAGCGCTGCACGTTCTTTTGTTCTCTTGCTTTGTTCTGGATCTTTGTGACGACAATGTACTTGCTGTTCCTCGTGGACCTGTAATACGAGTGGCAGCCATTGGACCTGTTGTAGCTTGAGTAGTGGCAGCGCATGAGCAAAGATGTTTTTTTTTTTCCTTTCGGCAGGGGCTTTTTTTTTTTTTCTACGTACCTTGTCCCTTTGTCTTGTCAGCCCCATAAACTGTCCTCAGCTCAAAGGAGTCGCTTGTGCCCACATGCGAGTCCGAATAAAGGGGGGACGGTGTCCGCCACAATGTGCGTGGACGGGAGCAGGGGGGAGTCACTGGGTGTGGGGGGGGGGGGAAAGTGGCGGTACGTGTCGTGGCCGGCTTGGGCGACCACGCGATTGTGATGGTGTGCCGAGCTGTGAGGCGCGCGACCGGGAGAGTGGAGGCGTCCTTTGCAGGGGGGAAAAGATTATTCTGATGACCACCACGTGTGACGGGGGCGACTGTGCCTGCTGTGCGACTGACCGCTCGGCTATCGCGCTACAAGAAGACTTGGGGACAATCGCCGACCGTTCGTTCATCTCGATCCGCATTTTTTGGCACTGACCACCCTACACTCACGTATATAGTTACTTCGGGCCGCTGATTCTATCATGGTGCACTGCTTTCAGGACGCTGACGCTCTCTGATAGTTTTGTACTATACTGCCCCAGCGCTGGGGTACGGCGAAGTGTTCCAAGGTAAAAAAAAAAGCCGTGCCCAACGAGGAAAAAGGAATCTTTCCTCTTGTACCATGTCCACCTCACCCATAAAACTCAAAGGTAGTACTCCAGAAGCGCTGCGCGCTCCTTGAAGATGTCGGCCAGTCCACAGGCAGATGCCTCAGTGGCTGAACAGCAGGGGAAGAGTGTGCCAGAGGGAGGAGCCCCCCGTCATCCCCACCTACGGGTGCTCCAACCCCGGAAGCAGCACTACCGGCGCCCCCATCCCTGTCCTTCTTCCGGCAGCTCTCATGCGCGCTCGCCAACCAGACAAATACCCGTCCCGACGTACCTCCGAAACCATGTTGTGCAAAATGGCCACGGCCCTGACGACGACCGTCCGCGCGGCGGGTGCGTAACGTGCAGGATGAAGGGCAACTTGCCAGCGTGCCGTCAAAACAGCATACAGCCTCTCCACATCTTTCCTCAGCGCCTCCTGCAAACGGTTAAAGATCCGGTTCTTGCTATTGTTCGGCTTGGCGTACGCCTGCACAAATAGAGCACAGTTGGGATAGATCTTGTCAGTGAGGTAGTACAGCAGCGCGCGAGTGCCTCCGTTGGCGGTAAAGGGCCGGTCCCGTGAAGGCTACAAACCCGCCGTGACGTCGTATTACAGCGGCGACTGCTGCATAACGTTGATGTCGTTCATGCTGCCGGGGCGTTCAACAAAAAGATGCCAGATGTACAGGCCCTCGTCGCAAGCAGTCTCCATAACGATCGGTCTGCGCCCCTTGCGGTTCTGAAAGGACCCCTGCATGCCCTTCGGGCTCGCCCGACACTCCCAATGCGAGCAGTCAAGCGACTCAATGCAGCCTGGTACGCCCTGCTCCACGATCCGCTTCAGTACGATCGTCAGCTCCTCCGCGTTCGGCTGCCGCAAATGGTTTGGCCCAAAGATATCCACAATGTAATACACCAGGTCACACACAGCACTGTCCACCGTCGAGCGAGAAATGTGGCATTATTCGTCCGGACGATCAGTTGACTCCCCACATGCAAGCACTCGAAAAGCTGCGACCAGCTTCTGCAGCGGGTGCGCGCGCGGTCGGCCAGTAGCATCAATAGTCTTTATAAACCCTGGCTGGTCCTTCACAGCCTGGTATACATGCACAAACACACTCCGCGGCACCCGAAAGCGACGCTCAAAGTCATCCTCATCGTACACTGGCGGGTTTCCAGACACCGCCAAGTAATCGATCAGAATTCCACGCAACCCCCTCCCTAAGTTCCGCAGCTTATTAGGCCAACGCGCCACGACACGTCCACGAAAGAGACGGATGCCGCCAACCAGGGCACCACGCTTGCGCACCCGCCAGTGGTGCAGAACAGTCATATGTGCAGCAACAGCCTCTGCCACGTCCCCCCGCTCGCCGGGGAGGGGGCCAGAACGCAACCGACCGCCCCACAATATCGGCGCCCCACGTGGGCGCCCTGCCCTCCACGCGAAAGTGGTACGATTGACAACCTTTGGTGCGAACGACCCCATCTTGATGTTTCCGGATCAGATTCAACGCAACCCATTTCAAGTAACTCCTCCCTGTTTTCGTCCCTGGTAGGGGCACGGATGGGGAATGGGAATGAGGATACCCCATTCTTGTCGGAAATGGTGTGACCCCATCCCCATTTCCCATTCTTGCACGCTGGTTCGGGCTCGACAACTCCGATCGTGATCGCACAGGCAATTTTTGCGATATCATTCTAGCGTGGCATGATCGTTGACGACCGCTACTCGATCACTCGCGGATCTGGCTCCTGCAGAGTACGTGGAAGAGTGGGAATGCGGCGTGCAAGATGTCGCGCGGCCGCTGGGTCGACCGCGTCCGGCGGGCAGCTCCCATAACCCGCCTCCAGGAGGCCACTCCACTGCCCGCTGCTGCGGGGCCTAGTCAAGCGTACGAGTATTGAGTGAATTTAGAGATCAGCGAACGCGTACCAACGTGTCGTCGACTGCGAGCAAGCGACTTTTTCAAGCTCGCCTGACCGAGCGTATTTTCGTTACGTATTCTTCTCCGGTGATACCTGGCAAGCGTACTGGCAAAATGCCGCAAATAGCGTACCGCAAGCGTACTTTTAGCAAAATGGTCGGAACTAAGGCTCACAAAGACTTTCTCAGTGCTGTGAATTTCAAAATTGGTCACAATGCAGCTGATTATTGTCCGAGAATCGATGATATTTACGCAATGGCCGTGCCGACAGCGTACCTGGAAAACGTACGTTCGAGCAGGAGACTTGAGCGTACATTTTGCCCGCCACTGTGCGCGTACGCGCACCGGGCATATTCGGAGCTTTTCACAGCGCACGCGTAGTACGCTAAAAGAATACGCGCGTAATACGCTAGTTTTGAGTACGCTTGGCAACCCCCAGTTCGCACCACTATGTGACCCTCTGCGATACTTGCAAGCTCCAGAACAGAGATTTGATGCCGTTTCAAACCGTTTTAACGTCCAATTACGTGCCTCGTTGCCATATTGCGAATGGGATTCACGATGGCAGCTGTGCTCTGAGTGAGTATCACATACCCGGGTATTTGTTGGTGGCGAGATGTCCACGTGAGAGGCGCCGTGACCTGATTCACGGACCGCTACGAGCATCCCCCCATGACGGCCGCCGAGGGTGACGTGGGCGCCGGCGGTGCCCCCCTTGCTGCACCCCAGCTTGCCAGCTGCCAGTCACCCTCAGGCACGCCGTCAAAAGACCCTCCCTGCAGCCGCCGTTTTGGCACAAATGGTGCTCGCCCGTACACCTGGATGACCCAGCAAGGCTCTCTCCACAGCCACACATAGGGGTCCAGCCGGTCGCGCAGTCGCACTCGTGCAGCGCGGCTCCCACCGATACATCACGTAGCCGGCTGACGCAGCGTCGCGGGAGCCCTGCCGCTGCCCCGTCGGGCCCACCGAGGACCCATCGGCCTGGCGCCGCCACGACACAGCCACAGGACGAGCCGCGAACCAGTCGCTGGCGCCGCAGGCAAGCTGCCGGACACTCCGAGCGAGGAAATCGCAGGACCCCCACGACCCTGCTGTGGCACCATGCCGCCTCGGTACATGCCAGGCCAGGGAGCCAGCCCCGAGGGGTGCACGAAAAATGCTTTCAGGAAGAAATTGTGGACGTATTAGTCGTAGAGACTCATGAGAGATGGTGGAGTGAGTATCAGATACTCACTCATCGAGCCGAGTAAGTACAGTCTTTCTCCCATACAAGACACCCTTTACGACGACCGCAAGCCGCGAAATCCCAATCTGGATACGTCCGCTGATTGGACAACGAACTCGATCGAATGCCGACACCTGCGATGATCGTTCCAGCAGCACGGTCGTCCTGCTTTCGTTCTTAGACACGGTGGCCAAGAGAGGATGTGATAAGAATGGAGAAATACTGTATCCAGTTAGAACCCTTGCTTGGACACGGGTAGCCCGATACTCATGGCGATATACTGGCAATATACTCGGGTACTGCCCATGGCCCAAATACCATTGAAGAGCCCTGGTGTGGAACAGTCAAGTATGATGCGCGGTGGAACATGAAAAAGCAGAGAGATTTCGCGCGACCGATGTTCAGCACTGGCCACGGTCTTCTCAGCGTCGCCAACACAGTAGCCGGGGACCAGCTCACACGTATGAGGGACCATGCTGCCGAAGCATCAGTTGAGGCATCTCCTTGACGTTGTTGAGAAAGACGATCTGTGAAAAAATTCACAGCCACGCAAGGAGCTTGCTAGATAACAATGGTTGTCATCGCATCAAGCCACGCACGAACGTTGTTCTGACAAACACGTTCTTTGTTACAAGGAAATTGTCAAACGCTGTTGAGTTGTTTTGTTCCCCTGGGGATATAACTGTTAGCCAACCTTTTAAGATGACCGTGACGTGCTCGCCGTGATGGTCAAAGAAAAGCGACAAACTACTATATCCCCAGCTCGTAGGCAAAAAAGAGCACGTTCTCTACGAAGAAATCGGCCTTCACGGGCCTCAGGGAAGGCCTTGATCGATTCGCATCGAATTGCAGGTTTCTAAGGAACACGGTGTTGCACCCACTGCGTGGGTGCGCAGCCCGACATGAACGGGAGGGCTGCTCGATGGGTATTGTGGACCTGACAAACTGTGCCACCATGCTTAATCGGTCGTCAATTGGGCTAGCCCACCTCGCTCCGAGACGTGACGTCTTTTTTCTTCGGCTTCGTGGCTCGGCAGGAGTCCGACGGCGAGGCCCCTACGGGATGGCTTTGGCTCCATTGGTGGAGATGCTTTAAGGGACCGGAGGGGGGCGGACCGAAGGTACCCGCCGCCCACGTGTGGGGGAGGGTGGGGCGGGGGCGGGGAGAGAGAGAGGGCATGGGGGGGGGAAGGGGGGAAAGGGCGCGACGCCGGCCCTTCCCCCGCTCCCCGTTCCCGAATGGGAGGGTATGTAAGGAGGGAGCCCCCGCGCCGGCGGGGGTGGGTGAGATAGAGAGCACCTTTTTTCTTCCTTCTCACCGTTTGTCTGGGCGGCGTGTGAGGATACCCGGCGGGGAGCTGCAACCCTGCACTTGGGTGCTTCAACAGTTCCTCCCCCCCCCCCCCTCCCCCGCAACGGCCACACCCGCGACGCGCGCCCTCCCCCTCAGTTGGCCTGCGCCAGCTCCACCAGCCTCTCCACGTGGCTGAGGGCGGAGAAGTGTCCTAGGATGACCTCGCCCGGCCGCGCCCACCCCGCGTGCGGGTCCACCGGCGCGCTCGTCCCCGTCGAGGCGGTCAGCGGGCGGCTGCGCCGGCCCGTCTTGGCCCGGTAGTTGATCATGGCCTGCCGCACGAGCACGTACTCCTTGCACTTGACGCCCGTGCTGTCCACGGGGCTGTACGCCACGACGCCCTCCCGGTCGGTGAGCTTGGGCGTCCGCACCCACCCGCGCTGGCTGTACGGCTGCCCCCCGCCCGAGCCGTGCTTGACCACCAGCGTGCCGTGTGTCTTGCGGTGCTTGTACCACTTGAGCGTCGACCGCACGTACGGGTCGGGCTTGCGGCGGTACCAGTCCACGCCCGTGCCCGTCACCTCCCACGTGCCGTCCGCACGGGAGGTGCCGTGGCCCATCGGCTCGTCCCACCACGCATTGTTCGTGTCCGCGTCCATGAGGACGAGGTTGGCGTCTGCCAGGGGGTACGTGTGGCCCCCAAAGGTGCAGGTGAACTTGCCCTTGGCGGTCACGTCGTACGACTTGGGCCGCGCCTCCGCGCCGGGCGTGGCGCCCGTCGCGACCACCGCCGCGCCCAGCAGCAGGGCGCGGGCGACCAGGCCGGTCAGACGGGACGGCGCCATGACAGGACGGCGGCCCAGGCGGGGGAGAGGGGGGACGGCAGCAAGGGGGTCCACCACAGGAGCTGCTGGATAGATAGGACTCTGACGGGTCTACCACCAGAGCGTGCGGGGCAGAGACGGGGACAGGAGGTGCTGCGGCTCCTCCTTTGCTACCCGGGCGCTGCTGCGCCACTCACTTTTACGGGTGCTGGACCGGACCCGTCGCCCACCCTGGTGCCCACACCACGGCAACAGCGCTCGTCGGTAGCTGCACCCCACCCGTCGAGGCGGGACCTGCATGCACGCAGTAGCCCCCACGGCCATGAGGGACGGGCGCTGCGGCTGCCCAATGGAGAGATGCCTCCAGGCTCATCGCCCTGTTGAGGCGACAGGCACGGGCAGGCTGCGGTGACCGCCGGCTGGTAGAAACCGTCATGAACACCCAGACCTCAGCCCCTCTCGCGCACCTGGACAAAAATCGACGGGGTGTTGGTGCAGATGGTGGGGGGGGAGGTATCGGCAAGCGGCTGAGCGGGACCCCTTGGCAGCAAGCGATACCACGACGAAGGGGCAATCGCGATGGAGATTCTGGAGGGGATGGCATCTTCTCTGACCATATTAATACAGTACCGGTGTATTGTACTGTACACAGAACGCGGCTCACATACCAGCTTGCGAGTGGATCAGGCTGCTCTCCTCTCTCCTCGGGCTGGCTCTTTTCTTCTCCCTGTGTCTCCTGGCCTGTCGCACGCGGAGCTCCGTGTGGGGCTCGGCCATTGTCCGCGTCCCCCCAGAGCTACCGTCGGCCGCCGCGGTCGGCGGCGCCTCCCGTCCCCATGGGCGCCGACGCGTCTGCGTTTGTGCCCCCCCCCGCGGCGCTCGCCGCCGCCGCCGCTCGCCGCGGCGGTGGGGCGGCGGCCGGCTGGCGGCGGGGCCGCCGCCCGACCCCGCCCCCCGCCACCCCCGCCCCCGCCGCCGCCGCCGCCGCTGCCGCCGCTGCTGCGGCCGCCGCCGCTGCCGCCGCCGCCGCCTGCCGCCGCCCGCTAGCATCTGCAGCGGCAGCGGCGGCGGCATCGTCAGCGTCGCCGCTCCCCCCCCCCCCCCCCCCTCCCCCCGCCCGGCCGCCCCCCCCCCCTTCCCGCCCCTCCCCGCCGCGGTGGCGGCCGCCCTCGGGGCGCTGCCGCCATCCCCCGGGGGGGCGACCCCCCCCGTCCCCGCCCCCTTCCACCCGTCCCTGGCCGCCGCGGTCGCCGCGGGCGCGCTCCTCCCCTTTGGCCGCGCCTTCCCCGTTGCCCCTGACGGGGCGCTCCTCCTGGACACCGCGTCGTCGCCGCCGCCGCCGCCGCCGCCGCCGCCACCGGGCTCCCCTGCCGCGGCTGCCGCGGCTGCCGCGGCGGCGTCGCTGCGCAGCCGCTACGGCGGCGGCCGCCTGGCGGGCGTGTACGTGCGGGGGTCGGCCGCGGGGGGGTGCTTCTTGCCGGGCCGCTCGGACGTGGACGTCCTCGCCTACGTGAGCGATGGGGGGGGGGGGGGGCGGCGGCCACCCGGGAGCGCCGCGCCGCGGCGGCCGCCGCGGGTGCCGCGGGCGCTGCCGCCGCCGCCGCCGCCGCCGCCGCCGCCGCCGCCGCCGCCGCCGAGGCGGGGGGTGCAGGTGGCGTGGGGGCGGCGGGTGCGGGCGCTACTCCGCGGGGCGCCCCCCCCCGGGCAGTCACCCGCGTGGAGGTGCGGGTGCACGCCGTCACGGCCGCCGCGTATGCCGCGGGCACCGTGCCCGACGCGGCGACGCTCGCCGCCTGGGCCGCCCACATTGCTGGCGACGACGTGCGGCCGGCGGTGCGGGGGCGGGGGCGGGGGTGGGGGCGGGACGGGCGGGGAGGAGGGGGGGTGAGGGCGGGCGGCGGCGGCGTCCCCCCCCCCGCGCCCCCCGTGGCGGTCGACCGGGGCGTGGCCGCCGCGGCGGTGGCGGATGTGGTGCGCGCGGCGGCCGCCGCTGCGCGGGCGTCGACGGTGGGGGGGCGGCTGGCGCCGGCGCGGTGGGCGGCCAAGCGGCTCCTCCGCGGGGCGGCGGCGGTTGCCGCGCCGGCGGTGGGGTGGGCCTCCCGGGACCTGCTGCCGTGTGCCGTTGCGGCGGCGACGGTGTGGCCGGCACGGGCGGGGGAGGTGGCCGCGCTGGCGCAGCTGGCCGCCGTCCATGAAGCCGACGGCAAGGACAATGACGCCGCGGCGGCGGCGGCGGCGTGGGCGTGGGGGGGGGGGTTGGCCGACGCGGCCGCCTGGGTGGAAGACGCGTGGGTGGACGCCACGTATGGGGGGGGGGGGGGGGGGCGGTGGCGGCGGACCTCGCCGCGTTTGACGCTGCCGTTCGTGGGGGGGAGGTGGCGTCGGGCGGCGCCGTGCAGGGTGCGGGGGCGGCGGCTCTTGGTGGCGGCGCTGACGGTGGCGGCGGCGGCGGCGGCGGCGGCGGCAGCGCTGAGCGCCTTTGGGCGTCCCCGCCGACCGCCCGGTGGCGCGCCTGGCTCCCCGCCCTCGCCAGCCGGCTGCCACCGTGGGCCGTCCCCCTGTCCACCCGCCGCCCCCCCCCCGCCGGCGGCCGCGTCGTCACTGACGCCCTCCCCCCCCTGTACGTCACACCCCAGATGTCGGTCACCCATGCATCCGCGGCGGCCTTTGCGCGGTCCCCCCCCGCCGGCTGGACCGCCGCGCCGCTCCTCCTCACGGGCGGCGCCGCGGGCGTTGCCGCCGCCCACCCGCTGTTGCCGCTGTCCTTGGACGCCCTCGCCGCGGCGGCCGCGACCGTGTCGGTCCGCGTGTCGCCGACGGCGACGTTTGTCTACACCAACCCGGCGCACCCTGCGGTGGTGGCGGGCACCTTCACGCCCCCGTCGGTGGTGGCGTCCATGCCCGCGTCCGAGTTTGTCGCCCGCACCGCCGACCACAGCCGGGAGGGTGGAGGGGGGGGTGCCCTCCCCCCGCTCTACCCGCACCCGCACTCGGGCGGCGGGGGCGGGGAGCGCGTGTACGCCCAGACCGACGCGACGGCGCTGGCGGGCGTCACTGCCGCGGCGCTGCTCAAGCCGCTGGGCCTGGCCGCCGTCACCGCCGCGGCCGCCGCCGCCGCCACCGCGCCCCCCCCCCGCGCCTCCACGGCGGTCATCCCTGCCCAGTCCCCCCGCCTGTGGGCGTCAACGCCCGGCACGGTGTCGGCCACACACCTCGACGCGGGGACGTCCTACCTGGCCCAGCTGGCCGGCGTCAAGCGGCTGGTGCTCTTCCCCCCCGGCGCCGTGGACGTCTACCCGTCGGGCCACCCGCTGGCGCGGCGTGGCCGGCAGCCGCTGGCGGTGGGGGGGGGCGGCGAGGGGCCCGCCGGCTGTGACCGCCTCCGCGCCTACTGGGGGGGGGGGCGGGGGGCGGTGCAGGCGGTCGTCCGGCCGGGGGACGTGCTGCTGTTTCCCGCCGGGTGGGCGCACTATACGGAGAGCGTTGGCGTGTGCTTTTCCCTGACGTGCCGGTTTGTGGTCGGTGGGGGGGGTGGGGGTGGGACTGGGGGCGGGGGGGGGGTGTAGGCGTGGGCGGGGCAGCCCAGCGGAACGATGGGGGAACATCGCACCGTATTCTTTCGGGGAGGGAGGGGGGAGGACGGTGCAGCGTGAGCACCGACGGCGCCAAGCTGTGGGCGCCTTTTTTGTTGTTGTGCCCACATCCTCCGCGGTCCTCTCGTCTGCTCCGCCGCCAACACGCCATGTCACCCGCCTCCAGGGGGCGCGACGCTCTCGCACCCGTGGAGGCTTCCCCGTCGGCCGCCGCTCCCGCCGCCGCAACGGTTGTGCCCAGTGTGTCACGTAGGAACCACGCGTTCCCGATCTTGTTAAAGTAAATTCCTATGTACGCAGCCTCTTGACAGAAAACGCGACGCCACAACCGCTCCACAATCTGGTAGACCAGGCCGAATTTTTATTGGGACTTATGGTGCGTTGCACAAAAAAGATACATGGAGGTTCTTCTCGGCTCGGGCCCGGGCAATAGACCGGCCATGACGGGGTCCGCGGCCGCCATGCTCACAGAAGGATCACAGAGCCCCACGAGCACTCATGAGGTCCGTGTGTCTCCCGGCCGGTGTACCTCTCTCAGGGGCACCCTCGGTGGACCGGCGGCTGTCGACCCTGAAATGGGGCCGTCCTTTTCGCACTTTGTTGCCCGTCTCGAAGGTTGGTCCGCGCCCATGTGCTAACTGAGGCTTGGAAGAGGGGTGCTCGATTTTGGGGAGGAGCCTGGGGAAGGCTGTAGGCCATTGTGTTGAGGACCTTTTTCCTTGTGCGGGTCCCTGTTTTTGAGAACGCTGTTCTTGGGGGAAATGTTCCATGTCATGGGCTCGTTTGATTGGTCCACGAAGAAGCCTGGTCTTCATGTGCCCCTTGCCTGTTCAGGCATCTCTGGCAGGGCCCCCCCCGCCTCTTGATGAAGGAGCCTCTCCCCCCCCTTCCCCTCCTGGACCCCTCTCCTGGACTGGACGTCTTGGGGAGACAAAAATCCACCCGCACCACGCCCGCCGCGGCGGTCCCCGATGCCGGGACTTCGCGGGGCACCTTTCGTGCACAGAGGGCGGCCGAGCGGGGAGCAGGGCCCAGAAGGATATTTTCCCGCACGCGCCAACGTGCGCGACCAGTGGGGGAGATGGGGACAGCGCCCCATGCATCTGTGGCATGGGATTGATGATGCCTCGTCTTGGAGGAGAGGCGGGCAGCACGAAGGCCCTTGCTGCTTTTTTGTCCGTAAAGCAGACTGTGTCTCTCCCGAGACCCCCCAAAAGCAGCTCCAGCAATGCCCTGCTCCCGCTTTACCTCACATGCCCTCTTCCCACCCGCACCCAGCCAAGTGCCCAGCTAAGCCAAACAGCTCCCGCTTGCCCGGGAGAGCCTCCGCGTCCGCCTCGCAGCCACCCTGAGCTCGGCCGGGGCAGGCCTGCCCCCCCTACAGCAACAAAATCAGCGCCGGCGGAGCCAGGACTACCGCCACCATCGACGCCGTCGCCCACCCCGTTCCATGTACATACAACAGTTACTTTACCCCAGCTGCCGTGCCCCCAGGCCGCCTAGAGCTCTCCCCATACGCCCGCTCCCTCCCTCCCACTATCAACTCAACCGCCATTGAACAGCGCGTGTCGCTATCGCGGGCACCCTCCCTCGATCAAAAACCATCCCCGCCGCCGCCACGAGGTCCCCACCCCTACCCCCCAACAAAAAAGGCCGTCAACCTCTGCCCCTCTCTCCCCCAAAAACTCGTAGCCATCACCGTCGCTGCGGCCGCGGTCACCATCCCCGCCTCGTCGGCCACGGCGGCCGCCACCATGGGAACCGAGGCGCGCGGGGTCGCCGCCACGGTGAGCACCGGCACAGGCAGGGTGGCCACCACCTCCGCCTCGGCCACAAGGCCGGCCGCCACAGCAGCCGACGCCACCAGCGTCGTCGCCGTCCCCGCCGCCGCCGTCATCGCCGCCGCTGCCCCACCCCCCTCCCCCCCTATCACGCCGTCGTCGCTGCTGCCGTCTATGCCGCCGCCGCCGCTGACGTCGCCGCCATCATCCCCCCCCTCCCTCCCCCAAAACTCGCTGTCGCCGCCGCCACCGCCGCCGCCGCCATCGCCGTCGCCGCCGCCGCCACCGCCGTCCCCCCCCTCCCCCCCCCAAACTCGCCGTCGTCGCCGCTGCGGGCGACGTGACCACCGCCGCCGCCGCCGCCGCCGCCGCAGCCGACGCCGCCGCCGCCGCCGCAGCCGCCGCCGCAGCCGCCACCGCCGCCGCCGCCGCCGCCGCTGCCGTTGCTGCTGCTGCCGCCGCCGTCGTCGCCATTGTCGTCTTCGTCGTCACCGTCGTCGTCGCTGTGCCCGCCATCGTCGAAGCTGGCCGCGGCACCGGCCCGACCCCCCTTGTCGTGGCCTACCCCACCGCGTATACCCCCCTGAGGCACCCCTGGTTGAGGGAGGACATCTGGGTCGGACACGTGGAGGTAATTCACGTGCCACGTTCCCAGTTCGAACGGCCCTGCGAAAACTTATGATCTCTAACAGGCGCTTCCAGACCTCATCTCAGCAGTCCTGCTACGGCCAGGTCTACCCCTCCAGTCCCCGCATACACCCGCTCTCTTCGACAAACACCATCCCCGCCCTCGACAACAATCGTCCGCAAGCCTCGTCTTCCTTTTTTTCATCTGTCAAGTGCTACAGCCGGGTGCAGTGGCCGCTGCTATGTCCATGGGCACTTTTGAGCCCGCCCCCCCGCCGAGGTACGTGCACGTTTGTCAAAAAAGCAACTGAAAAGCAGACCCTCCTGGCCTGCTTCCCTACGTCATCATGAAGAGAAGCTCACGGACAACAAGGGCATGTTCTTACATAGGTGCTTTTTCTCAACGACTTTTCTCGTGTGGCCATGTGTACCTTTTTTATCTTCTCGTGCCATTATCTCTGGCCAGGTACACGTCCTCCCTCAGGATTGAGAAATTTTTTATTGGTGCTGCTCCTGCGTATGTGTCAGTGTGATCACGCACGCCGCAATGTCAGCCGCCGGGTGCCAATGGTTGCTCGGGTCGTGCCAGCGCAAGTCAAGCCCCGTGCGGGGATGGCCTTCCACCTTGGTTGAGGCGTGTTGCTGTCTGGAGAAGTGACAGCTCTTGGCCACTGTCCCATCGAAAAGAGTCCGATTTCATTGAAGAATGAGAAGCTGTCGCTGCCAGCAGCGCTGGTCTGCACCACACGATGGACACACACCCAATGCCACGACTACGTTCCCCTTGAGAAATGAATAATGACCGTGCCACGTATGAAGCAAGTCAAAGGTATGCCCAAATAGAGTGCCAGCCAATGAGAGGCCGAGATTGGCAGAAGACCGCAAAAGGGGGGTCTTAACTAGGGGTGGAGGGAGGGGCCCCCTCCCGCTCTCCCAATTGATGAGCACGCTGGCAGAGTTTCCCGAAAGCGACCCACCACCGCTCATGTGGGGCCAGGGTTGAGAGGCGATAATTATTGAGTCAAAATTATCGAGTAAATTATCAGAAAAGAATAACGTTCAGGAGAACCGGAACGATAATGATTATCAGACGTCCACGTGTTCCACCACGTGTCGGCTTGGAGGCCCATCAGACCACACCGGACCGCCTGATCACGCGGCAGTGCCGCACCCTGTCGTCGTCTTCGGAACTGTGTACGTAGCCGCGATACAGTACGGCAGCGTGCCCAGCCAAGATCCAGACCCACACCACGAGGACGATAGGAGCTACCTACGCCTACTAGGACTTCACATCCTCCGCGGCGTACTGTACACGGCGGGTGCGGCCGCCCCACGCGGCACGTTCTCCGCCGCCTGCGTACTACGCGGCCCAATTTAGGCTCTACGCCCTTTCCGAAAGCCGTGTCCGCAGCTCGTCAGGCGGCTCGTGTTGGGCACGACGTGGTTAATTCATTGCTGTCATCCTAACACGTGACTCCTGGGCAATAACTATCAGAAACATTTTCAATAATTATCGCATGTTTTTGCTAACGATGGATGCTTTCGCAAAATATATCAACCCTGTGTGGGGCCCATTACACCGGGGCATACCGTCAAGGCACCTGATTGGCTGAGACCTGTGGCCCGAAGGTTCTCGGAAAAGAACGCTCCGTGTATATTTTTTCTGCAACGTACCATAACATGGAGACTGTTTGTGTACAGCATGTACAGTACACACATACAGTCCAGTACATGAGGAATTTGGACCTTTTGAACGCACCTGCAGCGGCATGGCGATCTGGGTGGTCGCGGCGTCGATGGAGCGACCCGCATCCTGCTCGTGTCTCTCGCCCTCGTGTTGTCTCTTCTTGCCTCTGTCCAAGCGCCCACAACCCCCCTGGCAAGACTGCTGCCAGCGATGCTGTGTCATCGACACCACGGCAGCGGCGACGGCACGTGAGCTCGAACCCCCCCCGCCGCACACCCTCCCACCCTCCCTCCCCGCCCCGTTCATTCTCCCTATCTCCCTTGCCCCCCTTCAGGATTAAGCGTGCCGTCGTCTTCCATGCCCCCATCACCGGCGGGGGCCTTTACCCCCCCCCCAACGCCCACGTATGGTCCTCTTCTGGCACTCCTCGCGGACGTCCACGGGGTGGACGTGTCGCGGGTAGCGCCCGCGGTCGCCACCCCCAACGCCACGGGCGGCTGGCTGCGCGCTGCCCGACCGCTCGCTGCTGCTGCCGCTGCCGCTGCCGCTGCCGCGTCCACAGGCGCGGCCGACGTGGGCGACGGTAGACGACCCACCGCCGCCGGGTGGCGCCGGGGTGACGTCCTCCTCCACCTGCCCCCGGCGGCGGTGCTGACGCCCGACGCGGCTGCGGCGGTGGTGCCCCTGGCGGGGCCCCTCCGGGTGGCGCTGTCCCGGTCGGGGGGGGGGGGGGGGGACGGGGGATGGGGGGGGTGCTGTGGACCCGCCCCCACCACCAGCGGCCGAGCTGGTGGCGCTCGCCACGCTCGTCGGGTGGGGGCTCCTCACGTTCGGGGCGGCCATCGGCGGGGATGGTGGCGGTGGTGCTGGCAGCCGCAGTGGTGGGGGCGGTGGCGGGCGTGGGGCGACCGCGGCGGCTGCCGCGGCGGCAGCCGCCCTGGTGCGCCCGTACGTTGCGTCTGTGGACTGGGCGGGCCTGGCGGCGGGCCACCCCGCGTTGTGGTCCCCGGCGGTGACCGCTGCGGTGGCGGCGTCGCACGGCCCCGCGGGGCTGTACACGCCCATCACGCGGTCGCGGGGGGGCGTCGATGCTGCCGCGGCGGTCGTTGCCGACGCCCTGCTGGGTGCCGCGGACAGTGGGGGTGTGGACGCGGCGGCGGCCGCCGCCGCCGCCTCTACCGCCGCGCGGCTGGCGGTGGTGGCGGTGCTGTCGCGGGGGTTTGTGCTTGGCCCGGGGGGCGTCAACGTGCTGCTGCCGCTGGTGGATATGGCCAACCACGCGCCGCCGGCGGGCGCCAACGCAGAGGTGATGCCAACCGACGGGGCGGGCGGCGGCGGCGGCTCCGCGTTGGGAGGAGGCGCTGCCGTCCAGGGCGGTGGGGGTGTGGTCCTCACCGCGGGGGGGCCGCCGCCGCCGGCGCGGCCGTCTGGGTTGGTGTTTCCCCCGTTCGCGGCGCCAGCGTCGGCGGGGGGGGGCGCCGCCCCTGCCCCCCCCCTCTACCCCCCGCCGCCGTTGCCAGGCGCAGAGGTGCTCATCTGCTACGGCCCGGAGAAGACTGGCAACGCGACGCTCGTGTCGCGGTACGGCTTTGGCCTCCCCGCCGCCACAGCCGTGACGGTGGGCTTGCCGCAGCACTGGGCGGCTGCCCGCGCGTCGGCGGGCGGCAGCGGCGGCGGCGGCGGCGGCGGCGGCGGCGTGACCGTCACGCGGGCGGCGGTGACGGCGGCGGCCGGCGGGGTGCCGCCGGGGTTGGCTGCCTCATTTCGGGCGGCGGCGCGCCTCGAGGATGCCGCAGTAGACGGCGGTGGCGCGCTCGCGGCGGCGGTGGCCGCAGAGCTGCAGCTGCGCTCCGCGGCGGTGGCGGCGCTCGTCGAGGTGGGCGATGGGGGGGGCGCCCCCGCCGCCCGTCAGCTGCTCGAGTGGGAGGTGGAGCTGCTGGGGGACCTTGCCGCCGCCGTCGCTGCCGCGTAGAGCGAGGTCAGGGGAGGGGAGGGCGCGTCTACACTTTTTTTCGGAGTGGCCACCGACACACCACTCGCGCTCCTTTCTATCGTCAGCAGCACGGCGACCACGTGGATACCCTCACCAGACCCAGCGCATGCAGAAAAGAGAGGGAGTCAGATGGCCAAGTCAGAGCTAGCAACAGAGAACACACGAGACAGAGGCAACTCAGAGTGAGTTCATGAGCTACAAAGCATGATGCATCCACCCTGCCTCGGTGCGCGCAGAGCAGTCATCGCCTCCACAGCTGGCTTCCTCCTCCTTCTTCGCCCCCGAGTCACCCACGCTGCCCTCAGACACCTGGAGCGCAGCGGTGGTCGGCGCCGTCGACAAGGCGCAGCTTGTTGCGCGCATGGGCTCAAGTGGGGAAGCATCTGCACGCACTACCAAGGCAGCTCATCCCCCCCCCCCCCCCCCCCCCCCCCCCCCCCCCAGGAAAGGGGCGTCCCACTCGACCCCCCCCGGCGGCGGGGGCACCCCCCCTGCGCTGACTGCGGCGCCCACTCCGCCTACCACTGGGGGCACGACGGGTACTCGCGCGCCTGCCACCGCCCGCGCGGCCATCCGCGCCCGGCGCGCGGCCGCTGCGGCCGCGGCGGCCGCGTCGGCCGCGTCGGCACGGGCGCGCTCCGAGGCGGCCACCACCAATACTCGGGTTAAAGTAGGGGTTGACGTCGGGCTCACGGGCGGTCTAAGACATGGTACACGATGTGGCGCCGAGTTTGTGCCACGCCGTGGCATGCCCTCATTGGCTGCATAGGCCACGTGTTTGTGCTTGCAGTGCCACAAACTCGGACGGTACCGCCACATGGCTCGAGCCAAAGCCATGTGGCGTTCCACCTCGCACACAGCGCCACATCACTTATGGATATCAGACTCTTGACTTTGTATGGGAATTGCGTTGGCCTCCGGGACTGCCTTTGTTTGAACCTTCTCGTCCGACCGCCGACCGCGAGCGCGCGCGCGCTGCTGCGTCGCACCTCGACGCTTCGGTCTGCGGCCGCTTCTCACCCCTCGCTCGGGCAGCTTCGGCGTGCTGCCTGCCGATCGCTCCCGCCACCTCCGACGCGCAGATTTGTACGTGTTGCAGCACGTGTTCCCGCCAACCTATGGGGGAAGGGGGCGCGAGAGGGTGGAGCTGGGCGGCGATGAGTGTGGGGGGGGAGTGGTGGGGGCGACTGGTGGGAGGGAGGAGGGGTGTGATCGCTGTCTGACACCCCACCGGATGGGTTGCGCTTTTCTCTTTTTCCCTGCTCTGCGTCTGTGTTTGTTTATCTCTGCCATCAGGAACGCGACGACAAGCCAGGCGTGGGGAGGTGAATTGTGTGGGGGTGGGGCCTACTGGCGGGAGGTCCGTTCGAGGGAGAGCGGGAGCTCACGCCTGATGGTTTGTTGAGGTATCAGTGGGGCGAACGGGCGTGGGGTAGGGCGAGGGCGAGGGGCGGGGCTGGGCGTGTTGGGCAGAGGCCAGGGTTGACTCGGCCCGGGTCGTGAGCGCGCGGCGGCGGGCGCCGCCAGGTGCCGCAAGTTGTTCCATCTGGATACATAAGCCGCTCTCTGTGGCGTCAACCCTCAGTCGCTTCTCTTCCGCGTGCGTAGCTCTCTGTGCGTTCTGCTTTCAACAGAATCTCAGTCTGTCAAATATGAAATTGTCATGAAGTCCAGTGCCACTTCGCCACATGTCTTAGACAGCTTTTTCGGATGTGGCAAAGGTACCGCGGCGCCACACTCCCAGCGTCACGCGGTTGTGGCATGTCTTAGACCGGGGGTTAGACCGGGGGTCAGTCGAAAACATGTCCACCTCCGGCTGAGCGCCCCCACCGCCCCGCCCTCTCCACCCCCAACGGTGTCCCCATGGCACTCACTCACGCCCAGTTAAGGGCGGACATCTGGGTCAGAACGGATGTATCTCATTGGGTGAAAACTCTCCACAACACCGAGAAAAAGCGCAGAGAGATGCGCCAGACAGGCACCAACGGGTACCTGGAGACAGACTGGCGCAAGAGAAACAGAGGACCCCTGTACCATAAAAAGCGCTATGAGTTATCCGGTTTATGCGCGTTTTTTTGTGTCCTGAGCTGCTGTGCTTCACGCTGCTTCATGGGGTAGCAAGCCAGACGTCCGCAAACAGGTACTCTTAACTGGGCGTGGCACTGTGCACTCGCGGGCCAGTCGGCACTCACTCGCGGGCCAGTCGGCATTCACTCGCGGGCCAGTCGGCACTCACTCGCGGGCCAGTCGGCACTCACTTAACTGTGGCCGGTCGGCGTGTCCTGGCGGTGCCGCGCCTGCCACCGCCTGTCTTGCTCACGCGCGCAGATGGAAATCGAAGCCCTCAAGGTCTTGCGCCACCCCACTCTTCTTTTCGGAATAGTCAGGCTTTTTTGGGGGTGGCCATCGAAATTGTTTCTTGGGGGGCCACCGCTTCGTTGGTGACCGGCGGCGCACGCTCGCGTTGTTGGCTTTGCGCGGTCTTCACCGTGAGACGCCACCTCCCCGGCTGCAGCTGCACTGCAGTGCGGCTGCCATAGCCCTGGTCGGCCCACTGCCCGCGCACCCTGCCCAGACTTGCATTCCCCCCGCGCCCCTGCGCCCCCACCCCCCTCGCCCCCCCTTAACCCTGTCACCCCCCCACCTTGGCCACTCTTCTTTCGCCCATCCCTCCCCTGTCTCTCTCTCCTCCCCCCCCGCCTCGGCACCATGACCCAAGAGGACCTGCAGCTGCTGCAGCGGCGCTGCCGCACCGACCCCGCTTCGTACGCCGCCGAGTATGAAACGGCGCTGCGCCATTACGAGGCGCTCCTCGCGTCCGTGACGCTCTCTCCGTCGGCGCCCGCCGAGCGCCTGGAGGAGCTCCTCTCCTTCATGGCCGCCGTCTGCCCTGGCTACCCCGCCAGCGTCCCGCGGGTGGTGCCGCCGCTGCTTGCGCTCCTCTCCGATGCGGGACCGGTTCTGTCTGCGCCGCTCCGCCGCGCGGCGGTGCGGTCGCTGGCGCTGCTCCGCGCCAAGGGGGTGGCCGACGGGGGCGCCATCCTGCCCCTCTTCTTCCGCCTGCTCGCGTGTGCGGACAAGCCGCTGCGGGCGGCACTGCATGGCCACATTGTGGCGGACATCAAAAGGTCTGCGCGGGGGGGGGTGCCGGCGCGCGCGTCGCAGGCGTTTCTGTTTGGCATGCTCACCGACCCGTCCGAGGTGCTCGTCAAGCGGAGCCTCCACGTCCTCTGCGACCTCTACAGCCGGGGCGTGTGGGCCGACGCGCGGACGGCCAACGTGGTAGCGGGCGCGCTCTTCCACCCCAGCCCCACCCCCGCGGTCGTGGCCGCGCGCTTCCTCCTCGGTACCTGGCGCCGCGTGGTGCCGGGCGCCGACGGAGGCACCGGCGGGCTGGATGAGGAGGAGGCCGAGGCGGCGGCGGCCGCCGTCGGCGCCGACGGCTCGGGCTTTGGGGGCGACGCGGAGCCGCCGCTCGCGGCGCTGTACGACCCCCAAGAAGTGGCCGAACGCCTCTTTGCCGACATCCGTGGCCGTCGAAAGCGCGAGTCGTTTGACACGCGACTGCTGCTGCTCAACCTCCTGACCCGGCTGGTGGGCTTCCATCGCCTCCTCCTCCTCGGCGTGTACCCCTACCTCCAGCGGTACCTGCAGCCGCACCAGGAGTCTGTGCCGGCGGTGCTGGCATGCCTGGTGCAGGGCGTCCACGAGCGGGTGCCCCCAGAGGAGCTCCACCCCCTCATCCGTGCGCTCGCCGACAACTTTGTGTGTGACCGAAGCAGCGTCGAGGCTATCGCCACGGGCCTCAACGCCATCCGAGCGGTGTGTGCGCGCGCGCCGCTGGCGATTATGGACCCGGCCGACGGGGCGGCAGAGGAGGAGGCGGCAGAGGAGGAGGCGGCCGCCATGGCGGCGGCCGCCGCCGCGGCGGCGTCGGAGGCAGACGGGGGCGCCGCCGCCGGCGACGCTGCCGCCGCTCCCATCCCATCCGCCGCGGCCGAGCGGCGGCGACTGCACGCGCAGCTCGAGGCGTCGACCGGCGGGAGCGGAAAGGGCAAAAAGGCCGCCGCCCGCGCCGCCCGCCGCCGCCGCGCGCGTGCCGTCGCGGCGGGTGAGACGCCCAGCGATGACGATGACGACGCGGCGTCCGTGGCAACGGCGACGACGGCCGGCGCGGGCGCAGAGGCCACCTCTGCGCTTCTCGCCGACCTCATTGAGTACCGCCACCACCGGGACAAGGGGGTGACCGCCGCGGCACGCGGACTGGTCGTCCTCTACCGGCGGGTCCACCCGGGGCTCCTCGACCGGCGGGTGCGGGGCAAGGAGGTGGCGTCTGCGCTCGCCGCGGGGGCAGTGCTGGCGGTGCCCGTGTATGGGGAGGCCCCACCGTCGCGGGCAGACGGACTGGCCGCCGATGGGCCCGCCGCGGGGGGGCTGTCGGACGGGGAGGAGGACGCGGCGGTGGCGAATGGCAGCGACAGCAGTGACGGGGGTGGGGAGTCAGCCTCGTCGGGGGCATCGGGCTCGGACGGCGACGGGGACAGCGACAGCGACGACGACGGGGACAGCGACAGCGACGACGACGGTGGTGACGACGACGACGGCGGCCGCGGCGGCAGCAGCGGCGCCTCTGCCGCCATGGCGATGAGCGATGCCGGTGCGGACGCCGCCACCGCCGCCGCCGACGGCAGTGACAGTGACTCGGACGCCGACGCCGACGGCACCGGCGGGGTGGCCATGGACGAGGTTGGCGCCGCCGTCAGCGCCGGGGACCTGGCGTCGGCGCGGCGGCGGCAGCGCAAAACGCTCGAGGAAAAGCTGGAGGCGGTCCGCGCGGGCCGCGTCGGCCGCCCCCGCCACGGGTCGAGCCGGGGGGCGGCCAAGGGCGGTGGCTCCACCAACGCGGACAAGCGCAAGACCAAGGCCGCGTCCATGGTGCTCCACAAGCAGCGCGCCAAGGGCCGCGGCAGCTTCCGTGACAAGCAGATTGGCAAGGGCCGCAAGATTGGCAACAAGCAGAAGCGGGTGTACACCAAAAAGTATTGAGGGCGGGGGGGGGGGGGGGGGGGGGGGGGGGGATGGGGGGGGGGGGGGGGCGCGGGGGGGGGCTCGGTTGGCCAGCCGACAGGCAGCGGCAGCGTAGGTGGGGGGGCTGGGTGGGGGATGGGGCGGGGAGGCGGGATGGGCAAGAAGCGCCCCACCCGGTCGGCCGATGAGGAACTCACTGCTCGTACGGATATGGGGTTATGGGGTGGTGGCAACGGCACTGCCGGTGGTCCAGCGCGTGAGGCATCGGGCACCCACCGCCCTTTCCCGCCCGCCCGCCCACCAGCTGGCGCTGGGCACCCCTCCTTGTCCCCCCTGTCCCCCACAGACGACACGTCGTCTCCCACAGAAACGACACCCCGTCGCCCACAGACGACACCCCGTCTACTCTGCCCCCCCCTCCCTCCCACACCCTCAGCCCCCACCCACTCACCCGCCAATGCGCAGTAGCGCGGCAAGCGCGCCGTCCCCCCCCCCCTCCTCAACCCCCCCAACGGCTCCCCCCCCCGCCTCCAGGCGTGCCACCTCCGCCGTGGCCGCCCACCGGGCGAGCGCAGACAGCGCAAACGCACGCACGTGGGGGTCCACGTCCCCCCCCCCCCCGCCGCGGGCAGGCGGCGGCGCCACCCCCGCCACCCCCTCCAGCCACCCCACCGCCACGGCAATGGGGTTGTGGCCCGCCGCGGCGGTGGCCACGGCGGTGGGGGAGAGCGCCTCGGCGGCGGCGCCGAGCGCAAGCGCCGCCGCCCGCCGGACGGTCACGTCCGCCACCGCGGGCGCGGGGGCGGCCGCGGGGGGGGGGGGAGGGGGTGGCAGCCGACGGCGGGCGCCGTCGCCCCCCGCTTGCCCCCCCGCGTCGTCGGGTTGCACCTCCCACACCCGCCGGGGACCCGGCGGGGGGTGCCCCCCGCGACCGGGGGGCGGCGGCGGCGGCGACAGCGCCACGTCCACAACCGCCGCGACGAGGGCGGCGGCCATCGCGTCGCGCCCCGCAACGGCGGGGCCCGCGGCGCTGAGGCAGACCGCCGCGGTGGCGACGGCCGCCGCCAGCAGCGGCGCGTCCCGGCCGCGCAGGTCGAGCGTGCCCGTCGCGGGGGCGCCAAGGCCGCCGACGAGGGCGTAGAAGAGGGGCGCCGCCGCCGCCGCCCACGCGTTGGGCACCGACACCGCCGCCGCCGCTGCCGCCGCCGCCGCCGCCGACGGGGCGCCCGGCGGGCGGCGGGCGGCGAGGGAGCGCCGCGACCGGCGGGTGACGGTGCCCGCCGGCGCCGCCACCGCCGCGCCCACGTCGGTGATGCGCGGCGGCGGCGGCCGGCCGGCGGCGCTCCCCCCCTCGGCGGCGGCGGCGGCGGCGGCGGCGGCGGCGGCCCAAGCGGGCGGCGGCGCGCCCGACGTGCCCGGCGGAGGCGGCGTCCCCGACGCGGCCCGCGCCGCGTCGGCGAGGACGCCCAGCGCCTCGGCGCGGGCGGCGGTCGTTGCCCCCGCGCCGTACACCACGTGCCGGACGAGGACGCCGCCGGCGCGGGCGAGCACGCACGGCCCCGCCGGGTCAAGGCCGCCGCCGCCCCCCCCGCCGGCGGCGGCGGTGGCGGCGGCAGCGGCGGGCAGCCGGGGCCACCACACGCGGCAGCCGAGGATGGCGGCGAGCGCCCGCCGCCGCGCGGCGGCCATCCCCCCCACCTCGGCGGGCGGCCAGGCGGCCACGTCGAGCGCCCAGACGACCATCGTCGCCTCCTCGGCGGCAGCGACAATGCCCGCCGCCCCGCCCTCGGCGGCGGCGGCAATGGCCGCCAGCGCCCCGCGCACGGCGGGCGCGTTGGTGGCCAGGGGAGACTCCCCGCCCCCCGCGGGGGGGGTGCCCACCGACCGCAGCAGCGCCAGCAGCCGCGGGATCGAGTGGACGGCGGGGAGGACCGCCCGGAGGGCGGAAGCGTCGGCCGCCGCGGCGGACCGCCGCTGCCGTGGCGGTGGGGGGTGGCTGCCGTCGCCGGCGGCCGTCGTCGCCACGGCCGCCGCGTCAACGTCGGCGTCGGCGTCGGCGGTGGCGGTGGCGGTGGTGGTGGCGGCGGGGTCTGCGACGGTGGCGGCGGGGAGCCACGCGGTGTCCTCCTCGTCGGTGCTCATGTCATAGGCGGGGAGGGTGGCGTCGCTCGCCAGGCTGCACCGGTCGTCTTCTGCGTCCGACAGGGGAGCAAGGGCGTCACTGATGGCGGTGGGGGGGAGAGAGGGGAGTGGCTTGGGGGGGCGCCCACTACCCCCCCCCCCCTCAGGAGCGCCGTCGGCGGTGGTGGGGACGACGGCGGGCGTGTCTCCCCCCCCCGGCCCCCTCGCGGCGGCAGCGGCAACGAGCGCCAGGAGCGGCACCTCAGCGGCCTCCCCCCCCCCCTCCAGCAGCCCGAACCGGAGGGGCCGGCGCCCCTCACCCCCCTCACCCCCCTGCCCCCCCCCCTCCCCCCCCCCCCCACCACCGACGAGGGTGCCACCGCCGCGGCCGCCTCGGCGACCATCATGCCGTGCCGACGCACCGCCGGGTCCCCCCCCCCCAGCCGTGCCATCACCCCCCCCGACAGGGCGGGGAGGTCCGCGGGGGCGCCCCCCGAGGCGACCAGCCAGCCGAGCACCAGCGCCGTCAGCCGGCGGTCGCCGTCGACGCTGCGGGCCGCCGCCGCGCGCGGGTGCGCCCACGCGCCAACCGCCGCCGCGCGGGCGGCGGCGGCGGCGGCGGCGCCCGCGGCGGTGGCGCCACCAATCAGGGCGGGGAGATGGTGTAGCGGGGGGGGGCGGCCGCCGCCGCCGCCGCCGCCGAGGGGCAGGTCGTAGAGGAGGGCGGACCGGGCGGGGGGGGAGGCCGCCGCCCAGGCGGCGAGGAGAGAGACGAGCAGGAGGGGCGGCGGGGGGGGGAGGGGCGGGGGGGCGCCCCGCCACCCCGCCGACGCCCCCCGCCCCGCGCCCGGCGCGTCGGCAGCGGGGGCGGGCGGCCCAAGGACGGTCAGGAGGGCGCGCCCGAGCGGCACCGCCGCGGCCAGTGGCGCCACCCGCACCAGCCGGTCGAGGCCGTCGGCAACGGCGGTGGGTGGCGGCGGCGGCGGCGGCGGCGCCTTGCCCTGTGGTGGTGGTGGTGGTGGCGGCGGCGGCACCCCCCCGTACGCGGCGGCCCAGCCCGCGACGAGTTCGGCGGCGCGACTGAGCGTGACGAGCCGCCCGACAACCGCCGCCACCGCCGGCGGACCGGGCGGGGGCACGGGCGGCACGAGCGCGGCGGCCTGGCCGAGTCGCGTGTAGTAGCCACCGGGGGCGTCATCCAGAGCCCCCAACCCCCCCCCCCCAGCGGCGGCGGCCGCATCGTCGCCAGTGAGGGGCGGTGGCGACCAGGGAGCGTCGGCGACGGCGGCGGCGGCGCCCAGCGCGTTGGCCACCCGGTCGGGGAGGTGGACGAGCGCGACCACCGCGTCCCCGCCGCCGCCGCCGCCGACGCCGCCGCCGCCGCCGCCGCCGCCGCCGCCGCCGCCGCCGCCGCCGCCGCCGCCGCTGCCGCCGCCGCTGTCGGCGGTGGCGTCGGCGGCAGCCAGGACCGCCGCCATCCGCCGCACCCCTGCCGCGCCGCCGCCCGCCCACGAGCACAGCAGGCGGGCGGCAACGGCCGGGACCAGGTGGGCGTCGGCCGCCGCCGCGCCGCCGCTGCCACCCCCACCACCACCCACTGGCCGCTCCGCGGCGGCGCCACGCGGCCGCGCGTCGGCGCCGACGCCAACGTCCTTGGCAGTATTGGCGGCAGCGGCGGCTGCGGCGGCGGCGGCGGCGGCGGCGGCGGCGGCGTCGGCGGCGTCGGCGGCGGCGGCGGGGGCCCAGGCGGGCGCCAGCGCCGCCCCCACCACCCGCAACGCCACCGCCGGCGGCCCGTCGGTGACGACCGCCACCGCGGCGGTGACCGCGTCGGCGGGGGCGGCGGGTGCCAACAGCGGGCTCGCCGCAGAGGTGAGGAGCCACACCAGCAGGGAGGGGTAGGCCGCGGTGGCCGCGGCTGGGAAGGGGGCGCCAATACCAACGCCGCCGCCGACGCCGCCACCGACGCTGCCGCCGACGCTGTCGCCGACGCTGCCGACGCTGCCGACGCTGCCGACACTGCCGACGCCACGGGGGCGGCTGGTCAGGGCGGCATGGTAGGCGGAAAGGGGAGCGGCCGCCGCGGCGGAGGTGGTGGCGGAGGTGATGGGGGCAAGGAGGGCGACTGCCGCTGGGGGGAGGTTGGGGGGCGGGGGCATGGCGGGCGTGGTGGCTGCCCCGGTTGGCGCACTCGAGAAAGGCGTCGCCGACGTGACCTCCTTGCAAGAGGATGGCCACCTTCGAAGCACCACGTGTGAAGAGAAGACACGTGGATATGGAACTTTTTCTGGAAAGGTGGGGCTGAAAATTGCGTAAACAGGTGTGTGTCTGCCTGTCCTCTTTCTGTGAAAGATGGGGAGCCGCCCATTGGCTGGGCTCTTGTCTCGTGCCAAGATCTTTCTCTGATTCTCAAAAGCACGCCGCACTTCCATGGATCCTGGGCCCGGGCCCGTCAAGATGGGGCCTCGTCACAGTGGCCTTCGTCTGTCCCACATGGGCCTGAACGCCGACCCGTTGTGCTCAAGCCACCACAGCGGGGTCGCGGTGGAAAGCGGGGCCAGTCGTGTCACACGTCGTCGATGTGGTGGTGCTCACCCAGCACCCAGCACCACATCGCCGCCGTTATCAAAAGAACACCAGTTCGAGGACCAGCGTTGGCGCGAAGCCCGGCGGCGTTGTCTACGCTGACGGCCGCGTTGTGCAGCGAGGGAGGTCCGCAGTATGAGTGACACCCAGTGGAAGCAACGGCGGCGGGAAACACTGGCAGGTATGCCTCATCCCGCGGCCACCCCCATCATGGGAGGTCGTGGGACGGGACAGCGCCGTCCCACCACCCACTCCCAAGCTCTGCCGTTTTCGCAGCCGTTCGCGCCAGGCATGCTCCTCTCATCGTACTCCACACACACACGCCGCACACGCCCCCGCCACGCCCCCACGCCGCGGGACATGCCCAGCCGTGGTGGCCACCTGTGGGACAGGCGCCCTCAAGCCACATGTTTTCCGGTCAAGCAGTCTCGCGCGTTCTCCTCCCCGCGGAAATCCGCCGCGGGCCGCGCGTTGAGCGATGGTACGCTCCCGCGCCAAATCGAGGCCGAGTATGAGGGCTGGGTGCTCTGCTGGCGCGGACGACCAAGCAAACTGGGGGGAGGCGGGTGGGCGTGGGCGAAGAATTGGCCAACTGAATGCACACCTCATTCTCCGCAGCCACTCTCTGTGGCCTGGACCAGTACGAGACGGGCCGGCGAGTGGACCGGCGAGTGGACCATTGACACCTCTTCGTGGCCAAGAGTATACATATCGGTCCACTGCTTCTGGTAGACGGTCGACTGCTCCTGGTGGACGGCCGCGACCCACGGCGGGGCCCGCCACACACGTTTCCGTTTCCGCAGAGCATGACCGACCCGAGGCCAGCGCGACCGTAAAACGCTGACTCATCACGTCCTCAGCGCGGCGGCACGAGCGCGAACGACACCCTCTGTTTTCCATTGGTCCGCCTTGTTCGGCCGCCGGTGGCCGCCGCTGCGCACGTGTTGACACTTGGCGTCGAGGCCGGGGGGGCGGGCTGGGGGCCCCCACCCACAGGGCCCGGTGGTGCCCGGATCGGACGCGCGTCTGGGTGCTGGCTGCGACCAACCACCCTGTGCGACGCGGGTGCTGGGGCCCCGCCCGAGGGTGTCGGGTTGGCCGAGCCGCCGAGCCACACCCGCGCACCACGAACGAGCACTCCCGGCGGCCCCCATTCCATCCGTTTGGTCGAGGCTGGCTAGGCAACGCCGGTTGCGTTTTGCGTGTGGCGCTGTGCGCTGGGACGGGGGGCGTGGGTGGTCGGCGGGCCGAGGGTCGGGCACATGATGTGTGGGAATCAGCGTACTGTGTGGATCTCTCTCCCCCGCCCGACGGGGGGGGCGTCGTTTTCCTGCGTTTCCGGCGGTTCACCCGCCCCCTCCTGGCCCCGTTACGTGCCGTTTTCCTCTGTCCCTCAGGCGTTCGGCCCCGCGTCGGACGGGCCAGGACCGTGCAGGGTCTCCGAGGGAGGGGGGTGCCCGCGATTGTCCCGCCCAAACTGCCGGCCACCCCCGCCTACTGCTGCGGGTGGTGTGCTCTGTACTGGGCGAGCGGCGGGGTGGCGCTGCCCCTGTTATGTGCATGCACGCAATGTGTAGTGTACGCACTGCAAAACCCCTGCGATGGGCATTTTCAGCCGGACATGCCCAGACGGTGCACAGGCTTTACCTAGCTTACAACACACCGTGCGCAGAGGCACGGATGTGGGGAGGGGCCCTGGACACGCGGGTGCCATTGCCATCCGATATCACATCTTGTCCTCAGTCCTTGCAGGTGAGTGCGCGAAGCAAGCAGCGTACGAAAAAGCATCCCAAGGGAAACGCTACGACCGACCCTCGACTGCCAGTCATCCGCAACCGCGCTTTGGTTGATGCCCCCGTGTAGCTGTAGCGATCTTCACCGCAAGGGATGCAAACGCTTAAAAAAAAAAAGGTGGTATGCATTCAGTCTAGAGGGAGGAAGCCGTTTGAGCTCGGTGAAGATCAAAGACACACCGCGCGCAAAACGAATCACCTCGCAGCTCACCGAACACATCCACGCGCCAAAAGCAATAAACAATACAAAGAAGGCGGGAGGAAGGTCGTGTCCCACTCTCACCCCCTCAGCCAGGGTCAGGAGATCGGGGGCGTACGATCCCGCCGCACAATCCCCCCGTATCCGTGGGACACAGAGTGACACGACCGCTGGTAGCACGAGGTGTCCATGTGCTGCAATGATGGATGGAGGTGCCCGCCTACGGCGCCAGATCCCGGCCCTACCCGCGGAGAGGCAGGTGGTGGCAGAGGCATGGGACTCCCCGTCGGCCGCCGCTTGGCACTCCCCTGCAGGATCCCAGAAAGATCACCCGACGAGGATGGCTCGGAAAGAAGGAAACGGATGGAGCTCTTGTTGACACCCGTCGCGCCCTCGGCAGTAGCGGCGGGGGGGGCAGCAGCGGAACCGGCACCACTAGCGCCGTGGCTCAGGCCCCGACCAACCAGAGGTGACGCAGCGGGTCGACCAGCATGGGGCGGGTGCTGCCCAATCTGCACCATGGACGTTGCCGCCACTACGTCAGCCGGGTCGACCCCACGAGCATAGAGTGGCGGCGAAGGCCGCCGCACCATTGGCACGCTCTCCGACCGAGATGGCGCCGAATGAGTGCGCCCAATGTGCGAGGGATGCGCCGCCGGCCTCTGAATACCCGCTAATGGCCCGCCCCCGCCGCTCGACAGGTTCAGCCCTCCAAAGCGGCTGCCACCACTACCCACGTCTAGAGCGTGCCCCCCCGCCCGTCGGGGGTCCTCCAAGCCACCAAGGGCAGCCATGGTTGGTGGTAATCGCCGAGGGGACGTGACCGGCGGCGGAGCGCCCGCCGACGAGCGTTGCCGCTTGAAGCCCGTAGGCGGTGGCGACCGTGGTGCGATAGGCGGAACGTCCGGAGGAGAGCCACCGCCCGAGTGAGATGGTGAAAAGGCGTCGCTTACCGCTGAGACACCACCCGTCGACCCCACCACCGCCCCCGCCGCAGCCGGTACACCAACACAGCCGCTGCCCGCCCCACCGCTCCGCGCTTGTGGTGGTGAGATGTTACCCATAAAAGAGCCACCCCCGCGTACCGCCGCCTGCACGTAGCGGTGAAGGGTGCTCTTGGGAAGCTTAAACGTCCGCGCCGCTTGACGCACAGAAACGTTGTTCTCCTGGACCATCTGCACAGCGGCGCGCACCTGCGCTTCGCGCGCTGTAAGAGCCAGCACCATCGGTGACAGCCCATCCGACGCCCCCGTCGCAGCCGCACCCGAACTGACGTCGACAGGCGGTGCCGTGGCCGCAGCCACCATCGCGGCCGACACCATACCACCCCCACCCGCAGCACCGCCAACACCGATACCATCCGCCACGGCGCCGCCGCCATTGGCCGCCACGGCTGCACTACCGCCTACAGGACGAGCACTTCCGCCTCCACCACCGCAACTGGCGGCTGCAAGAAGCCCCGAAACCCCCCCGCCCGGGCTCACCGCCGGAGGGTGTGCCCATGGAGAAGGCACGCCGACACCAACGCCCGCCCCGGCCATGGCCGGATGCAACCGCAACGGTGGCAGCGCCGCCGCCGGCCTGACAGCGGCCCCCGTCGGTCCCGCAACGTCGCCCATCGTCCCCAATGGCCCGTCCTCGTCGACCATGGCCACATAGTCCCGGCCGCCGCCACCGCCACTCACGCCACCACCGCCACCTTCGTCGCTCCCGTCCCCGCCGCAGTGCTCACGTGAAAACATGACTCAAAGTCCCCACCGAGCGTCGGCCGCGCGCCAAAGCTGCTCGGTCGTCGTTGGCTTGAGGACCGGGATGGCAGCCACCCGCGGCACGCCGCTCCCACCTCACCCGCGGAACGCACCGGGCCTTCACGTCTTCCTCCACCCCCCAACGCGCGTGCACGGTGGTGGTGGTGGGCCCGCACGGCCGTGCGAAAAAGAGAAACGGCAGAACGTAATGCGCGGCGACGGGGGCTCAACGAGAAGTCCGAGCGGGAACGCCAAGAACGCCAGCCGCCCACGTGGTGGTGTGGCTGCGGCGGGAAGCACCGGGGACCGGTGGGTGCGAGCGCGCGTTTCACCGGGGGGAGAGGCGGCGGGTGGGCGGGCGGGTGGGTGACCGAGCGGGCGGGCGGGCGGGCGGTGGGAGGGGGGGGGGCAGGGCGTGCCCAACGGCAGCCGTGCTGGGGGGAGTCTCGCCGCCAGCCGCGAGCGCGCGCGCGCGGGCAGCCGTGGCGGGCTCAGCGTCGGCGGTGCTGCGTGGGAGCGGGCGGGAGGTCACGGCAAGGGCCTCTCCTCGGCGGAGCCAAAAAGTCCGCGTGCCCCTGCACGGGGCTCGGTTACATGGCCGGTCGGTGGCGCAGCTGCCCCCCGCTCCAACACTGTCCCCGCCGCCGGCCAGCGGTTTGGGCGGGCGGCCTGTCGCGGGTCGTCGTCGCCGACCACCGCGCGTCCTCGCCGTCCCGCCCCCCCCTCCAGGCACACCACTCACACGACCCCGGTGAGCGGCCCCGCACCCTCCCCCAGAGCCTCAGCGCGAGGGTGTGCTGGCTGGCCACGCACGCGCCGCGTCCCGCACCGACGCTGCCGTTACGATGGGGAGGGCGACCGAAGAGGGCCCGTGCGGGCCGGTGGGATTGGGCGGGCCGTCCCAGGCAAAAACCACGGCGGCACCGCTGCACGCGGGCCCGAGAACACCGGCAAGAGCTGGCTGGATGGGCGCCCTTGGTGGAGGGCCCCTCGACATCGGCCTTCCGGCGGCCGGTCTAACACAAAATTGAAAATATAGGGATACACCCCTTGGGCCACAAAGAAAAGAGCAGTCGCGTGTTTACAAAAGTGCAGGAAGGACGAGACAATACTGGAGCCACAATGGCCAATCACATCACTGGCGGCAAGATTGAGATGGAAACCTCTGGGAGCCGCCAACAGCAGATCTGCCACATCCGACGCGCAAAACTAAACGCCACCAAGCCGCTAGGAGGCCCAATCGGAGGTGGACAGCGCGGCTGCCGCAGAACGCCACCGTTTCTTTTCGTTTGCGAGATGACAGCAGCGTCGCACGGGGCCGGACAACATCGCCTGACGTGGTCAAATGTGCAAAGAACCAGAGTGATGGGCCATGGACAGGACACCTGAACCTTGTGTGCAGTGGGTTTCCAGGACTTTGGAAGAGGACTATTTCGCGGCTGGCCCGAACACTCCGACGTCGGTGGTCTCCGATCACTTTCGGAAACGAAAGTCTTCGGGATGGTCATTTTTTTCTCGGTTTTCTGTCATGCATTCCTGCCTTCGAATGTCAGTCCGTGTCACACGCGCAACCAACCATGGTCCAGCCAATCGTATGACGAACACTGTTTTGCATCACGGTTGCTGTTCGTGCAATGATTCGAAGTTTGATTTGCGTCGTTGAACGTTCTGACTTGTTTGCAGGGAAAGATGGACTGCCACTGCAGGCACAATTGCTACATCACCGTCGAGTCAACAATGCACAGACCGCAGTCCAAAAACATCTAATATAGGGGTACATAGTCGTGCGACTCGGGCCACGCATCTCTGGTCGAGAGCCGGTGAAGCAGCAGCAAGTGGAGGGCCCTACGGGCAAAGTTCATTGGCAAAAGGACGCCAACCGTCACTTGCCGCTTGTGCAGGGCGAGGGCGGCCCACTTAACGACACGGGGGATTTCTCCGCCACACGAGACCTCAGCTCCGGGAGCAGACACGAGAGGTGACAGTTGGTCTTGAAGTCAGTGGGGGGCGGCTCCACGCGTCACGCCCGCAGAGAATAAAGGCGTGGAAGGGCGTTCAGGGGGGGTGGGCGCATGGCGTGATCTTGCTCCGCTGTCAATCGGCCGACCTCATCCTGTTCCCCCAAGTGTGTGACGCGTATTGGTCAGGCGTTGCGTGTGGATCGGCTGATCTGATTGGGTAGAAAGGGCGGCTCAGTGGAGACCCCTCGTGGGCATAGACGTGGTCTAGGTACTTGTCTTGCAGAATTCTTCAGTTTGGTAGTTGACTGTTCTCAAAGCTGGTTGGGATTCCATCGGCGCCCCGCCCGAGGCCGCTGTGCATTGGGGCCGGAGAACGGCGAGCTCTCCTGCCAGAGCATGAAGCCCCCGCCTTGCGACGCGGACATCATGCATCTTGATCGGGATAGCCACCGCCTCTTCGCCGCCGCAGTACGATAAGACCCGCCGACCCGCCAGCATGCTGTGCTAGCACTGCCGGGAGGAGGGGGGGTGGGTCTCTGGTGCGGGCATCGTGGGGACGGGGGCGCTGCTCACCGCCGCCGGTAAGTTCGGCCGCGGCGCCAGCGGCGGCGCCAGCGGCGGCGGGCATGTCATGCGCCCTATGACGGGTGGTGGTGGCTTGGCTGCCGCCGCCGCCGCCGCCGCTACATGTATGTTCTGTACTGTATGGACAGTATATACATACATCTTGCTCCCTCATGGAAGGGGGAGATCCCCCTTACTTTCTGGACACGATCCGCTACCCCTCCCCCTCCCCCCAGGTCCTTCCCCTGGTTTCTTCCCCCGCCCCCTATAGCCCCCCCATTTCGCCCCCATGCAGTCGCCCTCCCCGGTAGCGGGAGTTGGCACAAGGGTGGCGTTCTACGAGCCACACGCCCCACCTGTCCCCCACCCCTCCCACTGCTCAAGATGGTGAGCGACCGCGCCCTGCGTGCCCAGAAGCACCCCCAGCCCGCTGGGCGTCGACCCGCACGCGACACTTTGGGCCCTTGTCTGTTGGATTGCTTCATGGAGCTTGGAAAGGGGGGGGCGGGGGTGGCACCATCCCGGGCCTGGCCGCCGACGCGCTTCCCGCCCGGTCGATGGTGCCCGCTTAAGCCGGTGGCTTCATTTACAGACTCGCTCCGTGGACCGTTCCCGCCCCGCCCCGCCCGTATGGGGGGAGGGGGTCAGCGTAGTGGTCTGCGACACCGCGCGCTGCCAGCCTGTCGGTGTACAGAGGAAGAAAACCAACTACGCCTCATGACTGCCGGGACCAGCCCGGGAAGCTGAGGATCACGCTCCGCGGTAACGGCACATTCTCCCCACCCCACGGTGATGGCGGCGGTGCGGGCCGCGGCAGCGCGAGGTTCGTCTGACCACTCCCACGCCACGGCACTGGCGACCCTTCTGCCGCACGCGCTCACCTCGGGAGCACTCGACGCTCCCGACGCGGCAGACAACGCGGCGCTGCATCTTGCGTGTGCTGCTGGCAACGCGCGAGCCGTGAGGGCATGGCTAGAGCGCTCCTGAACGGGGACCCCTACGTGGGGTGCCTGCCGCCCAATGCGGCCGGTCGCACGGCTCTGCACGACGCTTCCGCAGGGGGCCACACAGAAGTGGTGGCGGCGCTGGTGGTGGCGGGCCCGCCGGCTGCCGCCCTGCGCGCACGTGACCCGTCGGGGCGCATCACCTACCTGCTGGCCGCCACGGGCTACCGCGGTGGCGTGGCCGTCGTCTTGGGCGCCCAGAGGCGTCTACGTTCGGAGACCATTCCCGCAGGGATCCTCCTTACGCTAGCCGGCACCACCGACGACGGGGGGCGCTCCACGCGGCGGCCGCCTTGGGGGTGTCGGCATCGGTTGCGGTACTGATGGCGGCGGCGACACCGCTGCCACGCTCGAGGTGCTGCTCCCACTCGAGGCGGCGACCTTCTCCCGCCCTTTTCACCACGCATGCCATCAGCACCGCGGCGCGGGGGCAATCCCGCCCTCCACACGGGTCGCCTCGGACACACCGTCTCTGCGCCGCCGCGTGGCTGCGACGGCCTCGCCAAGTTTATACGTCAGCAAATACAGCAGGAGTGGCGGCCGCCGCCACCTTCTCCCCGGGGGGTCCCTACGACCACCCCCACCGGCGGTGCCGCGGGGCCACGCTCCGCCGACCCCGGCTGGCGCCCGCCACCACCGTCGCCCGCCATTAGCGGGGCACGACACATGCGGTCTGGTGCGCTGGTGGTGCCGCCAGGGGTGGGGCAGGCCCCTCGCGGGCGGGCGGGTGGCGCCGGTGGCCGCAGCAGCGGCAGTGGCGGCGCCGACCGATTCCGTGGCGCCGACCGCTGCTCCGAGCACGACGGCAGCCCCGTTGGGCGCGAGGGGCGATGTGGTGAGAGAGGGCGGTGCGTCCCCGCTTTCCCACCGGACACTGCCAACGCGGGCCCACGGCTGCTGAGCCCGCCGCGGGGGGGGGGGGAGGGGGAGGTGGTCGGGTGCCGCCATTGCCCGTCATGGCGCAGGGAGTCACCCCGGCGGCGGCTGTCAGTCGGGCTCCCCCTCCCCCTGTCGGTTTGCGCTCTTTGTTCTTTGACTGCCGCTGCTGTTGGTGTGAGCGCGAGCGCGGGCGGAGGAGTCCTTTGCGCCCCTTTACCCTTTACCGTGACACCATGCGCTCTGCTACCATGGGGAAGGGACGCGTGAAGGCCAGTGAGACGGCGCCCGGCTCGCTTCCCGCTGTCGCCATCCGCACCCTCCCCCTCTGTTCCTCTGCCCCTCATTCCGCCAACCGCCACCGTCGCCGCCGCCTTTTCCCCCACATGGAGCTCGGGCGACCGCGAGGGCCCTCCCCCCCGATGTCTGAGTAGGGAGCCTGGAAGGGGGGGGGGGGGGGGGGGGAGGGGGCACGAGCGACACAGCGCCGGCGGGCCACCTCCCCACGCCACGGGGGACGGTGTGGACGGGCCGCCGGGCAAAAGTTTCTGGGCAGCCGCCGAGCGGCCCAGCCGCAACCCTCCCCCTTTGGTGCCCCCGCCGGGACGTGGCCGTCGAGGGCAGGCAGAGGACGGGTAAACACCTAGCGGGCCTCCGTGTCCGTCTCACCCCGCAACCCAACCGCTGGGGGGTTGCTTCGGCGCCCCTCCGCCGCCCCCCCCTTGAGGAGGGGAGGTCGCCGGGGCGGTATGTAGTTTGGCCGCGTCTTGGGGGGGCGACCGGCCGGCCATGCATGCCGCCGGGTGCCCCCAATGCCCGTGGGCGGCAGGGTGAGGTGACAACATCCCCCGGGGAAAGGGGTGGGAGGAAAGACGGGGGTGGCCGGAGGGGGGGGGGAGGGGCGGGTGCTCGCGTTGGGCCACGCGGGCGGCACACGTCGCCGGCACGGGGGGGCGGGGGGGGGGGTTGTGCGGTGTACCCGACAGAGGCGAGGGGTAGCGTTGGACAGCTACATAGCCGGCTGCCGCCGGCCACGCCCCACTGCTTGACGTGCCGCCCGCGGCGGGGGGGAGCGGAGTGGGGCCAGCCCGGCCAAACTGGGTGAGTGGTCCCTATGGCCGCGGCGGTGCGCCATCTAGCACTGTGGGCGTTGCCGCCAGAGGCGACAGCGCTGTCAGCAGGTGCTTGCTGCTAGTCACCCCCTTCCCCCACCCCCCCCCCCGCCGACCTCTCCCGTCCGCCTGCATCCATCAACACACGCAAACCGTGCCGGTGCGGCCGCCGCCGCGCCTGCCGTCGCCGCGGGAGGTCGCACACCCAACAGCGCGGCCTCCAGGGACCATCCCCCCGCCACGTCGGGCGCCGTGCCGCAGGCCCCCGCGTCACACCACTGGGAGGTGGGGGGGGAGAGGGGCATGCCTCGCGTGCCAGGGGGGAGGACGTGCGTCGCTGCCCGCAGGGCGCCCTGCCCGGGCGCGTGTGCGGCGCGCCCGGCCGGCCGCCACCCCACTAGAGCGCTCCCACTCACCACCTCCACCACAACCGCAGGATCGCGTGTTGGAAACACGCTGGCTGTGAGACAACACGCTGGGCTGTGAGACGGCAGCGTGGCACCCGACGGCGCGCGCGCGCGCCGCTGCAGCTGGCGGGATGGCAGCGGCGACGGCGGCGGCGCGGAGACGGGGCGCCCCCTACGGCCGGGTGGCGTGTCGGCCGGGACGACCGTGGTGGCAGAGCCGCAGAGCACCACCCTGCCCAGCCCCCCGGAGCAGGGTGGTGCCTATCACGGCAGGCGGTCGTGGGCAGGCAACGCGCTCGGCTACGATTGCCCAACGGATGGTGAGTGACCATCCCCGACCAGGACACGATGGCGCACGACGACGCTGTCAGGCCGTAACGGCACGTGAAACGTTCGCACAGCCAGGACGCTGCGGAGCCGGCACACCCGCGATACACACAGCACAGCACATCGCACAAGTGGATGGTTAAGACCGAACGCTCTTGGTTCATTGCTTGAAAGTCTTGTTTCTTCCCCACACTTCCGCGACTTGGCCAAGTAGCCGACCCGCCCGAGAACACGTCTCACGTACCAAGGCCATCTACGAGAAGACATGAAAAACAACACAAGCTGACACAGTCGGCACAGAACGCTACGCAACAACCCAACCAGGCCTCGAGGCCAAGCCAACTTGAACGACCCAACACGCACGTCCATACACGCACGCACAACACAACACAACAACGAATGGACCAGCCGCGCTGCCACACGAGTGTGTCAAGCGCGGCAAAAACAATCGGAGCTTGCCCATCACATCAGAGCACGAGGCCTCCATCCGAAAAGCCACCAACGAAATGGTGCCCTGTCGCACTGAGTACACGCTTGACGCACGCACCAGGCTGCGCCCTCAAGATCACCACCAACCACCGCGTTGCGCAGCAAGCCTTAGGTAGCAAAGCGGTCCAGGCGGCAGTCAATGACGCGGTTCTCAATCTCACGGCCGGTCATCTCGTTGATCGCCCGCTGCGCCTCTTCCTCTGTCTCGTACAGAACAGTACCAACACCCTTGCTCTTGCCGTCCGGCTGGGTGAGAATGTCGGCGCGAATGACGGTTCCGCATTGCCGGAACGCGTCCTTAAGCTCCTGCCACCTCAGAGAGTAGGGCAGGTTCCACACAACAATCTTGCGGCCCTTGTCCGAACGGAAGCGCGCGCCACCGCCACCGCCACCACCGCCGCCCATGGCACCGGGCGCCGCGCCAACTCCGACGGCGCCGGCAGAGCCGCCGCCGCCGCCACCACCGCCGCCACCACCGCCCATCCCGCGACGGCGGGTCGACGTCTCACGATCCTCGCGGACAAACACCTGGCGCCCATCGAGCACCGTGTCGTTGAGGGTTTGGATAGCCATCGACGCCATCTCAGCCGACGCGTACTCGACAATCCCGCACCCGGCGGAGCGGCCCGAGGCCTCGGTGAAGACCTCGGCACGAACCACCTCACCAGCGCGCTGCATGTGGGCCTCGAGGCTGGGCGAGCGGGTCTCCCATGACAGGTTGCCAACAAAGACGCGGGCGGGCTGCGTCGACGCGTCCGCTGCAGCCGCGGCGGCCGCCTCGGGCGACAGAGCCGCTTCGTCAATGGGGCCACCGACAGGCTGCTGCTGCGGCTGCTGCTGCTGCTGCTGCTGCTGCTGCTGAACCTGCTGCACCTGCTCCACCACCTGGACCGGCGCCTGCCCCTGCAGGTCCGAAAGGTCCTACAGACGAAACAACAAAACAGCCCAAGTGGACACATGAGGACAACACGGGACAGGGAAAGAGGCAGGCATACACGTCAGGGGCAGCTCGACAGGGTCGGGACAAGGACCAGGTAGCAAAACGGCAGCACGAAAAAAAAAAACGCACGGCAACGAACAACGGCAGCGTCGCGCGCCGTCGTGCGGTGATCCAGCCCCCCGATCGCACCCACAATCGCCACGACGATCCCCCCACAACGTACGTTCATGATGAAGGAGCTCCACGGGTCCACCCTCCCCCAACTAGAGGCGTCCACCACGCGCGCACACCGCCCACCGACGCCCGGCACCGAACCCACTTGTCCGTCTGCGCACGCTCGTCGGTCTGGGGCATGCCAAAAGCGCGTGTCGACCGACGGCGACGCGGACTGTCGCGATGGCAAAATCGCACGCGCAGTGGGAACCGTTGAATAGGCGACGCCGCCGGCCGCACAAAACCCAGCCCTTCAAAAACCGTACCACAAGTTGTTGCGAGTGCGACCTAACTGTGCAATTGGCCCTCCGGGGACTCGTTCACTGAAGAATTAATTATATGCATTTATCAGGACAAGACAGTCAATTTATTTAAACGAAAAGAACAACTGTCTGACTGCCAGGTATTTTACAGAATACCGCCTGTGTGGACTCATCCGCCAAAGTTGAGCAATCAGCTATGGCCGATTTCCAAAGAATGATCAGTTCCGTAAGGGGGTTCACAGCAGGATCTCCCAGAACAGTCGCCAAGTGCGCACGCATTCTGGGCCACAGGAATTCTCCGGCGGTGCCCGCGGCCTTGGCCGAACCACATCCAACACCGCAAATCCGTGTCGCATCCGTGCGATGCCTTGATGTGAGACCGGCCGAAAAATCTCCCGTCTGCACAGACCGGCTCAGTCTTGCAGAGGACTGCCGTCAGGGGCTCACAGCATCGATCCGAGGCCAGGTGCCGCGAAATGAGGCCGATTCTAGGGCGCTGATTGGCCAGTACAAAGTAGCCTGCAGCTGCACGGACTGGTTCGCAGCAGGTACGGGCTGTCGTGACGTGCTCACAGGAGGCCACCACAGAGTACTGTGCCAGTTAATTTCCCGTTGTGGGGGGGATCCGTCACTCGAGCACAGCCCTGGAAAGTCGATCGGAAAGGGGTCAGACGAGGAGCGCCGAATCGGATGAGACGTATGCGATACCTGCTGCCGCGATTAAGCGGCAGCCAATGGGAAGGGGGGAAACATCGGTACTTCGGTGGAATGCTGCTGTGACCTGCTGTGAACCCCCTTATGAATCTCATCATTCTTTAGAAATCGGCCATACAGTGCGTCTCCAATCATATCTCACCCTCCTGAGAGACAGATGTCGCTTCCATCCTGCCCTGGCAACATTGAATTGGCACGATTGGCCCACTATGTTGACGACGATCCAACGATCAAGTCCGACAATCGGCGGACAGGCTCTCGCATGATCGACGGCCGCAACCCGAGCGTTGCCTTGCGTCCGCGTCCGCCAAGTCCACCGACCCCGCCTTCTCCCCATCCGTCCCCTTCTCAGCGGCTGTACCATGACGCTGCCGACGCGCCTGAGCAACCAACGCCCAAAGGGCGGTGCTCCTCTGAGCGCGGGTGAGGTGAGGGGAGGCAACCAGACATGGGCGCACGTGACATGGACGTGTGACGGGGGGCCAGAGTGGCGCTGTCATGTGGGGCACCGCGAGGTCTTATCGAGGAGCCATTGGGAGTGTGCCGCGTGCGTGGGAAGGGGGGTGGGGGAGGATCGACTGTGCTGAGGGCGGGGGAGGTGAGGGGAGGCAAGCGGACAAGGGCGCACGGCGCAAGAACATGCAGCAGTGGACCAGAATGGCGACCATTACGGAGCGCGACGTTGTCATGTGGGGCACCGCGAGGTGCTGTTGAGGAGCCGTCAGGGCTGCGTTGCGTGAGTGGGGAGCGGGGTGGGGGAGGATTGAGTGGGCCAGTAGGAGTGCAGCGCGTTGAAGGTGCGTTCACACGGGATCGTGCTTTTTTCTAACACTTTGAGGAGCATGATGAGAAGGGAGGGGGGCATCATACCCATGATGCACGCACAACGACCCTGATTGAGAAGACGTTTACTGGTGGGAAAGGGAGCAGACGGTGTTGATGCAAACGTGCGTTCGTAAGGGGTCTGCCGAAGAGGACGGACACCATCGGTCAGATGCAAAAAATTACTATTCTCACCACGTAAGTCGGCACAACCACATACGAGAGCTGGCACGACGTGTCAGCACTATCGGCGACGTCTCCACCCGCGGCGTCCATGTCCTGCACAACTGTATCCGCCGCCCCAACCACCCCAGCAGGGCGCTCCTCGATCTCTATCCACTCCTCCACGACGGCCCGCTGGGCCACGTCGTCCAGCCCCGCCAGGCCCTCGTTGCCAAGCGACGTGCCCTGCATGAGGTCCAATATAGCGTCGACGTCATCGGACACAGAGCGGAACGTCCGACGGTACTCGCCGTGCAGGCGGAGCAGGTCCATAGTGGGGTTGGCCCCCAGCACGTCGGTCTTTGCCCAGCAGTGTGCAATGGCAGACGGCGCCAGCTCCTCCCACGCGTCATTGACCATGATGGCCACGTCCATCAAGTTCGCGGCCCCGCTGGCGATCAGCCCCCCCCCCCAGCCGGCGAGGCGGCCACGCGGCCGCGCCACGACGCGGGTACTGCTGGTACTCTCTTGGTTGCCCAGCATCTGCAGGTGCTCCTCTCGCGAAGTGGTACACGACGGCCCGCTGCACGCGGCCGCGGGGGCGGGCCCTGCCGCCGCGATGATGAGGTCCGCGGATGCGGGCACCAGTGTGGCGTTATGAGCCCTTGGGACCGCTGGAACCCGGGAGACTGACTTGGGACCCGGCTGGCAGCGTTACGTGGAACCACGCGCTGGCCGAGGATCCCCGCATCGGTGGCCCGGGGCAGTGGAGACACGCCCGGTGTCCTGATTGGTCACCCGGAGCGGTGAACTCGCCCGGTTGGGGGCATACTGACCTTCGGGTTATTTGTTTGATTTTTCGCTTTTGTTTTCCTTGCGTGATTTCGTGTCTTTCCCCTTTTTCCCACTGGGTTTTTTTTCGGGGATTGACATCTGTGTGTGGGGGGATTTCGCTTGCTTTTTGTGTGTTAGCCCGGTGAGCGGCCGGTGCCTTGCTGGCACTAGGCCCGCTGGGGGCGCTCCCTGGGGGCCTCGCCCAGGGCCCCTGGAGGGGCCAGGGGGGGAGGTTCTTCAGGGGTGCTCCGGGGTTCTCCCCGGGGCCATCTTGTAAAATCAACAGTACTTTGGGTTCCTCCTCCCTCGGGCTTTCGTCCTGTTTAGCCTCGTATCGTGGCGGGCGAGTGGATCAGCAAGGGCTCTTACCTGTTCCTTCCTGGACTCCGGACTGTGGTCTCTGTGTGTGTGGTTGTGGTTTCTGGTTACGGGAATCTGGGTCCCATTACACTACATCAATGGTGGAGCAGCAGGGGAGGGCTTTACTGTTCTCCCGTATAAGGACAGCCCTTTCTTCTCTCTGCGGCGTTTGGTTCCTTGGTTCCCTCTGCTGGTAACGAGATAGTTAAGTTCACGTCGAGTGCCGTACAGCCAACATGACGGACCCCGTCCCTTCGGGCGGTCGTGGCCGTGGTGCGCCGTCGGACGTTTCGATGGCTACTCCCGCTGGCCGTGGCCGCGGCGGTCCCTCTGGGCCGTCGAACCGTGGCGAAGGCGGGCAGACAGGGATTCCTCGTCGGGGGACAGCGCCCCCGGGTGGGATCCGGGCTACAATGGGTCAGAATTTTCGCACGGACACGGGTTCCGAATTAGGGACCCGAGTTCCTCCTTTGGCTACTGTTACTGGGTCCCAGGTCATTGTTACCACACTGGAAACGTTTCGAGATGAGATTATGGCTACTGTTTCCCAGGCCCTGAGCCAGAGTCCTGCTGGCCAGGGTGGGTCCCGTGATACCAGTTGTTCCGATCGTTCTCGTTCCCGCCGTCGTCGGCGTCGTCACCATTCGAGTGGCTCCTCTTCCTCTTCTTCCTCTGGGTTTGTGGTATAAAACTCGATCCTCTCAGACACGTGTCAATATCCCTCGGAGGAAAGGGACAGGTAACACAGGAAGGGGAACTACGAGAGTGGTATGCCTGTTGCCTCACGTGCCTGCTCGCAGAGCAAACAGATACGCACGGTAGTGCACACGGGGAAGAGGAAAGCAAACGCGCAGTTGTCTTCTTCGCTGAGGGCGCGGGCCAAGGGCGCCTCGCTGTCCCTCTTAACGTGCATCTGGGGGAGCCTCGGCACGTTGGCCAGGTAGCCCCCGCGTACCCCCGAGTGGCCCCGACCCGAGTCTAAGCTCGTCAGGTCGGGGGCCACTATCACTACTAATTCTATTCCCACTCACTAATCTCACACTCAAATTCTCTCAAATCAAGTCCCTCACAAATATGCAAAAACCCATCATAAATCCCTCTCTCACGTGTGGGTATCGTAGTCCACCGCATCTCATTGCCGGGCACGGGCCGCGGCCGCCAACCATCACCACACGGCGGGCGTGTTCTGGCACCTGGTGCCGTCTGGTCGCAGTCCCGGGTCGGCGCCAAGTCGGGGCCAGGGATGCTACATAGCTCCTTCCCTAGTCGGGCACGTCCTCGGGCCGAACCAGGTGCCACCGTGCACAGCCTCGAGCACGTCCACACCGGTGCCGAGGTCGAGCGTCTTCACCCCGAGCGCGATCACCCTCTCCAATCCTGCCCCCCCCCTCTTTCACCTTGACCTTCCCGTTCCCCCGGATTCTGGACGTCACGTCCAGCTCCGAGATCCTGGTTGGGCCCGCGGCTCCGGCGGCGAGTGTTGCAGAGGAGAGCTCGGGCGGCCGTGCTCCTCTCTTGCCTCCGGTTCTTCGGGTGTCGGTGCCGGCGTCGGTCGCCACGGCGGAGGCGGATCGAGTTCCCCCGGCTTCTGCGTCGCGCCCGGTCGAGACCCCCCCGGCGGGTCTCCCGGAGATGCTTCTTGGGCAGGATCCTCTGGCGAGCCGGCGCTACTCTACGGTAATCGGCAACGCCAGCGCGGCCCAGTGCCAGCAAGATTGCCTGGTCATCTGGCGTAAGGAACTCCAGCGCGGGGTCTTGACGGAGATGGACAGGACGCGTCTCCACGCGGCAGACAAGATGCGCCTGGCTCAAGACCGCTCCCAGAGCGTTTCAAGTTCCTCTTGGGTTGCTCGCCTGGAGGATCTCCCCTTCGCGCTGGTGCTGGATCTTCCCTTAATCGAGCGTCGCGTGTCTGCGTCCGTTCTCCGGTAGCCGGAGGAAGAAAGGTACGTCCAGCGGGCGCTCAAGGTCTGGGACGAGACGCTCAAGGGGTCGGGGAGACTGACTTGTGATCCCCGTCCGAGCATGGTCGCTCTGGAGCCGCCTTTCTTGACCCGGAAGTATTCCATGTTGTCGCCGGCGCGGGAGCAAGGCGAGCGGCGCGGGCGCCAGCGGGACTACATCGTAAGCTGCAACCACCAAGAGTTCTGGAGGCTGGACAAGGCCAACCGGGCGGCGTACTACCGCAAGGTCATCCCGCAGCAGCAGGAAGTCGAGATTCCGGTCGGGTTTGCTCCGTCCAGCATCCCTTTCACGTGGTACTTCCTGGACGCCTTGACCCAGGCGTCGATCAAGGGCTTCTTCCATTCCATCCCGTACATGATGTACACCTCCGAGATGACGGTCTTGGCTGACAACCACTGGCTCCACGAGGTCTTGGTGTCCAACCGGCTCTGGCTTCTCCCCGACCTCCTGATTATCTGGATCGTCGACAAGTTGACCGTTGACTTCCTGTGCAGCCAGGACGAGGAGTACAAGAAGCTCTTCCAGGCGATGATCGACTTCCGGCGTCAACTCCCGGTGCATGACCGGAGCTTCTTGAACAAGATCGCCGGCCAGAACAGCCCACGTCGGGATGGCTCGGGGTGGGTGCTGGTGGTCTACCAGTCTTCTCCGGCCAAGGTGCAGCTGGCGACGCCGCTGCCGGCGTGGCCGCAGCCAGGCAGTCTTCCTGCTCCGGTCGCTCTGGATCTCCTGCCGACTGGGCCGCCGGTACAAGAGTCGGGATGGGCCGCGGCGGTCGGTCGGGCGTCTGCGGCGGCTCCACTTCCTCCAGTTGCGCCTGTCGCCCCGGTTGCCTCGCCTGTACCGTCGCCGGCGCGTCTGCGCCCAGCTCTACCTGTGCCGGTACTTCAGGCTCCTCCGGCACCGCGCTTGTCTGCAGCGGCTCTTGGCGTTGCCAGCCGGTCGCCGGCTACTCCGGCCGTTCCCCCTCGGGCGCCTTCTACACCTGGTGGCGGCCCTGTGCCCACCCTCGAGTTGGGTACTCCGGTTTCCGGCGCCGCTGCTGACCGTCCGGTGGTGGCAAACTCGGGTCGGTTCGAGATCCCGGCGCCGACTCTGCGCCTTTCCCACCTTCGGGTGCCTGACTGGTACCTGACTCAAGGTGGCCCGACGTGCGACCAGCACGACGTCGGCATGATTGAGGACCAGCTGGGTCGTCTTCCGGTGCAGGTTGAAGGCGTCGGGTATTCCTTGGTGCTGGGCACGTATGCCAGCGTCTTGAACGACGTAGTCGACTGGGTGTTTCCTTGCGCGGACAGCGGCCGGATGTCGAACAGCCCGGTGGTTGGTGAGCTTCTAGCGACCTTGACGCGGCATGGCTTGGCCCAGGAATGGTCGGGGACCGTCAATAGCTTCCAGGGGCGCCGGCAGGTGTATCTGGATGAGCGGGAGCGCCCGGCGACTACGGGTACTGCTCCGGTGGCGGGGTACGTGGAAGCGACTCGCCCACCGCACTACGTCATCCCGCCTTCCTCTGGGTCCCGGCGGGCTGCGGAGGCGGCGCTGGAGGACGCTCCCGCGGCGCAGCGTCCGCGCCGGGAGTAGTACTCGGAGGCAAGGAGGGTGAGAGTCTAGGGAGGAGGGAGGAGGGAAGAGGCAGAGAGAAGGGTTGCTCGAGCGGGTGCTTGCTTGTTTTCTGGTAGTTCCATGCTTGCATTGCTTGTTTTCCTTGATGCACCCGTTCCCTTTTATCAATCTTCTTGTTCCGCGTGTGGCAAAAACCATTTACACACGCGACACCCAAGTTGGGGCGGTGTACAAGGGCTGCCTCCCGTGTCGGAGGACCGGAAGAAGTGCAAGTCGCACACACTCTGTCCCTGTTGTGGGGCAAACCCCCCACTGACAAACAAGAAGATGGTGTGTGGTCCAACAGTTTCTTGGTCGGGACGGAGACGCAGAGCCAAGCCCCGCTGTCCCTCCCCTTATCCCCCCAGGGTCCCCTCAGAATCTCGCCACTCAGAATCTCCCACCCCAGCACCTGCCCACCGGGCCACACGAAAATTCAAGACGATAAATGCAGAAAACCCTCAAATCCAAGTTGGATTTACTACTAAGCTAACTATCCCAAACTTAGGGAATATGGACCCAAATGCAGGGGGAGGAACGGATCAGGCTAGTGGCCTGCCGCCCCTTGCATGGCACGTGTTGCCCCCCTACCTGGGGGTCAATACTGCCACACTCCCCTCTCTTCAGTTCCGACCGACCCGGTCGGCCCTGTGAGGGGGTGCGTAAACGCACGTCTCGGCGTTGGGGGCGCGACTTGCTGTCCCCCCTTGAGTACGTAACGCGGATGTGGAGGCGGTCACGTTGACCGCCCCTCTCCTCAAGCTTGCCCACTCGGCAGCTTGCTCTCCCCGGTTCGCACTTCACCATCACCACCACATCCCCTTCACCTTCTCCTGGGCCGCCCCACGCTGGGGAGGCCACCCGTCTACCCACGATCCGAGTCCCCCTCAACTCGAGGCGGGTCTCGTGCCGCTGTAGCCAGGGCGTCTCTCCCCAACTTGGGGAGAGCTATGGCGACCCCGGGGGTGGAGACGGACTCCCTCGATGAACGTATGGAGGACACCTCCTACGGTGCAGCGCCCGCCGGGACTTCCGGCGGGGGCTCCGCGATCGCTCCGGGGGATGGGACTCCCGCGTCACCCGGCTTTGGGTTGACGGCGGGATCTCCCCCGGAGGCGGGACAAGTTGTCCCGCGTGAGGCCTTGGGGCGGTGGTTTTACCCCGCTTGGCCTATGTATGAGGAGGGGTTGACTGTTCTTCGCTGTGGCCGACTTGGCGCAGCGATGAGTCGGGTATGGGACCGCCTACGGGAGAAGTATCCCCGTAGGGTCGGGTTCCCTGCCGGCTTCAGGACGGACCAGTTTGCCTTCCTGGACGATGAGGAGGTCGAGGACGTACAGCGGGCCAAGGCCATGGTGGACCGCGGGGGAACTATCCCGGGTCCCGGCGACTTGCCGACCTTTACTTGGGACGCGGTGGCAACTCGCCCCCCGTACCTTCACGAGGCCGATCCGCACACTCATCACTTTGATGTGCGGATGGAGAAGGACTTCCGGCGAGGTCCCTACTTGGTGACCTCGGCTCAACTTGAGTTTCCTCAGCAGTCTGCTGCCAGTAAGGAGCAGTACTACCCGAAGAAGCCCGAGTGGTGGCCTCAAGTTGAGGTCCCCTACGGGTTCCCTGCGTTGCTGCCACGGTTGCTCGACCACTTCGGCTCCGTCATGTTGACGGCTAGCCCGGATCATCCGGTGTGGGCCATGTTGGCCACCCAGTGGCTCCTCGAGGTCATGTCGACCTGGGTGTCCTGTGTCCAGCGGCGGGGGATGCTTTGGCATCTTGCCCTCCGGCTTATCCAAGGTTTGGAACAGCTCACCCCTCAGCTAGTTGCGGAGGGGTGCTCATCAGGACAACTCACTCTACTTGAGGAGATGCTCCGCCTTCACAAGTTTATCGAGTGGGAGAGCATCGAGCACAAGTTGCGCCGCCCCACTCGTGGGCCCAAGGACGATGGCGCACTTCGCCAGTTCGTATGGGTCGCTCGTGAACTTCACGACGGCCGTGTGGTACTACGAGAGGGGTTGGGCATTGGGGACTACCCGTATGCCCCGGGGGTGGATCGCCACACTGTGCCACCCCCGAACAAGGCCATAGTCATGGCCGTGCCCTCACATGATGATCATATGACTCAACCCACTACGGGGGCCCCGAGTAGGGGTCGCAGTTACATCCGGGCACCGCCACCTCGGCGTGCCCCTCCACTTCCTCCTGTCCCCTACCAGCCACACGGGGACATCCCGATTAGCGTGGCCGTTGAGTCGTCCACCCCGGTGTCCCCCAACTTGGGGGCCACCCTCCTGACGGTATACCCCAAGTTGGTGTTACCGCCCGCGCCTCTAACCGCAGAGATGATGATCACCAAGTTGGTGCGCACCATTTCCTGGTTGGCCGCGTCGACCGCAACCATTCAAACTTCCGAGACTCTTCAACTTGAGGAGCGCGTTTGTACTGCAGTGGCGACAGCGAGTTGCGAGTCGGTGGCGGAGTTTATGACGGCCGAGTTGGCTCGCATTGGGGCTATTATGCCCCAGCCAGCCCCTCTTGGGCGTGGCAAACGTCGTGCGAGCCGGGCATACTCGCCTCCTCGCCGTCGTCGCCGACGCTCGCGGCGCTCTCCCTCCGTGTCGGAAGACGAGTTGTCTTACTCCGTCTCGGAGTCCTTGACTCCGTCAGAGTCGGAGTCGGTCCGGCGTCTGCGTCGCCAACTTGCGCGCAAGACTAAGCAGAAGAGCAGCCGCGGTCGTCGCCACTTGCGCGACCGTGAGGAGCGCGACGGTTCCGACTTGGAGCCGCCGGCCCCGCCGACTGGTGGGGAGCGTTATCGCTGTGGGTCTCGCCGCTCGCCTCCACGTGAGGGCGAGGGCCGTGGGGTTGGAGAGTCCAGCATGCATGCCTAGTTGGCAGCTGCCTTTGTTGTGAGAGTGTGAGGGTTAGGGCTGTAGTTGAAAGCCACTCTGCGTACCACTTCGACTTGAAGCACTCTCTTGGCACTGTTACTCAGCCTTTCCTCACGTTGAGGGAGGGCTGTTAGGGTCTATCTCATTCCGGGCACAGTATGCCCGGACCTTCTCAGCGGGAAGGTCCTCCACATATTCCCACGTATCATCCTTGGCTTTGTAGCCGAACCAACGCACCCTCAACATGAGGCGGTCAGTGTCCTCATCCCCGCCGTGGTCGATGAACTTATCGAACACGTACTCCTGCGGGCCCTGTTTGGCCGCGGGCAGTGAGGGGAGGCGCCACGCTTCCAACGCACGCGCCCAAGCTGGGTCGCCTGCAGGCGGTGGTGCAACTTTGACAACGTCCTGTCCGTTCACTGTGCGGACCCCATCGTTTCTTTCGATGGTGAAACGCCGCCCATCAGTACGAAGGACCTGGTACGGCCCCTTCGTCTGGAATACCAACTTACCCCCAGTTGGGGTGTGTGAGTGAACCAGTACCCAGTCACCCTGCTCGGGGACGTGTTTGGCGTTGCGCACCTTTTTGTCAAAGGTACGCTTGTAGCGCTTTTGTGCCTTGTCCATCTCAGCCCTGACTTTAGGGATGAGTTTTTCAAGCCTAGCAGCGAACTCCGCATTACTCTCAGTAGGAGTAGGCGTACTGCCACCATCTTCCCTAGTTGGGAGCGGCCGCCGCACGGCGATAGACCGCACGCGACGGGGGGTCACAAAAGCAAGGGGTACTTCCCCGGTAGATGAGTGAACCTGCGAATTGTAGGCAGTGGTAAGAATAGAAATGTATTGGTCCCACGTTTTCACGTGCTCACTTACATAGTGGCGCAGCTGCCGAACAATAGTTTTGTTGAAGCGCTCCACCTGCCCATTAGTTTGTGGGTGGTAGGGGGTGGCATAGTTTGCCTTAACCCCCAACATATCCAGCACCCCCTGAAGCAGTACGGACGCAAATTGCGGTCCATTGTCCGATAGTGTACTATCCGGAATGCCATACGCGGCAACCCAGTGATCTAGGAAGGCTGACACGACCGACATGGCCGTGATCTCGGCCAGTGGGATCGCTCGCTTAAGTTTCGTGAAGCGGTCACAGATGACCAGGAGGTACTGGTTGCCCTCCTCGGTCACTGGCAGTGGCCCAAGGATGTCCATCGCCAACGCGGCAAAGGGCTCCTTGGCCGGGAACAATAGCATAGCCGTAGTAGGCCGCCGTTCCATCAGACGGTTCTGCGCACAACTTGTGCAGGCAGCCACCCAGCCGTAGATGTCCACCACCATGGACGGCCAGTAGTACCTGGTCCTCAGGGTCTGGTACAGTTTACTAGACCCCAGGTGTCCACCTGTGGGAGCGTTATGCTCCCTCTCAAGGATACTGTCCTTGAGGGATGCGGGGACGACAAGTTGTTCGGTCCCCTGGAATACCCCCCTCCTCATGAGGAGGCCATCGTCTCCTAGAAAGAACCGCGTCTCCGCCACTGTATCCAGTGTATCCCTTTGCGACTTGCAGAAGGGATCCTCGGCCTGGGCCTTCACCACCTCGTCCAGGGACAGGGGCAAGTACTTCTTGTTCCCTGGCGCCTCGGGGTTCAACGCCTGACCCGAACGCGTGACTACCCCCACGATGGGGATGTCCTCATCGACTGGGTTAGTGTCCAGCCCCTCGGTAGGTACCCGAGAAAGGCCGTCGGCAAGGGCATGTTGCCTGCCAGGTCGGTATTCAATATCAAAGTTGAAGGGTGCCAGTCGCACCCTCCACCGGTTGAGACGAGTGTTCGTACAATCCGTCTTAAAGATGAACTGCAACGCGCGGTGGTCACAGCGGATGAGGAACTTCTCACCCTCCAGGTAGTGACGAAGTGACGTCACCGCCCACACCACTGCGAGTCCTTCCAACTCGGTGACTCCGTAGTTCTTCTCGGCCGAGTTCAGCCCCTTGCTGAAGTATCCCACCGGCAAGTACTCCTTGTCCGGCTGCTGCTGAAGCAACACACAACCAAGTTGGTCGTAGCTAGCGTCCACATCCAGGATGTAGTGGCCTCCCAACCTGGGAATAGCCAGGATAGGGGGCTTCAGCAAAAGGTCCCGAAGAGTCTCAAAGGATTCCTGCTCCACCCGACTTGGGGGAGGCAGGTTCTTCGGTAGCGTTGAGCTCACTAACTCATTCAACGGCTTCGCCACCTTGGCGAAGCCCTTGGTGAAACGTCGGTACACGTTACACATCCCGAGGAAGCTCCTCATCTGGGTCTGGGTCCGGGGGTACTGAGCCTTACGGATGGCTCTCAAGTTCTTCTCGTTGACACTGAGGCGCCCCGGACGGACAACATGTCCCAAGTACTCCACCTCTTGAGTGAAGAGGTGGCACTTACTCACCTTCAGTGACACACCGGCGTCAGCAAGTAGCTTGAACACCTGGCCAAGATGGCCGATGTGTTCCTCCGGACTTCGGGAGAACACAATGATATCGTCTAGGTACACGAGACAGATCTGCCACCGTACTCCGGCCAGAATCATGTCCATAGCGCGCTGGAAAGTTGCCGGCGCGTTACACAGTCCAAACGGTAGTCGCTTGCACTGGTAGGTACCACAGTGACAGGTAAAGGTAGTTTTATGCCTGTCCTCCGGGGCAATGGGAATTTGCCAGTACCCCGCGCTGCAGTCCAGGGTAGAAAACACGTTCGCCTCCCCCAGAGAGTCCAGACAGTCGTCCATCCTAGGTAGGGGATAACTGTCCTTCACCGTGCTCTCATTGAGCTTACGGTAGTCGATGCAGAACCGGGGGGTCCCATCATCTTTGGGGACGATAACCACCGGACTCGCCCACTCTGCGTTACTGGTCTCGATCACATCGAGGGCCTCCATGCGAGCAACTTGCTCCTTGACGAGGGCCCTTGAACGGGGTCCTCCCCTATACGGTTGTTGGCGTATAGGGGGTGCACCGGGCTTCAACTCGATCCGGTGTTGGGTGGCTCTCATGAGTCCCAATTGACCATCCCACAACTTGTGATATTGGTCCAAGAGGCGTTCAACTTGAACCCTCAACCTGGGTGGAACACTCTCCATGTTCACATGGGGCCGAGGAGAGGCGGCCGACTTGGCTTGGTGCTTCTCCTTTCCGGGCTTCGGGCCGCTACTCGCGCCCGCGTTGAGGGTGACCGCTACTACCGGTCCCTCATATTGGTCGATATAGCCGAACTTGGCTCCCGACTTGAAGTACTTGGGCGACGAGCTCAGGTTCATAACCTGGATCCTCCACGGGACTCCGGCTTTGGAGTCCATCGTGCGAAGGGCAACATGCACTTGGTGCTTGCGAGCAAGACGGGGGTAGGGGTGCACCAACCCGTTCCCCGAAAAATCAGTTACAACGTCAACGTGCGCCAAATAAGTTGGGGGGCAACGTGACTTTACGGGCTAAACGCAGGGTAGCAGTAAACCCTTCCCTCACAGAGTAAACAGGCTTCGACTGTGAGACTGTCACAGGAGCCACAGACTTTCCCTTACCAAGGATGGGGATGGTTTCCCCATTCATCAACTTGACGCAGTACTCAGGGCCACAAATCAAAGGCACTTGTGTAACAACATAAGGGGTACCCAGAAGCAGGGGTACCGATATACTCTCAACTACTCCATAGGTCACGTCGACCTCATGGGTCCCCAACCTAGTTGGTAGGGTCACGGCACCAACGATGGGAAGTACCCCACCATTGATATCGATCAGATGGTCAGCTTTAGACCTCCAGCGTTGGAGCTTCATCTCCTTTGGTAACAGCGACTTGCGTATCAAGGCGGCTCCTGACCCAGTATCAAGTACGATACGGGCACAGGTGGCACGGCCGGGGGCAAGTTGCATACGTCCAGCCACCTGGAAGTTCTCGCCCGTCAGCACCGCGATGACCCGACGTGGGTTTACGTTCTTGGGGAGCCCTACCCGAGGTGGGCGGACTCCCTTAGGTCGCCGCAGTATCCGGCACGGTTGGTTCGTCCTCTTGGCCCACTTGGCCGAGGCTGCCGTTGTGAGCTTCGGACGGCCAGCTCCAACAGTCATTCGTTTCCCGCCGGCTTGGCGTCCGAATCTGGGGGCGGAGGGGAAGAAGACCAGTCCGAGGACGACGTGTCCGCCTCCTCCGCCGAGGGTGTGGCGACCGCGACGACCGGTCGAGACCCACCCTCGCGGCGTGAACGTACTTCGTTCGTAGCCGACTTCTTACTCGCATTCCTAACAAGTTGTTTGATGCGTTTTGTAGCAATATGGTTGGCCGTATTGTGACCCTAATGTTAGGGGGGCTACTTCTAATCCTTGGCTTTCAATTTGAGAGTCCGTACTGGTCACGGTATCTATAAGTTACGTATGACCAGAGGGACTTGCATCTTGGGGTGGAGGGTAGTTAGTAGTGTCTCCGAGGGTTTATAACGAGGGGGCCGGCGGTGAATCCACCGCCGGCCAAGGAAGAACAACAAACCCCTCCCATTTGGGCTCCCATCTTGGTCCCGTGGCTTGCGCTCCAAGGACAGCAACCTTGGCCTCCCGGTGACGTTGGTGCCGATCCCCCTTGGTGAGTGTTCCCTGAGAGTGGACGTGCGACGGATTCCTATTGTGCTACATTGGTGGAGCAGCAGGGGACGGGTTTCCGTCACCCGTGTGGTGACGCCGTCTTCGGCCCTGGCACACGGATAGGGATCCGGTCCTTTTCTTGTACTCGTGGTGTTGCGACCTGTTCGATTGTGATGAGTTTTTACCTTTGACTGTGATCTACTGTTACTCTCCCCAATCTACCCCCTCGCTCTCTTATTTGTGGTGATTGTTACGTCGGTTGACTGATTGTGACTATGTCTACCCAAGAGACGGGGAACGTTCAAGATGACGGATCGGCGTCGACGCCGACTCCGGAGGTGACTACGGGAACCGGGATCGGGAACCCGATCGACAACATTGAGACGCCAATGCTTTCCGGTGCCGGATCGACGTTTGGCACGGCTCGGACGGCAGGAGGCGGGGGCCCGCCTCAACTGTCATCGACCGACCTCACTCCGCCGCCTCCTTCACCAGGGGATTCCCTGATGGCATCATTGGCCCGCATCGAGGCCCGGTTTTCCGGACTCGACGCTCGTCAAGAGCGGACGGAGGACGCAATGGCAGTGTTGATGTCAACACGCCACACGACGGGACTCCGTCGTGTTCCTCCCACACCGGTACGGTTTGAACCGGCCGGACTACTTTCGGAGTCCACCGGGGTCGACCCCGGCGCAGCAACTTCCGGACAGCCCCCGGACACAATGGGGTATGGATCCGACTCGTCGGCAGAGTTGGAACGGAGTCACACGGAGCGATACGCTCGGAGCACCCGAAGCGGACTCCGCGGACACGACCCGGCGGATACTTACGCCGGTGGAGAGTCGGTTATTGGGGGAGGGGGTACCCTCTCACAGTATCCCCACGACGAAAGAGGCCAGGCAACTCGGGTTCCCGAGGTGCCGACGCCTGAAGTACCATCTTCAGTGGTGGAAGCTATGACCGCACAGGTAACTGCGAGCCTACTGAAGCGGATGGAGTCCGATGAGTTTGCTCATCAACTGGCTAAGCGACTGGATATCCAGGACGCTGACACGGAGATCGTCAACGAGGTCTTCCGGTCGGTTCTTACTCCGGAACATTATCGTTTGGAGGACCGCTCTACCACCGTATCGGAATCGATGCGTAATACGTCGCATCGGGCGATCCGCTCTATGCAGACCCTTTTGAAGGGAGTCCCTATGTTCGGGGGGCCGAACGGACGCCCGTTGGCAGTCATCGGCTTCTTGACTAGCTTCAAGGCAGCCGCAGACAAGGCGCTCGTTAACGAGGGGCTGGCCCTGGAGATCCTCCCGTTCTTTGTTGATGAACGGGTGCGAGGCATCCTTCGCCAGGCGTCCCCGATGCCGGGAATGAGGGTTGCGGCCACCCCCATGGATTACCGTGGGATTCTCAAGGAGCTGCTGAGCAGTTACCTCAGTGAGGACAAGTGCGAGGACCACTACCGGGCCCTGCGCACTGCCACCGCCCAGAGCTGGGAGGATGAGGAGATGTTCGGACGACGGATTCAAGAGCTAGACTACGAGCTGGGGAAGCTTCTCGGAGAAGGGCAGCTACGGGCCATCCTGTTCGCAGGAGTATCCAACTACGTGCGGATATCCGCACGGGGCGCCAACACGGCACGGACGAACTTCAGTCGACTGATGCATATGTGCAAGTCCCTGGGGGACGCCTACCGGGTGCTTCACCCGGAGTGTGCTCTTGCCTCAAAGCCCAAGGGTGAGGGGAGCAAGCTCAATCTTACACCGGTACCGAGGCAAGACGAGATGGAACGGAAGGCCGCACCGGTACTGGTGGCCACCGAGTACGCCCCCACGGGCGAGAAGGAACCACTGGTTGACCAGCAGGGCCACCTGCTGTTACCGGCTACGCCGGTGATTGATGAGCAAGGTACGGTAGCGTACATCGCTCCGGCGGGGACCCAGCTCCAGGTCAGCGAGGGCACGGGACGTCGCGTCCCGTACGTACGGACTACGGGGTACTCCCCGGTGACGGGTAACCCTCACCAACCCTTGCCAACATGGGCGGTGCGCACGGAGGCACCTCCGCAGATTGCGGGCCGACCCAACCGGTTGGGGGAGTCCATGCTCCGGTTGACCCAAGGACCCAAGGCCTACCAGGGAGCAGGCACTCGGGCGCCAGAGGGAGGCAACCGCAGCTACGGGGCTACCATGATGCGATCTCAAGGGGGGACCGGCACGTCCGGATGTATGTTGTGTGGGGATCCCCAGCACTGGGTGTCTTCCTGCCCACTCATCCCCGAGGAGTCTCGGCGGGCCGCGGCGCAACGCAAGGCATCCACCGGGGGGTATCCCGCTAGAGCACCCGGACCCGCACCGGGTAGGCAGCCAGCTCCAGGTGGAGTACTGGCCGTCGAGGAGGCACCTCCTCAGCCGGATGTCCCGGCTGACAGCACCCTACCAAGGGCGGGAAACGAGTAAGAGGAAGGATGACCGGGGGGCGCTGGGGTAACCCAAGCAAGCCACCCCGGAGTACCGCGGGGAAAGCCCCACGGCGAGCGCGTTTGAGCCGGCGCCGCATTGTAGCAATATGGTTGTCCGTATTGTGACCCTAATAATAGGGGGGCTACTTCTAACCCTTAACTTTCAATTTGATAGTTCGTACTGGTCACGGTATCTATAAGTTACGTATGACCAGAGGGACTTGCATCTTGGGGTGGAGGGTAGTTAGTAGTGTCTCCGAGGGTTTATAACGAGGGGGCCGGTGGCGAATCCACCGCCGGCCAAGGTAGAACAACAAACCCCTCCCATTTGGGCTCCCATCTTGGTCCCGTGGCTTGCGCTCCAAGGACAGCAACCTTGGCCTCCCGGTGACGTTGGTGCCGATCCCCCTTGGTGAGTGTTCCCTGAGAGTGGACGCGCGACGGATCCCTATTGTGCTACATTGGTGGAGCAGCAGGGGACGGGTTTCCGTCACCCTTGTGGTGACGCCGTCTTCGGCCCTGGCACACGGATAGGGATCCGGTCCTTTTCTTGTACTCGTGGTGTTGCGACCTGATCGATTGTGTTGAGCTTTTACCTGTCACTGTGACCTACTGTTACTCTCCCCAATCTACCCCCTCGCTCTCTTATTCGTGGTGGTCGTTGCGTCGGTTGACTGATTGTGACTATGTCTACCCAAGAGACGGGGAACGTTCAAGATGACGGATCGGCGTCGACGCCGACTCCGGAGGTGACTACGGGAACCGGGATCGGGAACCCGATCGACAACATTGAGACGCCAATGCTTTCCGGTGCCGGATCGACGTTTGGCACGGCTCGGACGGCAGGAGGCGGGGGCCCGCCTCAACTGTCGTCGACCGACCTCACTCCGCCGCCTCCTTCACCAGGGGATTCCCTGATGGCATCATTGGCCCGCATCGAGGCCCTGTTTTCCGGGCTCGACGCCCGTCAAGATCGGACGGAGGACGCAATGGCAGTGTTGATGTCAACACGGCACACGACGGGACCCCGTCGTGTTCCTCCCACACCGGTACGGTTCGAACCGGCCGGACTACTTTCGGAGTCCACCAGGGTCAATCCCGGGGTTGCTACTCCTGGACAACCCCCGGACACAATGGGGTATGGGTCCGACTCGTCGGCAGAGTTGGAACGGAGTCACACGGAGCGATACGCTCGGAGCACCCGAAGCGGACTCCGCGGACACGACCCGGCAGATACGTACGCCGGGGGAGAGTCGGTTATGGGGGGAGGGGGTACCCTCTCGCAGTACCCCCACGACGAAGGAGGCCCGGCAACTCGGGTTCCCGAGGTGCCGACGCCTGAAGTACCATCTTCAGTGGTGGAAGCTATGACCGCGCAGGTAACTGCGAGCCTACTGAAGCGGATGGAGTCCGATGAGTTCGCTCATCAACTGGCTAAGCGACTGGATATCCAGGACGCTGACACGGAGATCGTCAACGAGGTCTTCCGGTCGGTTCTTACTCCGGAACGTTATCGTTTGGAGGACCGCTCTACCACCGTATCGGAATCGATGCGTAATACGTCGCATCGGGCGATCCGCTCTATGCAGACCCTTATGAAGGGAGTCCCTATGTTCGGGGGGCCGAACGGACGCCCGTTGGCAGTCATCGGCTTCTTGACTAGCTTCAAGGCAGCCGCAGACAAGGCGCTCGTTAACGAGGGGCTGGCCCTGGAGATCCTCCCGTTCTTTGTTGATGAACGGGTGCGAGGCATTCTTCGCCAGGCATCCCCGATGCCGGGAATGAGGGTCGCGGCCACCCCCATGGATTACCGTGGGATATTGAAGGAGCTGCTGAGCAGCTACCTCAGTGAGGACAAGTGCGAGGACCACTATCGGGCCCTTCGCACTGCCACCGCCCAGTCCTGGGAGGATGAGGAGATGTTTGGACGCCGGATCCAAGAGCTCGACTACGAGCTGGGGAAGCTCCTCGGAGAAGGGGAGCTACGGGCCATCCTGTTCGCAGGAGTACCCAACTACGTGCAGATATCCGCACGGGGCGCCAACACGGCACGGACGAACTTCAGTCGACTGATGCATATGTGCAAGTCCCTAGGGGACGCCTACCGGGTTCTACACCCGGAGTGTGCCTTGGCTTCGAAGCCCAAGTGTGAGGGAGGCAAGCCCAGTCTTACCCCGGTACCGAGGCAAGAGAAGGTGGAACGTAAGGCCGCACCAGTACTGGTGGCGACCAAACATACCCCTAGTGGTGAGGGTGACCCTCTAGTCGACCAACAGGGCCACCTGTTGCTACCGGCGACGCCGGTGATTGATGAACATGGTACGGTAGCGTACATCGCCCCGGCTGGAACCCAGTTCCAGGTCAACGAAGGAACGGGACGGCGCGTCCCGTATGTGCGGACTACGGGGTACTCCCCGGTGACGGGTAACCCTCACCAACCCTTGCCAACATGGGCGGTGCGCACGGAGGCACCCCCGCAGATTGCGGGCCGACCCAACCGGTTGGGGGAGTCCATGTTCCGGTTGACCCAAGGACCCAAGGCCTACCAGGGAGCAGGCACTCGGGCGCCCGAGGGAGGCAACCGTAGCTACGGGGCTACCCCGATGCGACCTCAAGGGGGGACCGGCACGTCCGGATGTATGTTGTGTGGGGATCCCCAGCACTGGGTGTCTTCCTGCCCACTCATCCCCGAGGAGTCTCGGCGGGCAGCGGCGCAACGCAAGGCATCCACCGGGGGGTATCCCCCCCGAGCACCCGGACCCGCACCGGGTAGGCAGCCAGCTCCAGGTGGAGTACTGGCCGTCGAGGGGGCACCTCCTCAGCCGGATGTCCCGGCGGACAGCACCCTACCAAGGGCGGGAAACGAGTAAGAGGAAGGATGACCGGGGGGCGCTGGGGTCACCCAAGCAAGCCACCCCGGAGTACCGCGGGGAAAGCCCCACGGAGAGCGCGGTTGAGCCGACGCCGCATCAACCCCCGGGTACACCTTCCGGCCCCGACGACACGGCGTCAGGGGATTGATGACCAACCTCCGAGGTTGGGAGGAGAGGACGGGAAGCCCCGTCACGTTGAACCAGACAAGGGCCCTGTTCAGGATGCCCGAGCTACACCGGATATCGGTGTAGGACATGTGTTGTTTACCTTGAAGAACTTCAAGGTATCAGCCACCCTGGGGGTTGACCCCCAGTCGACACGATCGTACTACCCTGTACTGGACACAGGGGCTGGACCCAACCTTATCCGGAAGGATACCCTCCCGGACAAGTGGCTTCCACGAGTCAGAGTGACTCGGGGACCCACCATCAAGGACGCGAATGGTCGACTCATTCGTACGACCGCAGCGATGTCGCTGCAGGTTACCATCGGGGATCTCACCACGGAAGTTGACTTCCTGGTATGTGAAACGCTATCGGTGCCCTGCATACTGGGATGCACCTTCATCAACGTTCACGTTGATGCAATCCGGCCAGGCCGGAGGACCGTCGAGCTTCAAGAAGCCGACGGGACGAAGCGAGGACACACGGCTATCGTCAGGGACCTGACGCTACAAGGAAGCCACGTTAACGTGGCTGAGGTGTACGCAAGCGTCGAGCCGAAGACACTTCGGTTGGCCAAGCGAGCTCGCTTTGAGCCGTTGTCAGAGACAGTCCTCCCGGTTAACTGCGACCTCGCAGGCATCTGCAGAGTCCAGTCCAACCTACGGACGTACAAGCGCCATGGGTTGACCATGGCCAACGGTCTCATAGACCTCCCAGCAGGAGGGTCGTCCCTCCTAGTGATGGCGAACTACCGCCGTAAGGCAGTCACCCTCCCGAAGGGAACTATCCTCGGGATTGCCGAACTCTACGAAGGAGATATCCTTACCCCTGATAAGGAAGGTCAAGTGGAACCACTTGAAGTACTGGCGGTCGGCGAGACCACCGAGCGACAGCAACCCGATGACGGGAAGCCTAACCCATCGGCGGCTCCGGCGGACCTGCCGCCAAAGGACCAAGAGGCTTTGAAGGCACTGGCCGAGGCTGACCTCGACCACCTTCCCCCTTCGGTAGCCGAAGGGGTACGACGGATGCTAAGAAAGCATGACGTTATGTGGACAGGCGGGGCCTTGGGGACCATTGGGGCAACCCAACATCGTATAGACCTGGTACCAGGCGCACGACCCGCCCGCTCACAACCGCACCGAGCGGGACCTATGCAACGAGAGATCGTTGATGGAGAAGTGAAGAGGATGAGTGAAGCTAAGGTGATCCGACCTTCGATGTCGGAATGGGGTGCCCCAGTCGTTATTGTGCCGAAGAAGGATCAAACCCCTCGGTTTTGCATCGATTATCGACGCCTCAACTTGGTTACCAAGAAGGACTCATACCCTTTACCAAGGATGGATGAATGCATCGACTCCCTGGGGGAGGCTACGGTGTTTACCACCATCGACTGCAATGCCGGATACTGGCAGATCCCGGTGGCGGACGAGGATATCCCCAAGACGGCATTCGTCTGTCACAGTGGAGTGTACGAGTTCCTAAGGATGCCCTTCGGATTGTCCAACGCCCCCGCTACATTCCAGCGGGCTATCGACATCATACTGTCTGGGGTGAAGTGGCGTAACTGCCTAGTGTACCTCGATGACGTCATCGTCTTCTCGCGTAACATGGATGACCATGTACAACATGTTGACGAGGTACTCACCCTCTTGAGGAACGCCGGGGTAACCCTGCGTCTGAAGAAGTGCGCCTTCTTCCAACAGACGGTCGAATATCTGGGCCACCAGATAACCCCTGGTAAACTAGGGGTACTCGAAGCCAATACCCGGGCACTCCGGGATGCCCGGTTCCCTAACACCCAGACGCAGCTCAAGAGCTTCCTGGGAATGTGCAATGTATACCGACGGTTCGTCAAGGACTTCGCTCGGATAGCTAAACCGTTAACGGTTCTTACGAGCAGTACCTTACCCAAGGTACTCCAACCCCCTTCGCCTAGCGAAGAGGAGGCATTCGAGTCGCTGAAGCGAGCCCTACTAGCCCCACCCGTCCTTGCGTTACCGCATAGACGGGGTACCTTCGTCATCGATGTCGATGCGTGTGATACACAAGTGGGATGCACCCTGTTACAGGGAGAGACGTTGATCGGTACCGATAACGTTATCCCGGACCTACGTCCGGTAGGGTACTTCAGCCGGACACTCAACCCGGCTGAGCGGAACTATAGTGCCACCGAGCGTGAATGCCTCGGAGTTATATGGGCAGTGCAACTGCTCCGTCCATACCTGGAAGGCTCTAGGTTCATCGTGAGGTCCGACCACGAACCCCTACGATGGCTCCTCAACCTTGGTGACAAGGATTCCGATAGCCATGGGAGGCTAGCCCGATGGAGGCTGAAGATGGCCGAGCACGACTACCGCACGGTGTATAAGGCTGGGTCAACCCACCACCTCGGAGACGCGTTGTCTCGACTCGACACCCCGAGCGGGGATACCCGCCCGGTGGACGAGGACATCCCGGTGGTACCGGTGTGCATGGTGGGTAATGCTACCCAGGGTATGGCTGACCATACCATGGCACACCTTGCGTGCCCATTGACCCTCGCGGACTTCCGCGAGGCACAGGCCAACGACGATGACTGTAGACGTCATCGTGCTAACCTCCTGGCCGGTACGGCCGGCATCTTCTCCGAGAACGAAGACGGACTCATATACCGGCGGGCACCCGCCGATGGACGACATCAAGTCGTGGTTCCCGTGTCCTTACGGCAAGCCGTCATGAAACGAGAACATGAGAACCCTACAGCCGGACACCCGGGGGGTTCACGTATGTTCGCAGCAATGCGAAGGTTCTTCTACTGGCCAGCAATGGCCGTCGACGTGGTCGACCACGTACGGGGATGCCACCCCTGTGCACGTAACCGCATGAGTCTACATAGGCGGGCGTCTGCCATGAAGCTATTCCCACCTGATGGGCCCAACGAGCAAGTCGCTATCGACATACTCGGGCCACTTCCGATAACGGAAGAAGGGAACAAGTACATCCTGGTCATGTCTGACCGCTTCACTAAGCTGTCACGAGCGGCAGCCATCCCGAATGATACGGCATACACGATTATGAACGCAGTGGTTGACCACTGGATCAGTGCATACGGAGTCATGAAGCAACTCCTCTCCGATAACGGAGCAAACCTTACGTCGGCATTCTGCACTAAGGTCCTGGGCATGTTCGGTATCGAACCACGTCGGGCATCCGACTACCACCCGCAGTCCAACGGGCAGGTGGAGCGGTTCAACCGCACCATCGTCAAGATGCTACAGTGCTACGTGGCAGAGCACACGAACACTTGGGACAGGCTTCTGTCCGTACTCACCCTGGCATACAATGCCAGGCCACATCGGAGTACCAACATCGCCCCACTGGAATGGGTCATGCCACTAGGCGTCGGTAACCTGACGCTGCCACCCGGCAGGTGCACTCGGTATGATACACCGAAGGGCCGACCCGCCGAACGCATCCACCTAGCTTGGTTGGCCAAGCTATCGTGGATGATTCCTAAGCTCAAGGGTGCCCTTGACAGAACACAACTTCGGTATAAGAAGAACTTCGACGCCCGACTACGGGTGCGCAACGCAACCCTGGTAACAGGTGACTGGGTCTATATCAGACACCAGAAGTTCCGAGGGAACAAGCTTATGCAACCGGTCAAGGGACCGTACCAGATCCTCCACAGAGATGACCACTCTGTTATCTTACACTCCGATACGGAGATCCAACGCATCAGTATGAATGATGTCACACCTGCTCCGAAGCCGGAACAGCCTCAGCCGGTACCGGCTGGGTTGCTACATGAAGCTCTTACAACCCACCGGTCGGATGACCCGGTGGGACCGGATGGGATTCCATACCAAGTAGAGAGCGTGGTCGGACACACCGACCCGGACATACCAGGACCCTGGTACGTCAAGGTTATGTGGGTCGGATACGACTCACCCACCTGGGAACAGGCGGCGAATATACCCCGCCAACTCCTCATGCCGTACATGAGGCGACGACGCCTACTGTAACAACCCAACCGACACCGACTTCGGCTGTTGGGGGGTGAGGCTTATACCTACTAAGTAGGGTGTGACATGGTTATGGCAGACTTAGGTTTCTAAGTCAAATCAGACTTAGGTTTCTAAGTCGAACCAAGCTTAGGTAACTAAGTAGAGCTAAGCTTAGGTAACTAAGTAAAACCTGAACCTTAATAAGTTAACTTAAAGGTAAAGGCTAACCTCGATAATATCGAAGTAACTAGGGGGCTTACACGGGAGGATGACCTCCCAAAGCCAAGACACAAAGTGAGGGAGGATAACCTCCCCAAGCATGAACCAACCGGAAGAAGTTGGACGGGAGGCAAGGCACCACTGAGCCAGAAGGGGTACTCCCCAGGGCAGCAAACAGAGGCAAGCAATGCCCCCAGCGGGGGATGAGTTTATACTCACTACTACCCGGCTACCATAAGGGTTGCCGGGGCCCTCTCCCGCCCAAACAATAGCATTCCTCAGTGGGTAGACCCACTGCCCGAGGGAGGCCACTCACGCGTAAGCGCGTATACCTCCGTGCTCCACCGGTCGGCAATGTCACGACGGTCGACCACCCGAGTTACCTCGGTGCATAGCTGGACGAGGGTGCTGCGGCCAGCCTCCACGTCCTCCAGAGCTTTCTGGAGGCGGTCCAGCACGCCACCGAAGCAACGCGCTGACCCAACCAGCGCAGCACCTGGGGGGATATCCCCCCAGCTAACAGAGAGACCCCCACGCATTGCGCGGGTAACAAGGGCGTCAACGCCTTCATACCAGAGACGGGGACCCCCGTCATGTAGGACAGGGGCGGGAGGTGACACTGGCGCAGCCAGAGGAGCCACAGGAGCCGACACGGCTACCACCGGAGCCGGTGGCACCTGATACGAGGCCCGGTAGGACCCTACCGAAGGGGCTCCACCGTAACCACGGCGGTACTCCGCCCGACGACGGGACACCTCACGCTCCCCACCCACAGAGCCCCACTCTCGGGGACGACGGCCAACCGCCGCCGGCATCGGGTTACCGAACCACGGAGCAAGGACCTGAAGAGGGTCATGGATAACCATGGGAATACCCAGGTCAGGAACGGCCTCGGTGGACGCCCACCCATGGCAACTAGGCTCACCCGGCTGAGTACGCCGGACACGCAACGAGTGACGAGGCAAGGGGGAAGCCCCAGCCTGCGGGTCCCGGTACGGGGGAAGGGCCAACACCCCAGCCCAGTTCACGGCATCGTGAACAGCCAGCAGGGCTTCGAACTCCCGGGCCAACCCGTCTTGGCAGCTATCAGATCCACGCCCAACTGCGCGATGTGCCGACGGACACCCGTCGGAAGATGAAACAGACGACCCTGCCGGCGGACGGACAGCAAGAAGGATGAAGCCTGCCCGAGGGTAACCTCAAGGGTGAAGGTACCCTGCAACGGGTGGACCGGTCGCGAGGCCAACACACTCCCGAAGTAGCGAAGACAGGAGCCGGTGTCAAACCGGAAAGCAGGGGCGGGTTCCCACCCCTCCTGCCATAGCGGCGGGCGCACGGGAGTGTATACCGGAGCACGACCGTTGCCGGTCTGCAACGCACACGTTATATCCGTGCGGAACGCATCCGCCATGACACCATGGTTACGTCGCCAACTCGACGCCGACTTCAACCCCGCCATGGGCGGGTAGGGAGCCGTCAACGACAGATACGGGGGTACCCCCGGGTAGTAGTCAAAGTCGGGATACCGACCGGTACGGCTCACCGTCTCCCCAAACGCAACCGGCTCCGCCGCCGCCGCAATCCCTGAGCACTAGCCGGGTAGTCAATCTCCCGCGGCAACGCGGGGGCAATCAAGTCGCAGACCCCGAAGTTGGGGTCGAGGTAGACCTCACCCCGTCCCACCCGGGTGCGCCAGAGCTGCGCATGCCGGTCGTCCGGCTGACTCAGGATCCAATGGTGTTCCACCCGGACCGCGTTCGGCTGGTTGACCAGCCGCACCAACTCCCGCTCCCAGCACGGGTCCACCTTGACGCGCCGGGAGGATTCTCCACGGGGATGCACCAGGTGGAAGTCCACCCGCATACGCCCATCGGACTCCATCGACTCTTGCACCGTGAGGCCTCGAACCCGAGCCACCAAGTCGGACACCGACATGGCGGGTTGACCCGCCGCCACGGCGACGCCGCCACCCAACGGGGCAACCCGGGCAGGACCAGGAAGAATCGGGGGGCGCCGGGGGACGCACCACCGGCAGAGGGGCCGACGTCGGAGATGGACGAGGCCGAGGAGGAAGAAGAAGGGCGGGGCGCCCGCCCGGAGTAACTCCCGGTGTCAACCGCCATGGGAGAAGGAGCGTCTTGACCGCTCGACGCCCGCGGCACCGCAGGTACGGCACCGGCGCCGGCACCACCCGTCGGCGTAGCCCCCGCCTCGGAAGGGGAAGGCACTTGGACAGCCTCCGGAGCCGGAGCCCCGGCCAGTGCGGGACACCCGCACCGTCTTGACCCGCCGCACCGGGTGTCGCACCGCCACCACCACCCGCGTCAACGTCGGGACCGCCTCGAGGAGTCACCGCCCGGACACCCGGACCACCTTGACCAGCCGGAGTCGGCTGCGGGTCGCGACCTCCGCCGCAGGGCGGACCATCTTGAGGTACCTGCGGTGAGCCGGGACCGGCACCAGGCCCCATCCGGGCAGCCGGCAGAGAGGGGGTAGAAGCCGCCACGCGCGGTTGACCGCCGGGTTGACCTCCGGCCGACGGCACCGTCGTGCCGCTGCACACGGACGACAGTCCTCCGGCCGACAGACGGACGGACACCGCAGGCCCGTCGTCGTCAGACGAGCTCACCCCGTAACGCGCGGCGTCGGGACCGACAGGCGCGTCGTCCTCCATCTCCTCCCCGATCAGGAGGTCTTTCCTCCTCTTCAAGCACCTGGGGATAGGACATGATAACGGGTGCGGAGTCCCCCGCGCCCACAAGCCGTCGACGGCTACAACCCGGTACGGTGGGATAACCGGGACGAGCCAGGGAAGCGCGGACACCCGCGCTTATGACCACAAACGGCCACGAGAAGCGCCGCAGGCACGCGGGTCGACCCGCGCCCCACGGGGGCTACGACCGCGCTCCACCCAGGCACCTGGGCGGGACGGGGCCACACCCCACGCACGGGGTAAGTAAGGGGGGTCACCCCCAACCGCCCCCACGCAACGCGGGCAGCCCCCGCCCCCCACTCAATCGTCCACACGAGAGGGGCCCCCCTACCACCAGGCACCTGGTGGCGGATCCGCTTGCACCACCCCTCGGAAAGGGGGGTCGTGAACAAAAACCCGCATCGGGAAATTAACGGTCCGGAAAACGGATCGTGTGTGTACCACACAAAGGGGGCACCCCCCTCGGACAACCTCGAAAAGGGGTGTCTGTCGCGACGGGGCGCAAAGCCCCACCCGACGGGTAAACGGTCACGCGACCCACTTACATTCGGTACCCGAATGCAACTCGACCCGAGGACGGGCCGAATCTAAGGGGGGGATATGTAGCAATATGGTTGTCCGTATTGTGACCCTAATATTAGGGGGGCTACTTCTAACCCTTAACTTTCAATTTGAGAGTTCGTACTGGTCACGGTATCTATAAGTTACGTATGACCAGAGGGACTTGCATCTTGGGGTGGAGGGTAGTTAGTAGTGTCTCCGAGGGTTTATAACGAGGGGGC